>CM053998.1:13563300-14763300 GCA_028641955.1 Protonibea diacanthus
TATAGATATATAGATATAGATATAGATGTTGATTGCTGGTGCATATATATTGTTTAAACAACATTTTAAGCTTACACTCGAAACAAATGAACACTTCAGTTCATTTCACAGAAATAAAAGCACAATACCTTTGACACTTAGAAAGACCCCATTGCCAAATTCCACTACGTTGGAGTGTGAGCTTCCACAGAAGTACGTAGCTGAATCTGAGAAGCGGACGTCAGTGATGTGTAAATGATTCATCCCTTCCTTCCTTTGCAAAGAGAAACGAGGGTTCTTCTCCATCCAGTCGAAGACTTTGGATGGTGCATCGTACTTGTAAAAAATCGACAGGAGCTCAGGTCTACCTCCTAAGGTTTGTTGGTACCAGGAGAAGTGCATTGATGTTTGGCTGTCATAGAAGCAATGTAAAGTCACATTGTCCCCAACACTCGCAGATACAACCCCAGTGTCCTGTTTGACTGCTGCCGACTGGATTATTGCTGACAGATGAACTAGAAAACACAGTATTATAGAAACACAAGTCAACATTCCATTTTCACCTTAATTAGGATCACAGACAAAAAATATTTAATATGAAGAGATGTACCTGCTCCGCAGAGGATCATATACAGGTACATCGTCTCAGATGTCCTAAGAACTGAAACTTTTGAGCAAAAGAGCAAACAGCATAAAAATGGGGTTACATTTGATTGGCTGCTGAGAGGACGTGCAACAATAAACATCCGTCATGGTCTCACCAGATGAAGTTTTAGTGGTAACACGTGAAAACCACAGCTAAAGTGCATTATGGGGACTTCCACAGTGAATTACTACAATACTTGATTAAAGCCACTGTTACACCCATTACAACTCCCCTTCACATAACAGTATGTACACTTATGAACCATCAGGAGGCATTTGATGGAATACACAGATGAACTGTCAGGGACCAGGTTTGAGACGAGCCACATGGAATAAGACAAGATGAGGTGCTTGTTTCAGAAGGCCAGGTTTTGAGACCTGAGACAGGGCAGAATTGGTTTCCAGTTCCTGATTACACTACTTGGTCTGGCCACTGGATGTGAGGATGGGAACTGGTGGAGGTAAGTGGAGGCAGAGAATATATCATCTTGCAGAATCTGTCGACTACTGTGAGAATGGTGAGGACCTTCTGAAGGGGAAAAGAGTCTAACCAGGGGTGATGAGGAACCTGGAGGGGGATGACAGGGGTCACATATGCACCAACCATCATTGCAATGGATGGCCACCAGAAGTGCTGTTAAATTACAAAGATGTTCTGCTGGACTTCAGGATGACATGAGGTGGCAGGTATAGGTCCAGTTGATGATCTGAGATTGAAGAAAAAACATAATAGAAAAGAAACCAATACATGTCAAATTATTTCACCCCCATCTTATCGAACCTGACTCAAAGAAAGTTTCTCCTTTCATCTCTTAAGAACATTTCAGTACACAAGTCACTGCAGAGCCTTTCATTTCAGTCTCAACCATATCTAAAGCCGCAGATTGAGTAATTCTAACATTTTTATTGTTGCTGTTCCCATTACAGTAAGTTGCATTTTTGTTTGCAGCATATTAATGTTACAATCAATGCAATATCACTGATTTTTTAGACACCATGCTCCTCCTTTCTATTTGCTAGCGTCTTTTTACATAAACAGGTACATGTCACATGTCCACAACTGAGTTCTTGTAAATGGAAAAACACCTGACAAGAGGGGAAGAATGTGACAGAAGATCAAACAGGCGCGAACAGGACAGGATGTGAGTCTCAGCTAGAGCTGCAGTTTTTTTTTTTTTTTTTTTTTTTCGTTTCTTTTCTTTTCTAAACTGACTGAGTGTATGAACATGTATATGTATGTATATGGAGCCATTAGAAGATACGTGATCATGGACTGTCGCCACAGGTCCCTAGATTTGTTTTCTTGGCATAATTTCTGTCACTCCAGACTGTTTGGGTGAGGATGCTTTCAATTATGCCTGTTTAAAACTATCAGAGTCACTGAGTTGTTCTATTGCACCTGACTCTGATGTAACGTGATATCTTAAGATTCTGAATCCCAGAGCACTGAACCTACCTCTAAAGTCATGTTCCAGTTTATATTGTTGGGAATTAGCTCGGGTTTAAATATATGTAAGGGCATTACCTTGTTTGGCAAATCAGTGTGAGCAGCAGCATGAAAAAAAGGACACCCCGCCTCTGTTAAGCTCTTAGCAGCTCAGTGATGCAAACTCTTCTTGCAGCAACACGATTCTACAAACAATGAGGAGCTTCAGGACAGCTTTAATTCTCTTCAGCCTCAGTAAGTACTGGCACTTTATTATTCTCAGGTCCACATAATATGACCAGTTTTCATTATTACACGTGAATTTATTGTTTTTGTAGCTTTATAGCTGTCAGAGATAAACCAGTATGTTGTCTCTGCTGTTTGTTTGAGGCTGGATCTCTGTCTCGGGCTCTGAATCACAGACTATGGACGTTCAGCCTGGTCAAGAAGTAACACTGCTGTGCCCCAACATTTCCAAACATCCAACGCATGCAGACTGGTTTAGACTGGCCTACAGAACTAAACCCCTCTGCGTCACCTCTATGTACGGGTCTGATGGTGAAGCTGAATCCTGTGATGGGTTTCCAAATGGAAAATTTGAAATGAGCTCCAACGTCTCCACTGTTTTTCTTAAAATCAAGCAAGTGGATTTATCTGACTCTGGACTGTATTTCTGTGGATTTTACATAGAGAGACACACAGTCATTGCCGCTGCAACACATTTAAATGTTTATGGTAAGATTATGGTCATGTCATATCAGTTTTTCTTATCACATTAACAATATAAGTCAAAATTATTGTCAGTCTTGTTACAACAAACAACAACAGATATGTGGTCTACTGTGAATATGAACATTGTCTCTATGATTAATTTTGTTTTGCTTTATCTTTTTTAAAGATGGTGTTGAATTGGATGGTAAAGCCAAGGCTGAGAGTAAGACTTTTCTTTAAAGATTTTGTTAAATGTAGTTCTCTAATTTTTATTTGGAATATTAATATTTTCTAAAGGTACAAACATCTGATCTAATCTTCCTTGTAGAGGATGGAATAAAGAAATGCATCCTAATGACTGTGACTCTGGGCGGTCTGATGGTTTTTTTCATGGTGGCCGTCATTGTTCTGGCTGTTAAAAACAGGAAACTTCAGACAGGTAATGCTGACATGTCATTTGTTGCACATCCTGTTGCATCAGGTTGTGGCAGACAAAGCATTTAGTAGATGATTTTTCACTTCTTCTATCACTAATCAGACTTGTCTTTTGTCATGTAGCTGCTGAGGAAAAAGTGTATCCTGAAAGAAACAAGGTGAAGGAATTATTGGTTGCTCTGGCTTGTATTTAATGGTCATATGAACTAATATTCAACTTTAGTTTAAGTCAGTAAGCAGTTTTTTTCTAATCCAGGATTGAAGTGATAAACTGAAACTACACTAAACTATGATAACCTTTAACCTTGCAAACTGTTTGACTGAAACAGACTGATTCATACTTCAAAGTCTTGAAAAATTTTTGTTTGAAAAACTTTGTTCACCATCGCTTTTGCCGCCAGGGAGCATAGATTAGCACAGATTATGTACATGTTCCTGAAAAAAGTAGTTAAAGTGTGTGAGATACTGTGTATGACCCTAAATATTCTGATTCACAGAATCTGGGCTCTGATAACCTGAACTCCACAGTCCTGAAGTTTCTTCCAAAGACAGTTAGAAACAGAAGACCTGCTTCAGAGAGACAAGAGGAGACTTGTGTGATTTATGCTGCCACCAAATCAGAAAACAGCTGGAACTGAGACTTCATCATATTAATCTATTGATGTGTTTATGTGTGTAGGTGTAAAAATCCAAAAAATAAACTTTGAAGAATGAAAGTAGTTTCTTGCTGGTGTTTCTTTTCTATCTATCTATCTATCTATTTTTTTTTTCTTTTTTCTTTTCGGAGGAGTTAGAAAAGACACTGGGGTACTGTCAAACTGACTGAAGTGGTCTGTGAAGTGAGGAGCGAGGGAGGTATCAACGCTTGTTTGACAGGAAGAGGGCAGAGTGTCATCTGAACATATCTGAGGTGTAACATGTCAGAGCTATGAGGACAGCATGAAAGGAAGCAGTCAAAACTAGCTTATTATGACAAAATGTAACCAGCTGCTCTGTTTAGAGTTTTTGGAGTAATAGTAGAGAAATAAATTAATAGATTAAACCAGCACCCTATGGTGACAAACATTGTCTGTATGAGTGAGGAATGAATTCGCACCCACAGGAAGACCTTTTCTCTGACACTGTTAAATCACTCCACTCCTCATCACTTTACACACTCCATTTTGTTTGAAAATGATTTATTTATTAGTTACTTAGTTACAGTATGTGAAAATGCTGAATTACACTGAACATTACATAAATAATCTGAGTTCTGATCACTTAAACTTCTTTTTTAAGTACATTCAGAATAGTGACGTGTCAGTCGCAAACAGGCCGGTTCAAAGAGCCAACTCTTTTAAGTGAGCTCTTTTAAGTTTTTAGCGCTGGCTTCAGGTCTCACGTGCATGCTGTGCAACCAATCATGTGAGGATTGACAAGGATCATACCACCGAGCAGAGAGGGGCGGGGATAGCAGCGCTGAGGCGGTGACAGGGGACAAGAAGAGGGAGGGAGGACATGCTGAAGGAGAGAGAGTGTGAGTGTGGTGCAAAGATTTATTATTCTTACTCTACATCAAAAACATTTTAGTTTTATTTGTCCAGATGTCAGAGGTGGGCATTAACAAAACACATTCACTTGAGTGCTGTATTTATTTCTCTTTTTTTCAGTACTTTACTTGTTTTGTTAGGTGTGTGCGCGTTTAAATAAAAAAATGAAAATTTCAACAGCTGTTAAATTTCTATGCTTAGGTTTTTATAGGTGTTTCTATCTGCTTTGTGTAGCAGAGTGGTTCTTCAAGCAAGTAAGTGCAGTCATTGGGTGGTTTCTGTCAGTACGTTTACATGCAGCAAGAAATTCAAATTTCTGATCGTATCGGACTTAGTTCAGACTTTTTAAAGTGCTTGTAAACACCTTAGTCCGATCTACTTCGGACCTATTTCGGACCACATCGGACATCTCAAAATCGGACAAAAACACCTACAGTACGTTTACATGCAGCAAGAAATTTGAATTTCTGATCGTATCAGATAATGACATGCATAAGACCGGATCACTTGTCTGAGTATACATGCCGTTCAGAGAATCGGATAAACGGCCGGAGCATGGCTGACTCCATTACGCTAGGTGGCGCTGTAGCCCTCTCAACAAAGAGCCACTTTTGGTTGACCTCTACTTATCAGCAACAACAAACTATCTGAAGGCATTCAAACAAAGATTACATACGAGGAGATGGACAATGCTACAGCTGCGTACATTTCTTCACTGTGCATTATTTTCGCCCTAATAATGCATATAAAAAGAATAACGGATCTTTTGGCTTCCGGGTGAAAGCCCCAGCGGAAAATGTCACGCATGCGCAGAATGCAAAATCCTCTTCAGATCCGATTGCTGAGTATACATGGCATTAAATATCCGACTATGAACGAATTATCTAGGTGTTCTTATCCGATTTTGAGATGCCCGATGTGGTCCTAAATAGGTCCGAAGTAGATTGGACTAAGGTGTTTACAAGCACTTTTAAAAAGTCCGAACTAAGTCCGATACAATCAGAAATTCAAATTTCTTGCTGCATGTAAACGTACTGCTAGATAATTCGTTCATCTTCACCAAACTGAGTCTTCACAGTCTGAGACCCAGAAACTGAGATCCAGTCTGAAACAGAAGACATGAGATTAACTTGTTGTAAAGTAACATGAAGGTAAACATCTCTTAATAAAAGTTAGCAGTAAAGTACCTAAGTAAGTAAGTAAGTAAATTTGATCAGATTACAGCACATTAAAAATGAAATGATGAACTTAACAGTGTCGCTGAGAATACTTTGATGTCTGTACTTACTGAGGCTGCAGAGAATGAAAGCTGTTATCAAAGTGAAGTTCATCATTGTGTGTATGACTGAAGCTCTGCGATGTCCAGATGTACAGTAGCATCACAGTAAAGGCTGTGTTCAGTGTAAAGAGAGCTGTTTTTTGTTGCTTATCTTGTTCCTCAAACTGAACTACTGAGTGACAAAATTGCCAACGACAGCATGATATTCTGGTTCAGACTAGTCAACAGAACAAATGCATCTCTATTTTGGTCACTTCTAACAGTGACGCTAAACACCAAATAGACTCAGGAGGCAACCGGAACTGCAGCTCCAACTGGAAATAGTACTTTCTAATATTCATCTGTTGTCAGGCAAATCTCAACATGTAAACATTTAAACATGTGGAATGGGCAGCATTTATTTTATTTTAATAAAGTTTCTGTATTGATTCTATCATTTTCTTGTGTTTCCTTCTGTCTCTCTCACTTTGTCTGGCTTCAATCTTCCTCTGAGAGGAACAAGGACATCTTTGGTGTAATAAAGAACACACTGTTGAATGCCAAGCACGCTCATAGAGAGTCTAATGGTCTGTCAGGGTGGAGGGAGGAGTGAGATACACATCACTTAACAGGAAGAGACAGCACGGTGTGCTCTGAGAGCAACTGGTGTGAAAGTCACAAGGCCTCTAAAGTCAAAGTATAAAAAGAAACAGAAAAACCACGCCCTGCTGTACCTGCTTTTGACTAAATAATGTCAGCCTCTGTATTTGTACAAAAATAGATACTAGAGATAATAATAAAGAAAATAAACAACAATGAAAAAAACAAAGTCTGCACCACAGGAAGACTTCAGCCATGACCACAAACATCAAACCAGCGACTGTTTCAAAGGCGACCAGAGTAATGCTTACTATTAGAAATTCTATATCAGTTTCACATAAACCTATTCAACTACTTCACCTTACAAGCTACATCAACATCTGTTGTCACAGAGTCCACATCCATGAACATGCACTAAGGGCCTGTGAAGACACTATTCAGTGTCCAAATGACAAAACACACTAATGCAGAAAATGTTTTCAACCTGTGCTGTTCATTTTTCATTTTATATTTTTCTTTATTATATGCTGACACAGTGAATATGTATATGAAACAGACAGAGGGTTAGCGTTCTGCCCTGGCTGTGTTTGCATGAACATGCAGACATGCAACAAGTCTTGTACCCCCCACCCCCCTGTCATTTAACACTGTGGTGAAGACAGACAAAGCCCTGGGAAGACTGGCCTTCAGCTCTTTGCTATTAAACCACATGCAGCACAAGTTGTACTCGATTCACTCCAAAAACTTCAAAGTTTTCTCTTCAGACATGAAAGATAGTTTAATAATTACCGCATTACAAATGCACTTAGCTATAATTCTATCGAAGTACTGATATATGGTGATATTCTGTCAGCTTCTTTACAGACCACACTAATAAATGTCCTACAACTTCTTTCACTCTTTCACATTCATGCATCGACACCCTGCATGCAGAAAAATGCCATGTGCAACCTCACGACACAGACAGTCTTCAACTGGAGGACATTTTGTGGTCTGCACTACAAAAATCTACTTAAATCTCCAATTTCAGCAGAATACCTGCCGCACACCTTGGCTTGAACGGTGAACTATCATGTAGACAACATATCAGTGGTGTCTCTCTTCTATATTTGCATGACACTTAGTTTCAAGCATATTTGAAGAACATACACTGGAAAAATGACCAAATCTGGTAACTAAAGTCTGGCAGGCTAAATGCTCCTTCTGAAACTCTCCTGGTGGGGTATGAAATTGCATGCAGGGCGGACTGAAAGTGCAAGCGTGTACACAATGTGCCAGAGGCGTTGTGCGGTGGGGTTTAGGTGTTAGATGGATGCCTACAGCAGTGGTCAAGTAGAGAGAGGGTACACATCACTTGTGTGAGTGAAGAAAAACAGTGCAGTCTGAACACAGCTGGCGTGAAGTCTTCAAAGCTTTCTAAAAATAAGATCCAAAGAAGCAGTAAATACTGACAGAAAATTCAAAACACTCCAGAGTTTGTATAAGCGTGTGGCGTAGAGGTGGAGGTTTGATTGTGTCGAAAAGGTAATATGAATTAAGGTAGTGAGATTAAAAACAGTGTTACACACACACACACACACACACACAGTTCAAACTGGTCAACAGTATGGATTTTCATATGGAGATCATTAGGTGCAAAAATGACTAGTGTTGGAATAATTATCATTAAAAATCATTGAATCATTTCTTTTTTCAAAATAGAAATAACAATCCCACCACCCACCTGAAATGATTTCCAAACTAGTCATTCCAACCTGTGCAGCTCACCTTCTTCTTCATGTGGCAGTAGGGCTGGTTCATTGGGGGGATAACGAGACGGGGCTGCTGAGCCTGAAGCTGCATCTGTTGGCCTGACACCAGGCAGAGACATGGACAACTGATTTGAGTATGAATAACTTGATAGGGTGTTCCTGCATTGGTAAAATGTCTGAGCTAAAAAGGTCTTTTTCACTCTGGACTAAAATAACCAGTTATTTTTCCACGTCTCACAGACTACACCCACCTTCATTCATGAAAGTTTTGTGACATACATTCATGCATACATTCTTTTCTGTCTCTTTTCCTCTCTTTTTCTCTGTTTTAGAACGCAGATCTTTTGTCAAGACATGATACTTCTCCCCACCAGCACTCCTAACCACCACCCCATATGGCATTCCAGGGAAGAGGGCCTACTCTGGTACTCTGGATATTTATTGATGAAACATAGAAAAACATCCTAACCATTCAAATGTTGCTGAAACCAGGACAGCACAGGTAAAAAACAGCACCAGGGCTCCAGACCAATTTGGTTGCACACTTGTACTTACATTGTCAAATCGACAGTCTGAATAAAAACTTAAAGCTTTTCTTCTGTATCAACTGTGTTTTTTTTTCCTGAAGGCATGATGTCATCAGTAACAACAACACTAAGCAACTAAGCAACATCCCGCCTCTTCGTTTGGAAACTTTCTATAGCAGAGTTCAGCTGCGGACATTGTGAAACAACAACCACAAGCACCATGAACCTGAGGACAGTTTAAGTCTCTGCAGCTTCAGTAGTATGACTTACTCTCAGCTTTTGTAACACACCAAAGCTCAAACTATTTACTGATTTAAAATGCCCATTGTTTGTGTTCTTTTGTTTAATTCAAAAGTAATCTTGCATTTCAGGCTGGATCTTTTCTCGTGTTCTGACTCTCACACTGTGGAGGTTCGGCCTGGTGAAAATGTGACACTTCTATTCTTTTACCATGACCGGATATCAATCTGTGACATCCTGGTACAGACTGGTCAACAGAACCAAGTTTAGCTGCATCTCTAGACTGATCAAATCTAACGTTGAATACTGCCAGAGGGTATCAAGACGGAAAAATTTAAATGGAATCAACATCTCCCTGTGTTTCTCAACATCAAACAAGTGGATGTGTCAGATTCTGGACTGTATTTCTGTGAATTTACAGAAGTGGATGTCCAACCTTCAGTGCAATACAGCTAAAAATGTTAAAGATACGGTCACAAAAGACACACGCTGAGCAACAGGATGACGTGGACGGCAAAGTAGATTCTCCAAAAGATTTCTTTTAAGTTGTGCAGATTATCAAATGTTTGAACTTAAAACAGTTCAGCTAAATTCAGTTTGGTCCATTTTAATTTGAGTCTCTAAAGAGAACACAGTCTAACTTCATGATCTGTCTTGTAGACGAGTCTGCAGGAAGAGCAAAGCTGACGAGTGTGATCTAAGGGAGTCTGACTGTTTTTTCTTCTGATCATCATCATTGGTCTGGTTGTTAAAATCAGGAAACTTCAGACAGGTACTTTGTCAGACTTACTGTGTCTATCTTACATTTGCTTTTGTTGTGAGTGGAAATGTTCTTAAAGTTGTGTCAATATGCTGGAAAAATGCTAAAATCCGGGTTTGCAAAGATAATGATCAATGAACTGACCAGATGTTTTGTTTCTGTCCTTGGCTTTCGTGTAAAGAGAAAGAACAGAGTCCAGAGCAAAGAGAAATTGAGTCCAGTTTGAATGTTTTATTTTGTAGTTTGATAGAACTTGACTGAATCAAAATATACCAGCCAATAAGTAACAAGAAACTGCAGCTGAATAATTATCAGTGTATAAATTATCAGATTATTTTGAGGTTCTTTACAAACAGTGTCTCCTTTTAGTTTGTCCATTAGAGCACTATGGTTATTTTTAAAATGTCCCACAGAGTAAATTTCTGTCACAATTTTTGAAAGGACTGAAATTTAAAAAGAAGTCGTGGGAAGAACATTTGTTAACCCTTAGCAACTAATGATGAACCTTGACCTTGCAAACCATTGTTTGTGTACAGTATGTGACTGAAACAACTTCATCCTTTTTACTTCAAAGTCTTGAAATACTATATATATTTTTTTGTTTTCTAACAATTTTGCCTACAGGGAGCATAGATCAGCACAGAGTATGTATGAGTTTCTAAAACATAGTTAAAGACTGTGACATACTGTGTATGACCTAAATACTCTGATTTACAGAATCTGGGCTCTGATAACCTGAACTCTGCAGTGCACAAGTTTCTTCAAACCGTTAGAAACAGAGGCCTGCTTGAAACAAGGGGCTTGTGTAATTTATGCTGCCACAAATAGACTTAGAACCTTGGAACTGCAGCTCAACTGGAAATGGTACTTTCTAATAATAACTGTTGTCAGGCACCACTCACATGTAAACATTTAAACATGTGGAATGGTATATTTCTTCTTTTAATAAAGTTTCTGTATTGATTCATTTTAATCATTTTTTTTTAATCATTCATTTAATGATTCTATCATTTTCTTGTGTTTCCTTCTGTCTCTCTCACTTTGTCTGGCTTCAATCTTCCTCTGAGAGGAACAAGGACATATTTGGTGTAATAAAGACACACTGTGAATGCCAAAGCTCATAGAGAGTCCAATGGTCTGTCAGGAGGAGGGTGGGAATACACATCACTTCACAGGAAGAGACAGCACAGTGTGCTCTGAGAGCAACTGGTGTGAAAGTCACAAGGCCTCTAAAGTCAAAGTATAAAAAGAAACAGAGAAAACCGCCCTGCTGTACCTGCTTTTGACTAAATAATGTCAGCCTCTGTATTTGTACAAAAATAGATACTAGAGATAATAATGAAAATAAACAACAATAGAAAAAACAAAGTCTGCACCACAGGAAGGCTTGTCATGACCACAAACATCAAACTAGCGACTGTTTTCAAAAACGACCAGAGTAATGCTTGCTATTAGAAATTCCTGTCAGTTTTACATAAACCCTATTCCTTCCTTACCTTCACAAGCTACATCAACATCTGTTGTCACCCAGAGTCACATCCCACATGAACATACTGGAGCCTGTGAAGACACTGATGACTTTAATCAGAGATGACAAAACACACTAATGCAGAAAATGTTTTCACAACACTGTGCTGTTCATTTTTTCATTTTATATTTTCTTTATTATATGCTGACACAGTGAATATGTATATGAAACAGACAGAAGATTTAGCGTTCACTGCCCTGGCTGTGTTTGCATGAACATGCAGACATGCAGCAAGTCTTGTACCCCCCCACTGTCATTTAACACTGTGGTGAAGACAGACCAGCCACTGGGAAGACGCGCTGGCTCTTTGCTATTAAACCACATGCAGCACAAGTTTGGCCTCGTTCACTCAAAAAAGCTTCAAAGTTTTCTCTTCAGGCATGAAGATAGTTTTTGTCGTGCGTGCAAATGCATAGCTATAATTCTATCAGTACTGATATAGTATTCATCAGCTTCTTTACAGACCACACTAATAAATGTCCTACAACTATTTTTCACATTCATGCATGGCACCCTGCATGCAGAAAAATGCCATGTGCAACCTCACGACACAGACAGTCTTCAACTGGAGGACATTTTGTGGTCACCTTTTCTAAAAACCTACTTCAATCTCCAATTTTCAAGCAAAATACCTGCTGTTACACCCCGACTTGAGCGATTGGCAACTATCATGTGAACCCAACTTGTATCAGTTAGCGTCTCTCCTCCTACATTTGCATGACATAGTTTCAAGACATCAAATAGGCCAAACTGTCATATCATACCTATGTGAAAACTGCGGTCGTAAAAACAGACAAAAGCCAAACTAATTTACTACGTAGCATATTTGCACATGGAGAAGCATATTTAGAAGCACATGCACCAAAGAAAATGACCAAATCACAGAGAAAGTAAACAAAAAGTCTGGCAGGCTAAACACTTCGCTTCTAAACTCTCCTGGTGGGGTTTGAAATTGCATGCAGGGCGGACTAAAAATGCAGCATGCATGCGGCGTGCCAGAGGCAGTGGCGAGGGTGGGGTTTAGGTGTTAGATGGATGCCTACAGCAGTGGATGACAGAGGTACACATCACTTGTGTGGGTGGAGAAAAAAACAGTCGCGGTTACAAAGCACAACTGACGTGAAGTCTTCAAAGCTTTCTAAAAATAGATGTCAAAGGAAGCAGTAAATACTGACTAAAGAGAAAATTCCAAGCTCCAGAGTTGTATAGGCGTGTAGTGTAGAGGTGGAGGTTTGATTGTGTGGTATGCATGAATTAAAAAGTGACTTAAAAACACAGTATTACACACACACACACACACACACACACACACACATACACACACACAGACTTCAAACTGGTCAGCATCACAAGTTTTCATATGAAGATCATTAGGTGCAAAAAACTAGCCAAACTTTTGGGAAGTCAAAGACTTGTGATACTGCTCCCCACTGCTGGTTATTTATTGATGAAACATGAAAACCACAGCATGTGACAGCATACTCTATGTATTCTCCCAATCCCATAAATTTCTCTTTTCAGAATTAAGAAGAAAAGGGCGAGGGGACAACACAATATTCCATCCAAACACAGATCAATGATGGTTCATAATGATAGATTATATGTTTGCAGCCCTATCTGTGTCCACAAATATTGTAAGCACAAGGACTTCAAAGGCATCAGGTTACAAGTCATCAAACTACGCCCAGGCTCAAATATTTAAAATTAAAAGTACCCTACTTCAAAGAAGCAGTCATGAACCGGCCATAGGTGGATTTAAATTGTGAACTAAAACAACTCAAAAAGGTTGATCATGCAATGTGCAGAAAGGATAAAATGCCCACTTCAAAATCCAAAGATTTCAGAAGAACGAATCATGGTGCATCCGTGCCTGGTGAAATGTAGCTGTTACACAGTTTCCAAGGGGTTGGTTTGGCGATTTCCTGTTGTCTTGTTGGCCTAATGTTCTGTTCCTCCCAGTGCTGTAGGTCCATTCTCTCCTGGTTCTTCCTTCACGCTCAACTGCTGCTCGCTCATCCCTTCAAGCTGGTGTGTGAGCTGTGGGTGAGCACTGGTGGTCTCAGTTCCCCAGCAGTGGTGTGTTACCACTGCTGGGTACTTCTCTTTCCTCTTCCTCCAGGGAGTCTGCCACGCCCATAGGTATGCTTCAGATATACATGTTGTGTTATTACCACATGAGAATAAATAATTATTGCCTCTAAAAGTGTTTGAAACTGTAGGAATCATGAGGACAAGTTTCATTACATTGTTAGCTAGCTTTTATCCAAAGGGAGTTACAGTTGCTTGGGGTTACTGGGATCAAACCACTGATTACCTGATTGGTGGGCCGACCTGTTATACTTCCTGAGCCACAGCCGCCCTTTTAATTCCTCACAGAGAGTTGTTTTTCAGTCCAGAAAATATTTTAAACGTGCAAACCCGACAACAATCTCTGAGATGTCTGATGACTGCCTATTTTGTCATTTTTATCTTTTTATGAGGAATGTTTTGTTAATTATGCATATGACTTCTGTTGTAATTGTACTGTCAAATATTACGGTCTGAATAAAAACTTAAAAGCTTTTTCTTCATATCAACTGTGTTTTTTTTCCTGAAGGCATGATGTCATCAGTAACAGCAACACTAAGCAACAAGTAACATCCGCCTCTTTCGTTGGAAACTTTCTATAGCAGAGTTCAGCTGCGGACATTGTAGAGCAACAACCACAAGCACCATGAACCTGAGGACAGTCTTAAGTCTCTGCAGCTTCAGTGAGTACTTGACTTACTCTCAACTTTTGCTTTTAAAGCTCAAACTATTTACTGATTTAAAATGTATTGTTTGTGTTCTTTTTGTTTAATTCAAAGTAAATCTTTGTTTCAGGCTGGATCTTTTTCTCGTGTTCTGACTCTCACACTGTGGAGAGTTCAGCCTGGTGAAAATGTGACACCTTTGATAACACCATGACCGGATATCAATCTGTGATATCATAATTTTGAACTAGTCCAACAGAACCAAGTTTAGCTGCATCTCTAGACTGATCAAATCTAGCGTTGAATACTGCAGGGGTATCAAGACGGAAAATTTAAAATGGAATCCAACATCTCCACTGTGTTTCTCAACATCAAACAAGTGGATGTGTCAGATTCTGGACTGTATTTCTGTGAATTTTACAGAAGTGGATGTCCAACCTTCAGTGCAATACAGCTAAATGTTAAAAAGATCACGGTCACAAGACATAGCTGAGCAACAGGATGGCCAGTGGGCGGCAAAAGTAAGATACTCAAGATTTCTTTCATTGTGTTTGAACATGAAACAGTTCAGCTAAATTTAGATTGCTCCATTTTTAATTTGAGTCTCTAAAGAGAACACAGTTTAACTTCAGCAGTCTGTCTTGTAGAGCGAGTCTGCCCAGGAAGAGCAAAGCGGCGAGTGTGTGATCTGGGAGTCTGACTGTTTTCTTCACGATGGTCATCATTGGTCTGGTTGGTAAAATCAGGAAACTTCAGACAGATACTTTGTCCAGACACTGTGTCTGTCTTACATTTGCTTTATTTGTGGCGAGTGGAAATGTTCTTAAGGATTGTGTCAATATGCTGGAAAAATGTTAAAATCCGGGTTTACCAAAGATAATGATCAATGAACTGACCAGATGTTTTGTTTCTGTCACTTAGCTCGTAAAGAAGAACAGAGTCCAGAGCAAAGAGAGGTGAGTCCAATTGTAATACTTACTTTTATTTACTGTAAAGATAAAGAAATGGACTGGACTATATTGTATCAGTTAACATTAGCATGTCCCTGAAAAATTAGTGCATTTGTATAAATATATCTGTGCTGGATAAATACGGGCCAATACAAGAAACTGGAGTCAGTCATTTACATACAGCGCATCTTTATAGTTTATAAACTGTAAAATGTCCTCTTTGTCACAATCAGTTTAATCTAGTTCACATTTACGTAAAACTTTCTGAAATCATAACAGAAGTTATCGCACAACGCTTTCCATATAGAGCAGATCTAGACTGTTCAGTATTATATTAACTTCGGAGACCAAATAATTCCCACCACAAGCAAGTACTTGGCAATTGTTCTTTAAAATAACAACTTTAAGGTAATCTTATAGGCAGTCTGTATTGTGGGAATTATACTCATGTCACCACATTAAGACTGAAAATACTCTTTACAGAACATGAGCTCTGATGACCTGAACTATGCAGCAGTAAAATTTCAGCCCAAAGCAAGAAGAAGAGAGCCGGAGCCAAATGTTATTTATGCTTCCACCAGATAGAGCCAGAAGATTCAACGGTTTGACTGCTTTAACATATTAATGCTTTTGAGTTTTTGTACGCCTTGCCAAACATTCCAATTTTCAATAAAGATCTGTTCATTCATTTACAAAAAATTAATTTTCAGCATTATCTCTCTGTCCAAATTTATTTAGCTAAAGAACATATGATTGGTGTTTGATGGAGGAGTCACTAAGGTCAATGATGACGGTCCACAGTCTGTTATCATGAAAGTTAGATGGACGTCTACTGCAGTGGAGGAGTGGGAGAGGCAGTGGTGTTTGACAGGAAAAGACAACACAGTGTGGTCTGAGCACAACTGAGGTGACAAATATAACATCTGTGAGATCAAAGCTTTCTAAATGTGAAAGGAAACACTGGCTACCTTTCCCCTGGAACGGACAAAAACAAAAACTTCCTGTGGTGTACAACACTTGTTTCCAACAAGTTGTGTAAAATGAACCTGTATTTAAGCACACAGACCACCAATCAAATGTCAAAAAGAGAAATGTTTATTGAAAGTTATGACCATTTTGAATTTGATGCCAGCAACATGTTTCAAAAAGTTAAGACAGGGTCATGTTTACCACTCTGTTCATTCGCTCTTTGGCATCATCTTGCTGAATTAAGCCAGACTTTCCCTGAAAAAGATCTACTGAGGTCTACATGCCAACGTCTCTTGCTCCTAATCATTTACCGTTAATGGGACCTTCTCAAATGTGCTTGTCATGCCATCACAGATGCTGGCTTTTGAACTGTGTGCTTATAACTGGATGGTCCCTCTCCTCTTTAGCTGTAAGGATGCAGCATCCATGATTTCCAAACAGAATTTCTGACTTTGTGAGACTTCAGGACAGTATTCCACTTCACTTTTGTCCAGCTTAAATAAATTCAGGCCCACAGAAGACTGTGGCATTTCTCGATCTGGTTTATATACACTCTCTTTGCATGGCAGAGATTAAACTTGTATCTACAGATGCAGTGAGAAATAGCGCTCACTGTGTTTTTGGAAGTGTTCCTTAGCCCATGTAGTGATGTCCACAACAGAATCATGTCCGTTGATGCAGAGCCATCTGAGGGCCTGAAGATTACGGCCAGTCTGATTTTCATGATATTACGATCTGTAGACAATGAAATCCACAGATTTGCAATTATACACTCAAACATTTTGAAATTCTTGCACTATTTGCCAGCGCAGTGTTTTACAGAATGGTGGACCCTTCCTCATCTTTACTTCAAAGCCTCTCTGGGATGCTGTTTTTATCCCCAGTCATGTTACTAACCTGTTCCCAGTCACTCATTCATTGTGAGATGTTTCACCAGGTCTTTTCTTTTAGCATTTCACGACATCTCCAATCTTCCGTTGCCACTATACCAACTTCTTTTGAAACATGTTGCTGGAATCAAAATCAATGAGTAGAATTTACCAAAAACAAAAACATTTCTCAATTTCAGCACTTGATATGTTGTCTTTGTGCTGTTTTCAATTAAACGTGCGATTTCAGTGTTTTTCACGTAATCACTTCATTAATCTACATCAATCCAAATGTGCACCACACCCAGAATAAACTGGAACCAAAGACTGCTGTACAAAATATAAATTTTATTTCCACTAGATATTTGTCTCCAGAGGGAGTAAATTACATAAAACATAACTCAAATCAACCGTGAAATAATTGTGAATATACAACAAGGGACCACACACCAGAGGGGCCTGTGTAGAGTCCTGAACAGAAAGAGGCATCGTGCCAAAACAGGTAGGCAGTTATAACTAAAGTACCATGACACACACAAAATAATTGGAATCAGATCAAAACTGTTCTACAACACTCAGTTTACCTACTCACAGCAAGCCAAGGTGACTCAAACCTCACACTAAAGTACATATGCAAAATGGCTGCATTACATCTCAGGCCCCCTTTAATAAGGCAGAAACTCACCAAAAATAGAAAATGGGCCAGTCCTTCTCCAAACATGAAGAGTCAAACAAGGAAAACATTTTATGTAACAAACAGTTAAACAGTTACTTTACTGTTACTTTACAGTTACCTTACTATCATGCTTCTAAATATTGTAAAAATGAAGCCTACCAACTCAAGCTCTAAACAACGGCTGGCCTCAGCTACTCTCTCAGGTGTGTCTCAGTTCAGGAAGAAAGGCCCAGGTGACCTTCCCTCCCTTTATAGACCCTGCCCCTTTGCCTGCTCTTGCCAGACTTCCTGTTTCTCTCCTTTCCACATAAAATAAGCCTAAAGAAATGTTTAATGCCAAAACAAAGGAGGCATGGCCATAATTATGGAGGACTAAAAGTGCCAAAATTAAATAAATAAATGCACCATTAAATAATAACTTAAATGTGTCATTGATTAATTAATTTGGAATTGAATACATAAATGCAATTCTTAATTTTAAAAAAACATCTTTTTACTTAATTAAAACAATATGTATATCACTGTATGTAACTATGGAACAATAGAAAGAAGTTTAGTTAGTTAGTTACATTAATATCTGTGGCTCAGCCCAAATTTATAGTTTTTTTCCAACTGTATAGTTGCCATTTACAGTTGCTCTGGCTGCACATTGGCTGCAACTGTCATAGAGAGTGAGGAGACGGCATAAAGTCTCAATATGGTAATAAAGGAGCACATTTTCAAGCAGTTTCTCTTTGATAACATTCATATTGCTGCACTCGGATTCTTTGTCAAGGATGAAAATAGAACTAGACAGAGAAGTAGAAAGCCTGGTTCTTTTCGTACCTCAGGGTGTGAAGAGGGTGTAAACAACAGATCTTAGGTTTAGCGAAGTTGCAGAAATGGACACACACACAGATCACCACCAATTGACATCTAAGATGTGTCAGATGAGGGGGGGTTGAAGCTGTACTGTGCAACCAGCAGTTCTGAAGGTGTATACTGTTTTTTAAAACTGGTTCCCTGTATAACCTGCACTGTCCATTTATTGTCTGTACTGCTCAGCCGTGTACTGACTGAACATTGTGCTCATGATAGCCATTCCAGGCCTGTGTCAACCCTGCACAACATCATCTGAAGCCCTGCTTCCTTGTCGAGGGAGTGTAGGATCTGGACAGGCAGGCAGCTGGCTAGCCGGCTCAGTACAGGAAAGTCTCATCCAAGCTAGTTAGTCCCTCACCAAATATGAAGAGTCAAACAAGGAAAACATTTTATGTAACAAACAGTTAAACTTTACTGTTACTTTACAGTTACGTTACCATCATGCTTCTAAATATTGTAAAAATGAAGCCTACCAACTCAAGCTCTAAACAACGGCTGGCCTCAGCTACTCTCTCAGGTGTGTCTCAATTCAGGAAGAAAGGCCCAGGTGACCTTCCCTCCCTTTATAGACCCTGCCCCTTTGCCTGCTGTTAGTGCCAGACTTCCTGTTTCTCTCCTTTCCACATAAAATAAGCCTAAAAAACTTTTAATGCCAAAACAAAGGTGGCAGGGCAATAATCATTCTCTGAACTTGATAATCCTTTTTTTTCTTGTATGCAAGAAAACAGAAAACAGTATGCAAATAAAGCAAGTGTTCAGCAGAAGTCACACCATATATATATATATATATATATATATATATATATATATATATATATATATATATTTATATATATATATATATATATATAGGGTTTAGGGTTTAGGGTAATAGAATTGACAATTTTGCATCAAAGTGTTGTGCCATTTGTACATAATATCACCTTCTGTAGTAAAGGTACTTCCATTCTGTAGAATAACATTATAGTTAGCAGTCTGCATCAACACTTTTTTCCCCCTGAAACCTTCTTCGTTATTATGCAACAGGATGAGCACAAAAAAAACAACGCCTCTTTACGTGTCTGGCAATCTTTCTAGAGCACAGCTCAGTAGCGGACATTGCAGAGCAACAGCCACAAGCACCATGAAAAACTTCATCTTGATGACAGCTTTAAGTCTCTGCAGCTTTGGTGAGTACTGACACTGAATTACTCTCAACTCCATTTATAACTTTTGTAACTCACCAAAACTGAAACTATTCACTGATTCAAAATGTATTGTTTGTGTTCTTTTTGTTTGAAAGGAAATCTTGTTTCTTTCAGGCCAGATATTTATCTCGTATTCTGAGTCTCACGCTGTGGAGGTTCAGCCTGGTGAAAATGTGACACTGCTGAGTAAAAACATCTCCAAATATGATGGTGTGACATTCTGGTTCAGACTGGACAACAGAACTAATGCCAACTGTATCTCTGTTATGATCAACTTTGGCAAAGTTGAATACTGCAAAACATTTCAAAGTGGAAGATTTCAAATGGGGACCAACATCTCTACTGTCTTTCTCAACATCCAAAAAGTGGATTTATCGGACTCTGGACTGTATTTCTGTGCATTTTACATAAAGGGACGTCCAAGTTTCAATGTAATACATCTAAATGTTAAAGGTAAGGTCAACCATAAACTTTTGATACCCATTATTTGTTCATTTATTAAACATCAACAAATGTAAATTTTGATGCCATTCTGTCAAAACAAAATCAAGATTCATTTCCTCATTTCTTTCAAAGGCAGCAAAGAGCTACTTGATGACATGTACAGCAAGAGTATAAGTAAGATTTCTTTCATTGTACAAGTTGTCAGTTGCTTAGCTGGATTCCGTTTTTTTTTATGTTGAGTCTAATTTCATGATCTTTTTGTAGAAGAGTGTCACAGCATGATATATCTGATGGGTGTGACTCTGGGCGATCTGGCTGTTTTCCTTCTACTGGTCATTATTGTTCTGGTTGTTAAAAACAGGAAACTTCAGAGAGGTACTTTTTTTTTTTTTTAGCTTTGTTTATTTTTATACTGCTTGTTGTTAGTATGAAAAACTACAAAACTACTTTCTATGAAGACCAAAAACTATAGTCTATAGTCAGTCATAGTGAATTATAATACATTTATAATGCATTATAACTGTACTCATAATCATTAGTGCTTTTTAATGCATTATATCAACAGTCATAAGTAGATGTGACTTATGAATTATAACTTCAAGTGTCTTATGTGTCTACACTAGAGGATGACTGGTGGGGCTTACAATACATTAAGACTACCTGTACTCACCAAGCGGTGTCCTCCGGCACTGGGAAATGAAGCCAATGCATAAGTGCTAGAAACTGTAATTCCATGTGCGGCCACTTGAAACAGGCTGCAGAAATGATGCAGAAATCTTCCTAAGCAACTGCATTAAAATGCCCAAATTCACAGAAGAAATTAACAGCCTGCTACAGACAACCATTTTGGTCTCTACAGCGAATTTCCCCATTCATGACAACTGTACGGAGGGTGTTTTTTTTTTTTTTTTTTTAACTCAGATGATATTAAGGCTGAAAGTTGCACATAAGTAACAGCATGGCTGCTTGATTGACAAGTAGGTGCCATTACAGATGGCTTATTGGAGCGCCAGGGCATCACTCAGCCTACCTTAGGTCAGTCGATAATCCACGTCTTTGCTGATATTTAGAGTAGCTGGGAGGCGGAAGACACAGTATATCCAACATGGTGGCGTCCAACCCTTCATATTTTTGAAAACACTTTGGAATACTTTGGAAATCTACCGGTGACATCCCTCAGGCTCTATCCATTCTTTATACTGTCACTGATACTCACCTATACACACACCTCAACAATCATGTGTCATAGGTTATCATTGGGTGTGCTACGTGAAGTGCAGTACGTATTGATGTTATCCATAAAAATGCATGCTTCATCATAACATTAGCTTTATTTTTTTTTAATTTTTTAACTTGTCATTGGCATCCATAAGATGCTTGAAGTTATAATTAATTATAAATTACATCAATAATGCTTCATGACTGTTGACATAGTGTATCAGAGAGCATTATGCATGTTACGAATGTAGTCATAGAGCATTATGGTTGCACTAAATTCATTATGAATGCCCTCATAACACACTATAGGCGTGATCTTCATAGAAAGTGTTACCATCACTTTTAGTCAAAATGCGATAACAGTAATGTTTAAAGAAAATGATGATGAAAATGTACTGTAAGTTAACAGATTAGATGTATTGTCTCTGTTATTCAGCTGCCAGTGAAGAACAGGAACCACAACCGGATAAGGTGAATCAAGTTTTATTTTTTTTACTGTTTCATATATTAAAGGTGGTATGATGAATCCCAGTCATGATTTAGTTTTTCTCACAAAAATGTGTAACTGTGACTGTTTACAGAATCTGGTCTCTGGTGACCTGAAGGATGCAGACCTGAGTTTGTATGCAGAGACAATAAGAAGAAGGAGGAGGCCTGAATCAGAGAGAGAAGTGGAGACTCGTGTTATTTATGTTGCCAGCAGACAGACTCGCTGGAACTGATTCTTTAATCTGCCGTGTTGTTACTTTGTGGGTGGATGAGAGGAGTTACCATTTTATTTTTTTATTTATTATGACAAAAACAGTCAAGCCATCATTATCATAATTACCAATTAACAACAGCCCCTCAGATTAGATCCCACATAGTACACTGTAATCAGACCTTCATGGTTGAATTGCTGCAGAGAAGCCACTACAGAGGAAGAAGAAGAAGGGAGTTGTTTGGGCCAAGAAACACAACACATGGACTTTAGACCAGTGGAAATACTATGCTATATACTACGATCTTTGAGTCAGAGCTGAAATCTTCAACCTCTGTGTCTTTGTGAGACACAGAGACTGTGGACAGACTGCAGCCAACAAGCCCCTCTCACCTCTGGGAACTCCTTCAAAAGTTAAAAAACTTTTTCTTTACACTTTTTTTTTTGTTTTGGCTACAACATAATTCCATGTGTTTCATAGATCTGTGTGTCGAAATGAACAAAAATAAAGAAAAAACAGGAAGTGAGAAGCTGTGTGCTGTGAGAAACTTTTGAATATTTTATGTGTCTTATCAGTATCTTTACACTTCTGACACACCCACACCCAGCTATCAAAATAGTCTTTAGTCGCAAACAGCGTCCATCTTCATTGTATCTGTCAATGCAGTCTTCGTAATGCAATTCTTACTTAAAAAAAACATCTTTTTACTTTATTAAAACAATATTTATATCACTGTAATAACTATGGAACGATAGAAAGAAGTTTAGTTAATTAGTCTCAGCCTAAGTTTATAATTTCTTTACA
This sequence comes from Protonibea diacanthus, assembly GCA_028641955.1. Taxonomy (NCBI): domain Eukaryota; kingdom Metazoa; phylum Chordata; class Actinopteri; family Sciaenidae; genus Protonibea; species Protonibea diacanthus. Next base: position 13,586,101 of record CM053998.1, read on the forward strand.
ACTCTACAGTTGCCATTTACAGTTGCTCTGGCTGCACAGTGGCTGCAACTGTCATAGAGGTAGAGTATGATAATAAAGTTGAGTGTCAATATGGTAATAAAAGAGCACATTTTCAAGCAGTTTCTCCTTGAAGACATTCATATTGCTGCACTCGGTTGTTTACAGAAACAAGTGACAAATTTCTTCGTCGAGGATGAAAATAGAACTAGACAGAGAAGTACAAAGCCTGGTCCTTTTCGTACCTCGGGGTGTGAAGATGTGTTGGGCGTGGGGGGGTTTGAAGCTGTACCATGCAACAAGCAGTTCTGAAGGTGTATACTGTTTTTTAAAACATAATGTCTTTCTTTGGTTCCCTGTATAACCTGCACTGTCCATTTACTGTCTGTACTGCTCAGCCGTGTACTGACTGAACATTGTGCTCATGATAGCTATTCCAGGCCTGTGTCAACCCTGCACAACATCATCTGAAGCCCTGCTTCCTTGTTGAGGGAGTGTAGGATCTGGACAAGCAGGCAGCTGGCTAGCCGGCTCAGTATAGGAAAGTCTCAACCTGAGTGCAGGCTGATAGGTCAGGCTGCAGGGCCATCCTGCTGGTCATTTCCATGTTAGATATATTATGTGATTGCAAACACTTGACAGGTAGGTAAGGTCAAAACAAGTCTATTATAAGAAAAAGAGTTGTAACCTCTAGCATTCAGATGTGGTGAGGCAGCAGTGCAGCGTCACTGTTCTCACAGCGCGCCAGGTAAAAACAGATGAAAAGAGTTCTGAGAAGTCCACCTCTAAAACCATCATCAGTGCGTGTGTGGTAACACTGCAAGTCGAAGGAAACTCTGCCACCCGCTGGCAGTGAATGTCGTCTTTTTGTGAGTGTTTTTGAGGTGTTGAGTGTCACTTACTCTTGTCAGACCTCACACTCCCCTTTCTAGTGTGAAGGAGAGTGTGTCTGTTCTCATGAAGCATTTGGAATGTACATACATCAGTGTTGGGCAAGTTACTCTAAAAAAGTAACTAGTTACAGTAACTAGTAGTAGTTACTGAGTTACAAATTATAAAAGTAACTAGTTACTTTGGAAAGTAACTATTGCGTTACTTTCAAGTAATTTTTTAAATGCTCAAACGTTTCAAAGAATTTGGACCTCGCCTCCATCCCTCTTTGATGGAATGTAAAATACATGTGCGTGTTCAATTATTTATGACAAATCTGAATATTCTAATGAAATGGACACTTAATACAATACATAACAGAAATCCACAGTACACAAATCTACGTTAAAATCAACTATTTTAACGTTGCTGTGGGAAAGTGAGACTAGCATCCAATAAAATATCATAGATTATTGTAGATATTATAATTACTATGTTTATATATGTGTATATGCTTGACACCAACGTGAAGAGTCACTTCGGTTACACTCGTTCCCTTAATTTGTTGGAAGGAAAAGTAATAGCTATACTTCCATTTAAAGAAGGCTACTTTTGGACTATTCAGACTCACCATTCCTGTTTTTCTTTGACTCATGTGAATGTTCTGTGTCGTCTTTGTGTGCCTGACAATTTGCGTAAGCAACACCCGCCCAACTCCACCTCTGATTGGCTTACCATGGAATTTTACTCAACCTCAGCCAATCGTCATCATTTATGCGACTGTCTTTTGCACCTGCCCTCACCAAGGACGGAGGAACAAGAAAAATCTTTGCTTAGAGATCTAGGTCTGATGAAAAACAGCTGCCTTCAGTCATAGTAATGCGGCACATTTTTTGGCAGAAACGGTAACGGTGTTATAATGATGGGTAGAGCAATCAAATACATTACTTGTTACTGAAAAAAGTAACACAATTACTAACGCCATTACTTATAGCGCCGTTATTCCCATCACAGACATACATACATACATTATCTATAACTTCTTATCCTCACTAGGGTAGCAGGGGGTGTGGAACTTATCCTAGCTGACACTAGGCTAAGGGCGGGGTACACCCTGGACAAGTCACCAGTTTATGGCAGGGCACATAGAAAAAAAACAACCATCCACGCTCACATTCACACCTACAGACAATTTAGAGTCATCAGTTAACCTATTGAGTGCATGTTTTTGGACTGTGGGAGGACACCAGAGTATCCAGAGAGAACCCATGAAAACACAGGGTGCACATGCAAACTCCAAACAGAAAGGCCCCAAAACTAAGGCCTAAATGATTTACATGCATGTTCTTTTTTTTTTTTTTATCTTCTGTGGGTGTTATGTTTACCTTTACCTTCTGTGTGTGAAACCATAGGACGCTGTGTAACTTGCTTTCACTGCACACGGTCATTGTCACCCTCTGCAGTTGTCAGCGGTGTGCACACATCACAAGTACATTATTGTGCACATGAATGTCATCAAAATGTTGCTGGTCTAAGCATATATCAGTTACTTAGTTGAATTGTTTAAGTTATATCTATATAAGTAATAATGTATGAGATATCTTGACATAGTAAATAAATCATAATAATTTTTTAACCTCCTCTATTTTTCTGCATTCTTGAGAGTGTTAACTTTGTCTCAGTCTACTTAGGTTGGTGACGCCTTTCTGTTATTCCTTTAAGCAACTCAAGTGGCAAAAAAAAAAGAACACCAACCATTTTATCTTGAGACCACTCTTAGTGGAGCACAGAGCTGCAGTCCCACTGATAACATCACAATGAAGCTCCTCTTGATAACACCTTTGCCCAGTAAGTATGTCAACCAACTTTTGTTAATACAGCAACTGTCATAAGTTTTCTAGATTATCTAAAGTGTTGTTGAATAAGATAATATCTTTGTTCCGTTTTTCATTTTCGTGACAGCACTTACGTCAGTCTGAGCAACATTCAAGAAACAAAAGAACACTCCGCCTCTTTCTGTTGAGACCACTGGAGCACAGTTCATGTACAACCAGTGGAGAAGAGACAGTGCAGTGGTGCAGTCATACTGTCCGCACAATGATGAACTTTACTTTGATAACAGCTTTACTCTGTACCTTCAGTAAGTACATCGATTTTTCCCTCAATACAACAGTTTCTAGCTTTCCTTCAGTAATCTGAACTGAATCTTTGAGACTATTTATTAATAAGATCATTTATGAGCTTCGTCTGTTTGCTTCCTGTTGAGGTTTTATGAATAAACATCATGTTTGTTTGTTTCAGGCTGGATCTCTCTCTCGGTTTCTGAGTTTCACACTGTGGATGTTCAGCCTGGTGAAGACGTCACACTGCTGTGCTCCAACTTTACCACTTTCACGTCTCATGTATTCTGGTTCAAACTGGACAACAGACCCAACATCAGCTGCATCTCCTCTATGAAGAGCTCTGATGGCAATGTTTCATTCTGTGATGGATTTCAAAATGGAAAATTTAACATGACATCCAACATCACTACCCTCTTTCTGGAGATCAAACAAGTGGATGTCTCTGACTCCGGACTGTATTTCTGTGGAATTAAAGAAGAAGGAAACGGGCCAGTGATTGTCAGTGCAACACATTTAAGGGTTCAAGGTAAGATTGTCTTTTTATTGGAAATAAACCGATTTTCAGTTAGTGTCAAAATGAGGACTGATCTCCAACAGGGGCGGACTGGAGCAAAAAAGTGGCCCGGGAATTTAGTACCTGACTGGCCCACTCGGACCAGGGCGGCGGATGACGGTGGCGGATGCTGTCAATGTTCTGTCAACTGAGCGCTGTCTGGCCCTAGTCCATACACAATACTGATGTTTTTACAGCCAAACTAGGCTAAAGTGGTGTTCTAAATGTGTGATAAAAGTTAGCAAGCTTGACAAATAATATTATTACATTACAGTCCACCTGACTAGCATCGCCCTCCTGGTCACACAGACACAGCTCTTTCTCTCTGTCTGAAAAATTTTGTGATTTTTGATACATAAATGAGGCATGCTGGTGTACTCTGAGGAGAAAATAGAGGGGGAAAAACAACATTGCTTCAGATTAAAAAAAAAAGCAAATTTAGTACTGACTGAGGTTCCTATCATTGGAATGGCAAGAATGGCTGGAGTGTATGAACCTGGGGCCTCATGTACAAAGGTTGCATACGCACAAAAAAGTGGCGTACGTCCTTTTCCACGCTCACGGTCAGATGTATCAAACGTGAAATGACCGTGGAAATGTATGGTACCCCACGCCAACTTCAGGGCTAGCGTACGTACGTTTCCACAGCTATGGTTCCTTTGGCGACACTTAGAGGTGATGCTGGGAAACTGTTAATAATGTGAAAACAAGTAGTCATCAGAGTGATGTGCACATCAGAGCATAGCCGCGGGAATATAACTTGCAACTGGCTGCATTGAGATATATGAGATATATGATATATTTGTTCTTCAAAGTGTTCTATCAAACCTGGGCCCGGGACATGTTCTACGTGTGTAATCGGTGCTCTAACTAAACTGAACCCTGCCCAGTCCCACTAAGGAAAACAAAGCAAACCTCCACGAGCAAGTTAACCGCTGTTAACATTCACTGAAGCTGCAACTGTGGAGGCGAGCTCAGCACAAAGAAGACAAGACAAGACAAGCCGCCCCGACGATTTGGCGCTTCAGGTTTTAAATGCCCGTGATGCCGGCGGTCGTAACACTTGCTTTACCAGTGAACTTAGCCCTGCAAGTCAAAGGAGCGTATGCACAAACAAGTGCATGTCACGGCGTGTCTCGCTGGACTCGAACTCGCAACCAGCGGGCCTCTAGCGCTGCGCGCAGGCGTACAAGGGCTTTTTTTTTTTTGACGTTGTTCAGGGCGCCAACCGTTTTGTTCTTCAAAGTGTTAAAGCGAGTTTTCTATCAAACTCACAAAAGGCCGTGTTATAGGTATAATGACTAAAAGGTAGCGACCGCACAGCGCTGGCAGTGGCAGGAGATCTCCCTATAGTAGATAATAATGATAAAATGCTCTCTAGAGTACCTTTCCAGTTAAAGGGATGTGCAGTAGTTATACTCACATAATAAAACAATTTTAATCTTATCCAGGGTTCCCCATCACATAGCTGGTGTCCTTTTTATTTTTTCACGCCTGCCCCTCAAACACTTTGAGTTTGCCTCTGACTCACTCATGTGAAATACGTTGGAAATATATGTCTCAGTTGTCAATAAACTATTATGTAGGTAAGCAGGACTCATACAAGACTAAACTGGAGTTTGCACGAGTGTTTGCAGATCGTTTGTAGCACATTGCCAAATGTATATTGTGCTGTGACACCACACAGCTTTAGATATAGTGCCTGCATCCATGTGCTCCATCCTACACAATATGATCCCATGTGTTGCTGAGGACTGAGAATATGTAGCTGACAGCTGGCAAAACCTGTACTAAACTTTTCTTTTTCCGCTTAGAAACTGGCTTAAAGCAATACTGTGTAAATTTTCTAGCATAAAATCGCAGGTTTAAAATAATTTTAAGGCCACATTAACACATAATCAGGTGAATGGCGTCTCTGTCATTTGTGGCCCATATGTCTATTTCTGCACTATGTAGCTCTGTCCTCCAGATACGATCACCCACAAGAAGTACGCAAAGAGAACACAACACACAGCAAAAAAGCCAGTGTTAAGTCAACTCTGAGAGTGTTTTAGCACCAAGAAAGTGCGTATAGGCGTCCACTCTTTTCAGTGTTAATTTAACACTAACACTAGTGTTAATGTTTTTACACTCAGCTATAGTTATTTCAACACTGTAGGGAGTTCAAAATTAGCACTAGCTAATATGTGTAGTGTCAATAGTACACTAGTGTCATTTTAATAAAATACTACACTGACTGTGGTTGAAAATGCTACACTGACTACCAATGCATTCAGTCCAATGGGTGTAAAATTTGACTACCAATAAACCCACCCACCCTTAACCACCGCAACCACCCGCAAAACCTATCACAAAAAATACACAAGGCAAAAAAGAAATAAAATATTAATAAATAAAAATAAAAATAGTCTTATTAAATGGCCACCACACCACATTAACAATTAACAGTCTGTCTGGATTCTTAATTACAGTATGGAACAAGGTACACTTGGTCATCGGTGTCATGAAAATTGCCTATCACAAGGTCTGTAATACACCAGGTCATTTACACAGATTACATGAAAGTCAATACCAAATGCATTTAAATAATCATCAAAAAATATTCAAGACTTTACAAATCAAAAGATAGACATTGCTATCTTTAACAATTATACTGACAATCCTGTTGAACAAAGGCATTCCATTTTCAACTCCAGTAACCACATACATCCCAACTTGATACTCTGTGCTATAGTTTTAGACCCAGGAAGTGGTGGAAACTGACAACACATCAAAAGCTTCATTCATCACCTCTCCACCCTCTATACCGCTGACCAGGATTCAGACCAAACTGTAATGTTTGGAAATAAAAGTTCTCAAAATGAAATGCAAACTGAGACTGATGTTTCTTCTGATGTCTTTTCAATATTTTTGAAGTTTTTAACAGATTTCTTGAAGAAATAATGTTTTCTTTCAAATCGCATGCACCAAATGTGTATGAGTGGTCCAAGTTCTTCTAATACAGCTTGGGTAGTGGATCATAGGGTGATGTTTTGGAATGAGACTGTGCTCTGGGAAGATGGATTTAACAAGTTTGTGATGTTCATAAATTAAATGTTTCCAATAACACATCATACCAGGAGTTACAGTTGGTGAAAACACAATGTTCACAATTTGAATTAAAAGGAGTAACAATTGCCAACAGGTAACAGCTCACCTGGCCTGTTCTTTCTCTGTGTATCCATAATTAAGGCTAACAATTCTTTCAGACAATGAATTCAGGGATATTGAATTCTTGATCAAATACTGAAACACAAGCTTTAACTCATATTGCACCACTCCTTCTAGCAGGTCATGCATTATGCCTACAGCATAATTGTTTGACGAATGGAAAAACTGGAGGGAATTGAGCAGACAGTCTCGTTTGACACCAAATGTTGATTTCAAAGAAGGTCTTTTGAACGTAGAGCTAAACCTGGGTGATCTTCACTGAAAACTGACTGATATTCACTTTTATCAGTTAAACATAACCTACAGCAGTACGTCGCACTGAATGATTAAAAAAAAAAAAAAAAAAAAAGTGCATGTAGAGCTAAACTGTCTCCTGTAACCTGAATGACTGAACCCTTCACAGGTGTAGCTGAAAAGGGCAACTGTATTCCAGAATTGAACCTTGGTAATACATTTCTCAAAATAAACACATCTAAGTTTAAAGTAGGACCCACCCCTTATATCTCTGTAAAATCCCTCCTGGTATGGTTTTACTTCTTGGAAACTGTTACAGAGTTCACTGTTACTAAACATAGATGAGAGAGACCCCCGGATAGGTACTTACATGAACTTGTCATTGACCGGAACTTGCCTGTATGTGCCATGTGTAATTCTTTCTCTTCTTACATCAAAGCGGACACCCAGAACATGCTCCACAGGTTCTACTATAGTCCACTTCTTTTCAAAATGCCTCATCCTTTTAGATTCTGTGTTAAGACATGAAAATGGGTTTTCTAGATGATCAAAACAACTCTCAACTCTCTCCAAAGTTTCTCTAGATGAATCAGAAGACAAACAATTAACAACAGCTTCCTTTGTATGAGCATGGATGTCATTAACCAGTTCCTCCATTGAGCCAACTAAACACTGCACAGTACTCTCTGGAACACCTGAGGCTTGAAACTGAGCAATAACAGAGCTGCACATGTCCAGTATATTCTTCTTTTCAACTGGAACATGTGTAGTGACTCTCACAGGAGGATCCACATCAACTATTGTCAAATTCAAAAGTGCTGACGGGATCTGGATCAAGACAGTCTTTATGTGCTTGAGATAGGTGATGTTGCTAACCAGAATATGTACAAAAAACAAATGAACGTCCAGGCTCTCCACAGTTCAAACACAGAGACCTTCCAGGATACAATCCATGCTCAAACTTCAAATGTCTAAATAACATTGAACAACTGGTGTGGTGTACCTTGCAAATGTAACGTGTACATTTCTGGTCAGAATGTATCAGTCTTCAAACTTCACAGTGAAGAAGCTTTGCTCTGATTTCTTTCACTTTGCCGACGTCGATGCCATACACGGTGGTTTGGATGAAGATAAAGAAGCTGGACAGCGCATCACCATACGACACGGCAAAAACATAATGCGCCTTGAAGAGCTCATCAAAGGCAGCAACTGGGGTCCTGCAGGGAATGGCCATCTGGTCCAGGATGATGTAGAAATCCTAGATGCTGTTGCTTCTTTCTCTGACACCAAGAAGAAAGGGCGGTTTAGGGCCAGTTTCTTTAAGGAAGGTCTCCATGCTTGACCCCACCTGAGTGTGTGTGTGTGTGTGTGTGTGTGTGTGAGTGTGTGTGTGAGAGAGAGAGAGAGAGAGAGAGAGAGAGAGAGAGAGAGAGAAAGAAAATGTTTTTTACTAAAGTCATTTCAATTCTTGTGCGACTGACTCTATGAATGGATGTGCGCAATACACAACTTGATGAATTAATATTTGATAGACAGATGTACATAAGTAATTAATTCAGGGATGGATCTATGAATGTACACAACATTCATTTATTTTTGTGTGATGAATGGATGGATGACTTTTTAAAAACAATTTAACTGTACCCCTCCAGTTACGCTGCCATATTGGCCCCTGAAAATCTAATCTCATCAGCTGACATGAAAACCTTGCATCAGTGATGTACAGTCCTAAGAAAATACCTTCATGAACTTGATCAGACGTCTAGCAGCCTCCGATGTACCCATCTTGCCGGCCTTCTTGCCTTTAACTGTTGGAGGCAAGAGGTGAAGCAGCAGAGGGATGAGACAGAAAAGAGACAGACAAAAACTGCAAATTTCATTTATGTGCACTTGGGTATTATAGTTAACTAAAACTAAAACTAGCAGTGAAAAAATAATTTAGAAAATAAAAATGACATTTTTTCCAAAAATGAGAACTAAATAAAAACTACAATAATAATAATACAAAAACTAAAACTAAAGTGAATGTCAGATTACATCAGCTTAGTTGCAGTTAGAGATGCTAAAACTGCAGGAAGAAAAAGGCCACAGCTCAATATGGTACAACTGAGAGTACGACCCACAGGTAGATAAGAGTGAATGGAAATGTGATGAGGACTGACGGGAACATTATGGGAACATTATGGGAACATTATGGGATGCAACTAAAAGGGAAAAAGTTCATCTTCAGAGGTCTGATAGAGGCTTTCTCCTAAAACCTGAAAAACTAAAACTAAGACTGAGACCAAATAAAAACTAGTCAAATCCTCAAAATAAAAATATAACTGCTTCATCGCTTGTTGAACGAACTAAAACTGAACTGAAACCAAAAGCAAGTTGAATAGCTAAATAAAAATAAAAACTAATGAAAAATAACACTGTAAACCGTACATTTAACCCAACACTACCAAACACAATGTAAGCCTATTTACAAGCCTTGCACATGTGTTATGTTGTCATACTATACTCGTATGGTGTACAACCTTTTCAATACATTCCTATTACTCAAAAAGTCTTTCCTTTACAGACACTTTTAATAATTTGAGGAACTAATGTTAGCTAAACCCTGGACCAGCCAGTGTCGGCCAGGGCTAGCAAGCCAACCCAGCTAGCTGGCTAGCAGCCAAAGTCAACTACAAAAAAACAAAAAAAAAACGCTAATATCTATCCAAAAGAGACAATTATATCGACCGAAACTTACCGTAGAAAGAAGAGATTTGGACGACGTAAGTATGACTGCAGTCTGAGTGCTGACTCGGTGTGTGCTGCGGTGAGTGTGGCCAACTGAACGAGCCGTGATTCTCAGAACGACATGAATTCTATCAGGAACGGAATCTAGGCGGAGTTAACTTTGATCAGTTCTGAGTAAAATTAATACTAACCCCTGTTAATTTACATCAACACTAAAAAAAAATAACACTGGCACATTTGCTGTGCACCAACTCTTTCACTGACTTTGGTCAAACTGGATCATATTTTATAGAGAAAATATATTCTGGTTTTCCCTCTGATAGCCTCTGGCTGCTGCGCATCATTTCTTATTGATTTTCAGAGTTTCCTGATGGACAGTGAAGTAAACTGCTGTTAACATTAGCTCAGTTTGTAAACCGGGTTACCCTGACTGTGAGCTCAGAGCACCGAATGCTGAGGGGGTGCTGGGTCATGCCAGAACTGGAGCTGGGCAAGCAGGCCATGTAACCAGACTTAGTGTAACCTCTATGGACATAATGGCCCAGATGAAAAGAAATAGATTAAATCTGAGAATTACTTTCAGTCGTTGGTGAGAGCTTCATGAAATAAAAGACAAAACATGTCATTGAATCATCTCTCTTGTAGAAGCGTTTGATGGAATAACAGGCCTGATGATGCTTGGTGTGATCCTGGGTGCTCTGATTGTCGTCCCCGTTATAGTCATCATTGGTCTGGCTGTCAAAACCAGCCAACATCAGACAGGTACTTCATGTCTGTCATATACTTAGTTTGATTAAGTTCTCTCAGTATGATGAACATATTCTGAGCGTTATGTTTTACAAACTGCCTTTATAGCAATGTTTTTGATGCATTGTCTCTTTCTTTTAGCTGAAGAACAGAAGCCACAGTGGAGTCAGGTGATTCATATTTTTAAATGGATTTTGTAAAAAAAAAAAAAAAAAAAAAAAGATTAATGTAAAAATCAAATCATTTTAAGTTTTGCGGTATGAAAGGTGCTGGAACCTTCAGCTTTGTAACATGACTGTATATTCTTCTATTTACAGAATCTGGACTCTGATGACGTGAAGGATTTATACCCAACAACAATAAGGAGGAGGAGGCCTGAATCAGAGAGAGAAGAGGAGACTTGTGTTATTTATGCTGCCAGGAGATAGACTGCAGCTCATGCTGGAGCTGGAGTTAGCATCATTTTGATTTGTCATGGATTCTATATACATAAGTGACATGCACTCATATTGTTAAGGCTCTTTGTTGCTGCCTATCTCTCAACCTTTCCCAGCCAAAGTCTGTCTCTTTCACTTTGTCTAAAGCATATTGGTGTTTGATGGAGCAGGACTGTCTGAGGCGCCCATGTCTGCAGCAGTGCAGCACCGATTGAGGTTCACATCACTTGTGTGACAGGAAGAGACAGTACAGTGTGGTCTGGGAATGACTGAGGTGTAAATCACGAGGCCTGTACGACCAAAGCTCTGTGAGAAGCTAAAATTAAGCCATGAATACTGTCTGGCTTTCTTCTCTCAGAAAGACAAAATGGTTAGCTTCTGTACATTTGTAGAAAAGCTTTTAGTATAGCAACTGGATATTCAAACTGTGATGTCAAAGTAAATGTGTATAATGATATTGTAAATAAATATTGTAAGTAAGATCTGGCTTCAGCTCTCTGCATCATAACCACATGCAACATGGTCTTTATGTTCCCAAACAATAAAAAGATCTCATAAAGTGGAGATATTTGTAGAAATGTGATCATTACTAAGTTGATCTATAATATGTCATTCCTCCTCTCATCACACGACAGCCTAAACACTTGCACAATTTCACACCTATGCAGGCTCACACTTTGTGTCTGTTGCAAGGCAATACTTGCGCAGTCTCATGAAAGGGTTTGCTCGGCTAAAGGCTGCACGTCTATGAGACAGAACACAGCAAAGCCACAGCAGGTGAAAATCACACATCAATTTCCACTGTGTATGTATTTTAACTTACTTCACGTTGGAACCATTCATCCATTAACTCTCACTGGCCAGGTAAGATTTCAGCTGCTGTTATTGATACAGTCATTTCAGTCACTTCTATTGGGTATAGACTATAGTCAAGTAAAAATCAGGCTAATGTGCAGTTTCTTCTTGCAGGTTTATCAGGTATTGTAGCATCATTTCACACATTTGTCCTGATTTAGATCATTTCGAGCAGTTTATACAATGCCAAACAAAATGCATATTTATTAGTAAACTAACATATTCACAGTGACATACCATTTTTAAGATTGTAGCATTCATAACATGACCTCTAAAAATACTGATTTCTGAATGCGAGTCTTCAACACGTAGTTCCTTCTGGTTTAGTCACATAACTTGATCAAGGGATATAAAACTGAAGATCACAATAGTCTGCGTCATACTACCTCGCACTAACACATAAAGATTAGTTAACAATGGGTTAAATGGACTGCAAAAACTCTCAAAGGTCTAAGCCCATATAACCCCAGCTTCTGATTTTGTCTGTAGTAAGTGAAGATTCCAGTTTGCCTTGTACTCACCAGAAGTGATCATCGACGGACCTGTGGAGGGCCGAATGACGGCTGGGTCCTCTAACAAGCCATCTGTAACAGCACTTACCTATCATTCAAAGTGACCACGCTGTCAAATATGCACAACTTTAAGACTTAATATACTTTGAACAAGTGAAGAAAAAAAAACTCACCCTTAGTACAGTTGTCATGAACGGGGAGCTATAGAGGCCAAAAATTTTTTTTGTACCAGGCTGTAAACATGTTTATTTCTGCTGAGAAGTTGGGCATTTCAAGATGGGCGCTTTTGGAGATTGACTGCAGCCAGCCTCAAGCAGCCGCTTGAGGAATTACATTTTTTGCCACTTCTGCATTGGCTTCATTTCCAAGCCACAGAGGTTACCACTTGGTTAACACCAAAAAAAAAAAAAAAAAAACTCACCACACAAACAAACCAACCAATGAAGGTAGCAGTGGACCAGCGACTTCAATGTTCTGTGTGGTAAAATGTAGTTTTTTATCAATGAAGTTTGGTGTTTTTTAAAGACATATCTGTCTGATGGCAAAGGGACAGAAAAGAAGAGAAAATAATATAAATATAGTTTTTAGGTGGATAAAATAAATTTTATTGCACTGACTGTGGATAAGTAACCCAGTAACCCAAACTATCCCTTTAATATGCACTCTGTCATGCATTATCACTTATAATGTAATGCAGACAGTAGTGTCAAACCTCCATGGAGTGATGTGTCAGCCACTAGTCCAGTAAACCTATGCTTGTAGTTAAAATATCTGTAATGACACACTACTGTAAGATACATCTTATATAACAAAAGAACACTGTAAGGAGAGGAAGTACATCAAAGATGACACTTCCTTATTCTGTATAGACTTCTAAGCGTTGGCTAAAAATATATATACATTATTATTATAAAGTGTTGTTGAATAAGATAATATCTTTGTTCCGTTTTCATTTTCGTGACAGCACTTACAATGTCAGTCTGAGCAACATTCAAGAAACAAAAGAACACTCCGCCTCTTTCCGTTGAGACCACTGTTACTGGAGCACAGTTCATTTACAACCAGTGGAGAAGAGACAGTGCAGTGGTGCAGTCATACTGTCCGCACAATGATGAACTTTACTTTGATAACAGCTTTACTCTGTACCTTCAGTAAGTACATCGATTTTTCCCTCAATACAACAGTTTCTAGCTTTCCTTCAGTAATCTGAACTGAATCTTTGAGACTATTTATTAATAAGATCATTTATGAGCTTCGTCTGTTTGCTTCCTGTTGAGGTTTTATGAATAAACATCATGTTTGTTTGTTTCAGGCTGGATCTCTCTCTCGGTTTCTGAGTTTCACACTGTGGATGTTCAGCCTGGTGAAGACGTCACACTGCTGTGCTCCAACTTTACCACTTTCACGTCTCATGTATTCTGGTTCAAACTGGACAACAGACCCAACATCAGCTGTATCTCCTCTATGAAGAGCTCTGATGGCAATGTTTCATTCTGTGACGGATTTCGAAATGGAAAATTTAACATGACATCCAACATCACTACCCTCTTTCTGGAGATCAAACAAGTGGATGTCTCTGACTCCGGACTGTATTTCTGTGGAATTAAAGCAGAAGGAAACGGACCAGTGATTGTCAGTGCAACACATTTAAGGGTTCAAGGTAAGATTGTTATAAAGTGTTTTTATTGGAAATAAACCAATTTTTAGGTCCTGTCAATATGAGGACTGATCTCAAAACATGTCATTGAATCATCTCTCTTGTAGAAGCGTTTGATGGAATAACAGGCCTGATGATGCTCAGTGTGATCCTGGGTGCTCTGATTATCGTCTTCATTATAGTCATCATTGGTCTGGCTGTCAAAACCACTAAACTGCAAACAGGTACTTATTATAATTTAATAGTGTGGTCAGTCATACTGGAGTAAGATATATGAAACAAACAGCTTGAAGCGCAACAGATGCTGTTCATGCTTGAAATGAGGCTACCATAGAGCCACCAAACCAAAGTGTCACTATCAACAATCACGAACAATCACTTATCTTTTCCCAATATGACTGACCCCATATTTAAGTTGGAAAAGTTAAAAATTACAACTTCCTGTTTTCTAAAAAGTATTAACAGTAATATTTTCAATATCATGTAGCTCATAAAGAGAGGCAGATTGCACAATGCAGTGAGGTAAGTCATGCTAGTTTACATTGAATGATTTATTTATTTATTTTTGTTGTCAATGAACTCACGTCAGATGCGTGACTATAACTATATTCATTCACAGGACCTGAACTCCGATGCCTTGAACTATCAAGCCGTGAGTTTCCATCCAAAAGCAAAAAACAGCAGAAGGCCATCAGAGACCCAGCTGGAGTCACATGTTGTGTATGCTGCCACCAGATAGACTCATAGAAACATCTGGGACAACAGCTCAGAGTGGAACTGGCGCTTTATCATATCGATTCAACATGTGTCAAATAAAAAAAATAAATTGTAATAAAGATTCTACAATTGTTATTCTACTTGCAACCTAAGGTGTTGTTTTCTTTGTCTTTGGTCTTAATTTGAGAGCAAAGAATAAGATTGGTCTGCAGCAAGCTGTGAGATTCACACGAATGTGAACAGGAAGAGGCAATACAGTGTGGTCTGAGCATAACTGTGGTGAAAATCATGAGGTTTGTTAGATCAAAGCTATGTAAGAAAAAGGTCTGAAATGAAGCATTGAATACTGTCTCTCTTTTTTCACATGTAACAAAGGCCTTCATGTTCCCTAAAGACTTTAGAAAGTTAATAAATGTATAGAAACGTGAACGTTGGTAAATCGATCTGAAACTGTGCCCCTGCTTCCCCCATCACTGTTGCAAGGTGACTCCTCCAGAGTCTCGTATGAAAGCGTTTATTCCGCTAAAGGTTGCGCATTTATAAGGCAGATGACAGCAAAACCACAGTAGATGAAACTATCCCCACTAACATATGTACTTCAGCATACTAAACCTTGTAAAAAATCATACGCTAACACTGGACAGGTACTGATACAATCATTTCATGCAAGGTCAATGAAGAATCAGTGGGTGCTGGGGTAGTTCTGAGGCTTACGAACAGGGGGTGGTGTTGATGCAGGGCACCAATTGCACTGACAGAGCAGGAGGATAGATGGGCTCCATTTTTACAAATGAATAATCTAGAAAGCTGGTGCTGAATGTTGAGTATCCTGCCATGAGAGAGATTCAGGACACAACTTACACTGCATTATCATCAACACAATGTACTAAAAGTATTCATAGCCAAGAATTCCTCCAATCAGTGAATAGTGCTGCTGGTTGAGATGGGGTTATTTTAACCTATTCATAATTTATGAAGTTCATAATTATAATATCCTATGGTAAAAACTAATTTTAACTTATGATATAAGGTTTTGGTGGTGGTGCTGTCTGTGTCAGCCTTTACAGAGAAGTCTTAACTACCGGCCTTAAGCTGTATCACGCTATACCACAGACCACAGACCAGACAAACAACTTCTCTTTTTTGAATTAAAAACTCAATCAGGTCTGAACTACAGGAAGTCGTGACCGTCTACGTGTAGGCAAATCAGTCACTTCTTAAACTGTGTTACCGCGGCCGTCATCACATGTCATCACACTTCAGATTTAAAGACTGACAGCTGACTCCACATGTCACATCTTTAACACTTATGAAAAGATGTGTGACAGTTGCCCAGGCTTCTACGAAACCATTTCCTCTGCTTCAGAATGCACATTAAAGACATGCCAGACCACAGTAAAGTAAAGTAAAATGTTGTTTTCTCAATGGCCCTGTCTGGAAAATTGAATTTCTCATTGTAGTTAATGTGCATCTGTATCATGTGGCTGTTTATTTTACAGAGAACAGTAGTGAACAACATCCAGAGACTGAATCTCATTTAAACACTTTATTGATAGCACAAAGTGGATGTACAGTGTTGGTGGGGGAGACAGTGGTAGCCAACCAAGACTTCTAATGTGCATCAGTGTGAAGAATAAGTCAACATCTGACTTTCAACACTCACCTGGCCATTGTTGCACTTTACATTGTGGTGACAAACAGGCCTGTATCACTGAAGTATCTGTATGTGAGGACTTCATCTCTGCATCAAGGGGAAACCTCAATTTCCACAACAGCATTAACATGCGATTTGGAATATACAGCAAACTTCCTCTTTTCTATAAATATGTCTCCCAAAAAAATGAGATGCAGAGAGACACTTGGACAGCCTCACATGAAAGCATTCACTCTACAGGCTGGACATGTTTGAGACAGACCACAGCAAGACTACAGCACGTGCAGCTCCACTGTGTTATGCAGTCAGTCTCAATGCAGCTGTGTGTTTACATTTAAAGGTGAGGTAGGAGATGTTGGGAAAACGGTTCCAGTAAGCTATATTTTGAAAATACACACCCATGCCTTTTCTTCAGACCTCCCCTCGAAACCACGTCTTCAGAGTAATGGAAGGGTCTCTATTCGTTCACGAATGGGTGAACGCGCAGAGGGGGAGGGAGAAGTGGACTGAAGTTTGATGGACGTGTCAGGATCCAATTGTAATGAGCAGCCTCATCAACGTGATTGGACGGTGTTCTCCCATGATTTCGCCCTCTAGACTGGAATAAAAGATTTTGTTTTTTTGGCAAACCTTCTATTTTACTGTGTAAAACAGTGTCTGTAAAGAGTCACCCGCCTCTCCGTCTGTCAGGACCTCAGTGTTATAAAGCACTGTTAGAGTGACACGATCATATGCACAATGAGGAACTTCACCCTGATAACAGCTTTACTTCTCTGCGGCCTCGGTGAGTACTGATATTGAATTACTGCACTGCTTATTATTAATCAAAATCTTTTAAAGGCATCGATCACATTCATGTTGCTCTGTCAGCAAAGTGATCTCTGCTGTTTGTTTCAGGCTGGATCTGTCTCAGCTTCTGGAGTCTCAGACTGTGGACGTTCAGCCTGGTCAAGAAGTCACACTGCTGTGCTCCAACTTTTCCCGGTGTTCAACTCAGATGCTACGTTCAAACTGGTCAACAGAGAACATCCCGCTGTATTTCTCACATATCTGAGCCTCTTGAGCCTGCTACATTCTGCTCTGAATTTCAAAATGGAAATTTGAAATGCGATCAAACATCTCTACTGTCTTTCTGAAAATCAAACAAGTGGATTTATCTGACTCTGGACTGTATTTCTGTGGATGATATTACATCAGCGGCAACCCTGTTATTGTTGATGCAACATATTTAGAGAGTTCAGGTAAGATTGGTCTGTCTTTAAGTGATGTGGATTCTTTGGTGCTTGTCGACTGAACATTTCATTTTGATGAACCTCATCAGTTCATTTCAATTTTAACTTCTTGCTGCCTCACATTAAAATTTGTTTTACATTTATCTATTTGCTTTTTCATCACATCTCAAGTAACTGCAGATAAAATCTGGAGTGTCTAATTTGCCCGATCTTTCTCATTGAAGAGTTTGATGGGTGAAAAAACCTGATGAGTGTGGCGCGCTGGCCACTCTGACTGTTTTCTCGTTATGGTGCGTCATTTGTCACAGCTGTTAAAATCAAAAGCTCCAGAATGGTAATCTGACTCATCATCATGTATCTTCAGTTTATTTCAAAGTTGCACCTATGATAGACAAATTAACAACTTCCTGTTCCAGTCAACTGATCCGGTCATTTTGTTTCTGTCATTTGTAGCTCTTGTGAAGAACAGAATCCACAACAGACAAATTGAAGTTTAAGTTTTAAATGTTTGTTTCAGCACAATTTTTTCATGATTGTGTCGTCTTCTCACAGCTGTGTGGAGACAAGTGACTAATACTTTCATTCACAGAGTCCGACCCGCGGATGATCTGAACTATGCAGCAGTGACTTTCGTCAAAACACAACAAGAAAGCGACAGACCTGTATCAGGCAGGATAAGTAGGTCAGATACTATTTATTCAGCCTCCCAGATAGACTCAGGAAGCACCTGGAGCTGCAGCTGGAAGATGGTACTTCTGTTTTACTAATGGTCATTGATGTGTATTAGTGTGATTGACTTACTGTCATGTTGCCTTCATCACAGAGATTCATGCAAATGTAGATTCTTGTCAACGTTTTTATTTCATCCTTCTGACTGCCTTACATTTCAACCTGAGAGCAGAGGAATATGATTGGTGTTTGATAGAAGATATTCTCTTACAGTGTCAGATGGAGTCTGCAGCAGTGCACATTCAAGTTAAGCCTTCTTCAACCATAGAAATATCATCAACAACATCACTTGTTTAACAGGAAAGACAAGCACAGTGTGGTTTGAATACGAGGAAGAGTGAGACCTGTTGGGCCAGACTCTGTCAGGGTACAGTCAGTTAAAGAAAAAAAGAAATTGCAGTCAGCCACTGTTCAAACATACAGTGCATTACTCAATAATAGTACAAATGGAGTATCTGTATCTCAAGAAAGCGTCAGCCTCAAAAACTCAAAAGATGCTGCCGCCTCATGAAACCATCCACTCTACAGGCTGTGCATGTTAGAACACGCCTGCACTGTCATTATATTACTCAATGCAGCTGTGTCTGCAGCTACTTGCTACTTTATTCAGTATGTTTAAACCAACTTATCACTGGTCTGACAGCAACATTTAATAATGCATTGAATCAGGGAGTTGCTGCTCATGATCACATCATTTCAGGTCTATGTCCCCTCTTGGTTCAGGTCAGTGTCACATTTTCATACAACAGCAAGATGGGAACATAAAAAATGAAGCAGCTGAACCTTCACAGAAAACATTCAACTCTGACAGTTATGGCTTAGGGTGAGGATTTTCCTCTCCTTTGTCATACTTGTTTCCAGAGTAGCGACACTACAGCCAAACTCTGCCTTCTTTGATCACCTTGTTACTAACCATGTTTGTCTTCTGTTTCAGGACTTGTGCCTGTCATATCTGCCATCCAGCCCAGTCATCATTCCTCCCTTTAGACCCCCAATTCATGTCTTCAAATGTCTTTGATGTCTTAGTGTACAAATTTTTAATAAACTGTTTGGCTGATTTTGGTCTCCTGTCTTGTGTTTGCATGTTTGGTATGTTATTTATCACAGTAACTTTGTTTTGGTGGAGCGGCATTTGCTGGCCTGATCCTGCGCCTACAGAACATCATAGTGACGATCTGTGTGTGAAAGAATTGGACAGAACCACCAAAGCAACATTGAAAGTATAGTCCTAGCTGGGTATCTTTGTGTTTGTGACCAAACAGCAGATTGTATCATGACAAAATGTAAAGCTTCCTTCTCATGCTTAGTGAAATAGTCCTAACAATGTTTTATGTGATGTAGTCCACGAGCAGGAAACCTCTGATCATAATATATGTTGAAATGATCTGATGAAACTTAGTGCAAAACCCTTCCCCTACCTCAGCAGGGGCTGGACACCTCACCAATGCCCACATTAAAGCCCCCACACGTTGAGGGCGTCAACAATCCGGTCTGCTTGAAGCATAGCTGATGATGAGTGGCGTGGTAACAGCTTCACTTCTCTGCTGCCTCACTGGTACATTTGTTGAATTATAGCATTAGCTGCAGTACTGATGGTATTAGAATCTGTTGCTTTGTGGAAATTGGTGAATCTCTCTACTGTTTGTTTCAAGACTGGATCTCTGTCTCCAACTTCTGAGTCTCCAGACTGTGGACATTCAGCCTGGTCAGAGAATCACACTGCTGTGCTCCAACTTTTGCTCAACCATGCTAAATCTACCCTTTAAGAATTGTCACAGCACTTTGCTGCACTAATGCTTTCTTATCGTACTATACCTTGATTGTTCCTACTCTGAAAGTCACTTTGGATAAAAGCGTCAGCTAACCAACCTCACTTCTAAAGTATGGGAACTACGCAAATCTTGATCAGACTACCTGAATTAAAGAATATGACTTTGCAAACTCCACCCAGAAAGTCCACAGTCTGGGAGTTGCCAGGAATCTTCTGTCTGTGAGGCAACAAGTGCTAACCACCAAGTGCAGCTGTGATCATTGTCATTAACAAAAAGAAATTAATATCTATAAAAGAGACACCCGCCTCTTCAAACCGTCTGTCAGGACCTCCAGTGTTATTTATAAAGCACTGTTAGAGTGACACGATCATATGCACAATGAGGAACTTCACCTGATAGCAGCTTTACTTCTCTTCAGCCTCAGTGAGTGCTGATATTGAATTACTGCACTGCTTATTTATTAATCAAATCTTTTAAAGGCATCGATCACATTCATGTTGCTCTGTCACCAAAGTGATGAATCTCTCTGCTGTTTGTTTTCAGGCTGGATCTCTGTCTCAGCTTCTACAGTTTCAGACTGTGGAAGTTCAACAGTCAGAGTCAGACTGCTGTGCTTAGCTTTTCCAGTGTTCCCACTCCAGATAGTCTGGTTCAAACTGGTCAACAGAGACATCCCACTGTATTTCATCACATGTTCAATTCTCTTGAGCCTGCTACATTCTATGATGGATTTCAAAATAGAAATTTGAAATGCGATCAAACATCTCTACTCTTCTTTCACTGAAAATCAAACAAGTGGATTTATCTGACTCTGGACTGTATTTCTGTGGATATTACATCAGCGCGATCCTGTTATTGTTGATGCAACATATTTAGAGTTCAAGAGTAAGGTGGTCTGTCTTTAGAGTGATGTGGATTCTTTGGTGCTTAGTCGACTGAACATTTCATTTTGATGAACCTCATCAGTTCATTCAATTTTAACTTCTTGCTGCCTCATTTCAAATTTGTTTCACATTTTTATCTATTTAAACTTTCATCACATCTCAAGTAACTGCAGATAAATTCTGGAGTGTCTAATTTAACGATCTTTCTCATTGAAGAGTTTGATGGAGTGAAAAACCTGATGAGTGTAGCGCTGGCCACTCTGACTGTTTTCCTCGTTATGAGTGCGTCATTTGTCTGGCTGTTAAAATCAAAAGCTCCAGAAAGGTGATCTGACATATTTTTAATATGTTTTTAAACATAAATAAAGTATCAGTTAACTAACAGGGCATTTATTTCTGTCTTTCAGCTGATAATGAACAAGAATCAATGGAGAGGAGGTGAATCAACTTTAAACTTTATGTTGATATCTTGTCTTTATGAGTCCTTCCAGGAGTTCTGTCAATAGTTAAATAACTTATGTGTTATTGTTGCTGAAAAAAAGAGTCATCTGAGGTTTTTGTTTTAACTTATTTTCAGAATCTGGTCTCTGATGATCTGAAGGATGCAGACATGAGTTTGTATGCAGAGACAGTAAGAAGGAGGAGGCCTGAATCAGAGAGAGAAGTGGAGACTCGTGTTGTTTATGTTGCCAGCAGACAGACTCGCTGCAACTGATTCTTTATTCTGCTGTTCTTTGTGGGTGGATGAGAGGAGTGGAACTAATGCATTATCATATTAATCTGCTGTTGTGATTTTTGTCTAAGAGTAATGAAGAGCAGGAATTGACATGGAATTTTAAAAAACAATACTGTAATAAATATCGTACATTGGTGAACCACTGGCAGTGTTTTTAATCATTAGAATACATTTCTCTTTTTAGCTAAATTGTCTGTTTTGAGACTTTTGAGGTTATTGCATAGGGACCGTTCCTGACACTGTGTGTCTGCTGTTTTACTGTGATGATGACCTGTGGGAAAGAAACTGTTCTTATGTCTGGATCCTGACAGAAGCGCAGACCGGCACAGTGAGTTATATGAGTGTGGTGTGGGGAGGTCTGGAATGATTGAACACCGAGCTGAAGTCTACAAGCAGGATCCTTGTGGATGTCTGAAGACTCGGTGTTTCAAGATGTACTGCTGTCCCATGTTGACTGTTTCATCTTCTCATCTGTTTTCCCAGTAGACAAAATTCAAAGAAAATGCATTTAAAAATGATTCATGGTTATGTCTGTCATGACAAATTCAAATAAAAACCCACCTGCCCTTTGTTACAATGTTATAACAAACAGCACCGTCTGTGTCAGTGAAGTGTCTGTATCATGACTGAATCTGAACAACTTGGAAGTTTGGCCTTCAGGTCTCTGCATCATAACTCCCTACCCACAACAAACACCTTCATGTTTCCACAGAACAAACAAAGACCTTTCGCATTGAGCGTGCACATTATATTATGTAGTTGTTGTGCATCAGAATCGGGTCTTGAGCGAGAGACTAAGTCCCGACTCCTGCAACATTTTTTAGAAATTCAATCTTGTCTTCAAAAAGGCGGAGAGGTTAAATGCAGTAGAAGTTTCTCTTCACAGGAAAATGAAACCTGAGTCACTGAAGGATGAAGGATGAACTGATATATGCTTGAAACATTGTCTTTTATAATCATATACAGCAACATTATTTACTACTCATTGTCTGTTTCTCCTTGAACTCCCCTCTGTGGCCCAGCGAAGACTGCAGATCAATC
This sequence comes from Protonibea diacanthus, assembly GCA_028641955.1. Lineage (NCBI taxonomy): Eukaryota > Metazoa > Chordata > Actinopteri > Sciaenidae > Protonibea > Protonibea diacanthus. The sequence goes on from CM053998.1 coordinate 13,608,791, forward strand.
TCTTCTTAAAGTGTCTGAGGTCACTCGTTACTTTTCAGACTGACAGTACCAGTTTACACCACATTTTGCATCAACTTCTGGACAGCTGGACAGAAACTGTTCACTCTGCTTCAGGCTGCACATTAAGCACATGACAGGTCACAGTAAAAAGATGCTGCAAAATGTCCTGTCTGAATTTGGATGCTCTGTCAGTACACTTTGATGTAATACACTGTGTACACAATGTATTGGAGTGTGTGCTTATCTCAGCAGTTTAATGTTTTAGTGTCTCAAAGTCTCGTTCATCAGAAATTAAGTTCAACATTTAACGCTTTTTCTTCTGAGCCAAATTGCATCAGTGTGAAGAGATAAGTCAACATCTGACTTTCAACACTCACCTGGCCATTGTTGCATTTACATTGTATTGATAAACAGGTCTGTATCACTGAGGTATCTGCATGTGATATACAGCAAACTTCCCTTCTCTATATATATGTCTTCTAAAAGAAAATGAGATGCAGAGAGACACTTAGACAGCCTCACATGTGAAAGCTTTTCACTCTACAGGCTGGACATGTTTGAAGACAGACCACAGCAAGTCTGCATGCAGCTCCCACTGTGTTGTATGGTCAGTCTCAGTGCAGCTGTGTGTGCATTCAAAACCCAGAAAAGATTTGTTGACACCTAGTTCAGACTTCACACCAGTTTTTGGCTGAATGTGTGCTTTTATAATCCATATTAACTTATTTTAACAGTGTTGTAAACAATATTTCCAATTGTGATATGAAAACAGCTAAGTGTTTCTACACTTGCTGAAGCAACTGAACATGTGAAGTGTTTGGAAGTTATATTTTATAACAGAAGAGCAGACAATATCGTTGTCAGCCAGCACTTCTAAATGACTTTCATGGCACAGATCTTGATCAAATTGCCTGAATTGAAATACTGCTCTTTGTGAGTCACACCTAAGTCTTTCATATGATGTTTTTGTGAGGATTTGTCAGAAGTGCAGCTGTGATCATTGTCAGTAACAAAAAACAGTGTCTGTAAAGAGACACCCGCCTCTTCAAACCGTCTGTCAGGACCTCAGTGTTATAAAGCACTGTTAGGTGACACGATCATATGCAATGAGGAACTTCACCCTGGTAACAGCTTTACTTCTCTGCAGCCTCAGTGGTACTGATATTGAATTACTGCACTGCTTATTATTAATCAAATCTTTTAAAGGCGTCGATCATTCATGTTGCTCTGTCAGCAAGTGATGAATCTCTCTGCTGTTTGTTTCAGACTGGATCTGTCTCAGCTTCTGAGTCTCAGACTGTGGACGTTCAGCCTGGTCAAGAAGTCACACTGCTGTGCTCAACTTTTCCATACTAAATCTACCTTTAAGGTATCACAGCAATTTGCTGCACTAATGCTTTCTTATCGCTAATACCTTGATTGTTCCCTTCTCTGAAAACGATTTGGATAGCGTCCAGCTAACCAGCACCAGCACTTCTAAAGTATAGAACTCATGGAAATCTTGATCCAGACTACCTGAATTAAAAAGAGAATATGACTTTATAAACTCCACCCAGAAAGTCCACAGTCTGGGGTTAAAACCAGGAATCTTCTGTCTGTGAGGCAACAAGTGCTAACCACCAAGTGCAGCTGTGATCATTGTCAGTAACAAAAAAAAGTATCTATAAAGAGACACCCGCCTCTTCAAACCGCCTGTCAGGACCTCAGTGTTATAAAGCACTGTTAGAGGTGACACGATCCTTATGCACAATGAGGAACTTCACCTGATAACAGCTTTACTTCTCTTCAGCCTCAGTGAGTACTGATATTGAATTACTGCACTGCTTGTAATCAAATCTTTTAAAGGCCTTCGATCACATTCATGTGTTGCTCTGTCACCGTGATGAATCTCTCTGCTGTTTGTTTCAGGCTGGATCTCTGTCTCAGCTTCTGGAGTCTCAGACTGTGGGATTCAGCCTGGTCAAAGGAAGTCCTGCACGTGCTCCAACTTTTCCAGTGTTCCCACTCAAGATACTCTGGTTCAAACTGGTCAACAGAAGACATCCACACTTATGTTTCTCACATGTTCAATCCTCTTAAGCCTGCTACATTGTGATGGATTTCAAAATGTAAAAATTTGGAATGCGATCAAACATCTCTACTACCTTTCTGAAAAATCAAACAAGTGGATTCATCTGACTCTGGACTGTATTTCTGTGGATAATACACCAGCGACCTGTTATTGTTGATGCAACATATTTAGAGGTTCAAGGTAAGATTGGTCTGTCTTTAGAGTGATGTGGATTCTTTGGTGCTTGTCGACTGAACATTTCATTTTGATGAACCTCATCAGTTCATTTCAATTTACCCAACTTCTTGCTGCCTCACATTTAAATTTGTTTCACATTTTTATCTATTTAAACTTTCATCACATCTCAAAGTAACTGCAGATAAAATCTGGAGTGTCTAATTTAACGATCTTTCTCATTGAAGAGTTTGATGGAGTAGAAAAACCTGATCAGTCTTGACACTGGCTGCTCTGACTATTTTTCCTCGTTATAGTGCGTCACTTGTCTGGCTGTTGTTGAAATCAAAAGCTCCAGAATGGTAATCTGACTTAGTTTTTCAAGCTGCACCTATGATGAATAATTAACAACTACCATTTGACCAAATACCAAGAGCGATTATGTTGACAGTGTCAGTCCAGCTGATCAGTCATTTTGTTTCTGTCATTTAGCTCTTGCTGAAAGAACAGAATCACAACGAACAAATTGAAGTTTTAAGTTTTAAATGTTGTTTCCAGCACAATTTTCATTGTCTTCGTCATCTTACACACTCAGCTGTGTGGGGCAGTGACTGAAAATACTTTCATTCACAGAGTCCGACGCGGATGATCACGAACTTTATGCAACAGTGACTTTCGTCAAAACACAAGAGAAACTACAGACCTGCATCAGACGGACAAGTGGAGTCAGATACTATTTATTCAGCCTCCAGATAGCCTGGTGGAATACGAAGCCTGGCAAATGTGATCTTGTGGTGTGACTCTTTTCCTCATTACAGTCATTATTGGTCTGGTTGTAAAAATCAAGAAGCTTCAGACAGGTACTTGATAAGAGCTGTCTTCTATTCAGTTTTATTATTTTCTTTCAATTAACTGACCATGTGATGTTTGTCATTGAGTTTGTGAAGAACAGGATCCACAGTGCAGTGAGGTAAATTCAATTCTTAGACTGGATTTATGTTTCACAAGCTGATATAATCACTTCATTTGGACTTGTCTCTTCAATTCAGCTATGTGAGCAGAGTATGCACTCTGATGACCTGAATTACACAGTGCTGAATTTCAGACCAAGGACAAATAGTGTCAGGGGCTCTGCAGCACAGTGAGAAGCGGAGCCATATTTATTGTTCTGCTGCCACCTCACAGACTCAGGAAGCAACTGGAACTGCAGCTCAAAGTGGAACAGAAGCTCAGTCACGTCTACCTGCTGCTGTGGTTTGTGTGGCTGTCTGAGAGGAGTTACAACCTTTGCTTCAGACTGTTCGTCAGCCTAAAAATAAAGTCTCAACCACAAGAAGACTGGCCTTCAGCTGCAAGCTATTTTTTGTCGTCATAAAACCAGAACTTTTTGGCTTTATCTCACTGTTGGTAGACTGTGACAGAACTGATTTAACACTTATTTGGAACCTAAACAGAATAAGATATTCAGAATATTCAGAATAACTGAATAAGTGAGAATGTGCCTTTATGTACCAGCTGCTTTTTGGCTGCTGCTTTTATCACCTTGTCTATTTCAACTCATTTGGAATGCAGAACTTTTACTTGTATTTCCACTGTGTGTTGTCGGTACTTTTCACTTTCACACAATAAAGTCTTAAACACAGGAAGTCTTCAACCTGCATGCTATTTTTTTTCCTGCGTGTAACTTTCACAAAGTCGGAAACCCAAACCATCAAGTGTCCACACAAGGCAACAAGCCAAGTGCACACGTGTAAGGTCAACATTCGCTCTTCTTTTTGTAGTTTCCACGACTCCTGATGGAAATGACTAATTAGTTGCTAAAATGGTTGTTTAAGTAACTTCAGGGCAAAGAAAGATTGTACTCTTGATAAAACATTACATATATCTTCCTTACCAATCACAGGTAACTTTATGTTTGAACAGTAGGTTCAAATAACACATGCTGTAGAAACCTTTGTGTTGTACCGAAAACTTCAGAAAACTCCGCCTCTTTCTAACAGACCTCCTGTACAAGAGCTCAGTGATGGAAAGTGTCATAGCAGTGAGACGATTCTGTGCAGAATGAGGACCTTCAGCTTGACATCAGCTTTACTCCTCTGCAGCCTCTGTAAGTACTGTTAGTGAATTCTTAAAAGACTCCTGCAGTGTGAGGAGTTAATCTCATATTAGGCCTGTTTGTTTCAGGCTGGATCTCTATCTCAGCTTCTGAGTCTCACACTGTGGACGTTCAGGCCGGTGAAGAGGTCACACTGCTGTGCTCCAACAGGATTTTCAAATATTCGACTTACAGATTCTGGTCCAGATTTGTTAACAGAACCATGATCAGATGTATCGCTTCTATATACAGTTATAATACTAATCCTCGATACTGTGATGAATATCAAAATGGAAACTTTGAAATGACATCCAGCAGCTCCGATGTTTACCTGAAAATCAAACAAGTGGATCTGTCTGACTCTGGATTGTATTTATGTGGATTTATCATAAATGGAGACATGGTGATTGATATAAAACATTTAAATGTTCAAGGTAAGACCATATGGTGTTCTTTCAAACTTAACACTCCAGAATACTATACACAGGTTTAATAATTAATTTAAAGTTATTTGTCAAAATATGTTTAAGATATAACAAATATATACACAATATAATGATATATATTAATCTCCTATTTCATTAAAGGCAATGACGTTGATGGCAAATCTGAAAGTAAGATATAAAATATTTCTTTGATTGAACAGATTGTTGATGTAAAATGTTAAAAAATTTCAGTGGATTCATTTTCAAACCTATGAATGTTTAATTAAATCATCTTTCTTAGAAAATCCTGATGGAATAACAAAGCTGATGAGTGTGATCCTGGGCGGTCTGACTGTTTTCCTTCTGATCATCATCATTGGTCTGGTTGTTAAAATCAGGAAACTTCAGACAGGTACTGAATCTGTCTTTGATTTTATTGGCTCATCTTATTTTAGTTGTGCCAATATGAGGGACTCATCCCAGACATTAAAATGCAATTTGTGATATTAAATTGTTGAACTAACATTTAATATTTGTCATATATGCAGCACAATATCAAGAGCACAGTCTGCAGAATCTAGACTCAGATGACCTGAACTATGCAGCACTCAGATTCCTTCCAAATCCAAACCTCAGGCCTGCATCAGAGAGAGAGGTGGAGACGAATGTTGTGTATGCTGCCACCAGATAGACTCAGGAAGCAACTGGAACTGAAGTCTGAGTGAACTGATGTTTTCTCATATTCATCTGTATCAGAGAAGCTGCCATCACTTGTTACCATCACAATTTTGTAATAAAGATATAATATTCATACCAAATTTGTATCTTTTTACTTATGCTGAGTTTGAATTTTTATCTTATTTTCCCCAGTCTGACTATAATTGGTCATTGATGGAGGAAGAGCCAGTAAGGACACTAACAGAGGGTTTCAGTTGGACATATATGGCAGTAAAGAAACGAGTGAGGTTCTCTTTAATCTGACAGGAAGCACTTTGTGGTCTGAGAATCACTGATGTGTTTGCACGCAGTAGTTGGTTTAGCATGCATGAAGTTTTCTTGACCTGTTTTTATTTTCCACTGTGGTGGGCAACCTCTTCTTCATAACCACAGACAATACAGACCCATTACTATTTAAAAAAAACAACAACAAAAAAAAAAACATTCCTCAGTCATATACATAATATTTTGAGTTCTTTTGTTTTTGTTCATTAAAAATCTTAAAAAGTTAAATCGGAGATGCAGTCTCTTCTTTTGTCTTAACGTTTGACAACTAAGCACTTAAAACACATGAAACCACGTCATATATCTCAATAGGTCAACATGAGAAATGGTGCATTTTCTGGTTGAAATGAAAGGATACTTTCAGAAATCTGAATTGTTAAAATAGAAATTGACAGTTTGTTCTGTGATGTGTAGTTTGAAACCTATTTGAAACAGAATGTTTGTTAGCTCCCTTAATACAGAAGAAGTGGTTTTGTGCTCTGAGCATGTTGCCCGTGTTTGCCTTTGAAATGGAGACAAAATTACATTTCTGCAAAATCCTTGCCTTCAGACATAACTTAATCATTTCACATAAATATTCCATTATGTCCTTGTTTTATTATTTTTTTTAATGGTACTGACCCAAATTCCTTTCTTGAAGAATCTTAAAATAAAGCTGAACTTTGAACAAGCCCACAGAAGTCTCCCAAGATTATATTTATACACTTTTTGGACTTTAGGGTCCGTATGAAACTGTCAAGAAAAATATGGCACATAACAGAAGAGTAATTCTTTGATCTCAGATAGTTTAATGTACATTTGACTTGAGTTAATTAAGGAAGGTTTTGTACTAGATTTAGTTCTTCTTTGTAGAAAACAGCTATATCACTCAGCAAATAGTGTTTCAGTTTAGGGATGACACCCATGCTAATTATTTTACTTTTTTAATCTATACACATTCCCAATCATAACTGCAGGAAAATAGGAATAACTTTTTTGTGGTCTTACATTAAATCTTCTCCAATGACAAATTTGTTAACAAAGAGTCCATGTTACTGTTTGGAATATTTTATTCATGCAGGTCTGACTCACAATATGGCAATACAATGCTGTCAATTACTATAAATATAACTTTCAAAACTCAAAATTGTGTATAGAATCAGTCAGTAAAGCATGTTGTGTATGTGTGTGTATTACAGGGGTTTAAAAAAAAATGTCTGCCAAAGTGAAGTGTAGAATTTAGTGATGCTTTCTTTCAATCCATTCAGTCAAAATCTTTACTCATGTCCAGCTTAAACAAACCAACTTATCCGGTATACTTCTTTAAAGTTTCTCAGAAGCCAACTACATGCTTCAAATCCAGTACGATGTGAAGCCTGTTAATAGGACAATAGGTTTTCAATTCACTGAGAAAGCCTGACATCAGACAGTCTACTACACATACAGTTAAGAGCAGATTTACAGCTGAATGGATGGTTTTGTGAGTGTACAACACTGCAGGACTTGTACATGCTCAAAGTTATCACAAACCTCTATAGTAAATAACTGATATATTTACCTATAAAAGTTCAATGTGAGCATGTGCTGTCTGCATCACTACCATATTTAAGTAGTCCTTAAAGCCCTTGACTTACCTGTACACTGATGGTCTCCAGCAGCCTTTGATGTCATCTCCCCCCAGATTCAAGGTAAACTAGTCTCAGCTTTGAACTCTTACCTGGTTGAGTATGGCTGGGGCTCTAATGTGAACAAATTTCAGCTGGCACTGAAGGGGACAAGCTACAGGGTACGCTTCAGACAAGACCAGAGAAGATGCATTTCTTTAATCAGCGAGCGATTTTCACAAGGCTGTTTTCCGTGATTTTATCATAAATGAACGGATGATCATTAAGTGGAGGAGCTTATTCGTTTTTTCGAAAGGTCCTAGCAGAGTCACGTCAATTCAAGCGGTTACATGATGAGTTCCTTTAGCGATGGGCATGATTTTGAGCACATCTGTGAACAACATTACTGCACAAATCCGTTTATTTAAAACAAGGTCGACACTGGGAAAGTACATTTGAGAGCTCTGCGGTAACTGTCCTATTAACAGTTACTTCCTACATTTGTCAAACCCCTACGTCTTAGCACTTTAAATTTTCACAGCAACGCCATATGGAGGTTTGGTTTTTGATGGAGGAGCTTAACATGATGGAACCAACGTGCAGATTAGATTTAATACTAAACATGATCCAGTTCAGTTAAATCTACAGTTACAAGTATCGCCTAGAGTGTTGCTGATAATTCAGCTTTCTACGGTCACACACAACATCAGAACACTAATTATCCAAACGTAAAAGTACAAATAAAAAAAAAGAAAAAAGAAAAACGCCTAATTTAGACGTCAAGCATTAAAAATACTACAGCACAATAACAAAATAAAACAGTTTGGGGGGGGAAATGCGAGTGTAAAAACTGTCCCAAAATAATAAAAACAAAAACAGACGTGGACGTCGGCAATTCACGCCTTCTTGTGAGCGTCGCAGGAGAACGTAACGCGCTCAGCCACAGACAGGAAGAGGATAGTGTCACGTGCATCAGGAGGCGGCGAGCGGCGACGCAGTCGGACGACGATCCTGAAAAAAGAGCAAATGACACAAATGAACTGTCTACAGCTGTTGATGCACACCACGTTGCTCCATCTTAGTTATTTACATGTTGACTTTGGCGAATTCTGCATCTCGAGTCCCGCCACAGAGATCCCAGACTCAACAGGCCGTCATCGTTGGATTATGCCACATTTAAAACTGATAGCTGCTGGAATCCAAGTTAGCGCACAAACGTGCATTACCAACTAATTTACATCTTACTGAGTAACACACGCACGCATGCTTTTCCACACAGAGAGTGCAGGACAAGTCACAAGCTGCCTCTGCCGTTACAGGGACGAATGGCAATTTTAAAAAGGAATGTGAACATCAGTCTACCTCAGACCTATCCTCACCTTCACATGCCAGGACCTTGCTTAATAAGCATAGCGTGCAGGCGGTGGCGGAGGCAGCCGTTCGGCGTAGGGGTCCCTGGCACGTGGAACTCCGTATGCCGGGACCCGGGAAACCGGAGAGAGTCGGGAGCGCTCGTAGGAGTAGCCATTACTGGCGGGGGGCATTGGCGCGCTAGGTGCTCTCCTGAGGGGGCTGCGATCTCGGGCGTAGTACGAGGACGCAGGAGGTGGGAGGGGCCGACGCTCATAAGGGTCAAGCGACGAGGTCATAAGACGGTCTCGGACGACGGCTGAGGGGGGAGGGGGAGGAGGAGGTGCGCCGGGACGCTGGTCCTCATAGGAGGCAATGCCATATGGGCGGGCTCTGTACTTCTCATAGTAATCTACCACACCATACCTGTCCCTCTCACCCTCATAGGGACGATCAGGATAAACAGCTCGTCTAGGGGGAGGGGGTGGCAGAGGAGGGGCAGGGTAACCTGGGGGTATATGGCTGAGGCGGCCTCTCAGGTAGCTGGGTGGGGGAGGCTCGTGCCTCTCTCCTGGATAGCGAGGGGGCCAGTAGCCACCTCTGTCTGGGGGAGGAGGGGGGTAGTCTTCCCGTTCGTCATGCCTGGGACGGCTCTTAGAAATCTGGACATGGATGCGCTTCCCTAAATACGAAAAAGGATAAAGAACACACGTTTAATAGTTCAGCTTAAAAACAAGACATGTCGCAACTCACTTTAGAAAAGAGCCCGATCTTACCTTGGAATTCAGTGTTGTCCAGTCCCTGTATGGCATCCATGGCCTCGTCAGAGTTGGACATGTGTACAAAAGCAAAATTCTTAACAACAGCACACTCTGTGACTGTTCCGTACTCCTCAAAGAGAGCACGGAGCTCGTCATCAGAGCCCTTTTCTACATTTGCTACATGCAGTTTGACTGAGCCCTGGTTCTTCCCGTGGCTGGCCTCTACGTTGATCGGAGTGCCGTGAAGCTTGTAGAGGTGCAGGTTCTTAATGGCTTTGGTGGCGGCCTTGCGGTCATCCATGTGGACGAAGGCGTAGTTCTTGATGATTGCACACTCTGTGACTGTGCCGTACTGTGTGAAGAGTGCCTTGATTTCTTCCTGGTCTGCCTCTCGGGGCAGGTTTCCCACAAAAATTTTCACCATTGTTAAAGATCTGTTACAGAGTAAATCGAAGAGAAAACGGAATATGTAGGGATGAAGAGAGAAAACGAAACGTTTTAACTCAAATTTACATCTTTATTTTGTATATAATGTCGCAGTCTTTAACTATATAGTGAAACAAAGTGTAATGTATACTGTATTCTAGCTGCGAATTAAACGGGCCTGTTCATTGCAAAATGGCTACCGTCAGTTTAACTAATGCAGCAAGTCAACTAGCCTTATTTTAGTCATTTTTACACAAGTTATCAACTTTATTTTGTCATTAAACCGTCTCTATCCGACGTGTTGCTATAACGCGACAGTGTGAATTACTGCTTGAGTTTAATGGCAATATGCTAGCTGTTAGCCATAGTTAGCTTGCCAATTAAACACGCCATTACACAAAGCGCCGCCGCTCACTGTAGCATACGAGCACAAAACGGCGAGTTGGCGAGCAAACGCTCAAATGTTAGTATATATTTCAGGAGTTTAAACGCTGTAAATTGCAAATATCACGATACCTGCACGCAATAGTTACATTTTAGGTTACCTTTTTTTGCCGGGAGGCCTCTGCAAGGAATTCAAACGACTCGAATCCTTTTCCAGAGCTTTCCTGTGGAGCTGACTTCCGCTTGGTTTTCGCCCGGCCTTCTCCCCTCTTCTTTGGCTTAGGGATCATAAACACACCGCCACCCACCGCCCAGGAGGACGAACAACAGTTTATATGTTTGTTTGTTTGTTTGTTATGCTGTTATCTACGATAACATAGCATAACAAACTATTAACTGCCATGTCACTTTATGATTTATATCACGTTTATGATTGTTTTACACATTTTCTACACTGTGCTGTGTTACAGGCATCGCAGGTGTTACCAGTGATACTAATTAAGGTCCCGTTCCAGAGCCAGTTCCAGTGCTCTAACATGCACAACAGAAGCACCCTGACTCTGTTTGACCTGAATGGAAAAAGGTCTACACCTTCACTTTTACGGCTTAGTTCGTGTAGTTACGTGGGACTTCAGGAATGCGAGTTAGTAAATTGATACGATCAATTATTATGACTTCTCGTACGCATCGTGGTTTAATGTGTAACAGTTTTTACAGCCAAGCTTAGCCGCTATGTTTGTTGAATGAAATATGACACCACTCTGACTCGCTTTCTGTTTTGTTTTTTTTTACGTCGCGTCATCTGGGAATTTTCGCTGGTGCCATGCCACGTTCAGGTACCCATCTTAAAATTGTACATTAGAGAACAGTAATTAATTAATGTAATATTTCATCAGTAAGTAAGTAAAAAGAAATCATTGTAACAAAAATAGAAACAGCTAAACAAGTGTTTTGTTTTATAAGGATAGTGACACATGTTACAACAATTATTTTTTATTTATCTTTCTAATAAGGAATTATGATGTCTGAAAAATGCTTTTTATAATTTCCCCGAGCCCAAGATGGCACCGTCATATCATTTCTGCTATCTGAGAATCTAAAAAAATACTAATCAGTTGTTTCAACGCTAAAACTCAGCTAATGACCTGGTCAAAAATATGTGAAGCTGGTGGCCTCATTAACTTTCTGAACCGAAAGTGATAGTCACAATATACAATCATGGCTATTCCGAATTTTCACTTGAAAGCAGCACGGGTCTTGTGAGAGTGACGAAACTCAAGACTCATCCTGTTTTCACTCTCAGTACTGTTAGTTCCTCCGCAGAGTGTTGCTGCGTTTGATCGAGCGGCGTAAAAGTATCTGTATCTTCAAATTTAAAACTTTAACTTCCAGGTAAGGCACAGACCTCTACCAGCAGGAATGAATGAATGAATAAATGAATGCATGCATGAATGAATGAATGACTTTTGTTTGTTAAAACTAGTAAACCACCTCACCTCACTGGATTCCTAACAACTTTGTTTGTCTTTCGTCACTGATTCAATAGGTCTATTCACACTCGACTGATTACATCTGGAGCTTTGGAGCACACTTGTGTTTCATGATGAATGTGTCCCAGACAATGGAGACAGAGGAGGATCTCCTGACATGTCTCCGCATCAAGTTTTACCACCCTCAGCAGAATTGTAGGGGCCTGTACGGGCTGCTTCCTCTGGGGAACAGGAGCAAACACTCAGCAGAAGACCCCCTCAGACTGGGACGTGATGGCCAGTCCTGCACCTTCAGCCTGGTCGACGCCAAGGTGTCCCGCAAACAGCTGGCCCTCTTTGCCTACCGCACACCCCATAGCATGGACATGCTGTTCACCATCCAGAACCTGAGCCAGAGGGGACGGCTGTCGGTGAACAGCTCGGCGCTGGACTACCTGGAAAGGATGGACCTCCCAGACAAGGCCCTGATCAGGTTCGGAGAGTATGAGATGCTGATCATCCGTGAGTCAGGCGAGGCCAAGGGAAGCTTCGAGGTGGAGTTCGAGGTGTTGGCTGTGCCTCCGTCCAGAGAGACATGCATGTGTGTGACTAGTGCGACACCTGTTATGGACACAGGCTCATGTGGCATGCAAAACTTCCAACCTGAACTCACAGCACTCGGACCCCTGGAGACTGATGAGACTCTCTTGTGTAATTCATAATAACCATCACAGCTCTTTGACTCGTGTGACTTTATTTACTTATTGACCTGTATTTCAAGCCAAGACAAAGTACTGTGTAGCTGTAGCATCAGAGTGCATGTAGGCTTAGAAAAGAACCTTCTTTGTAATGTGAAATCAATAGTATTATTTTACACCATATGTCTGTAAACTGTGACCTAACTCCTACTTTTAGTGGAAATGCTATAAAGATTTGAAGCTATTTGTTTCTTACTTTTTCAAGTATTAAAGTGTTTTACGAACATCTTTTTGTGAATGATGGTGTTGTTGTTAAATACTGGATATTAGCCAGGCATTGATCAGTCAAAAAGAAAGTCTTTTGTTTATCATATATGCAGCACATTTCTCCGAACACAAAGCAGGAGTGGCTTCGCAACTAACATGATGCAAACAGGTTTTTCCAGATTTTTTTTTTTTTTTTACCATTTTCCATCTTGAGCACAGATTACAGTGATAAAATGAGGTAGACTGAAACACAGGAACAAATTTCACACCTTCAGAAACGTAATCTGTTAAAGTTAAAGTTGTAAAGTTGTTAAAGCTTCTACATTCAAAGTTCCCTTTACAAACCAAAGAATTATCAGCCAAACACGAACTGCAGAGGCATTGTTCTGCATTTGCCCCATGTGTTATATTACTATATGATATTTGATCATAACCACTGGCACATTAATGTGTAATTCATTTTTTAATTTTCTTACTGGCCCTAAAATTGTAACTGAGTAAATGTACTTCCTTTTTTCAGCGAAGGCTGTGAAGACATGTTTATCAGAGTCTCTTCTCAGCATGAGATGATCAGACAAAAATAAAATTGATGAGACTAAAAGCAACGTACAAATGCAAAGGTGAGATACATTGTTGTGGATCATAACATATCTCATTTATCTGGGCCTCTAGTTAACACTTGCACGAGTCAAACGTAGAGACACACTGGTCAGGCCGGTCACTGTTTGGGTCAGTTCCAAAAAACTGCAAATAGTCCTTGAACGAAGTCCAGTGTGGATCTGTCTTATCACTATATTGAAAATACAAGAAGCAAATTCAAGATAATGTCTTTATCTATTCCCGGAAAGCAGAAGAGCATACACAGCATTATTGTAGTTGTTAACCACAGAAAACATGAATGATGGGCCAGAAGTCATAAAAAGTTTTCAATGTGACAGACAGGAGTGAGATCAGTCCAACAAAGCCTATAAAACAACCTCCAGTAAACAAATACTCAACTACCACCCACGATTTCTTGAAACCTGGAGTCCAGTACGAAGGAAGTGTGCTAAAATGGAGAACTCATTTGAACTGAAAGGACTAAAACGGAATAAAGACAATGACACTTCTTAGTCTTTGGCAGATATGGAGGGTTTCCCTTAAATTCTAATTTGATGAACTAACAGCTTTGTCATGTTTCTAACCCCAAGTAGCACAACTTCAGTATATTTGCTGCTCTACAGTGACCTGTTGTCTGTCAGTTTTCACACAGAAACAGGACATTGCCAAATCTTCTGATAAATCAAGTGACAGTGACTACCATCATGTGAATTCACTTTTTTTTTATATACAATGACATGACATCTGAACTGAATAAAAACTGTGTCAAAGTGGAAGAACTTTCTAAGGACAGTTGTGGTAATTCAGTTTCTACAGTGACAATAAACCACCAGATTATCAGCAAAGACTGTATTTATAGAATATATGTAGGAACTCTTTGTGTCAAAGGGCTTTCCAGCCATTTTATTCTGCATTCTTTTAAAAAGGCAAAGAATATATAAGATCTCAATTCATCAAACTGCATGAGAGCTTCTTCTGCCTGAATATGCTCCCCACCAACATCAACATTTCACATTTACATTTTATTTACTTTGAACTTTAGATTTAGTTTGTTTAGAGTTTTTTGTTTGTTTGTTTTATAAATCCTGTCCAATTGGACAGTGTCAGTTTTTACTGTTTGTGTGGACCTCAGGTGATGAACAACCACTTTATGGAATCCAATCGGGCTATTTAAGAATAAATAAAGATTTCAGACTTTGAGGAAAAAACATCTTGATTTATTAAAGTCCATCATGTGTAAACTTGACATACCTGAAATATGATGTAAAAAACTACAAGTTATAAAATACATTTTATTAACAACTAACTGCTGCAAATATTTGTATGCAACTATAAAACTGCGACATTCAGTGTATTTGTATGAAATAGTTTTAGGTTCAGCAATAGTCAATAGATATGAATATCAAAGATAATAAAAAAGCAACAACAGGTGTGTAAAAATACACACATTACACATTTCAGCCCATATGAGCTGTATAATCCAGTCACAACTGAAACACTGTATGTTTTAATCCAATTAGGATTACTCATTCTCCATTATTTTGATGTCTTCAGCTGTAACCATGCAGGTTTCCTGAAGACTGGACATTCACTGCAGCTCACCAACCAATGGACCAAACCTTCACTGAAGGACCACATCCACGTCCTGTAACAACAACAGGCACTTCACTATGGGACTGATGTTAAATGTTACAATTGATACATCTTTAAAGCTTTGTGTAAACTCATACAGCTTTACCTTTGGCTACAAGCCCGTCTGATCCCATCTTTTCCCAGTTTGTAATGTTCAGAGACGACAAACTCTTGTGAATTCTCCCCGAGACCGGTTACATCTGTCAGAGCAGAGGCCTGCAGACAAAGAGCATGACTAGATTGCATTACCAGAATTTAGTAGCACCTTTAAAAAATAAACACCAACAACACTGAAGACCTACACAACTTGAATTTACTAAAAGAAATCTAACCTTTTATATAGGCGTAAGATTTTTAGAGATTTTAAATTCAATGAGACTAAATTAAAGTACATCAACTTGAAGTAATTGCTGTCCCAATAAAAGTTGCACTGTAGTATGACTGCAACAACACAAGAGGGAGCCATAAGACAAGGTATTGCATTAGTAACAGAAGTTTGTAGTGAACTTTAGATAACCTACCTCTTCTCTGCAGGAGGTTGCACATCTTCCCAGGACGACTTACCATGAGCTGGCATCTCCTGCATAATCAGTCTAACAACCTACAAAGAGCACAAATACTAAGAACACCAAGACTGCATGCAAGTTGTGGTACAAATAATACAGAATAGTACAAATGTTGAGGGTTAAGACAATAGTGGAAAGAGTCTAATAATTAGTTTGAACTTAATGAGAAAAATGAAGAATGAAAATTAGGTCTATAGAGCAATCGTTGCATGACGACAGAATCATGGGGCGGCGCAAAGCTCCAATAGTTATTGTTGTAGTTCTGGGAAAACTGGCTCGACACAAGGTAGGCAATGGACGACGAATGATGCAGCTCCGAGCGTGCCAGGGACAACATAGAGCAACCGATGGACATCATGTGACATCATTTGATTAACTGCATCAACTCTGAGTGTCTTCGGGGGGGAAAAAAAATCAGACTTAAAATCTAACTTTTGTTTATGTTTAAGTTTGCACACATACGTTTTATACTGGCAATGACTCCAGACAGAACAAATTAATTTAACCTTCACTAAGTCGTCAATATCAAGGAACAGCTCACAAGTCTGGCTGCTCACGTGAACATGCAGCAACACAAGATTGTAAAAGAAAGCAGACTTGGCATTGATTCGCAAACAAAGGTTAAGTCCTGCACGTTTTCCGGAAATGACCGGGTTAGAAAGCATCACCTACCATGTGCCAAGCTGATAACTCTGAAGGGTGTGAAGAATGCAACTGAAACCGTGTGAAGAGTTAAACGCCTGAAAGTACTGTATATATATCTGGTCTGGTGAATAATGTCATTGGACTAACAGGCCTACCAAACGAGGAATAATGTCACAGTTAAAACGTCGTTTTTGGTTTGATTTGTTTATTAAAAAGCCTTCAAATGAAAAGCAACTTGTAAAGTAAATAAAATCATACATAACGGTGCTATAGATTCTATTTCCGCAAGAAAAAACACAAAGTGTAAAAAGAACAAAACCACACTGGAACTTTTGATTTGTCATGCTTAAATGTCGCAAATTTTTAAAGATTACTGTACAACCTGCCACACCAAGTATTATATTAAAGCACCTCGACACTGAATTAACTTTGATGAGCATTTTGTCATCAAGCAATAACTTTAGTCTGAACACAATAATTTTGTTTACAAAGACTATAAATGTTCCATTTAAAGGACTTCCCTTGTTATGAAATTATTAGTTCTCTCAGAGGCCATATTCATTTGGAAAGACTTGAGGAGAAGAGTGCATGTTGGCTTTAACAGTACTGCGTCACACTGAAATAGACTATTCTCCTAAGCCAGCATCTCATTCTGCAAAACATTTTGAGGATTTGAACAGTAAAAAACAAGCATAGGAACAGAAAAGGCAGAGACAGCCCAGAAGAATACGTGAACTGTAGACATGGTATCGTATGTTTTTAAATACGGGGCTGTCCGCAATACAGTATCTTCCAGTAAGTCTCAGGCGAACGCAACGCAATCCGCCATAGACGAGGGGGGATGTATAGCGCCACGTGCATCAGCAGACAACGACGATCTTGTCATATTCTAAACCTGGAAAGAGAGCACACCACACATGTTAAGGAGCGGGTTTTACTCAGGATTCGCGCAAGACTGATTTTTGATGTTAAAGCAGCAACATTTTAGGATTGTATCAGCAAAGTTTGATTGTTGTATGTATTGATCTTTTGGCTGGACTAGATCTGTAGGAATTAAGAGCTCTGGCTGATGGTGATGGTTTAAAGCGTGATTTTACCTCAACTTATGATTACAGCTCTCAAATAAATTTTTCTTTTAACATTTTTTTATTTATTATTGTTTCATTCATAGTTACTTTTTATCAATGTGATTTATGATGGTATGAAATTTCCACCCTCTGTTCTCACCTTCCGTTACGCTCTCACGTGCCTAGTAGCCTGGATACCGAGGTGGTGGTGGTGGCAGTGGCACTCTGTCTGTGAAGGAATCCCTGGGACGGGGAGGTGCGTACATCGGCGGCTTGGACAGCGGAGAGAGCCGGGACCGCTCGTAGGAGTACCCGTTACCAGCTGATGGAGCAGGCTGAGGGGGAGCTCGTCTGATGGGGCTTCGGTCCCTCATCATGTAGGACGGAGGAGGAGGAGGCGGCGGGGGGAGCACACGGCGCTCGTATGGGTCAAGGCTCCCCATTCCGAGACGTTCTCTAACCACTCCCGAGGGAGGAGGCGGAGGCGGGGGGATGGTACTGGAACGCCTGTCATCGTAGCCCGTCATGCCGTAAGGACGGGCTCGGAATTTCTCATAGTAATCGACCACCCCATAGCCATCTCGTTCGCCGTAACCACGGTCGGGGTAAGGTGCTCGTCTCGGGGGAAGAGGCGGAGGAGGAGGGTAAGCAGGCATGCGGCCTCTGTAGGGAGGCTCGGGCCTCTCCATTGGGTAATGAGGAGGAAAATAACCTCCTCTGCCAGGCGGAGGTGGATATTCCTCCTCCTCTGGTTCCCCTCTGGGTCTGCTTTTTGATATCTGAACATGTATGCGCTTTCCTGAGAGAGAGAAAAACATTGTCCCTCAAACCTAAAAAGCCGAATACGAACAGTATGGAAACGCCAACAACTATGTACTTACCTTGGAACTCTGTGTTATCCAGGCCCTTTATGGCATCCATGGCCTCGTCTGAATTGATCATGTGCACAAAGGCAAAGTTCTTGACAATGGAGCACTCTGTGACCGTGCCGTACTCTTCAAACAGCTCGCGGAGCTCTTTATCGAAGCCCCTCTCTACGTTGGCTATGTGGAGCTTCACGGGACCCTGGTTCTTCCCTCTGCTGGGCTCCACATTAATGGGCCTGCCGTTCAGCTTATAGAGATGGAGCTCACGGATGGCTTTGGTTGCTGACTTACGGTCCTCCATGTGGACGAAAGCATAGTTTTTGTACTTGGCACATTCAGTCACAGTGCCATACTGGGTAAACAGTGCTTCCACTTCATCCTTCCCAGCGTGCTGGGACAGATTCCCAATGAAGATCTTCACCATTGTTGCTCCAGTGTACTTCTCTAAGACAGAGGGGAGAGACAGAATGAGACGACACATGCCACCGTGCACAGAGTAAGCGGCAAGAGAGCAAATGGTGAACGTATAACGTCATCATCAGGAAATAGAAAGCTTGTAACAGAGGCGACAGACGGCTGCCGGACCGAAAACGGCAATTAAACTAGTCACCGTGTCACATTTACCTTTGTTATTAATAACCTTCACATTTTGTAAGCAGTCTAAAAACTACACGACTTCAAACACTCTAAACACAGCTGACAAACACAGCGAAAGAAGTCACTTCCTGGCTCCTTCATGTCAAAGATTGCCATTAGCAAGCTAACATTAGCCGCCAGGTGTTAGCCATTTTGTCTCGTGACTGAAGCAAATAAAACTCAGTTCAGCCGCCGACATTCTGCGTAGTCACGTTTAAAGTTACGGTGCCGATGAAAGCAACAGGTACGAATACAGACAAAACTAAAGACGACAACACTCACAGCTCGTGTTCAGCGCCACAGCGAAGCCCAAACTCACAGATAAGACACAGTGGATGCCGGCAGGCGTAATGCGCACAAGTAAGAATCTGATTGGTAGATAGACGCGTCGCTCAAAAAGTACGCAATGTGATTGGGTAAAGCTACGAGGGGCCGTTTTATCCGGGAAAGGCTTTCTTAGCTGTAGTATTATGGTATGGCCAGGTATGAAAAGTTTGTTTACACCTGTAGAAAACCTAACTGTTTGTGTGCAGAAATGTCACTTTCTTAAGGCTTCAATTTAAATTGATTTATTTTCGGCTTTAATTAATGTATTTTACATATATATACTGTACTGTATTGTACTGTACTGTACAATACATATATATTCTCTGAACATGCATTCAAAACCTTACTTGAATATAAGTATGTAATGTGCATATTACATTTTACTGCTGTAGATCTTTAAGATTGGCCTCATTTGAGCAACTTTAGTAGTTTATTCTACTGCGATGCATCATATTCACCAAGATCATCATTTATAGCATTTCTGTCTTCTGAGAACCACGTATAAGCTTTGTGACAATGCATTTTCCAGCTGATACAAGAGGGTTTTTAAATCATTTATTTAGCTTAAGATGTCGGAGAGTTTTCTGAACTTATGAAGGAACACATCATCCTTTGCTTTGTGAGTTTATCAGAAAAAAAAATGAATTCAATACAGAGATGGAGATGGTTTTCACTGGATAGGAAAGATATGAAAAAATGTAATCTGAATAAGTAACTAGTAACTAACACTGTAAGGTAAATTTAGACAACATTAAGTTGCATTCAAAAGTAAAGTATCTAGATTATGTGCTCTTTAATGCAGCTCTGATTATCTTCTGTTCTCTGAGAACTTGTTCAGTACTAGGCTGCACAATCATGTTAGATCTGAAGTAAACAACACTTCCAGTCAGTTCTTGCCCTTCTGAGACGGATGAATTATCAGAGGTTGCAGTACATAATTAAATATCACTTCCTAAACGTCTACAGAGGATCACAGTGGAAGTGTGTGGGCTGTTTGTGCAGGTAAAGCCGTGTTTGTGAAGGAGCAGCTCTCATGGGGACAGAAAGGGAACTGCCATAGCAACATGTCAGCTGCAGCAAAACATGATGATGTTATTCATCAGTGCAGCAAGGTGTTAAATAACACAATGAGTTATCGATACTGTCTGCCCAAATAAATGTGAATAAATGACCTGCATAGTAAAATAGAGAATAAAATAATAATAATAATAATAATAATAATAATAATAATAATAACAATAACAATAAAAACAGAGTACATTAAATGAAGAAATAACACTTTAACTCATCATACCTGCTTGTTATTAATTTCCAAATTCCCTTCTGGCTTGGACATGAGACAGAATTCAGCAAACCAGACCCACATAGACATGAATTATGCATTAACAGTTAGACTACTAATTGGATCTCTGCTCAAACACTGTTAGCTGTCTGGAGGCTTAGGAGAAACAAGGCCTCTGGGGTTTTGTCATACCAGAACTTCCTATTATGAATCCCAAAAGCAAAATAAAAACAATTTTTATAAGAAATATTTCCCAGCAGCCCATCCAGCAAGTCTTGCAGATCCGACTAACCGTAAATGTCCAGTAGAGGGAGACACACGCTGACAGAAGTGAAGTCACAGAGACGAGCATAATGGAGTTTCCTTTCCTGCAGCATCCTCCTAAATTATTTACAAATTAGCACAGTTAGAGATTTTCAAGATCTCCAGTTCCCCAGCAACTTTCCAGGAAGGAAGCAAGGACGACAAGTGTTCAGAACAGAATCGCCTGCTTTGTATGGTTATTCAGTGAATAACACACAACCACAATAGAGGAGCTTCACCAAGCTATAAAACTGTTTTAGTGCATGGTGGAATGAAACACAGCACCAGCAAGACAAGTGAAAACAACCAGAGGTAAATCAAAGTATATGTTGGTTCACAGTACTCAAAAAATGGACTCCACTCTCCCTTTAGACTTTTTATGGTTTGATGGAGTGTTCAAGTGAACTATTCTAAATGAAGAGAAACAC
Organism: Protonibea diacanthus; assembly: GCA_028641955.1. NCBI lineage: Eukaryota > Metazoa > Chordata > Actinopteri > Sciaenidae > Protonibea > Protonibea diacanthus. Next base: position 13,629,827 of record CM053998.1, read on the forward strand.
AAATGAACTAGTCCTTTAAATATTTAGTAAGAGGAACATTTAGCATCAAACTCAGGTTGGACGCTGGAATCTTCCCACCATTCTTCTGTGCAAACCGTCATGTTTCATCGGGACGTATGTTCTGCCAAAAGAAAATTGATTGACATGGAGATTAACATTATTGTTTTGATCTCTGACTTTCTATTTGACGACTTGTCTTTCTAGAATCTAGAAAATAAACCTTCAATTAAAGTTTCCTTCCAAGATTTTCCAGTATTATGCTGCATTCAGGTACCCTCTTGTTTTCACAGGCTTTTCAAGGCCTGCTACAAAGAAGCATTGTCAGCATGATGCTGCACCCACCATGCTTCATGGCGAGGATGGTGTTTTTCCTGATGATGTGCTGCATTAAGTTTACGACAGAGTAAACACAGCATTTTTTTATGATGGCTCCAAGCATGTTTGTTCTCTTCAGACAGTAGAACATTTGTTTCAGTATCTCCTAAATGCTGTCGTACCAACACCAGATGTTATATGGCTTTTTTTTAACTGAGCTAAAGGCCATGTAGGCATCTGTTCTTCTATATTTTAATATCATACTTGATTGGTATATTTCATGAACCTTTCCATAGAGTTTTTTAGAATCTCCCTTTTTGTTTTTGCCTTAAACTTCTGCCAAAAATGTAGCAACATTTTATAAACTCAAACATTAAGTCCAGGGGGGAGCAGATACTCTCAACGGGTGGTCCTTGTGCCTCATTTATAGGATGACACATCCACTAAAGAGGGAAAGCTATCCAGTGTCTGTGGATCCAGAAACTGCCAAGACAGCAACCTGCTGAGTCACTCCACAGTGAAAAAGTGCCTGATTTTATATCAAAAGTAGAATGACTTCACAAAAACAACACCGGTGGTGTCTTAACAGCAACTTTAGAGCAGCTCAGTGGCTGACAGCACAAGACTGGAAGTGTAAAAGGAAACATGTCTGTGTTCGACACCATACAAGATGAAAAAAAACATTTTAGGAGAGGCCTTTTCACAGCCACACAAGGGGAATGTGGAATCAAAGCACCAATAAATGCTAAAAGTGACAATAGCAGCTGAACTTCACTGATGTGTCTATAAACTGAAAATAAGGATCGCTTAAAATAGCTTGAGACAAATTTAACACTAGTGACGCAGTTAGATCTTCCATTTGTTTTTGGAACAGAGTCATTTTGAATTGCTGAAATCACCTCAGTATAAATACGCACATTACAGAGCGCCTCAGTCATGTTAACCCAGCCAAAGCTTCTCTTGAAAGTTTAGGCGGATTATTATTATTATTGTTATTATTATGATTCTAAAAAAAAGAACAGACTGTTCAGAAAAAATGTATACCAAACAATGAAAAGTCCTTTATTGCCATCAGAACATGAGTGAGAAAACCAGAGACAAAATCTGACAGAGTGGAGTCGACTGTACAACCAGCATCCACACAGACGCACACAAACACACACACATACACGCGCACACACAGAGCAGCCAGCAGTCTTTCAACAGGACGTAAGGGATACAGATACATAAGGAAATACAGTACTCACACAATGAGGTATAAAGGTAAACACAAACATACCAGATAGGGCTTCGTCCTCCACTCACACACATGCAACTGAACCAAGGTACAAATACTCGAGTGCTCGTTCATTCTTTTTAAAAACACAACATACAGGTGAGCAGAAATGTATAAGAGCAGCATCTGGGTCATCTCGATTCAACCACACAACTCCCATTCATCTGTCTCTCAAAACCTTTGGTCATGTGGACGCTTGCTTGTCATGCACAATGTTGCCCCCTTTTTTTTGTAATTTAATACTTTGTGAGACTCTGAAACTTGTGAGCGAAGGAATGGGTACCTTCCTGACTCGCATCCACCGACAGAAACTGGGACGTTCTGGGCAGATGAGCTGGGGTGGGGTGGGAAATGTTTTTGTTTTTTTTTTTCTCTCTTTTAAGTCACAAATAGTTTCTCTCTCGTCAAGGTAGAGTTTCTACGTTAGTTGGACATTCAATGTGTACATTAGCAGCAATTCTAGTGAATGAAACAATGGCTTTGTAAGTCAGATTAATAACACCCTTTTCCTCATGCACAGGACAGGCACCACCTACTACTCGTTAACTAAATGCCATGCAAGTTAGAAAAATAGACTGCAAACTCACAAGACAGAGAAATCAAAGTTCATCTCCAGAGAAGAGGTTGATTTCACTTCAATTTTTTATTTCATATTTTCTAAGATGTGGAAATAGCAACAAAAAAAACTTGAGAGCGGTAACCAAGACAACAGTAACAACATGAGCAGAGAGCCACTGAGGTTTCGAGTCCCTCTCTTACTCCATTTGCTAACCCAAACTGCCAGGTACAAGACAGACACTTTGTTTACAGTTTTTCTGTTGCGGTCCTCCACTTTTGCGCCACGCGGGCGACCACGTCGACTTACACGCGCCTGGTGTGTATGCCTTTTTTTTTGTTGTGTGTGTGTATGTGTGTGTACCTGTAAGCGTGGGCCTGTGTGTCATGTAGCTCTCACGTCATTTGAAGCTGTCCCAAATCCCCACAGCCCGCAGTCTCCAGGCCCTTTTCCCCCCTCCACTAGCAGCACCCGTCCCAGAAAGGTGGTCGCCCTCGTGTGCATCCGGAGCTGCGCGCTGCAGTGGTTTATCAAGACACTAGTGTGGCTGGAAGCTAGCACCGCCGCCCCCCCTCCGACACAAGAGAAAGAGGCACGGTATAGTTCTCTTATAGTCTAAATCTATAGTTCAAGTCTGCCGTCTGTCTGGTCTCAGCCTGTCCTGTGGCTGTGTGGGTGCCACCCTGGACCCTCAAAAGACCTAAAACAGGTGAGAGGAGGAAGCGACACATCCTCTGACCTCCCCCTGCCTCTCAGGCCTGTTGATAAATAGAGATGCCTCACCGTGCGACCCCGCCGAGGGCTGTGTTGTGTTTTTTGTTACCTCACCCCCTCCCAGTTTTAGTTTTGTGGTTGCCAAATATCTCAACTGCGCACACACAAACACACACATACGCGCGTACACGCACGCACTGACCCCGACGCCGTCCATTCTACTCGGAATGAGGACAAGCGCCTTGAATTTCGTGTTTGGCACCAGACTTTTTTTCCTCACGTTGGCCAGCCACTCCCTCCTTTATCTTTCACTCATTTTTCTCATCACTCCCTCACAGGTCTGTTCTCTTCTTGGAACCAAAACAACAAGAAAAAATAAAAAAAAAAAATCTGGAAGAAAACCTCTCCCTCTTTTCTTCCTCTCGGGAAACAAAAACAAACTTAATGGAAAAACTCAAGTTTTTTTTTTTATTTTTCTTTTTTTTCAAATTCAAGGCACAATGTCTATCAATATTCCAATCTGTCTGTCTCCACTCCAAGGTACAGTGTGCGAACATCGCGTCACATAAGCTATTGGACTGTCTGCTCGTACGCCACTCCCTACAGCTTACATCTCTCTTTGTCTGTACTTTTAACACTGTTAAGAGAAGCGTCTGTTTTGGTTGAGAGAGAGCGACCGCCAAGTCCAAACCAGTGATAAACAATGAACAAATTTAACATAACAAAAAAAAAAAAAAAAGGAAAAAAAAAAAGAAGACACAAATAAAGACAACCGTTTTCAAAAACAAAACAAAAAAAGTCTCGTCCTGTTTCTCGTATTTCAGTATTTTTAAAAATCAAGTCATATCCACCAGCTCTTTTTTGGCAAGCTAGTTGTTTTTTTTAAATAAGCACTAAGTACTGATAGATAGGATAGCATACACCGTTAACGTGTGTTTTTAAGTAGATGCGTTTGTCGTTTTTTTGTACTTTTTCACTCTCATAGTATGAATTCAGGTATTTTGTCAGGTACTTTTCACTCATCTGTTTAAGGTTTAAGTTAATGCAAGCAGGGACAGAGTTTGCCATGGAGTCTTGCTCTAGACTTGGGTTTCGCGAGGGGCAGGGCCGTCTCTTTACGAGACCCCGTTAACCAAGGTCAGGGTCTCGCTGGGCGAGGTCATGCCTTTGCTGGGGGAACGCTTTGAGGGCGTTCGCTCAGGCATCTGGGCGCTGGTCCCGTTCTCCTGTGGGTACAAAACGGTGGGAAAAGGTGAGAGTGGTCCAACAAGCTTTATGTGAATAAAACGGAGAGGTCAGAGTGTGTGTGTGTGTGTGTATGTGTGTGTGTGTGTGTGTGTGTGTGTGTGTGTGTTTCGACTTGTACCTTGGGCTCCGGGCCAGCATGGTTTTCCTTCTGAGGCAGGTTCTGTCTGCTCTGGGACTCAGCGCGAGATATGTAGTCAGCAACAGTCACTGGAAACATTGAAATCTGTTAGCTGGAACAATTACTGGGGACTACATACAGTGTTGCCTTAAGGAAGCCCTGTAGCCAATCAGGCTGCACAGAGGAAAGCAGTTTAAAGCAATCAAAGTGTACGCTGGTTCACAAAACCCTGTTTGTTCCAAAGAGACTAGTAACTGAGCTGAACTAATAAAACGTGGTGACTAACCATTATCACCTGGCTGTCTGTCACGGCTGGTTGAACCTCCCTCTGGGCGGTTGCCACGATTGCGGCGGCGGCGGCTTCGGTTGCGGCGCTGAGGCCGGGCTTCCTCATCTAACGGTCAAGTGAGAAAATACGAGTCAACTCACTGATAATGTCGCAGTTTGTTTGGAAACTTACGTGCTAAATGTGAGCCGTGGCAACAATTTAGATTTACGCAATGGTGACGAGAATACGATACTCACCCAGTCCGTTCTCGCTGGGGCCAGCCTGGCCGTCTGACTCTGCAGCAGCGTCCATCACGCTGGGCTCCTGGTCGTTGCGGCGGCGTCTGGAGCGCCTGCGGCGGTCTCCTCCCATGCCTTCGCTGAGGTCTGCATCGGCCAGCTCTCCCTCACCCTCCAGCAGTGAGTACGGGTTACTGTCTGGATCTCTCAGCACTGGGATATGCCACAGGAAATATTGGAGTTTTAACACAAAGACACTGACAGTGCACATTCTCTCACAGACTCTCAGGTAAGCTCACCTTTCTTCTCATTGTAAGAAAGACTTCAAATACAAAAGCTATTCAGTTATTACCAATATGCAAATTTCTAAGAAATTCCTGAAAATGGTCTTTAACTACCTGAGCTGATGGAGTTGGAAGGCTTGGACCCCGGCCCTCCACGGCCTCGTCCTGAGTTAGAGCCTCGGCCCCTGCCGCCCCGTCGGGAGCCTCTCTCGTCACCGCCTATGCCACGGGGCCGCTGGTCTCGATCGTTAATCTCCTCCGACTCAGAAGCATTGGACAGTTCAGAGTTTGTGCCTGGATCAAGCAGAGACAAATAATGTAAAAAACAGGAGAAGACAAACAGAGTTAACATTACTCTTTAAAACTTTCAGCTCCTTCAATCTCACCATATCCAGAGTACTGGCTGTTGGAGGCCCTGCGACCTCTGCCGCGGCCCCCATAGGTGCGAGAGGTGTGGAGTGAGTTGCTGCTGTCATCTGTCAGGTAGCCTTTCTCCCGTTCGGTTCCGGGGCCACTGGTTCGACTAGGAGGTGCGCGGTACCCAACGCCGATCTGACGGAGCTGCTCGTCAATCTGGAGACGCTCTAGGCGCAGCTGCTCCACTTCCTATGGGACAGGGATGGGAGACAGGCACAGATAGTGCTCACATTAGAGACTGTTCCTCAGCACATGGTTTATTGAATGGTCGAAGGTTCGGAAAAACAAAAACTAGACACATGAATGACTCAAAAATAACTTTTCAAGGCAAGTCATTAATGACACTATTAACCTGGTTAGACTTTTTATTATTAGGACATAATGCACCCTGCCCAACAATAACTGAAACATAAGATCCCTCAGCCATCTACTCTGACAAGGTGACCTGGGCCCCTTCCAGTTCTAGACAAAATAATGTGGCGTGCCAAAGTGTAAGTGCTGCCATCGTATGCAGGTCATCTGACCAACAGGCATTAGCAAGTTTAACTACAAACAAAGTATGTGCACTACTATTTAAATCAGATGTTTCACATGTGTAGAGACAAAAAAATGATTATACGCATAGTTAAAAGATTTTTTTTGAAATATGAAAAAAAGTCATTTGCAGTATGACGATGCTTTCAGCTCACAGCAAGATTTAGCTGCTGACTTTCAAATTGGTGGACTGTCATCGACTGCAATTGTTTCACTCCAGACAGACAAACTCTGCTGCAGTGAGCTGGGAGAAAGCCATGCTCTTTAAAACATCTGCTGTGGGCCTGCGCTGGTATTGTGCTTGTTATGAAGTCCATCACTCTGCCACTGTGTGGCAGTAATGCGCAAAGTTCAGCGTTCCAAACGGATACACTGTGGGCAAATACAGCCCCCTAAACATGACCAGTTTGACAGAGCACACACTTCTGTCCAAACAACTACTAATTTCCAACAGATGGCTGATTTGTTGAGTTTAAGTATTAGTTTGTAGTGATCGAGATCGGGATAAGCAGCTGAATCTGTCAACGCCACCATTACCTCACTGCTATCTTTGTACACTCCTGTCTTCTCCAAACTGCAGCCAAATTTAAAATGAGATAAAGGCGGTGTTGTTCTATTGGTAGAAAACAGCTGAAACTTTCCTGGTGTGCCTTGAATGACAAAGTGGATGTGAAAGCACACTATGTGGACAGAGACAAAGTGAATGCCATATTGTGTGGTAAGGATAGCTCAAAGAGCTCCACGGTGGATTTGCTGGCTCAGATGTTCTCAGGCCTTTTTGATTCACGGATGCCAAACTGGATTAAACAGATTTGGTTGATAAGATTTGTCTCCGAAACCTTAAAAATTGGGAAAGCCGTTGTTGACAAGGGAAACTAATAATGACCACAATTCTCCAACCATGTAATATCATTTAGCTGGGGCTCTCCTGGAGTTACAACAAGGAGAAAGTTAAAAAGGTAACAGTTTATCACGTTTGCTGACACTTTTATGACTCCTTTTTTAACAAAAACTACTATCTTTGGGAGTATCACAGTTTCAGCTAAGCCACATATGCCATCTTCATAGATGAGGGGGGGTGGGCACTGCCGTTTAATGGCAGCAGTGCAGTGACAGCAGTTTCTATGGTGTTTTAGTGGTGGGTAATTTGGAGGAGGGGGGTCTCACTTCACAGCGTGACAGCTGCCTCCACCAACGACAGCTGAATCTCGAGGGAGGTGTGAAGGAAGTGAGGCAGGGAGGGAGGGTAAGGGGTGGTGGTTGGAGGGGGTCTTTATTTTTGGAAGCCGAGGGTCCAGATAGCTGGTAATCTAAACTCCAGCGTACCCTTCACCCCATCCCAGAGAGAGGAGCTATTTATAAAAGCGCATGAGGTAAGGGCAAAATGAGGTGCTCTCAGCAGCTTTCCTCATGTGGTTTTGGGCAGGAGGGAGAACAGGTGACCAATGTGAAAAGACCCTGCACATACGCCCAACACTTCCGACAGCACCCTGTGACCTACGTGTCTCGTACGGGACCCGTGCTTCTAAGAAACATCAAACACATTTATGGATTCAGAGTAAAAACAGAAGCACAGAAGCTTTTTTTTTTTGAGTGACAGCAACAGAGAAAGGGTTCACCGCCGTCCACTGGTGAACGAAAGAGAGTTGTGACTAACCTGGAGATAGGACACATGGTACTCCAACAGAGCCTGAGCATTGCTGATGTTCTCTTTCGTCCCAACAAACACAAACGGAACCATGCCCTGATAAAAACACAAAGAGGGGGAGATGAAGAGTTGAGTGACTTTTTTTTTTAAAAAGGAAATGAATATCACTTTAAATACTGAACCCCGTTGTTGATATCACTTGGAAACAGCTCAGACCTTTCTTAAAAATAGTATTTTAAGTGGTGACCTGCAGACCATTTCTGGGCTGATTGGTTAAAAGAACAAAATGAATACCGCATGAAGCACACTCAACAGAAACATATCAACCCGTCAGAGACAACAGAAAGATAAGTACCCACACATGCGCATCGTAACTGACATATGCTGTGCAGTGGGCTGTGTGTACTGAAAGCGATGAAAACATAAGTGCTAGTGACAAAACAAGAGAGACAAAGCAGCAGAATGGAACAGTGTCAAAGCAGCCGTCTACACTGCTGCAACTAAGTAGCTTTTAGCTTTTGGGGTTTGGGGGAGGAAGAGGGGGGGTGGTGTTAGGGGCTGGGAGACAAGCCGAACGGTCCATTCACCTCTTTGCTGCTGGCAGTGTCGTCCCTGCCTGCCCCCTGCCTGCCTACCTCCTCCCGGGGAAGTTTTTTGTCGTTGTCTCCTTCGATCCTGACGCGGACCACGCCCGACTTGTCCACGATCTCCTGGATGACTTTGCCACTCTTGCCGATGACTTTGCCTGCGCAAGAGAGAGGAAAGGACAAGGAAGGAAGGTTAAAAGAATGTCACGATAATAATAAGGTGGCATACATGTGTATTAATCAGGACTATGTTATGGTGATGAAGTGGGATGTTGTCACCAACAAAATGAGCTCCCTCAGGAATGTTATGTAGTTCACTCACCTACAAGATTCCTGGGTACCTGAAAGTAGTCTTCTTTGAACTCGAGATACTCTCTAGCCTGCTTTACCGCCTCTGGGGTCTGTAACACAACGCAAACATTAGACAAAATTGTGTTGAGAAGTGACATACCTGGGACGTATAAAAGCATACAAGTTCATTAGCGTCGTACCTCTCCGTAGATCCTGAATGTGCAGCTTTCCTCCTCCAGCTCGATAGCGGTGACGCCTGGCACCTTCCTTGCCTGTTGGATGTTGGCACCATGGGAGCCGATGGCGAGGCCCATCAAGTCCTCCCTGACCTTCACCTCCTCCTGGTATGCTGATGCTAACTGCTTACTTGTCTGGAAGGGGGAACACATTGTGTACAAATGTATCAATGACAAATATACTCACAGACAGTAAAAGTTGAATGTATTTAACAGGGTGTGTGCATTTGTAACGCCAAGAGCATGTTTACCTCCAGATGTTTGGTGGCTTCTTCGTTGCGGGACATTAGCATGAGCTTGGTGCGGATGCTGCGGAAGTGCATGTCACTCAGAAGAGTTGCACGCTTTACTGTGGTTTCATTTGTAGACTGTGAAGATATCAGGGGGGATTAAGTTACAATTTATCAACAATTGTTCAGCCATTGTTTGTGAAATTAAACTTGTATCAGAGGACACTGGATAAATATGTGGCATAAGCTGGATTCAAATCCAAAAACACTCCTGATGTGCGGTTCATTTAAACCTTTCAGACTCTTACTACAGCTCCTCTGTATCATTTCTCCATCTGTGGATATGTAACAAGGCCATTCACTCATTCATGAGGTGAGCTGAGTACTAACCAGCACAATGAGTTCGTGTGTTTGGGCACTGTAGAAGATGCAGTTGGCTCCGATAGCTTTCCTGAAGTCTTTGTGAATGTTGTCATTTGCACAGCTGTCGATAAGAAAACAATCCACAGGACAGTCAGCCTCGTTATTCATCTGGCAGCAGTGGACCGCTGAAACGCTGCTGCTCGCTGAGACAACTTGTGATGAAGGACTTAACGTTCAAAGAAAAGTGTTTCATCTATCGACAGGATGTAAATCTGACAATGTAAAGGCACTCACATGTCCCTCAGGTCTTCTGGGACAGGGATGGGAACCTTGTGGAAGGAGTTTCGAGAGGAAGGGCTGTTGGGGTTTAGGGGCCTGATGCGCTCTGATGTGACAATCTCATTGTATGTGGCGTCGCATGCAGCGTATTCGATCACGTAGAACTGAAAACGGCAGAAGAGATGTAGAATTTTAAAAAAATGTGGCCAGAAATATCAGACACGTGAATGGGTTGGCAGCTCAGATAACCAATGTGAACTTATATAGATATGTCCAGAGCAGAAGTGCTAGACTAATCATTCTGGAAATCCTGAATCAGCTGTCAAATTAAAAATTCATTGATGTCGAACGCCAAATTAGGAAAATATACTTCACCTTCATTCATTCATTCATTCATTTACGTCATGAAGCTACACTACACGGGATGTGAAAAAAAATGAAATGAAGAAATAGGGAACCATGAGAGAGCGAGGCAGTGAGATGCACACTCCACGCTGCATGCTCAAAGGACTGAATTAAAGCCATCAGTCAATGTTAGACATTCCTGCAGGCTCTTATCAGACGGCTCCAAACAACAGCACTATACCAGCAGCAAGTCCCCTGGCACAGTAGCACTACAAGGCTGTCCTTTCTATATCCTACTGACCCACTATTCAACCTGCAGCTTGTGCTGGTGACTAAGAGCCAGCGCTGGTTGAAATTATTGGACGATTAAAAAAAATAATAAAAAAGTCAAAATATTCCAACTGCGCCTGTTGGACTGAGCCTGGTGCAAATCAATTTTAACACAACAAGTCAGTGTGAAGAAAAAGCACAGGGTGTATGAGAAATATGATTTGAATTTACAATGTCAGACTGCATCAGGATGTACTGACTCTTTACTACAGGCCTGTAGCCACTCTACATAGTGCATGTACTCAGAGTTCAATAAACAGTTGCTGGTAAGACAACGAAACACTGATGCAAAGTGAAAGGTAATTGCTTTGCCTCTATTACTGATTATTAAATCCTGGAAATACAAAGGGAGAGAGTCGAGCTGGAACTTATCACTAACACAAGGTATCATCCTCCCAATAATATTAGTCCTTTTTGACTAAATGGTTCCAGGAAATGTAAGCCCGAGGAAATAAAACTCAGGAACTAACAATTCCTCCAGTCATTGTTGTTTCCTTCGCAGCAGAGGCACTGAAGATTAGGCAAATTAGTCGGGATTAAAATATGAAAACAGCTGTGTGGCTTAAAATGCATTTTTGCACATAAGACAACAAAAGAGCATGTTGCTCTTCTTAATTTACTGTTGTGCGACTGTGATGTCTGAATTAATGCAGACACGCAGAGGTGGAAAGGGGATTTGAAGACACCATTGAGGCAAAAAAGGGAGGGTATGCTTGGTGGGTTTTTTTGTCTGGTCACACTTTTGCTTTTATTCATAAGTAAAGTGAAGCTGAAAGAATGTTCTTTGGTCCCTCGCGACCACTTACCTCTCCCTTCATCATTCTGACCCGGGCCAGCCACCAGCCACATGGCTCCTGTTCGTTGGCCCTGGAGTAAACCTGTAAGAACACACAATGAACGACATGAGTCAGAGACAAAATGAACTGCAACGACTGCAGCAGCTAACTGTGCTTCAAACAGGAAGAACCACAACAAAAACGTGGCAACAAGCAAATAACAGACCTATGCTGTGTCATGAATGGAATCCTACCACTGTTGAGTTTTTAGTCACGCAGACAGGATGCACACTGTACAGTGAAGTATTGATGTGTGATGTGAAGAAAATCCCAGATATGTAAGGTAAGGTGGTCGGATGTTTCAAGATGTCGTAAAACAAAGACTAGTTACAACCTATGTCTGAAGCTCTGTTACAGTAATACAAGATTTTAAAAAGGTGCAGAGTTCCATTTTAGGTTTTTTTGCATAATTTAGAGACCGTATTGATGTCCTGGAAATGCCAATAACAATCCATCTGATGAAAGGTAAAGACACAAAGGCCTTGAGGAATAAGATTCACAGAGATGCAAAGCAGCAGGCCTTACCTCCACCTCCTCTCCTTCACCAATATCCTTGTTGTAGTCGGTTGGAGGTGGCAACCGTACGTCGCTGAAGGGCAACTGTCGCTCTGGCTGCCAGCTAAGGCAAGACACAACACAAACGCATGTTAGCATCAACAAATACATGGAAGAAAACTGCTCGAGCTCTTTTTCACGTAGCGGGACTGCGATGGCATGGGCACATTAGCCTTACTGCTGTGCAGCACATTAACAGGCGTAATGAAAATTTAAATTAAAATGGCTCATTAAGTTTAATGAGGAAGTGTGTCTGGACAGTGAGTGACTATGTTCACTGTATGATGTCCTTTTACATTAAATAAGAACTTGAAAACAGCTGAGCAGAGTGCCATAAAGTTCAGTAAATGAGTTTCAAAAGGTGAAACTTGAGATTATTACTCCGGACACATAAAATGGAAACTGGCTCATTTCTGTGTTCATTCAGAATTGATATCTAAAAAAGCCTCTCAAGCTCATTTTGAATGCTAGATTCAAAGAGGAACTTTCTTTTGAAAGCCTTATTGCTATCATCGACCAAAAACTGTTTTATTCATTCGCTATCTTATACAGGCAGCTTCTCCAACACCTCCATGTGCTCGGGGAAAGTAAAAGGAGATGGGAGGAGGGGGCTGGGTAGGTAGGAACAATCCCAAAAATGACACAGGCCACCATGCTGCCACCCCTCCCGCCCTGCATACCTTGGCTCACTATTTTTAGGGGCACCCTGCTCTACACTCTATGCCAAGTAGATAAAGAGGGACCAGAGGGGTGGGTAGGGGGGAGGGGGGATGGAAAGAGACAGTAGGTGGGGCTAGGAGTATAGGAAATCATGCTATCAGGATAGAAAGGGCAGGAGGGGTCGGAGCAGGAGGTAGAAAACTGTTAGAGACATGTATGGACAGCTGCATGCCAAGCACAGGTGCTGAAGAGGACGATTTTGAATGTCTGGGCAAAGCACTAGACTACTAGCCTGGAGCAGTTGTCGAAACTCTCAGTTACTACAGTTCTAGCCTAATTTCCTGGTAAATGGTCTGGTCATCGTAAAGCAGACATACAGGAGAGAGGGTGAACTTACTTGTTTTCAAAAACGATTGTGAGAGAGTCTTCGTGGACATCTTTGATGTAACCCTGAAAGAAAAGCAGAGAGGAAGAGTTTTATTCCCCTGAATGCACAAGACAGAGACAGAGACAGTGATAGTGATGAGGGATGGGACATTTGGATTTTGCATGTAAACAACGTAAACAGGCGGCTTGTGAGCCGTGCTAGACCGACAGTGTGACTGCTGCTCAAAAAGAGCATCTAGGGCTTTTTGCAAGCCAAGACATCACATCGCTGACACAATTCTCTGGCTGCGAATTGTGTGCTAGATAAAGTGAGGAGGAACACTGACTCCTCCTGACAGCCTGGAAATCTCTCTCTCACACACACACACACACATACACACACACAAAATGAAAATGCTCTCCATTTGTGTGTGTGAGGGAAAACTATAGTTTTATGAGAGGCGAGTTCATGAGGGCGCATGTATATGGGGAAGAAGGCAGGCACTCACTCTGCCTGGCCCATATGGACAGATTATGCGATAGGCCGGAGACGACTATTACGAGAGAGATCGCTTCAAGATGTTGCTTGTCCATCATGATCATCCACAAATCTGTCACGGCAGCCCTAAACTTTGACCAACAACCCCCCCCACCCTCCCTTGATGCTGAGCAGTGACGAGACAGGAGGAAAGTGGTGGGTGTGGTGTGTCTCTCGGTGTGACACTACCGTATATGGGACAGAGAAGTCAGGCCGTATCTTCACATGCGAGCATGTGTGTGGGGGTCGGGAATGAGGGTGTGGATACACCTGCTAGGAAGGTGCAGCATTTTTAAAAGACGTCCACTCCAACTATCTATCACAACTTTACTGCTGTTCTGACGTGGTGCTGGTTAATGGTCTAAACACGCCTCTGTATCAACACGAATGTCTCACACAGCAGGGTGCTGGTGGCGCTGGAGCTGGGCTAGCTTCTGGTCAAGAAACCAGCTGTGACAACAGGTCTGACTGACAAAGTGCTTATCCTTCGCTTTCCAAAAGGTCACATTAGGAGACAGCTGCGTGTGCATGTTATGTCAGATTCAGTATTGCCTCTTGCCTCCGCAAACAACTACCAGGTCAAAGGGCAGGCAAGCCCCTCTTTCTAGCATGACTTGACTGGTGGAGAGGCGGGAAGCACAGAGGGGTCACGGGCGGCACGGTAATGACGTAGCTTCGTCCTCAGGCCAGCAGCCGCATACACGTTCATGTGGCGACCCTTCAGGTCAGAGGAGCCAGGTTTGCTGTCTTCCTCTCTCTCATGATGAAGGATTAGATGGGACAGTTGTATCTTTTACACACAAGTAGGCACTGTGTTCAGATCATTTGATTGGACTGCTTGTAAGAAAATATAAATAAATGTGCAAAAATTGAGATATTTCCCACAAAAAATAAAGAAACTAATGTGGAAAATCATTCACAATTAACAGACTTTTATTTGCTTTTCTGTTATGCAGTCGCTGTTGCTAAAGATGCAGACTATAAAACAGGACAAGGTGCCATTTTCCTGACAGGTGCTGCACTGCCCTGACAGGTTCGTAAAAATGAACCCGATTCACAGTTAAAAAGAAAAAAAGTCACCAAGGGGAACGAGGTGCATTCAAAAAGCCAAATCATTTCACCCTGTGTGTCAATCACAACAGGGGGGTGAAAAAAGCAATAACACGTTTTGCCCCACTCTCTCTCCCCCATCAAGGACAACGTATCTGTTGGAAAATGACATTTAAAAATGACACCAACAAACTTAAGCGTCCGCCTCGTCCACAACATGAGAGCTGTGAGATGATGGACGTAATAGAGATCAGTGGAAAAGCGTTCATTCATGCCAGAGTCAAACTGTCACCCTGTAAAACGGGACGACAGGTGAAGCAGCATGAGGAGAGTAAATATAGGCTCATCGCTGTACCGCCATGAGGCCGCTCGACCAGCTCAACACTCGAAGACAGAAAAGGGGAGACGAGCACATGGAGGAATAAAAGTGTTTAAACTGAGAGCAGTAAAAATAAGACAAACGGTTAAGACTGGAGAGCAGGGAGAGGACGAGCGGGGTTATTTGTCTTCTAGCCTCGTGTGCTTGCTCAGGTTACCTGCTCCAGGTTTTTAGGCTGATATCCTGTGATTTCAAAGTATGTCACAACCTACACTGTTCACCATGACCAAAATCTGTATGACTGACAAAGAAAAACATTGATATTTGAGATGTATTTTAATACAATCAACGTGCAGGGCTCAATTTGAAGTCACAGCGAGACCATCTTAGAGTTATGTACTTGAAAACAGGCTGTGACACAGCAGCAGCAGCAGCAGCAAAGACCTGAAGTCATGTGCCTGGTTATGAAAGTACACTTTCTTTTGAAAATAAGGCAGAAATGAAACAGAAAGCGACACTCTGGTTCTTCCATGTTACGGCTGTAAACAAAAAGATTGAAGGTTCAGTGGGCTGGGCAACAAAACAAACATGAAGTGTGTGTGAGCTCTGATGTAGCATCTCATCATACTTGTACGCAGGAACTGCAAAACAGCTGTCTGGTTAGCAGCTCGCTTCACTTCTAAATGCTTGCATCCCACATTTCAGGGCAAAGTAAAACGATACTAGAGAGCCTACATCTCGTGTCAGTGCTATGAGAATTTGTTTCCAGTGCTATAGCATGTGCTCACGTTGACATTTGCTAAAAACGAACAAATATAGGCCATACATGGTGATGACAAGTGTACCTAGCTCAATAGCTAGCTGGAGCTAGCAACCCACCCCACAATGGCCAACCCTAATGGAGCGCAGAACCATCCCTGTTTGTCCGAACCAGACCTGTGCTAACGTTACTCAAGTCACTGCCAGCTAGGGCTGGGCTCGGGAGAACGAAACCGAACTGTTTTCCTGAAACAAAACTTTTAACTGGGACAACTAGAAACTACGACTGTAACCAGGTTACCTTGTAGAAGGCCCCATTTGAGCCGCGAACTTCCACGGCCAGCCCGTCCATACTCGTCGGTAGATCCCCACGGCTGAGCTTGTCTGTAGCCGTTACGACTCCCTGCGAGTCCGGTAACGTTACCACCCCCAGCTTCGCCGGCCCTTCGCCGCTATCCGGCCGCTTGTGGATTTCCAGTGTTTCGGGTGGAGGGAGAGGGGCAGAGGAGAAGGGGTTGGGGGAGAGATGGGTGTGATGGTCTCAACTAAATGCAACGCAGACGCTGTCTCCAGCAGCAGCTAGTTGGGAAGCTCCGTTTGTCCGTTTGTGTCTCAATGTGGGATTGGGTGCTCGCGAGCTGAAAGGCACCGCCACGAGCGATGGCTACGTCTCGACGTGCGCGAGGAGAAAAAGCAAGCTAATGATGCTACGGCTGGAGGATGCTAGCTGATGGATGATTAGCTGGGAGGCTAGCTATCAACACCTTGATCCCCGTCAGTTTTCAGGGATGCTAGCTGGCTAGCATTTGATAGCCTGGTTGCGTTTGTTGGTTGTGCGTGTGGCGCAGTCGTTGCGTTGAGTTATTTCCCAGAAGTCGTCACCGGGGGTCGTTCCTTCAGTCTGCGGTGCAATTTTTTCAGCGGCGTTTCTTTCTCAAAAAGCGTTAGAGGTGCACTACCGCCCGGCGACTCCTTACTCCAACTACCCGTCCCCACAAACACACGCCGACAGAGTGAATCAGAGAGGCACTGAATGACCTCGAACACCCCACCCCTCCACGACAAAGACCCACCTATTAGGAAATGCAGGCTTATGATTGGTGAAAGACGGCAGCAATCAACTCTGGCTTTCGTTAATTGGTTTAGCAAATAAGGGCTGGTCCGTAAGCGTGACCAATCAAATCCAGAGAGTCCCATCCTAACACAGTCCATTGGTTTTATTCCATGTCAATTATAATTTTACTCGAATTGACTGGCTCCCATATCTAATTTTGCCCACTCATTGATGAGTGAGGACCACCAGCCATTGTGTAAACAGCACTACAGTGTAGTTACTATAATATGTACCAAGCTAAAAGTTGCATCACATGCTAGGAAGGAAAAAAAGGGGAAAGGGAAAACCCCACTCTGGATTAGGGATTTCCTTTATACGCAGTGAGACAGCTTGTCTAGACTAACAAAACTGTGTCTCTCCACACGTTATTGCAGCTAAAGATATTAGGTAAGGGTATGGTTACAAAGTACCAGGAATGCAGCACCAAGAACACCAGATATGGGCAAAGCCTGTTGCGAGGTAACAGCTGTGAGAAGCACACATGAGAGGGCGGAGGTCATGAGGGAAAGCTACAGAGTATGGGAATGCTCACAATTGTGGAGCCCCAGATTCAATATGAGTAAGAGAGAATGTAACAGATGCTTAACAGGCCTGCTTAATTAATTGTTTTATGTGAAAGCACTCTTGTAGAAAGTCTTGGCACAGTTATTGAAACATAACAAAAGAATAGAATAAATGTTCAGAATACATTATTGAGGATAGGTGACGAAGCATGTCATGTCTAATCAACTTTCCTTTTTTCCCCCTGATAATAAGATATCATTATAATCATGATTTAATTAAGGTGCCCTAGTTATCCCCAGACCTGACTTACCACCCGCTAGTCAAGCTCGACTTGCAGAAGGATTTTGCCTCTTGATTTCACTGCCTGAAAAAACACATCTGTAACAGCAGACCCAAAATAATAGAAATATAAAAACTTTATTGACCTTCACTGTAGAAAAATGAGTCTTCTGCTAGCAATATCACCTCTGCCTGAAAGTCCAACCAGCTCTACTGAAACAAGTTTGCTTCACTGCCAACAGTAACAACACCAGCCATCCATGCATGTGCCAGCTGATGGTCAGAGCCAAGGGAGAGAAAGTATCTAATCTAAAGTGATGTCGAGGACAAGGAGAATGATGACAAGTGCTTATGATTTTGAGTAGTGGAGCAGTTCTGAGTATATAAAAAAAATGACAGATGTATGTCCTCTGAGTGCTAACACAGGGTCTGTAAAACTTGTGTTATCAGTGGTTTTGTGCCACAATCTGGAGCCATAGTGACCATCTCTTCATCCAGAAAGACTTCTGAGGCGTAGAACTGAGGGTTAATGCAATAGTCTGCACTTCATGTGGTCCATGTGCTGGATGGCAGAGGTGATACCCTCTCTGGCAGAGAAAGAGCTTTCATCGTCATCCTTTTGAGGATTTGGAGTACTCATCAAACCTCATGATGGCTGTGAATCTGGCTCTGATAGTACAGAAGAAGAGAATTAGATACAGATCCAAAACTGTGGGAGGCAGGGAGCTGAACAATGTAACAGGTACAACACAGCATATCCTGGAAATTATCTTTAGCTGAACTTCGGTTGAACTGCTGTGAAATACAATTTCCTTACTTACAGCTCTTATCCATCTGACTGGGTAAGAAGTACTTTGTGGTGACCCAGGCCTGTATGTGACATCACTCAGTCAGGCTTAACAGGAAGATAATGTTGCTGACACACTGATTTCTACATGAAACATACATACAGCGAAGCGAGATGAACTGTGTGTATTTTGTACCATCTCATGTAATCTAGTTTTACGTGCACAATGGCACACTGTGTTGAATTAATTCACTTCAGCCATGGGGAACTTTCTTTGTTTATTTAAATTCTCTCAAAACCTGACAAGACTTTATGCGTATCATCATTTATACTGATGACGATTATACTGTCGTTAAACTGTAATTTAAAAATGAATATCCGATAACATTCGCTTTCGCAGTGCGCGTTCCCGTGAGCAGCATGCGGGTACTGGCCAAGCACGCTGAACTCGTTGTGGGATGACCACGTGCATCTTTTAACCAATAGGAACGCTCCCTGTAGACGCGCGCAACTTGATTCAGGAAGTGCGCATTTTATCTTCCAGTTGTTGTTTGTATCGAGAAAAGTGTTTAGGAGCAAGAAGCCGAGAGGTTTGCTTGGTGAATAACGAACACAGCTCAGCTGAAAATGTCCGCTGGTCCCGAGTCCACACATGTATCATCGCTTGGGAAGGGCGACAGCTTACATCAACATGGTAAGAAACATGTTTAATAACTGCGTTTGACGTGTAAAATGAAGGCGTGGTGACTTGAAGCTTAATTTATTCCAGAATTATAGATGAATTAGACATGAAAGAAGCTATAGTAGGGTTTAGTTAAAGTTGGAGTACTGTGCTGAATCTGTTGACACTCTGACTTATTCTTTTTTCGCCATTGATCTTCTTTTGTGTTTCTCATGATCAGTTCTCGCCTCCTTCCCTCTGTGTGACATCACAGAGGAGGATCTGACACAGAATCCTCAGTTCTGTAAACTCCTGGCCACCCTGACTCAACATGTGGACCAAACTGGACTCACTGTCCCACTGAAAACAGAGCTGGACAAGGTATCCTCAGCAGGCACTGTGCTCACATACAGCATACAGCATGCAGTATTACGTGATGCACTTCACACTCGACCTGAGTTAGACCAAAGTGCTGCAAAATGTTTATTGGATTTTCCACTTTGTGAAGAGTCATTGATTTTTAATTACACAGTAAGTAGTCTATGACTTACCGACCTCTGCTGGTAACCAGTAAGAATTGCAGTCACACAGAGAGGACCTTTCTCTTGCTGCTCAGTTCTGTGTTTGTTAGGTTTGGTTTGGTTTGTCTGTGAGCACTTACAGATGTTTTCTTTCAGGCTGAGCAGAAGCTGCAGAGCCAGAGGCGTCAATGGCTGCGCTCTGAGAGCCTCTACAAAGGACTTCAGGAGATGATCCAAGACCACTGTATCAGGAAGCACCATGCCACCATACCCCCTGACCAGAACATGGTACATTTCACATATTTCTTTGCACATCCCACAAATGCACAAACAGCTGAGCTACAAGGATAAGTTGCTCAATCACTTACATAGTTACTATTTTGATATTTCGATTCATTGTTGCACATGTTGTCATTTTTTTTTAGAGAAAAAAATGTCCAAATTCTCTGATTTAAACTCCTCAAATGTTTCTTTAGTCCTCTGTGACAGTAAATGTGAATATCTTTGGGATGTGAACACAACAAGATGTTTGAGGACATCACCTCGGGATTTGAGAAACAGTGATCAACTTTTTCATGTTTTTTTTTTGTTCTTTTTTTTTTATTGAGTCATGCCAAGGTCGATATAGTGAAGTCATCCTCATAAAACTTACAGTAGAAGTTAACCGTTATCTCTCTTCTATAAAACACAGTTGTAGCAGAACGTAGTAAACACACATACACATACAAACATACACACAAGTATAAAAATGAATTTAAAAAAATAAAACAGAAAACAAAGTGTTAGTGTGTGCCTTTTTATAATACTTAAATCACTTTCAAAAGAAAAGAAACTTCAAAAGAAAAAAATGTTTCTTTCCATCTTAAATGTATCATAAATGTCATTATAATTCAATCAATCCATTTTTTTACTAATAGCTTCCCTGTCAGCTGAGCTTAGAATCCTGAACAAATGTCTAACCTGACAGGTAACATTTTCTGATGGCAGAAAGCCCAAACACAGCGTCTCTAATTTAAATGAAATGTCCATGTAGACTACTTTTTTTTAAAAATCTTTATGACCTTGTGCCAGAAATGAATCAATAATGGGCAAGACCAGGATATATGATAATTATTTGCATTGGCTGACTCGTTTTAAATAATTCAATCCGTGAGATCAACATTTTTCACAATTTTCTGACATTTTTTGGCTCAAACTAACTAATCAATGAATCCAGAAATTATCGTTAGTTGCAGTTCGAGTTATATATTTATAAGCTGCACACTGCATGTTCGTGTTTACCAAAGTGAGATCACTCACTGTGGTCGTGGAGAGCAGTTTATGTGTTTATCCTAAAATATCTCCTGCTTTGTATGTGTGTAGTTCTTTGAGACTATGGAGAAGTCTCTGCTGGTGTCTCAGTGTATCAGACAGCTGGATCTCAGCAGCACTACCAACCAGGACCAGCCCTCTATTCTGGGTCTGACCCCCCATCACGTGATGGAGCTCATGCCATTAGAGAAGGTGAGTTGTAAAAATACACAACATTCATCTCCATACTTAAAGGGAAGAATTTACTGTGGAGCTGAGGTGTGTTCATATAGTACAACCAAAGCAAACAGACAAGTTACAGATTTATGCTTAAGTATAGCTTGTTAAGCATTAGTGCTATGTTTGCTTTGACCAGAATGTCCAAAGAATGAAACAGGGTCTTCCCAGAGAGCTGGAGAAACATCTGAAGAAGAAGTGTTTGAGCCTCCTCTCTTACTATCAACCTGAATGGGGTACAGTATCTACACGTTGATTTCTATCATGCTACCTGTACAAATTCTCATTCTCAGTCACTACCTTACCTCAATGTTACTGTGTGTTGAAATGAAGACCAGGATGTTGTCGTGTGATTTCCTCTAGAGAGTGAGAGTGAAGGTCTGAAGAGCAGCAAGTTGTCTCATCTGTCAGCCCAGCTGGATAAAGAGAAGAAAAGAGCAGAGAGTCTGAAGGAGACCTGCAGGGAAAACTCAGTTCTCCTGCAAAGACAGACTCAACTCTACCTCTCTGTGAGCACTCTTTCCATGACATGTAGATAACGATATAAAATGGATATAATAATGAGGATTCTGCAGGGGGTTATGCACATTTTTGAAGGGGTTTATTCACTTGACATTGCTCGAAGAAATGCTTTAAATACATAAATTGTACATAATTTTTTTCCTTATGTCCAGGAGCTGATAAAGTGTATTCAGCTTCTCCAGTCTCTCATCTTGGACCACAGGCTGAGGATCCAGACAGATTTAGACAGGAAGAAGTTAGACTACTTTGAGGGAAAATGTGAATTAGTCTTACAGAAAATCAAGTAAGGAGTTTTCAATTCGTTACCTAAATACATTTTGATATTGTAGTGGTGCTCTCATCCAGAAAGAGCAGAATACAGGCAGAATAAAATCAAATGTTACATGCATTTCAGTTTTTTACACATGTTTTTCTGTTCTTCCTTCAAAGGACTGAGATGGTGGAAATTCAGCTGGACACGTACACAGTCGACTCAATATCTGCTCATAGAAAAATAAGGCAAGAGGCTTTTTGTCCCTCTTATCTCATCCAAGCCTTCAGAAAAGTTGTATTCTGGCTGACTTCTTCTTTGAAAACAAATCTTTTGTTGTTGTGTCTTAATTTCAGAGAGAAGCTGGACTCTGAGCTGAAGGCCTGTCAGGTGGAGAAGCAGTCTGTTGAGTTAAAACTGGCTTCCTTTGAGATCTTGGGTAAAGATTTTGAAGCCTTGGCTGAAGAGTACTGCAGATTACGGCAGGAGATAGAGATGAAAAACTGGGCTCTGAAGGAGTTCACCCAGTACAATGACAAGTGAAGATCAAATCTGACGTCGGGATAATGGCCACACATTCCCTCTTCACAGTGCGTCCTTGCTCATAACGGCATGCTTGCTTTTGGACATTTCACATGGAAACTGTTGGATTACAGGAACTATGTAGCACATGTACAGTAATGAGTGAACTAACTACAGAGTCCTATTAGCACTCCTAAATTAACTTTAATAAAGCCAGTTTTCCTAAAATAGTCAACCTTCTTTCATACATCACCATGGTAGTTTTGCTTTCATTGTTTCTACCTGAACCCAATTAGAGTTCAAGCTTCGTTCATCATTGCTCTCGTGTAATAAGATGCAGTTTTACACTGAACTTTAACTGCATGCGGCTCCGTGGACACATTTGAATGCTTTATCAGTTTAAGGAAGTGAGAATCTATATTCACACTGACAATGCAAAGTACCTTTGCGCTAAAAAAAATACATCAGGTAACAGTAAAATGTGCCAAATGTTGGGTAAGCATTGCTATGTAAATAAACCTCAATAAAATTCAAATAAAGCATAACCAGGAATGAGTATATGTTCATATATATGTATATCTGTCTATTGTTGCTGCAGTTGTGTAGTGGATAATGTGTAAGATGTGAAAGGCACACTTTCAGATCAGGTAGGTGTCATGCAGGACCATAAACCCATACTTTCTTGGTGTGTCTTAACACATTTTATAGCCTAATTTAATTAAGTGTCCATTTTGATTATATTGATTACTTCCTCACTGAGGGAGCTATTTGTAAAAAGGGAGAATCATGTCCAACATGTGTGCTAAATACGTTGGCCAGAGACATCAATATTATGAAAATGAAAAGCAGTTTTCTGGTAAAACATTAAACTGTCTTGTAGGTTAGTGCCATTTTCCTGCAGTTTGCAGCATAACCCACAAGATGGCAGTATACTTTAAATTTTGAGAGATGCCTCCATACTTTCTTGTCAATATTCTTTCTTGTTAATATATTATAATAATAATAATTTAAATAATTCTGCACATTTATTTGGTATGGTGAACTCTTAGTAGGTGTTCTTGTTTTGCTTTTCTATACTTTCTACATCAGGAGTGACATTTAATAACTTATCCAGCACACAACCTTGTTTTTTTTAAATCAAAGAATTGAACAAAATTTGCACAAAATGAATGAAATTGATTTATTTTTATAGTACACCTTAATTTTGCATAATGATTTATAATTCAAGCTGTGCAATGGGCTGACTTCACATGTCATATGAGGAGCGACCCAAATACGTTTATTTATTTATTTATTCAACCAGGATTTTGTCACCATATTCATATTTAACACAACTAGCGGATATTATAGTCCCCATACTGTTTTTAATTTCATTTCATTTATGCAGAATTGTGGGAAAATACAGTTTGTACTGAATTGTATTTGCGTGCATCATGGAATGGAAGTTAAAGTTTTCCTTTATGGGCCATTAAACAGCTCTACACATGTACACCCATACAGAATAAAGCCTGTGGTTGACGCCCACTCCGTTCTCGACAATCTTTGGTTAGATTTCCACTGACGACAAACGGAAGTAGGTAAGAGTGAAGCATCTCGCGCTGTTAAACGCTCTCTGGTGTCCTCTCATCATCACCGGCAGCGGCAGCCTCAGCAGCAGCCTCAGCAGCCCCGCCTCGCTACGCGAACCGCTGGCTGGTTCACCTCCAACAACACAACCCCACATCTGGCTGTCACACACACACACACAGCAGTGCCGCAGCTCCGACCGGTACCGCGGCATGCGCACATTCACACCGGGACACACGAAGTGGATTTTAATCATAGCGGCGCTATGTCTGAGGTGCGAAAATTCACAAAGAGGTTAAGCAAACCGGGGACGGCCGCGGAAGTGAGACAGAGCGTGTCGGAGGCTGTGAGGAGCACCGTGGACCTTGTGGTGAGCCGAGCTGAAAACGCTGTCTATGGACCGGCGGCGCTCATTTTAAGCTAACAGGGATAATGTAACTAACTGGTTAGCCTGCTAACCCCCCTCCTCTCTGTCCTCCCTGTCCTCCTTCGGGGAGTGAAGCCTTTTTACTCCCGTTTTTCACATTGCTGTTGTTCTTTTTTGGGCTTATTTTCACATTCTTCAGACTCTTTTATTTCTGTTTTTCCAGTTTTCATTCACCGAATTTGTCCCACCAACCTTAACATTTACACACAGCCTCTGCTGTCTCTGCCTGCACTGAAACAATTTCACTGGCACCGCTTTATTCTCTATAATGCTAATGGACAGGTAATTATGGAGCCATTATATGCTCCCAATTAATCTCCCATATGTTGACTTGGTTTTCTAAATTGCCGGCATTACGGAATAGTATGACATTGTCCACAGGAACACATGGTTTTGCAGTCTTGTGCGGCTCCTTTTGTGTGCTGGCGGATGCGGAGCAGTGCCAGTTGGACAGCTGCAGCATGGCTACCCTGTCCCTGCCTTGGAAAAGAGTGTCTGTGCGCGCCTCTTTATTTCTGCTGGAAATGGCCACATTGAGCAATAGAAGGCAGTTCGTACATGTCCTTAAAAACTGATTTATATTGCTAATGACGACTGTGCATGAGCTTTCTTAATGGTTTTATTGTTTCCACCTTTTGAATGGATAGTGAGTGCTGCCTGCTGATAGAGGCTTGGAACAGGCTGCAATAATGAAGGATCAGGCGCAGTGGCTTGTGATGAACGCCACTTAGGATCCTGCTGATACAGCATTTGTGTGTGTGTGAACTTATTCACATGTCAGTGTGTTAAAGGCGTGACTGACATTTGTGTTGGGACTTCCAGTGTGGATTGATGCTCGCCTGCTGATCATCCACAGTCTGCTGCTCATATCTTGTCACATCTTTTCTCATTATGTGACAGTGACAGACTGCACCTTCGACCCCAAACAGTCACACACCCTCGGCTGCTTAGAGACAGAGCTGGGTTAGTCTGGATAAGAGAACCCCCCCCCCCACTTCCCTTGGGATTAGTCTTATGATGATCATCTAGAGGAGTGTGACGCAAGCATGTTATCAGAGTGATAAATCACGGGATAAAGTTTTGATTTCCGCAACGGAGGATGGGAGCGTGTGTGTTTGCGTCTGTAGCCACGTGTGATATGTGTGTGTTTTTTCTCTGTTTTAGAGTAGCAGGCTTTGGCTGCTCTTTCTTTTCTTTTTTTTGTGAAGTAGACGGTTGGCTTGGTAACTGAGAACAAACGTTGTTTTGTGGAGATTTCGTGGCCCGCATTGCTTCCATATGGGGATTCCCTCGGGCATGCTGTGACCATGCATGCTTCCTCTGTGGATGTGTTTGTGTGTTCATTCTCCACTTCTTCATCTCTGTAAAGAGATTTTTGCAGTGTCCTTCCGTGTTCTTAAGTTTTCATGTCAACAAGCTGGGTTTATGGGTTTCAAAGCAGAAGTTTTTGCAAGCATAACACGGAACTATGTTTTTCTAAATGATTCAGAACACCCTTGGGCCAATTGCTTCATGAGAAGTTCCATCAGCTGATGTGTCAGTGATCACTGGAAAAGTCACATCTGTGTCGGCAGTTAGTGGTCTTTTACATGAAGGCAGTTGTCAGACTTAAAAGTGAAAGAGACCACGTAGCCCTTACCTAATGTAGTACTAAAAAGATGATCTGTGAAACTGCTGGTGTATCGATGGCGGCAATCATGCAGGTCACAACTTCCTGGTGTCTCTCTGGTGTTCTCAGTACAGCGCAAAACAAAGACTTAATTCTTTTTTAAACATAGATGGGGGTTGCCGCATGTTCTCAGCTGTGCTGTAGTCAAGACCGCCTTTGTCGGGTCCAGGACAAGGGTTAGTTAAGACAGAGTCAAGACTGAGATAGAAGAATGTATCTTTTTGTATAACCTGTTTATAATGTTTGTTATGCCAGAGAGTCAGAGTAAGTCCAGTGTAACGACACCGTAAGATCAAATTAGGCCATGTTATTTACTTCAAGAACAGAAATTTCACTTGATATCATACTCATCACCCTTCAAAGACAAAACAGGATGTGACTCCCACCCGACAGAGTGTTGTTCTGTGTGTGTGTGTGTGTGTGTGTGTGTGTGTGTGTGTGTGTGTGTGTGTGTATGTAGATCAAAAAGCGAGCGGAGTGGACCCTTTTCAACACAGGTGGTACTAATTGGGTCTGCTGCATCGTTAACGTCATTAGTTCCACCTGTGCGTAAGTTAAAATATCTTCTTTTAAAAAAAAAAAAAAGAATCTGATTCAACTGAGCTCAATAAAAAGACAAGTGTGTTTGGATGCCAGCAAGAATATCAAGTTAAATTGAAAAGCAAAACATGAAATACATTTTGGACTTCCAGTAAGGAAGGAAAGAAACAAGCAGACAGGTCAGTGTCGCTCTTGAAGTCAGTATAGTTTTGGAGGCGTAAAAAGCTTTGCTATCTTAAAACTGTCTTCTTGATAATGTCATGTCATTAAAACTCTATAAAACTTGGCTTCTTTAGTTACCCCAGTATTGTGGTGTTACCTGTGAATAGCAGTTCAGTCTATTTATGGGGCCGTGGGGACGGGGCATCTTTTGGGAAATGATGACAACAGCAACAGAAAAGTTTGGGAACCACTCCCTAGGAATGCAGTGTTGACATCCCAGAGGACATAAAAACACCAGCGTCCATGCGATACAACCAGCTATGCATGTCAGTGTACAGTCAGTAGCGATGTCACCCCCTATGGATTAAATGCTACATCTTAAGTATTCCTATGAGTCCGGGTGACATTTTTCTCTGCCATGCAAGCCTCACTGATGCATCACTGTGCAGTGTAGCCATGCCATGTGCCATGTGTGTCTATATTTGGTCATCTCTTTGGTTACTGGGGGATTAAATGGTACTGTGTATGGGAAGGTTGAGTAAACTGTACCATAAAGTCAAAATAATCAGCCAAGTCAAGACACTTTATTAGTATATTAATACATTTACTATACAATATGTTTAGAATAAACACAGAGTGAAACAAGGATTAAAGTGCTCCCTCCATTGAGCCTCTGTGTGACTGTGCTGCTTATAGACACACAGATTGGAGCACTTAGCAGGGTCAGCCGTGGGACAGTGGAGCTGCCTCACACTGTATGTGACTTGCACTTCAGCGCTCATCCGCTGTGCATAAGTCCAAGCGTCCTGAGCCAATGTGATAAAATCCACCTGGTCGTGTTGGAGCAGCGAGTGCCTTGCATCTGCTGAACCAGTAATGGGACACAGACATCTGGAAATGCACCCTCGCTAACATCATCATCATCATCATAGTCCCCTGGAGGCACACAGGGAGCCGTGCTTTGTACTCAGTGATTGGTGCTTGAGTGTTCTCCGGCCAGGTCGATGGCTCAGAGGAGAAAGTGTGAGTTGTAATGGGAGGCTGACATATCAAGGCTGAAAGTGCCTTGATTGCTTGCATCATACAGTTACACCCACATGTTTGGCCATGTCCTCTTTTGTTTTAGCATCTCTCTGTTTCCCAATCAGCAAGGCTGTGGTTTGACAGCTGCCTGATTGTGATTCTTCAGCTTCTCTCCTCCTCTATGAAACAAGAACTTCCTCTCTGTCTTTCCTTCCCTCTTTGCTTGCTTCCCCCTCCCTCCCTCCCTGTCTCTGTAACATGATCAGCGTTGCAGTCGAGCCACCGCGTGCTGCCGAAACAGTTGCCTCTGACTTGTAGCTCTGCGGTTGAGCTTGTTACACATGACAGGAAGCAGAGCTGCTGCTTTGGGTGCAGGGGCGGCACAGCCATGTGTAATGCTTTCAACAGACTTGAAGGTGTTACTTTGCTGCTGTTCAGGTCGCCAGTTGCCCACTGAGTAACCAATCTTTATGTAAAAGTTAGGAGGGATGCAGCTTAGCTGGGAGAAATTTGCAAATATTAAATTTCACATGTCAGACGTATCATTAGGAAGTTTTTATTTAGATTAGTGGTTGAAAAAAAATGCTAAATGCAGCGTTCGTGTGGAGAGAAAGTCAGGGTCTTGGTGGAAAACTCTGCAGAGGACATGTACGTGTAACCAGCTTATTTCACAGGCCAAATTATTGGTTAGAGAACATGGAAAGGGAGAACTTTCTTTCCTTTATTGGCTTGTGCACCAAATACCAGGATATTCAAGGAGATTTTTAACCCCTTAAATGTCTGAATTCATACTGGGTAGCAAAACATGGTTCAAACCAACAAAGGTACATCGCAAAATTTCCAAAGATTGTGTATAAATGAATTATTTTTCTAAATTTAAAGCTGCTTTAAACCACTGAAAACCTCAAACCTAAAGTGTTCCTCCATAATATTTCATTTCCAAGGTAACGGTTAAAGTTTAGAAAAAAGTTAGATATATTTAGTGTTTAATGTGAGATAACAAAAATTGTGTGCCCCTGCCGCTCATAGTAAGAAGCTGATTGTGAAACTGGACCTTCATGGGAAAAAAAGAGAAACGTGTTTTGGTAAATGGTTCACTAGGCACAAATCTCAAAAAACCTCAACCTCTGTAAGTGCTTATGTCCTGAATTAGTGAATAACTGCACATGTAAACATGTCTAGTGATGGTTTTTGAGGGCGGTGAATGGGAGGAGAGACCAGCGAGCAGAAGGAAAAAAGCAGCAGCCAAACTGCTGCATAACTTTATTACTGTCTCGCTCGCTCTGCCCACTCCCAACAGCGAGTGGTACAATAGGAAAACAGCTCTGCATCTCTGCCCTGCTCAGCTCTTAAATGGAAATATGACAAGGTGGAAAATGACTCAATCATACACTCCCAGCTCAAGGGCGGCATGGTCAGGGATTTTAGAGTCCCTCTCCCCGCTGTGCTCCTACACTAAGCAGCGTTGTCAGCTGCCCTCCATGTGCTGCTGCCCGCACGCTCTGTGGCAGCGGCTCAGCAGTGTGGCACAGAAGCTGATCAAATCCATACACTCTGATTTCCCGTGCTCCTGTCCAAACGGCTTGGTGTTGCTACAGCCAAGACTTATTGGCTAAGCTATTCATCACCCTCTTCACCGCTTAGTTTGAGCTTAAAGTGGCACTTTCTTGGAATTAATTCTGAATCTTTCCAAGTGGTTTAGGTTTAGATTTGTGATTACATCTTGACCTAGTTGTGGGAGGCTAGGTTTTAGCCTGTAGGCCCCTTTAAGATGAAAAAAAAAATCATATCATTCACTTCTCTATGAAACTCAAAACAGGAAGTTATGTTGTTTAGCTAGAATGTGACATGTGATATATTTCTTGACTTTTGTTTCATTAATACACACACTTCTGTCAAAACACATGAGCTTGTGTATTTATTTCACTGCTGGTTTATCTCACCTCTCTTGCCCTTCCGTGTCTTTGCCTGTGTCTTTGTTGTCACTTGCTTCCTTTTTGTCATCTGTTGCCTTTTTTGTCTTCATCCACCCACAATTCTCTGAGCAAATGTTTCCCTGCACTGTGACAGTGCTCTGAACTTTGTGGTTGTCTCTCTGCTCTCTTGTGGCTCAGATTTTGCATGGGCGGTAAAACCTTCTGGGGGGAGGCGCCCTTGTTAACTCTTTTCAAATAGCAAGGAGGGAGCCACTGAAAAAGGCAAAATAATCTGAATGTGATATCAAAAAGAAACAGTTTATTTGAAGCTTCTCGGGTTTGTGTTTGTCTTCCTCTCTCAGGAGCAGCCAAAGATCATTGAACCACTGGACTATGAAGCTGTGGTGTTTCAGAGAAAGGCCCAGATCCACAGCGACCCCCACAGAGACCTGCTGCTCTGCCCTGTCGACGATGTCTCGGTGAGTCCTCTCGGTCTGGCTCTCACCCAGGTCATCTAAAAGCTATCCCTTAGTAAGAACTTCAGTTGTAATTGATTGTCTGAAAATCTTTGGATGCGTGTTTCATTTAAGATGTTTGATAGAGCTGGAGTGATACAGTGATTCTGAGGCCAACACTGAGTGTTTTAAAAAAAAATCTGATGTCAGACCAAGACCAAGATCTGAACTCAGGACATTTTGCAGTAAAAGCTATGAAATGCTGACACTGTTTCCAAATGACCTCATGTCCTCTTGTTACTTATTTGGCTGTCATATTTGCAGATACCAATATCTGCAATAAGCCAATAATACTAATAATGTATCAGCCCGGGCCAATTTTATCAGTCAGCTCTACTGTGTCGGGCCAGATCAGCTCTAAGACATGAAACAGAGACACCTGACCTCATATATTTAAGGCCCAACATAAACATCCTTTAAAGGATGAATCTAATTTCCTACAACATGAATCTACTTTTCAGGATCGTTTTTATTCGTTAGAGTAACGTTGTACCCAGCAAAGTAAGATCTGGAAGAGGAGTCATATATTGTAGCTTAAAAACAGTTCAGCTGAAACATGAGCAATATAATTCTCAATAAATGACCAGGTCAGCTAAACTTCTTGAGGAAAGGGTGAACAGTTTTCAGACGGTACTTCCCATGCAGTGATATGTTGTTACAGACATTTCAGGTTAAAACTACAAACATACAAGACTCATGGTGTCATAAACTGAATATATCCTTTAGATTACTCATCCATGTCTGTTTTCTCATGTAAACTTGTAATTTCTGTCTTTTGGACTGTGTGGGATCCAAACTCACACCTGTGTCGCTGAGGTCTCCACAGCAAACAGCCAAATCAGCAGCTTTTTCTTGTAAAACTGTACGAGTCAAACAGGAACAAACAGTGTAAAATATCACTTTCTAAAGAAAGGTTTCCTATCATGAATCACTGTTCATCCCCAACACACTGGGCTCTGTTATTCACGGGTCAGTCCAAGAGGCCTGACAGTCAAATCCAATCCAGCCAGGTACCTCTGCTCTGTATTTATTGGTGCTGCTTTAAACACATGTGGTTTTGTTTAGAGGCATGTCATGTCTGGGATTCCACCCCCCCATACTGAGACAATCTTTTGACACTCATCTGTTTCTTTGTACCTGTGCCTTCTGTTTTCTCTCATTCATTATCTCTTTGGCTCCTGTTCGTGGTTTCCTGCTGCTACTATTTGATGAGAAGATGAAGAACTGTCATTACCAATAATTCATGTATACATTTTTTTTTTTTTTTGCTCATGCAGGAGTCCCAGATCGCCCGGCAGAGGAGGACTGTTGTTCCCTCAGTGCCTCAGAATGCTGAGCGGGAGGCCAGGAGTCTGTTTGCCAAAGAGGTACTATAACCCAGCAGTCTCATGTGTATGTCTTGGCCTCACTCAGTGTCAAGCACACATTTGTAGCATGACGTCTGGCCCTTTCTAAAAATAATATATGAGGTTTTCGGAGTGAAAAAATTGAAGCATAAAGTGTTCATAGTCGACATTAAATCTTATCTGTAATATGACTTTTACTCCCTTTTATTAATTAGAATCTGCTCATGCAGCTGACATTAAAGCAAGTAAATCACTAGACTGATTTTTTGATGACTTCACACCAGCGCTCACGACATTCAGCCCAAAGTAGCCACTTGAAGCTCATAAAGAAACACCCAGTGCACAGGCCAGCGGTTAACACACACTGCACCGATGATATACACTGTATAAGCGATGAAAAACAGACTCTTCTGGCATGACGTGGATATAATCCTCAGCCAGCTCCCATGACTGTGATATAGCATGGAAACAAATGTCACAGGGATTGTTAAAGCAGACCCAGACTTACTCAGCATCTATTGAACAAAGATCCTTTCAGCCTTGACCTAACTGAGAATTTCTTCCTGCAGTTTCACACTGAATTAAAAAGGTACAAGTGCAATGAAAGCCACCTTGAGCGATATCAAATAGAAGTCATGGCAGGGGATAAAGACTCCTCCTGCTACCACAGACTTATTTTGAATTCATAGATGAGTGATATTTAGCTGGAATTTTCTCCCAGAAAAGGGGAACTGCACGCCCTGTTCTCCTTGAGTCACAGTCAGAGGAAAGGGCTGTTTTTTTTTGTTGTTTGTTTTTTTTTAAAGATTTATGTTTTTGGCCTTTCCAAGCTTTTTATTGATAGATATAGCTGAAGAGTGACAGGAAATGCGGAGAGAGAGATGGGAAATGACATGCGAGAAAGGGCCACAGGTCGGGACTCGAACCCGGGCCAGCCACAGCGAGCCTTCACATATGGGGCGGCCGCTCTATCGACTGAGCCAAGCGCTGCCCCAAAAGGGCTGTTTTCTTGCTTTTAGTCACTTTGCTGGTATGGCATGCTTGTTGTATCTGAGTGTGTCTGCTTGCCCCTAATCCAGCTCTCTGTGTTGCTCTGTTTGGCAGTGCATCAAGATGTACAACACCGACTGGCATGTCATCAACTACAAATATGAGGCTTACTCTGGCGACTTCCGCATGTTGCCGAGGTAAGGAAGATGAGGAAAAAAAAACACTTTGACAAATTAGAAATGCAGATTGGACATGTAGAAAATGTCAAGGTTACGTAACGTACAAGAGATTGACTCTGCTGCTGGATGATGACATGCAACAAATTCATAGCTATATAGCTCTGCTGCTTCAGCAGAATAGAGGAAATGCTGCATACAAATTGGACTAACTGCACAGAGTTCAGCCAGGTTTTCCTCTACAACACAGCAGGTGCAGTCCAGATGTTTTGAATCCATATTTAAATGGTGATAAAATTTTCCTTTTTATTATTTTTATCAGCACAACTCATACTTGAACCATAAATTGGAGCGAAAAGAGACATGCTGGACAGCGTTCTCCAAATATACAAAAAACAAATGATCAAGCAATGATTTGTTGCACGCTCTACAAAGAGTAAAGACACAGAGAGATAGTAGACCTCACCACGGGGGAAATAGAGTCAGGAGGGGGCTGATTTATTGAAGTATGCTGACTCTCTCTCACTGTCTTTTCATAGCAAAGGCCTGAAGACAGACAAGCTGCCAGCTCACGTGTTCGAGATTGATGAAGACGCCAAAGACGAGGTGAGCAGAGGGGGCTGATCACCATCAGATCACAGATATTGATCACTGCAGAGAGGATGAGTGGTCTGCTATTGACTCACCGGGCGCTTCGTGGACAGATTGGAGCATGCGTATGCGCACAGCTTTTAGTGATGTGCTATAAACCGTGCTTGGAAATTAAAATGATGCCTCTAATCTTTTTGAATCACAGAGATGAGACACAAATTTGGCTCATTCAACATGCCTGAAATAGAAGCAAATGGGGCAGCCATTCCTAGCCTGGACATGCATTAGATGGGTAATTGTGCTGGAAGATTCCCAGTGACTTATGGTGTGTCAGTCTACCCAGCAGAGTGACCCCCTCAGAGACTGAGTGCTGGGCAGTGAAACCAGCAGCCTTATGCTGCCTATAAATAGCCACCATCGATCCTCCTCCCCCTGCCATCGGACCGGATGCAGATAAACTTAGAGAGTAAGGGTTTAATTGAAGGAACATAACTGCTGCTGT
Organism: Protonibea diacanthus; assembly: GCA_028641955.1. Classification (NCBI taxonomy): domain Eukaryota; kingdom Metazoa; phylum Chordata; class Actinopteri; family Sciaenidae; genus Protonibea; species Protonibea diacanthus. Next base: position 13,663,298 of record CM053998.1, read on the forward strand.
GCTGCCAGGATGGGGAGGGCAGGATAGAAAAGAGCTCTGTTCCTTCTGAAAACACCACATGCTTCTGCTACATTACCTCTGAATGATCATTTGTGGCTGCAATGGCAAATATTTAAGAGCAAAAAGAGAAACCATGCACACACTCCATTTCCCTTATAGAAATGTTTTCATTTCCCTTTTTGTAATTTTTTATTCACTTCATTAGCAGGGACATAACAATAAATCAATCAATAATTATGCAGGAAGGGATTGTATACATATCAGAGAGGGTGCGGTGTGTATGCACGGTCACTTGCTGTATGTCTCTGAGGGACGCACAGAGTCAAACAAGCTGTGGGAACAGCCAGCCAATTAGATTACAGGACGAAGCTGGAGAGAAAGGAGGAGGCGTGACGCTCAGAGAACAAAATGGCACTTCAGAGTGATTAGTCTCATCCCAGCACGTCTCCAACACACCTCAACCCCCTTGTCACTCAGTGTCATGATACGTCATGTCCCGGGCTTACATTAAGTTAATTAGGCCTCCCCGTGTTGTGAATACTTCATGCATTACTGCAGAGAATGTGTGTGTGTTTGTGCGTGAGAGTGCTCAGTCCCTTGTGATGAATGTTTGTGTTTTCTGTGGTGCTGATGAACAGTCCCATGATAGTTATGAGTTATGAGGCTGCACAGACGGGACTGAAGCTGAGCTCTGACGATCAGGATTTTGGTTTCATGCAGATATGGCAATAAATGTTGTGACTTTATAACATGAAGCCGTTGAGTGCAATGTCTTCAGGATGTTTAATATGTAGAGTCGTTAACCTGAATTAACCCGCATAATAAAGTGCAAATGTCTTGATTGATTTCCACCGTTTGTGTTTGTGTCTGTCAGGACTCGGCATCGCTGTGCTCCCAGAGGGGAGGCATCATGAAGCAGGGCTGGCTTCAGAAAGCCAACATCAATAGCAGCCTGTCTGTCTCCATGAGGGTGAGTCACCACCAGACCTCCTGTCTGTTATTCATACAACATAACAGTGACTGACAAATCAAACAACAACAACAAAAAACAAACCAGAAGGTTTCCCACAGAGCAAGGGACACGTGGCAGCTCTTTGTTTTAATCCACGACTTATGCATTAAAATGACACTATTCTCTATCAGCTTCTACATAGTTCTGTCCCATCATACTGTACTGTATCATACTTGTTGCATCATAGTCTACAGCTATACTATCATCAGCATTTACATCCATAAACTATGATAACAGAAATCTACTTCAGGATGTTTTAATGGTGACAAAATGCACAATCCAACAAAACAGACAAATAACTTAAATATGTGTAAGTGCAGTGAAAATAATGAGGAAGATATAAGTATAAATAAAATACTGAGGAAAGTAAGAAAGTATGAATACATTACTGTAGTTTCAGAGCACATACTTCTGTACCTTTCACTTTTACTTGAGCCAATAAGTTGAATCAGTACTTCTACTTTCTACAAATGTATCTGTACTTCTGTAAAGAGTATGTACTTTTGCCAGAGTGGTCAAAAAGTATGATGATGATCATCAGTGTAGCATCTGCTGCATCTTCCCTCCATTAAGGAATTTAAATGTTCACAGATTTAGGCAACAACAGATGTGTTTGGAAGCCACATTTCATGCTGGATTTCTCTCTTGTTCTCCATTGCTGTGAATTGCAGGTGTTTAAAAGGAGGTACTTCTACTTGTCTCAGCTCCCAGACGGCTCCTACATCCTCAACTCCTACAAGGATGAGAAGAACTGCAAGGATACTAAAGGATCCATCTACCTGGACTCCTGCATAGATGTTGTCCAGGTATATAAAGAAACATCAAATGCATGTCTGAGAATGCTGCAATAACAGTTTGACCCACTCTTAAGCTCTCAATATACCATGCTGTTTGTTTAATCAAACTGCTTTTGGTTGATCACCGTCCGTTTTCTCCTCCAAGTTTTCTGTTCTTGGCACAAAGTCTCACCCTCGTGAAAGTCAGTGTGTTTCCGAGACTCGACACGCTCCAGGGGATTTTCAACGCTTTGATTGGATAGATTTACCGCATTCCACTTGGGCAGAAAAGTCCGGTCCTAGCAGATTATGAGGGGGCTGCTGCTGAAGCTGCTGTTGGCTCATGGCACATGTTGGTACCTCTTTGAGGTCTGCACTGACTGGACAGGCTGCCAGGAAGCTTTCAGTTTGACGGGCACATTAAGAAGATGAATGGGAAGAGTGAAGTGGCTCTTTCTGGCTAGTGGGTTTAATACGAAAGCTTGTGGAATATGCTGCGATTGACGTGCTCACCATGTTTTGCACATGAAAGACAAAAATGATCCAATGTAAGGACAGACGACAGTCTTTGTTTGTTTGAGTCCATCTGAAGCATCCTAAAAGCCAAAAACTCATTATTAATGCCCAAAATTGGCTAAATGATATTAGCATACTTCTTCTTAGCAGAATTTAGAATACTTTTTATTATTGTTTGTGTTTTCTTTGGGAAAGAAGGTAAAACAAAAAATTCAAAGTACATAAAGTAGATAACTCTTCTCCCCTCAGAGCCCCAAGATGCGGCGCAATGGCTTCGAACTGAAGATGCAAGACCGTTACAGCCACTTCCTGGCAGCAGACAGTGAAGCAGAAATGGAGGAATGGGTGGTCACTCTGAAACAAGCTCTGCAGAGCAGCACTGAGGCCAGCCAAGACCGGAGGAATGGTGCAGAGACACTGGACTGCACCCTGGGTGAGTTCTATAGCACCTATGTCTGAAAACATACACGTGTGGCCAGATCGTCTTTCAGTCAACCTATTATTTACAGCCTTATTGAGCAGTTGCTATACAGTCATGGTCCATTTAGCTATGATAACAATAATAGCATGTTTGAACATAACATCTGAGGCTGTTTTAGTGGTGGCCAGGATTACAGTAATCCCGCTGCCTGGCAGTGGAAGGAGTCCAAAACTCCCTTGAATTTAAGTCTGAGTCGTGTGTTATGACATGTTAATGGTTTCCATATTACAATGATACATAGGCAATAAATAGGTTTAACACTATACCTATAGTTGCTGCCAGTAGGAGTAATTCAGCTGTAGACGTTCAGCTGTGCAGGTACGATGGAATCAAAGCTCAGCTCTGTTTTCAGCTGTTACAGTTGTTTGGTTTCATTCTTTAGTTTCGCTCTCAAATTCCCTGAAGCGTGTGCTTCTTCAGGGGGCACTCACTGTGAATTGTTGAACTCATTGCTTGTCCTGAGCTGTGGATGAACGCCAGCACTTTTATGCAGTTTGCCTGTGTCTTGCCAGCATCTGTGGGTCCTTTTTTTCCCTTATATAATAATATACTCTCTGCAGAATGTTCTAGTGAAACCTAATAGTCCTAGCTTGGTCACAAATCTCCCAAGATGCCGATGAGCGATTGGGAGGCCATCCAGGAAGATGGAGAGTTCACTCAGTCCATCACCTGGAAGTCAGGAGAATAGTGAATGGCCTTTTTTTTAATTTGGCCACTAGACTGTAAGATATTAGTTACGCTTAGACAGCCACACGGGGAGCCATTAAGGAAACACTGAGTGAGCAGAGCTTTATTGAATCTGATTTGCAGCAGCTTGATTTGTATTCATATTACATTTGTTCACATGCATTCACTGTCCTGTTCATTCAGATGATGACACCACCAGCCAAGGTAAAGGTGAGAGCCTGCTGGAGAGTCTGGGGAGGAGCTTACACCCTGAACTTATGAAGGTATGAAGGATGTTAATGCTGTTAATTAATTGTTAAAATATACAAATCTGAGCCCTTGCACCAGACCACATTCATATATTCTTTTGTTTTTAAATGTCTACATGATGGAAAAGCTGACAGTGGAGCAGTTCTTTTGTTGGATTATCTGCGTTTGAGTCCGTTTTTCTGAGCCCGAGAGGAGCTGCGTTTACTCCACAGAGGCCATGCCTGTGCCTGTTTTAATATGTCTATAAACCCAGAGCTCCAAGCAGACAACAAAGCCCTCTGCGCTCTGTGCTGCTGGTTCACTGTGTTTGCTCTGGGCCACTCCAGCACAGCTTCTCTCTCTCCAAGCAAAAAGATTACTTGAGTTTGTCTGCAGGCTGGTCACAGTCAGAGCAGAAACAAGGGGAGGAGAGGCGGGGAAAGGAGATGGATCTGAGCTCTTACTGTGACCTGAGGGCCTGATTTGTTCGTCTCCATTAAACGCCCCTCTTTTCTTCTTCTGTCTGGGCCTCTGTCTGTCTTTGTGTTTTACCAGCAGAGAAAACACTGAGAGGCAGCTCAGTCTGCACACTGTGTAGCCCATTATTGTGTGAGATGTTTTGTTTTGAAACCAGTTTCTATTGTCCTATTTTCTAAAATTAAAAGGTATTATGCAATTAAAATTGCTTCCATTCCTCCACTGTGTGTCTGTGTGCAGTATGCCAGGGAGACAGACCAGCTCAATAAAATCAACAGGAATGATGGCAGGCAAAAGCTTTTCTCTCTGGATCCTGAGACACAGGTAGGAAGATTGTTCTTTTAACACATTGTTGTCCCATGATTTATTTATTTCACTATTGATTCTGACTATTTGATCTCTCCTCCACTTTCCTCCTCTCTTCTCTCCTCTCCGGATCAATCTCTTCCTATCTGATATCCAGAGGCTGGACTTCTCAGGCATCGAGCCAGATGTGAAGCCATTTGAAGAGCGCTTTGGCCGCCGTATCGTGGTCAGCTGCCATGACCTGACCTTCAGTCTGCAGGGCTGCGTCAGCGAGAAGGGCGATGGCGTCCTCACCAACGTATACCATCACCTTATTTCACCTTTATTACAGCAAAGATTCAGTTTAGATTCTGCCAGTAGGATTTATACTGTTACCTCTACTACTTTCTACTTCACCATGTGCTACAAAATGCTTCATATCGCTAAAAAAGGGAGCTAACCAGTGAAAATAGCTCTCTAGTGATTTTGTACCACACAACTGCCACCATCCTCACCGTCTGCAGGGCTGCCCCACATAAAAGTATACCTTCATAATTCATGTTGGCTGGTCTGGAAGTAAGGAAGGTAACTAGGCCAAAAGAGGAGAATGCAACTAGATACTCTAGTGATACCTTCTCATTTGGTTTAGGATACAATCAGTATGAAAATAAAATATATTAAGTATATTCAAGCAAACACTGCACACACTGATGATGTTTTGCAACTTAAGGTTGTGCAGGAAGTCAGTCTGATGACTGTGGAACTGTGTTATCAGTGAAGTGCTTTTGGTAGCATGAGGCAGCAGTTTAGAGCATGTGTGAGCCTTTGTCAGAGTGGATTGCTGTAGTCATAAAACATTGAGTTAGACCTCCTCCTCCCCCCCGTTGGTGCATTAGAGGGTCTGGTAGGAGAATTGAACTGACTCATATTTGTGGTTTAGAATCAGCACGCTCCCTCATTCCCTCCCGTTCTTCCTCCTCTCATTTCCCTCCACAGCCTATGAATGGTTTAATGTTTATTGGACGGAGCGAGGCCTGTCCATCACACAGGAAGTATTCGTCCTGGCATAAGTGCATTTAGTCATTCAAAGATATGTGGCCAGCACCACTGTAGAGCAAACATTCACTTCCAAATATGTGTTGGAGGTACACAGAAAGCCAATATTTTTATAATGTTAATAGAATATTTATTCTTGCTTATTTAGACTCAAGACAAAAGTTTCTAAAAATGGAAGATTGACACATTTAATAGTAGCAGATGGAATAACACAGCAGATTAAAACTCAGGTTTTAGCTGGTTTACCAGCTTCTTTATGCAGGCTGAGGCAGATTTTATAGAGATTTGAGTCACCTTTAAGGTGTCATATTGCCGGTAGGAAACAGGTTTTTATGCATATGTGTGTCATAGTAATACAAATCATACTAAGATAAGTTCAAACTGCCTTTGTTGTGCTAATTGTACAGACAAGTGTGAGGTCTTATAAGGTTAAAATGATCCAGCAGATTTGCATTGAACATGTTAACTTGGACATCCTATGTGCACTCCTATGTATAAAATGTCTGAAAAAATGAATATTCATGGTGGATCCTTAATTGTGGGATTAAGGTAAATAAATCTAGTGTGAAATGTGATAAACAGTAAATGAATCCAAAGATATTTTTAACTCTGGCTGATGTATTCAAAGACCTTCACTTGTCTCTCTGCTGAACCCCAGGTGGAACCATTTTTCATCAGCCTCGCTCTCTTCGATGTCTCCAAGAGCTGCAAAATCTCTGCTGACTTTCACATCGACCTCAACCCGCCCTGCGTCAGGGAGATGTTGACCGACGCCTCGGGCCAGCTCTCTCCTTCATCTGACTCAGACGGTGGAGGAGCTGTCAGGGAGGGAGGAGGGGGATGTGGAATCATGGTGAACGGAGACTCTGGGAAAGGGAACGGCCTGCCAGCTCTTCAGAGGGTGTCGGAGGCTCTGCTGCGCTTCCCAACACAGGTAGAGACTTGACTGTTTTCAGACAGGTGATTGATAGGAAATGACTTTACCTGAGTCACTGATGGTAAGCAGTGAGTGTGAAACCTGAATCAATGCTGTGTCATTCATACAGAACAAGGTGTGATGAACACAGTGTTCCTTCCTTTGTTCAGAAAATACTAATATGATGTTGGAATGAAGGCAGAGATGATCAGAACAGGATTATAGATGAGATGCAGAAGATGAGAACTTTTAAGGCACGTGATTGCAAGTTTTCTCCTGTCTGAATATGACCAGAGAAGTTTTCTGTGTTGCATCTCTGGGATTGGTTTGTTAAGTCGATGCTGTTCAATTATGAAGAAAAGTCACATGGACTCTGGTGCTGCAGCTCGCTTATTAGACAGAGTTTTGGCAGCCCTGTCATCCTGTTGGGTTAGAGGTTTTGCTGATGTGGGTTTCACTGATGTGAAACTGATTCTTCACTTTTTGTCAAGCTGCTCTTTTCTCTGGTGTTCATAGGAATCAGGCCACATGAAGAACTGGCTGAGAATGAGCGTCAGTCCAGGCTGTGGTTTGCTCGTCCTCAACATCAATAACTTTGTCTTTGTAGCTATTAATCTTAATGTTTCAGGGTTGTTTCTTGTATTTGGTTCAGATTGTTGTATTGTTTGTTTGGATCCTCTTTATTGATTATATATTGGTTATATAGGTTATATTGGTTATATATATATATATAATTAGACAGAACAGTTACATAGGCAAAGACATACAAAAGAGAAACTATCACTATAAAGCATGTTCTTTTTTCATCTCTGTGTGCATTCAAATTGACTACTTGAAACACATCTTTGTAGTTCAAAGGGTTACATTTACAGGAAGCCCCTCTGTGATGTGTCCTCAGAGCACCTTTCAGTACTGTAGTCTTCTGAAACGAAGCAAATATAAGCATAAATACAAAGAGTAACACAAATAAAACACAGCTACAACACACTAAGGATTACCAGATCTCGTCAGATTATGGTTGAGAATGTCTTTCCACAGCGCAGTGAGGTGACATGCTGCTGAATTGTCCTTTACATCTCAGCATTGTCACGGCAGCTACAGCTGGCCTGATGGGACAAAGAACAAACACCTTGTCAGAGGACTCTGCTGACACTGTGATGGCTGTGTGATGGAGCTCTTTGTCCAAATCCACAATAAGTGTTTTTCATATTGATTTCTCCCTTTTAATCAAAGTGCTGTGCTTTCAATTTGAATTCCATTGTAGCACTTCCAGATGGTGAGCGTGTCTCCAGACAATGCTTGGTCCATGTCCAGCCTTTAAAAACTTTGAAAGGATCCACATGAGGCCTCAGTTTAGCTCATTCAGCTGAGCATTTGCAAATGATTTCAGACTCACTTTGCTTTGCCAGTTTTTGATGTCATCTCAGCACTGGGTGACGTCAGCTCTCTGTCCTGTCGCTTCTCTTTGCTGTGTTTTTAAGTCAAGAGCTCATTTAGGAAAGAGCGTGTGAGTGTAGCTCTTTGCTCAGGGAAACTCCTGCAGGTGCTGTGAGATTAGCACACACACACACACACACACACACACACACACACACACACACACACACACACACACACACACACACACAGTTCTGTTCCTCACCTCTGGCTGCTTGGCCTATTAATCTGATTAACTCACTCAACAAGACTGGTGCCTGTTGTAAATTAGTAGCAGTTAGGTTATAAAATGTTCTCAGATACTCACTTTCCATTTCCATGACAAGACACATGACCAGGCTCTCATGGCAACGGGCTGAAAACAGAAACAGCTCGAAGGTGAGAAGATGGATAGGTGGAGAGTCAAGTACTCAGAGCACAAACAGTATCTAATCGAGCAGGCCAGACTGTTACACACAGTTTGAAAAGCTGCTTACATAAAATAAAACAAACGTTCCAAGCTTCCATATGTCTAATTTATGGATTTAATGTCACATTCTGCACATCTGTCAAAGTTCCCATAGCCCAACACACACACACATACAAACACACGCACACAAACAGAGCAGGCTCTACCTCTGTGATTAGAGTGCTATTATAGCTCAGCAGACCACAGTTTAATTTAGGTGCATTGGGTGTGGTCCAAGGACAGAGCCTCCACTGCTTGTATCTCTCCACTGCATCAGCAGATGTTGGGAGGCCACAGCCTCTGCTCCAGTTCATTACATAATTCACAAAATCAAATGCAGTTTGTCTCAGCATGGATATTAAAGAGCTGCAGCATTTTTCTCCAAGCTTACAAACCAACAGCTGTACATTTTTGTTTTATGACAGACAGCTACTCTGGAAGCATGATGGCAAAACTTTGTTTGGATAGTTTATAGAGCTGTTTTGTTGCTTTGTCTGTAGATGTTTGACAGATTATCTATAGAGTTTATGTGACAGTTCATGGACATACCCTAATCAAGATGTGTTTTTTGCCTTAACCTAACCAAAAGCTCGACACATTGGTGTAATGACAGAAAAACAAACAGTTAAAATGGCCCAAACACCCTATCCAACCCTATCGTTGTGAAAAGTGCATGGCAATGACTTATAAACAACAAATCATGGTGTCAAAGACTGAAAACCAGAAGCAGCTGCTTGTGGTTGTGTTCAAACTGTGACGATCAGTGAACAAGGGCAGATGGGAGAGAGGACGGGCTGGGTTCTGGCTTGGAGTGTGACCAGGGAGTGCGTCTGTCTGACTGGCACCATGCTAGTGTCTTCTGAGATATTCTGTATGATTACTGTGCAGTTTGTGATGTGTACATATATTTTGATTTAAATCTGAATTAGCCTCTTCGCTGGTTCAACTGCTCCCTTGGTAGCGTTGCTAAGTTTCATTATTTATGTTGAAACTTTTATGATTTGCAAAATGACTTCCCGCTGCTTCTGTCTAAATTTTTGTTTCTGCTCCCAGAAACCTCGCCAGAGCTTTTTGGGTTTTTTTTTTGCATGCATGCATGCATGCATGCATTTTAATATAAGTGGCTTGGTTTTGTCCAATATCTGTCCATTTGAGATTATTTATGTGAACTAACACTACAAGCTTAAAGACAGTACCATCTAACTGACCAAAAATAGATGTGAGCACTGTGTGGTTTTCCTGTATAACTTTCCGCTAACAGCAGCCACTTCCCCTGCACTTGCCTTGTAAGGAAGCAGTTGATGAAGACTGAGAAGCAATTTCAAGTTTAAACTGCTGATGCTGATGATTGGCTATTTATTTGAGTAGCCAGCAGTTTGGATGAAGTGGATCCATTTATCCATCAAGTGATCATCTCTGTTTTTCATATTCCCAGTGGGAAAATCCCAAAGGAAGGGTTGTAGGGAAAGACACTCAGAGTCTGCCAATACAAATTATAACCACAGATTTTATTATATACTATCTCCTCACCATGGTTCCCTCTCTTCCTCAAGGGTATCTTTTCAGTGACTAACCCACATGCAGATATCTTCCTGGTGGCCCGTGTGGAGAAGGTGTTACAGAACGGCATCACACATTGTGCCGAGCCATACATCAAGACCTCTGACACCAACAAGGTCCCCCGCCTTTGCTTTTCACCTCACCTCAAATACACACACACACACACACACACACACACACACACACACACACACACAAGGAAAGCAGCAGCATGCTTTCCAGTCTGACATTCTTTGTTTGCCTTTTCCCTCTTGGATTGATTTTGTGTCTTCTGTTTGTCTGTCTGCCTCTGCAGAACGCTCAGAAGGTGCTCAAGGCTGCCAAGCAGACATGCCAACGCTTGGGCCAGTACAGGATGCCATTTGCCTGGGCTGCCAAGTAAGACAGGAATAATCCATGAGTCAAAGTATTGCCCAGAAATGAATCTGTTTGGATTCCTCTTTGGAACAGTTAAATATGAATGCATAAAACATCATATCATAATAAGATAATGCTTTGGATTTTAAAAGCTGAAAGTCTGTTCATTTATAATTATGTATTAATGCCACACTTCCTCTATATGCTTCAACATATTACATGTTACAGTGTGTGTTTTTCTATACCTATAGTAGGCAGTCTATTTTATGCACTACAGGGATTGTGTGTTGGGCTCTTGAGTTAAGGATGTAGTGATTGACCAGTTTCACAATAAACCGCTGTTTAAAATGTCACAGATTGTAACCTTAGAGGCTCAGCTAGACTGAGTGTTTCTGTCACTGACAGTGTAACGGTGAGTTACAATAATAATGCATCATAAGAGATTTTCAGGATTTTTCCTCAGACGACAATCAAACCATCAGATTCTATAATTCCTGTAGTCTGAGTGCTACCAAAGCACAGGTGACCAACACTGAGCCTGAATGCATCCTGTGCAGACAGAGATGGAGGAGAGAAGCTGCTGCTTTCTCTGCTTTCTCTAATTACCATTTTGTTTCAGTTCATTATTCTGTTGAATTGTTGAAAAAAAAATGAGATGTGGGCATTTCAGGGCTTCCTATTGACGACCAGTGTAGTACTGATGCAGAACAGTATTTAAATAGTCTAACACCCTCCAGTTATAAATGAACAGGACTACATAACAGTAGCATCAGATTTTTTAATACAATTTCATCATTTTTGGCTTGAAATGTTAATTTAATGTAAACATTTGGATGTTTGCACGATGCAGTCGCTGTATCCATGTGTGATGTGTTTCCAGGCAGGTCTTCAAAGACGCTCAGGGCAGCCTGGACATGGATGGTAAGTTTTCACCTCTCTACCGCCAGGACAGCAGCAAAATCTCCACTGACGACATCATCAAGCTGCTGGCTGACATCAGGAAGTGAGTCATCATGTTCTTCTGCTATTTTAGCACTCAGTGCATAGTTACTGTAGCTCAAAACATGCATGGCCTTGCACATTTAAGTTCAGTTCAAGTTTGAGTTCAGGTTTGTAGTTAGTACTTGTTTAGAATATAACTTTAGTGCCAACTTAGTATTTACTTCATCCCATCAATAAATATAATGAGTCTGATTCTACTTTGTTCTTATTTAAATCTCTTCTTCTCCTCGTCAGACCTGAGAAGAGCAAACTTCAGGCCATCCCTGGACAGCTGAATGTCACCATTGAGTGTGTCCCACCTGACTTCTCAAGTATGTTGTCCTTTCTAAACACTCCCTTTATCCCAACATTTGTTTCTGTGCAACAGTGAAGTGAAGGGCTGACCTTGAACACACACTAACCACTACACAATGTATATATGAAGGAGCTGTCATGCATTTTACTGAGAAAAGATACAATATTTAGATAAAATGACTGTTAAAACCTGCAGGAAACCACTTTGTTCTGCTCTGCTGTACAGAGTTATGTGAGCCTGATGTTACACAAGAACCTGCCCTTCTTCCTCTGGTCTCTTGCGCATCTACAGTTCCTCCATTTTCACCACTGCTGACCTTATCTAGACTGTGGTACGCCAAAACCTCAAGTAGAATAAGCTTAAGTTTCTTGTGATTACCATCAAACAACAATAACAAGTGCAAACAATAAGGACCTGTGGTTCCCTCCCAGAACACATGACAAGAAAATGTTCCTGTTCCTAAAATACAAACGAAACAAAGTGTAAGTGAGATGAAGTTTTAGGATTCACAAAGGAAAGGAGGATAAAGGGAAGGAAAGGAGGAAGCATTTAAGGTGATGGAGTGTACCCATATGGAGGAAAGAGTACGATTTAGGAGGTATAATAAAGGATAAACCATGGCATCCTGCATGAATAGCAGCATTTCAAGAAAGTGCTCAGAAGCCTTGCCAGGAAGTACTTAAGATAATTGTAAGATGGAACTGACGCTTTCTGTGCAGCCCAAAACTCATGTACATTTGTTGTGTAAGCTCTCAGCTGTTTTTGTGATCAATATCATTATGTGAGTTTGCAGTGTACGCAGTGTGCTCACAAATACACTGAATGACCTGGAGTTGACTCTGGGATGACCCTGGTTCCCTAACTCGTCTCACGTGCTCCACAGATACGGTGACTTCCTCTTATGTTCCCGTCAAGCCCTTCGAGGACGGCTGTGAGCGGGTGTCAGTGGAGATCGAGGAGTTTCTCCCCGAGGAGGCCAAGTACAACTACCCCTTCACCACCTACAAGAACCAGCTCTACATCTACCCCCTGCAGCTCAAATATGACAACCAGAAGACTTTCACCAAGGTGTGTGAAGTTAAGAGTGCTGAGGGTGGGAATGTTATGAGGAGTGATGAGGACTGGTTTCTGTGTTGCTGCTGCAGAATGAAGCACATATCATACTGACATACTGATATGACTCAGCTCTCATTGAGTATTTACTCCGCTGTGTGCATTGATTGACTGCTGTAATGTTTCCTCTACGGCAGGCTAGAAACATTGCAGTATGCATGCAGTTCCGAGATTCAGACGACGAAGGTGCAGCTCCTTTAAAGGTGAGTGCTGTGAACTATATTGTAACTAAAGGCTGACCTTACAGAGGAATTTTGAGACCGATACGATACGGATTTAAGCTTGATTGGAGTGGGAAAATTCACAGATTACCAGTTGTTACAATGCAAGCTGCAACTTACAACATGTTAGTGATACACACATTTGGCTTTGTGATGTAGGAATGTATACACAGGTCAGTTGAAGGTGTATCTTATCTTTAAATTAGTGCTGATGATCAGACACTGTATGACAGTAGTTTTAGTGCCATGAAAGCTAAACTGAGAATTTCAGAATAAAGTTGAAATGTTCTTCCTTCTCTAAAGATTTGAAGATGCTAAAATGAAATGGTACAGTTTACATGATGTATGAGTCAATAACTGGACATGTTTTGAAGCAGTGCCTGGAACACCATACCTGGTATAAAAACATCTATGAATTATCATCAGAAAATCATGACCCCTCTCAGATTTTAGACAATCTTAAAATAAAATCTTTTCTCTTGAAATTAAGACTTCATTAAGGAAATATTCTGTAATATTATGTCTTTATTCTTAAAATCTTACATTTCTTTTCTGAACAGTGATAAGGAAACTGAAATACCTAACTACAAACACTTTAAGTGACTTCAGTAAATTGATGAATGTAACACAGCCTGCTGTTTCTCTCATACAGAGATGCAACATACAACCCTGTTTCCAAAAAAGTTGGCACACTGTATAAAATGTAAACAGAAACAAAAAGTGAAAAACATTGAAACCCCATACTTAAAGCACAAAGACGACTTATCAGATGATCAAATGATTAATTGATTGATTGATTAATAATTTGATACCAGCAACACGTTTCAAAAAGTTGGGACTGTGGCAACAAAAGACTGGAACAATTTGAACCTGACGCCAAACAGTTGGTGGAACATCTCACAATTAATGAGGTTAACTGGAGACTTGCATATATATGCATTCTGCACATATTTCAACAGCATGGCTCTGTAGTAAAAGTGTCTGGGTGCTAAACTAACCCAGACGTGTACAGTGTTGTGAAGAGATGATAAACAGAGTGGTAAAGACTTTTCAAACATCTTGTTGGTATAAAACTCAAAATGAGCATATCATTTTCCAAAAACAATAACATATATCAGTTTCAGCATTTAATAAGTTGTCTTTGTGCTATTTTCAATTTAATATGGGGTTTCAGTGTTTTTCGCGTCATCACATTTTGTTTCTGTTTACATTTCACACAGCGTGCCAGCCCTTTTGGAAACAGGGTTGTATTAACAATGACTTTATAGACCGAAAGGAGCAACATCATCCAGAGAGATGAGTTTATGATATGTGTGTAAAAGTCTGTGGTCAAAAAGCGTGCTCAGTAGAAATAGTAGAACATATGAGGGGGGGAAAGGAAAAGAGGGAAAAAATCTAATAATACAATCCAGAAAAAGTTCTGACTGAACAAATAGATCAGGAGATAATGATCAATGACTGTGCAGATGAAACAAACAATCATTATTCTTAACAGATTATCAGGAGCCTGGTGCTAATGTCTCAGGCACAATAATACTGTCGAGAAAATTTGTGGCTATCCTTAAGTGAGATTTGATCAACAGCAGAGGCTTCACACATGATAAATGATTCTTTTTTTTTCTTTTCACAAAGTGGATGTCAGAGTGCAGCTGAGGGGCCAGAAAAGGAGAAAGGAAAAGCTCACAGAAGCTGGTTATTATAGCTGGCAAGAGAAGATAATGAATGGTCACTCTTTCTCTCTCTCTCTTCTCGTCTTCTCCAGTTCTTTCTGGCCACACATGTCAAATATTTGTGGGTGGAAACAGTCATCAAAGCACCGTGGATTGTTTTTCTTTTCACTTTTCCACAGGGACGGAAGAAAACAGCAATCTTTTGACTCCAATCGCCAAAACATTTTTACGCTCGATGCTCTTGATTGAGTCAGTCCAGACAGACAGATCAGCGTGCAGTCATGTGTATTATATCACAGATAATGAAGATCCCTCACACACAGGTCTCAAACAATACTTCAGAAAGTTATTTACAAACAAGGATCAGGAACCAGCAGTGCACCTCTCAGGAGATTTTAATCAGAGGCAGGAGGAAGCTCTGGGACATTCTGGGTTTTCACGAGAGACACAAATCTGACTGGGAGGAAATTCTTTTGAAGCTTTCTGGAACAGAAACATGAAAGTTGAAGTTGATGGGATTTCCCAAAGGCTGTGAACTGAAAATACATCGATCTCTGCTGCCTCTCATTTGTTATCTTAGTCATGAATAATTGCTCAGTCAAAGCTACATCCACAGGCTCAGGTTTGATTTATTTGTTGGCTCACCTGGACTCTAACCATACACCTGACAAATGAGCAACTCCTCCAGCGCAGCCGGCAGTACATGTATGAACAGCCTCTGTGACAGATAAGATCCCATCCAGTTCCTCTAGCCACACCTCGACCCTCATCCTGAGTCAAGTAATCAAGAACTCCCATCAGCCCCTCCACCCCACCCCCCGGTGCTGCAAGGGCCCCCTGAATGGGTTGTTTTTCCATGGTGGTACGCAAACCAAGCACCACCTTCAAGTCCTGCAGCACCATGTGATGTGTAACAACACATCTTTGCTGAAATCTGTGTAATCCCCCACACTGAGAACTGAACCACTCACATCCTACAGGCCCCTGTAGACCTCTTTGTTTTTTCGCTCCTGGCTCCTATCAGTCTCAGTTTGAATCTCTTGGCTCGAGAACACTGCCCTTCCTCTGGCCCGCACTGCTCATTATTGTTCATTAGAGATGAGTACAATAGCATCCTAATTACAGGATCCAGCCAGCCATCTGAACAGGTCTGATTTCTTTTTTCTCCCCCTTTGTTGCCCCCTCATTAGAAATATCCTGACCTGGTCAAGCTTGCCACACAGGTTCATTTTTCCCACGCAGCCTCTTCTCACCGCTCTGCTAAAAAAAACAGAGCTTTGGCAGTGCAGTGTTTGAGGTTGCCTTCATAAAACATCCCACATTTGCAGCTTTGGAAAGACAAATGGATGTTTATGTCATCACATGTGGAGTCTAAGTGCTGTAATTGTTCTGTGTTTGTTGGTTTTCTGTCAACAGCGTCCAGCTAAGGAGGCAGGGTACTGTTGCTTTAATTACAATAAGATAAACAGTGCTTTGCAAGGCCTGAAAATGTATATCATTTGTCATGATGAGGCCCTTTTTGTGCAGTCAGAGACCATGTTTTTGATAATTCCAGGTTCCTTTTTCTAGTTTTTGAATTTTTTTGTTTAATCTGGTGGTTCTTCAAAGATAGCATGCGATGACAGCTTGCACACTCGGCCAGTTTTCTCTCCAAATATTGTCAGTAATCACAGATTGCGCAGATTCAGATGACTGATGCTCTTGCATGCCTTTCAGTGCATCTACGGCAAGCCGGGAGACTCACTCTTCACCAGCAGCACCTACGCAGCTGTCCTGCACCACAACCAGAGCCCAGAATTCTACGACGAGGTGAGACCTTTTCCCAGTATGAGCTCAAGTTTCATATCACATTAGACACACAGACATGTGACGAATAAACCCTTTAGCAAAAAATGAAACAACCTGAAGAAACATTACTGGAACTGAATTAGATGTAAAGAGGAAATAAGAAGTGCAACTTTTCTTCTTGTGTTTGGTACTCAAATTCCTCAGATAGCACTGAGCTAATCCCATAAATCTGTCTCAGGGTAGATCTCACACTAGACTGGTCAAAGAACTACGCTGCAACTACACACACACACACACACACACACACACACACAGTCAGGAGCTCAGTGAAAGAGGTAAGGTCAGGATACTGTTAGGTAGAGCAGAGGGGGGTCCATATGGCCCTGATATCAAACGGGATTAGGATCTTCAGAGTCTACCACACACACCCGTATACACTCACACATGCTCAGTGGGATTTACCTCCACATGCTTCAGCTTCCATCGCATCATGGACAGTGATCTTTATCTTTTTAAACATATTTTCCCTTCATTTTTTTCATCTTTTTATTGTCGTAGTAGTAGCTTTTGTTATAGTAATAAACCAAGAATTCTGACATTACATATAATCAGGACACAGCATTAAAGGCTATGGATGTGTCTGACTGAGAATGTTTAGAACACTTACTGAATGATTCATACACACGTCATAAATTGGGAAGTCGTGATATTGATTCATGACATTCTTAAGGAATTTGTTGGCTGCTTCAACTGTGTTAAAATCAGTCTGTCACTTCCTGTGAGAAAATAAGCATGTCCAAGGCACAGATAGATTTCTTTGCTGTTGCTGCCCCCTGGTGGATACTCTTGCATTGTTGATTTCAATTGAAGTCTGTTAACACACTGTGCTTGATAGATAATAAACAAGATGCTCCACTTTCAATTCATTTTATTCCAGCTGTGTTTGGCAAAGAAACAAACAAACTTAAAAACAAATTAAGTGTCACTATTGCTGAAAGTATGAAATATAACAAACATCCGCTTTCCTAAAACTCCAGCCACTGCATGAACAACATGAGCAACATTCATTTTAGTCAAATAGTCAAAGTGAGGTTTGAAGAATGGTGAAATCACATTAACAGTGCCTGTCAAAGTGTGTTTGGAGAAAAAGTATTTTATGAGATAAAACCTCTCCAGTGTGACAAATAAAATAAACCTCTTCAGGGAGAGCCATCACAAGTACAACAACATAACATCATTATTGGTATCTGCATGTTTCTATTCTGCTGTTGATATATTAAGCTTAAAACAATGACCTGCTCCACTGTGTACAGGTGAAGATTGAGCTGCCAGTGCACATGCACGAGAAACACCATGTCCTCTTCACCTTTTACCATATCAGCTGTGAGTCCAGCAGCAAGGCGAGCAGCAAGAAGCGAGAGGGAGTCGAGTCGCTGGGTGAGTCTGCAGGGAAATTATCTCTGCCTGTCACAGTCGAAAACAGTGTTTTTCGGACAAGTAAACCAGTTAAAAACTGATTTTTATTCATGGGATTTAAATATTAGCTTATCTATTAAAATGAATAGCATTTTTTGGCTGTGTAATACATTTTCTATCCTGCTAAATGAGGTACAGTAAGCTACTCTCATGTGTTCCAGTGGGTTATTCCTGGATGCCTTTGCTAAAAGATGGGAGGATGCAGTCAGTCGAGCTCCAGCTGCCTGTAGCAGCCACCTTGCCCCCTGGATATCTATGTCAGGACACCAGGAAGGTACAGTCAGTCTCCCTCATGGTCAAGCAAAATGCTGAAGCTAAAGTTAAAGCTAATAAATGCACTGAGAGTGTGACACTAAGCAATAAAACACAGTAAATATCAGGTTCAGTCTTTTGGTGGACATGCTCATTTAAAGTGCTAAACGTCCAGATTTAGCACTTGTCACTTGTGGTCAGTGCTGCATAGTAACAATGTCTTTCTTACAACTTACATGTTTGTTTATATGTTATGTCTCAATTAAAATACTTTCATGAAGAAACTACTTAAAAGATTCACATCTGTGTGTACTTTAACAGTCCCAACCAGATATCAAGTGGGTGGAAAATGCCAAGACACTGTTCAAAGTGAGGACCCATGTAGCATCAACCATATATGCTCAGGTACAACACTACTACTCATTCTTTAGATACTCACATACATGTGCAGTATACATTCAGCTAGCTGGTATAAAGGGAGTGTACGTGGTTGATAGTGTTCAGTTTCCTCCGCAGGACCTGCATCTACACAATTTCTTCCAGCACTGCCAGCTGATGAGGACAACATCAGAGGGCAACCCAGCTGAACTTATCAAATACCTGAAGGTGAGATACTGTGAGGCAGCACAGTCATTTTAGAGCAGAGATCAGTTTGCAGATGTACAGGCTGTCCATGAGCAGCTCCAAATCATGTAGTAGTTGAGCCTGCGGTTCCTTATTATATCTCAGCGAACAGACCTCCCATCTGCTGTACGTTGTGTGTTCTTTGTAGCTATTTTAGGGTTTCATAGAAAGGGTTACTAACTCGGTGATTAAATTATTATGAATCGATATTTTTGAGAATTTCCTGTACAGCAATCTCCTTCACTGCAGGAAAGTCTTACTTGTTCATTTGCTCCTTGCTTTGATAAACAGATAAAGAGAACAGTTTTGTTTGAAGTCTGGTCTAACTGCCTAAGGTGACTAGAGTTCTGCATTCAACTAGCAGAACCAGCATCTTCCTTTACATAGTTGTTCACTGAAATCCAAGTTTTGTTGCTTCACTTGACACCGCTGTATTTGTCTACACTGATTTCTTCCCTCCTATAGTGCCTGCATGCCATGGAGACGCACGTAATCATCAATTTCCTGCCAACGGTGCTGATGCAGCTGTTTGAGGTTCTCACAGCAGCAACCAAAGAGTCTCATGAGATTGCTGTCAACTCTCTGCGGTCAGTTGATCACTTGTGTTAGTACTGTGTGTAATATTGATAAAGAATACTCTCAGTGTAACGCTGCCTTGCTCTGTGCCTTCAGTGTGATCATACATATAGTCTCCAGATGTCACGAGGAGGGCCTGGAACACTACCTGCGTTCTTTTGTCAAGGTAACCGACCAAAAGCTACAAGTGTTATGAATTCTAAATAATTCCACACTCATCTTACAAAAAATGTTGTAGTTGTTAGTTTAAAGTGCATCTTATGTGTATGCATTTGTGTTTTTTCTCTTTCGTAGTACGTGTTTGTGACCAACAACCCTGCATCAGGAAACTCAGTGGCCACTCATGAAGTGCTGGCTACCGCTGTCACAGCCACCCTGAAGCAAACTGCTGATTTCAACACCAGCAACAAACTGCTCAAGGTGTGCGGTCTGTCCATACACTTCCTGGATCAGTCTAGTTGTAATACAAATGTTGAACAGCAGGTGGCATACTTGCCAATGAAATGGCTCATCGTGTCCTCAAATCACACTTGTTGTGGTGACATCCAGAGAAGGTGTCCAGAAGCATGTAGCTGCTTGTACTGTTATCCTTTGTGCTCTCTCTGGGACATCTGCCGTAAAGCATTTTTCCCTCACACTGTTGTTGTTTCCCGGGAAAGATGCATATCCGAGGAAAATACCTCACAATGCTCTAGAAGCATGTAGCTGCTTGTACTGTCATCCTTTGTGCTGTCACTTTGACATCTACTGTAGAGCATTTTTCCCTCACACCGTTGTTCTTTCTCAGGAAAGATGCATATCCGAGGAAGATACCTAAAAATTCTCTAGATGTCACAGAGACAGCACAAAAGATGTCTAAATTCAGTCCACTTTTATCCCTTTCTGTAGTACTCCTGGTTCTTCTTTGAAACCATGGCCAAATCCATGGCCCAATATCTGCAAGAGGGCAACCGGATTAAGGTTGGTATTTAGTCTTTATTTATTCTTCTTTCTTTGCGCAATTAAGATCAAGCAGCTGATTATCACATGTTTTTCCACATCCGTGTTTATATTGATTGAGTTGATTGAGTTTTAAGTTAAATGTTTATGTCTGGCATGGACATCTGAAGCAAAAACACCACATGTAATTCAATTCAGTTTCATTTCAATTTTATTTATATAGCGCCATATCATAGCAAAAGTTATCTCATGACACTTTTCACACAGAGCAGGTCTAGACTGTGGTCTCTGTAATGTAACAAAGCATGTCTGCACAATTAAATGTCCCATACACTTGATGAAATGGAGATTCATGGTGAATCGTTTAGCCTTGTTTATATTCCACATTCTGATGCCATGGGTCTATATTTCATCTGAAATTTAACCAGTACTGTCAGATGTTTAGCAGTAAGCAAAGTGATAGGGTGGCTTTTGCCCAATTTTAATGGTGTCAGTTCAACCCATCTATCATGATATATTTGCCCTGGTTATTTCTTTAGATGCCACGTGCCCAGCGTTTCCCTGACAGTTTCCACCAGGCGCTCCAGTCGTTGGTGTTGTCTGTCATGCCACACATCACCATCCGCCACATGGAAATCCCAGAGGAAGCTCGCTGCATCAACTTGAGCCTGGCCAGTTTCATCAAGGTGGGAATTAGGGATGGCTCAATACAACAATGCAACTTGGAGTATCTGCCGATACCGATATCAATCCGATACCTTCTTTTCTCCTCTGTTGAGTTGTTAATAATACATAGATGTACTTTGCTTAATATGGACATCTAAAAACACCATGTTCAAACTGTGCAACAAATATATTGCTCCCCTAAAGGAAGAAATAAAATAGCCCATGATGTGCCTCAACCCATAAGCTCTTTATTTAAACTTCAAATCAGTGCAAACTGCAAACTTGAATGTTTCTTCTTTCACATGTAACCTCTGTGAATTGTATGTAAAACACCCACATCAAACTAGATATGGAATGGACTCAATTCTAAGACTATAGGACATATAGCTGCTTTAAGTAACTGCAAACTTTTACATTCCTTTCTTACATTTATTTGGTCACTTCAACATGGGGGGCAGATTCTTCTTCAGAAATATTAACATTTCAGCCTTTTCAGCTGTCAGTCTGCTCCTTCTTTCATCCATAATAATGGAGCACTCCATTATTATCCACTAGCTGACACGATAAGAGCGCTAGGCTAATTCACTGTCACAACATTCTGTTTACACATGCTGCAGCAGCTGCTCTCTGTTTACGGAATTTTGTGCAACAGCATGCTGTTGGCTGCCGATGCTGAGGCGATAGTGTCTCTGTTTACAGCATGTCACACAAAGTTAAGTTGGACGTTTGGGCTTAGGTATCGGATCGGACGGCTATAGTTGTTTTTTTTATGTTCAATTTTGACCAATATCGGATACCGATCCTGAGTATCGGATCGAGCCATCCCTAGTGGGAATGTCTTTAGTTTTTCAAATGGTTTTTTAATTAGTCATTGTGGTTCCACTCCAGAACACAACAGATCTGTTTTAAGTGCAGATGTCTCTAGACTTAAATGTGTTGTTTTGGATCACATCTGTTTCACATACCTCCACAGCATGTGCGCTAACTCCTGTTTCTCTCCTCAGAGATGCCTGACCGTTATGAACAGGGGCTTTGCCTTTGGCCTGGTCAACCACTACATGTGTCATTTCGGACTCAAAGATCCCAAGGTACATGTTCTGATTTGGCTGGCCAGCACACCCAAAAAAGAAAGCAAAGCACTGTACTTCAGATGTGATTTGAAAAGAGGAAACATGTAGGAGAACAGCTAGAACATGTGAATGTCCAAGAATGATAGTAAACTAAATGTGACCTACTTTTGAGGTACACTGTGTTTTAAGAACCATGTGTACATTACCTGTTCTGTTACCTGAAAGGTGTTTTTAGTCTTTACATAACAGACAAACATGTAACGTTCCTCCTGCCCTGCTTCTCTGTATCAGCAGCAAATTTGAATAACAAATTGCATCAACACGCATCTCTAGCAAGCTTTATCTATAGATCACGCACGCAGCATCGAGGATTATATTTGAACAATGAGGAGAACTGTATTCATGTCCTCAGGTGGCTGAAAGAAATTTGCATATCAACATGCCCTGGCACCATTTAAGTATGTGTGTTTGTGGCAGGTGCTGACTGAAATGAAGTTTGATTTCCTGATGACTGTATGTAATCACGAACACTTCATCCCACTGAACCTGCCCATGGCTTTTGGGCGCACCAAGTTGCAGAGGGTACAAGGTGAGAGTCGGCTATCTTCACTCTGCCTTCCATTGAATGTTTCTGCCACACATGTAACCACTGACTAGCTCTCACATGACCCCCCCCCCCCCCCCGACCCCTCACTGACCTGCATTCACCACACCAATCCCCTCTATTAACCTGTTTGACTCACACGTACACAGGTCTATTATTAAGCAAGTGGTGAGTCACACCCACTGTACCTGCCATCACTCTGTACCTGTTTAACAAGTTTATCCAACACTTGTTGACACGACTATTTTACAGAAGTAAAAAGCAAAAAGTGCTGTGGAAATGCTGCATGGACTGTTTACAGTTTTACCCCCAGTTCCTTTATTTTTACTACCCCCCCCTCTCTGTTTTTTGTGTTTTGCTTGTGGTCAGATTTTATTCCGTATGCGACGGAGCTTTTTGGCCCTGTAGGTAGGTGATGCTCACCGCACCATACTGTACATCTACGCCACCCTGTTTGCTGCCGTATGCAAATGATCTGCACCTCCTTATTCTGACCTGCACTAACCTGCCATCCTGTCAGCTCCCCCCTTTTTTTTATTATTTTGTTTGTATTCTCATAGGACACCCATTCACACAACACTAAGCTAATTTTAGGCTAATGCCTTCATGTGCCTGGGCCTGTGTTGCTGCTGTGGGAATCAACTGACCTCTCTTAATGCTTAGTTGACTTGACAAACGTAAACACAACTCAGAAACATTTTTCATGACGCTGCGGTTCTCTCTCATGGTGTTTGTGTCTGTTCTGTCTCTCTCTGCCTCTCTTTCAGTCTGCCTGTCTGTCTCTGTCGTTAGAGAAGATAATTGCAGATGGTGACTCACTTCCAGGCTGCATTGCCTGTTTTAATATTAATGCAGCATCATTATGAAACTCTGCCAACTTCTCATTTCTAATTTCTCTTGATTCCTGTTGATTTGTTGCTCTTCTCTGAATACACTCAATGAACATGTCCAACATTACAACTTTCCTAACATAGGTAGTAATGAGTAATGAGAGTTGTCTCAGTCACTCCTTTTTTGTGTGATGATGGAAACATTCTTGTCTGAATGATTGTGTTTTGTGGTTTTGTTGAGATTCTGTTGGATATTAGTTTGCAATGTTGCACTCTGAATGATTGGATGTCACATATTTTGGTTGAGTGATACATGTAAGACCAGCCAGTAATCGCTGTATTCATAGTTTTTCTGAGATCTTTCACAAAAAAGGGTAGTGATCAGTATCAGTTAGGCCTAATACGCCATACTGTTATCACTGACACTTCCTGTTTGGCCTAACAGAGCAGAGTCTGGAGTTCAGCCTGACGGAGGAATACTGCCGTAACCACTTTCTGGTCGGTCTGCTGCTGAGAGAAGTGGCCGAGGCCTTGCAGCAGGGGCCCGAGGTCAGACAGCTGGCTGTGAGCGTTCTCAAAAACCTCCTTATTAAACACGCCATGGATGACCGCTACACAGCGTTCAAGGTGAGGGAGGGTGGGGCACTTAAAGATGATTGGAAGACGGGGAGACAAGCAGGGACAGGAGAGAGGGTGGAAGAAGGAACCAGTGTTCAGAGTAATTATATTTGGAAAATGATGCACAGTAGTAACACTAGGAAACATATCCCAAATTACATTATTACAAAGCCTAATTCACCATCAAACAATGTCAGATATTGACCAAGATTAAAAGTTTGCACTGGAAGCAATGTGTGTTTTGTCTATGCTGTATATGTTCTGTAGTAATGTAAATAACCTAAGACTGAAGCTACTGAAGTGTGAATGGATCAGAACCTCACTGTTTGCACACCAAAAAATTAATGATGTTTCATGTTACACACGTTTGACTTAATTCACCCGATGTGTTCACCCCCCACCCACTGATGTAGATATTAATGTCTGTTATGCAAACAAGCTAGCCAGTATTTAGAGTGAAAACTGTTATCAGACAGCTGGAGACAGATAGCCTTTTAGTGGTGAGTTATATGAACATACAATAGCTCTCTCATTACTGTGCAGTCAATTTGTCTGCCTTTATAACTCCATATATGACTTTATAACTTACATGCCACTGTATGACAGTTTCCTCAGTCTCATTTGTTGAATGTTTCAGAACCAGCAGGCCAGGATCTGTTTGCTCTACCTGCCACTTTTGGAGCTGCTCTACCAGAACTTGAAGCAACTGTCTGCCCAGCCATACACCTCCAGCTCAGGGCTAGGCCTCAATGTGAGTCCTCCTGGAATCCTGGATGTCCACAGTGGGGTTACTTAGTACTTCTACTGCGAAGGCTGTCATCTTTAAAATAATAATAAAAATAAAGAACAAACAGGAACAGTGTTGCAGATCCTTTGGGAAAATTCACAGTTACAGTTTCTTGGACTATAGATTCTAGATAGATGTGTGTCTCTTTCCACTCTGAAAGTTTTGTTGTAATGCAAACTTCAAACAGCATGTGTCCTGGTGTAGCTGTATAGTTTGTACTTTGAAAACGAACTCTGGGACATCTTTCTTCCAGTTAAGTTGACTAAACCCTTAAAGTGAGTGTTTTGTATGTAGGAGCTCACCTCTTCCATCTTGTGTTTGTCCAGGGCTCCAGAGATGACCTGATAATAACCGGCTCCACAGACAGCAGGAGAATCAGCACTGCAATAGATAAAGACCATGGTGAGTTCAGAACTGCATGTGCAGTATAGCACAGTATAAATGGCATTTAGCCTCTTCCTGTTTATATAAGCCATTATCATCACCACAGAGGCCCTCAGCACTACAGCTACACAATATTTAGGTTACACACTTGATCCATTAGCAGCACTGAAAGCAGATGTATACTAGACATGTGCCACTCAGAGTGTGTTGTTGGGATTTTGCACCACAGTCGTCATAGCACTTAACCCGAGACTGGCTCTTCTGTGGCCCTTTTTACACTTGGCATTAATAGACATCTTCTGTTATCTGATCACAAGTGCACAGCTCTAAGTACTAGGGCTGCAGCTGACGATTATTTTCATTGTTGATTAATCTATTAGATGTTTGGTCCATAAAATGTCAGAAAATTCATTTTGAGAAGCTGAAATCAGAGAATTCAGAGAAGACAATGACTGGATTATCAAACTAGTGTGGGATTCATTTAAATAGCTGACAGCTCAGTTAATCGTTGTGGCTCTGCTGAACATGTCAGTTGACACCTGTCTTTAGGCTTGCCATGCATCTTGAGTGACCACTTGTGATTGACAATTTGCTGTACAGATTTTTTTTTTTTTTTTTCACATTTAGTCACTGGGCTTCACAAGAGACAGATTAAAAATAAACAAGAGTCAAAATCAAAGCTGCGGAAGATGTGATGCCCTGACCTATAGCCCTTCACACACTTCCCAAAGTTCAGTGCAATTATTTAATTCCCCAAGTCACATAACTAGAGAGATATGTTCTCACAGAATAGTTTATACAGCAGAGTTCACAGACTCATCAGGTTTCCCACCAAACAGATCTGTGTTGCATCTGCTATGCTACACAGATCTGCTACTGCATTTCTGCATCCAACATCAGCCTACATTCATGATTGTGCTGGGACAGAGTATCAGTCTCTCCTGAATTTGTAAATGTTACTGCCAGAGAGCTTATAAGCATCAAGTCAGTGAATATATTTTATTGTGCTGCTGTCTGTTGACATTAAAAATACTGCACTGTGTTGGCTCCAGGTCTGCCTGCTCAGAATGGCCATGTTGTGAGGAGAGAGGACTCCAGAGGCTCTCTGTTTATGGACCCAGGAACACCAGACAGCACTGAGGTGAAAACATTTAACACACTGGCTAACCCACTGTTCAACACTTCATTTATGTGGCCCCAGCACAGCGTGACATTGTCAGTAAGCTTGTGTACTTGCTTTGCTGCCCTTTATAAAGTCTGAAACATTTGAACTGTTTCATGGCTCATGCCACGTACACACACTGCCTTGGATCCAAATCTGAACTCTCAATCGTACATCTTCTCAGGACAAATGGTTATAAATGTTAAAAAAATACAGTTTCCATGTTGCTTTTGAACAACGCTGAATCGTCCTCCCAGTGTGAAGTGTCTGCTGTCTCTGAACACAGAGCCAACATAACAAACCCTTCACTGTTCCTGCTGCGCTGTGCAACTATGGCACACTAAATGAGGGGGAGCTGGAGCAGTTCCATCGCACTGATCTTTATTTAATACATGCCAAAGACTTTGACCGACTCAGTGTCAAAGCACTTTTGATCTGGGCCCCCGTACACTGAGCGACACCACATGCTCTGTATGGAAAGAGACATGTCAGGATATATTGTGAAAGATGCATGTGAACACCGGCGTATTCATGTTACTTGGTATAAGCCAGAGTCACTTCTTAGTCATACTAAGCTCTTGTTTAATCGTTACAGGCACTGCTCTGCAGTGCAGATGTGTACTTGTAACTGCTTGTAAGATCCAGACTAAACAAAGTTATTTCTGTACATTTCATCATAAATGAGAGGAAAGACAATATTTAATTTATGTGTAGACAAAAACAAAACAAAAAACAGAATAATGCTGAGGTCTATAATAAAGTATGTGTGGTTTATGTGTGTGTCGTACTCTCTTCTGCAGCTGCAGAGACGTGGCTCCACTATGAGCTGCAGCACCATGCCTCCCATCGGCAGACTGGGACAATATGAGATCAAGGGCCTCCTGCTCTCCTTCCTGCACATCGTCAAGACTCTGTCAGAGGGTCAGTGATGATCTATACCCACAGCGGCCTGGCCAGTCGGGCCTTCATTCACCATACACAGACAGGATATGACATAACCTCCCCCTTTGCTATTTCGGGATGGAATCTACACAGAAACTTGGCTTAGCTGTTCACATGAACAATGAGACATTCTTGAGTCATTTTTGCTGTATCCCATCGAAGATGTTTGGTTGATTTAGCTTCACAGCACCCCTAAAATTACCAGCAAATACTTATTTCGAGTCGACTGCACCTAATTAACTGTTAAAAATATATTCATCAATCAGGTGTGGCTCTCTGTTTGTCCACAGACACTCTCAGTGCCTACTGGAACAAAGTCAACCCTCAAGACATCATGAACTTCCTCAGTTTGCTCGAGTAAGTAGAGTACAAAAAAAAGAATCACCACATAATGGCTTGTAATGAAAATCATGCCGTTAAATCATGTATCTGATTTGCCGTTAAAGTCAACAGTTTTACATTATGATTGTGTCGCACTCCTCCATCAGCCGGTGTCTGATGTGTTGTTTTATGCAGAAATGACACTAAACACCAAATGTGGCTTAAAAATGGAAAGTAAATTAAGCTGTCCAAAATTAAATGGCTTTTCTGTTTTTTTTTTTTAATTTGATTAGAGAAAAAAGAGACACAGCTCAACCAGACACAATAATCCTTGTGTTTTAACAGGTGGTGTGCCGTAGACACTACAGTGCTACCTTATTACCAAATTGTAATAAAAACAAAGATTCAAAGGACATGCCTGGACTGAAAAATCAAACTATATTAAAGGGAAATCCCTGCTCCCTCCCTCTAATATTTTCTATTATTTCACTGTCCCTGCAGGGTCTGTCTGGTTCAGTTTCGGTACATCGGAAAAAGGAACATTGGCCGGTAAGACTGCAAAGCTTTGCCACAGCACATCAATTTTATTTGTCGTAGCTGCCTTATCTGTAAAATATGTGACATTTGAAGCCTAGTTATATTTAGTTTAGAGGAAGCAGGAAGTTGTTTTTCACTGGAATGTTTGTCTAGAAAAAATATACCGTGTTTGGTCGATCTTATCTTTTCATGAGCAATTACTGTGTTAATTGTTAAAGGAATTGATTAGATATCTGCAGCTGATGCAGGCTTTCATTCCTCCCACCTCTGTCTTTCAAACTAATAAACACCCTTTCTCTCTTACTGTGGATGGATTATGTCTATAGGAGTCAGGAGGTGTGTGTGTCGAAGCTGTTTTCCTCAGACAGAAAGTCTCAGACGATGCCGGCTATGCGCTGCAACCGAGCCAGCCTCATGCAGACTAAGATCCACCAGTTCAGTACCATGGAAGCCTCCTTTACTCTCAACATAGGTAACCACACACAGCAGTTAATGTGCACAACTCTTCCAGGTTTATTTCCTTTATCATTTATCAGGAAAGAATTATGGAGAAACTTACCATTAATAGATAATTATTTTATATGTTTAATATATATGTTAAATATGTTATATGTTATTATATATGAAGGAAATAAATAGAGCAGTAAAACAACACCTTGCACAGACAGTCCTGACAGTAAAGTCTGTCCCCACAAACTATACAAAAAAGTCTGGTCATTAAATTTACTCAGACTTTTGTGTCAATGCGGTGTTCTTCTCATAAGTGTACAGTCAAAAGACGATTGGACACAAACAACAGCATGATGATGCAGCCGCAGTTTCCAAACCAGTTTTTTCCACACGTAAACAAGTCTAATACTTTGGCCAGTTTAAGTGAGGAGATGACCACTTAGAGTTGTTGTCGTTGTTGTTGTAGTCTGTACCTGCATTGAAACGAAAGGCAGTTCGTGAACAGACAAGGAACCCTCACGCTTTCCAAGATCTATATCTGATGTCTGATCATGCAGCCATGTGTGAAAAATCACAGATTGTAGAGATGTATGAGCAGAACCATAAATGGCCATAAATATTCAGCAAGGCCTTGCCGTGACAGGATCTCTGCACATGCACACTGTGATTACTCTTTCATATGTGTGTAATCAAATCCAAACATGAATAATTTGTCTTGTGAGCTAGATTAAAGTTAGCAGTGGTGATCATCAGCTTTTTGCACACAGAAGTTGGTAACTATTAACTATACACTGCGTCCTGATATCTGGCGTGTGTGTGTGTGTGTGTGTGCGCGCGTGCGTGTGTGTGTGTGTGTGTGTGTGTTTGCATGTGTGTATAAAGGCACAGGTCCATCAGAAGCTGAAATCCACCACCAGGCTCTGCTGGAGGGCAACATCTCCACCGAAGTCTGCCTGAGTGTCCTGGATGTCCTCTCTCTTTTCACTCAGTGTTTCAAGGTCAGCACGCACACACACACATGCACACCTACCTTCAATTTCAAATATGCCACAGTGCACATCCATTCCCAAATAATCACTGTCAATGAGTCAGTGTAAGTGTTTCAGGTTGTGGTTTTGTGTGTGGGTGGTAATAATTATATTACTTGTACAGGCATGATCAGTTTTTCAGTTGAAGTTAGAGATTTAATGTGTACAATAAATATATAAGTCACTACAGTGTTCTCCTAACTGACAAAAACAAGTGTGTGTGTGTGTGTGCGCGTGTGTGTGTGTGTGTGTGTGTGTGTGTGTGTGTGTGTGTATGTGTATGTGTTTGTATCAGACCCAGCTGCTGGACAGTGAAGGTCACAACCCCCTGATGAAGAAGGTGTTTGACGTTTACCTGACCTTCCTTAAAGTCAGCCAATCAGAAGCTGCTCTCAGACACGTTTTCTCCTCCCTTAGGGCTTTCATTAACAAGGTACGTCGACCCACTCACACACGCACAAAAAGCTTTTTGCTCTTTGGACATTACGTACAACATTTTCCTGCCACACATAAATGAAGTGAGGTGATGCATGCTGGTCACTAGTCCGAGCTTTGTGCCACAGTAGCTGTGCTACTTTATTTTTTACTCAGAACATCCAAAACATTATGCAAAGAACATGTTGTAGTGTTAATAATCGGTGGGAAGGAGAGTGGTTGAATTTCATAAATATTTCTTGTTTCCTTGTTTGTTACTGCCTTCTAGTGTAACTCCCAACGGAGGAGACCACCCACTCCTTAGTGGTGTCCTCTGATAGTAGCAGCACTATCTGTGTTGGCTGCTTCTGTGATGAGTCAGCAGTAGGGAAAGACTCTGTCCTGGCAAGTTTGTTCTGGGTGAGAGCAAATACAAGGTTTCTGAGTCACAGACAATAAACGTTTCTCTGAAAACAAATACAAACATGGTTTTAAAAATTCAATCAAGACAATTTCTAAGATTCTATAGGCATACATCACCTAGACAAAAAAACGTATGTTTAGAGATCTCTAAAGAGAGCTCTATTTAACTAATTATCTAATTCATTTTTTAAGATAGAATTTTATGACATTTTGTCAAAAAAAATCGGCAGTATTTTTCTGAATTCAAAAGATAAATCCAGCAGGCTCTCAGCCCCCCTGACTATAACCAAAGTCAGCCTCCAACATGTTCCAGTGTCCCCAGGCAGGGATCTCTTTAAGCCTGACTCAGAAGTCTCTAAGACTGGCTCTTCAGCTCTGAGACAGCCTCCAGCGAGCTCCAGTGGCACCTCTCTTTATCCCCTAAATGTCATCATAGTTTATAGTAATGCGTTGCAGTGAGGATACAGACATTTCCTGTATGTATATCTGCAGCAGTTTGCATTTTCTGACGTTTTGCCATAACTAAATATTTGCACACGTCTAGACAAGATGAATTTTCCTGTATTTGTCTGTTTTAGGGCCAATACCATTTGAAACTGCTTGGTAATATTACAGTCAGAGTTTTTTTATTTTTTGTGGATGTCACATCTCCTGTTCTTTTTCAGTACATCACTGTCATTTTTCTGCTGTCCTCCCTGCATACTTACAGTATTTTTCCTAATCCAGTCCATGCCAAGAATCTGCCTTTAATACACTAACACGTTGTCCCCGTCAGTTCCCGTCGGTGCTGTTCAAGGGCCGCGTCACGCTGTGTGAGGCTCTGTGCTGTGAGGTCCTCAAGTGCTGCGTCTCCAAGCTGAGCTCTCTGAGGGCCGAGGCGTCAGCCCTGCTCTACCTCCTGATGAGAAACAACTACGAGTACACCAAGAGGAAGACCTTCCTACGCACGCACCTGCAGGTAAAGTAGAGTGTTGGTTTTTGAAGTAGAGAATGAGGAAACGTGTCTTCCCTCTAAAGGTCCTGCCTCTGCTCACAAATATTAAACACTCATTGAAAAATGGCCATACTGTCAAAGTTCAACAAACTTGGTGGTCCATAACAAGCTGTGTCTTGATCCCAGTACTTTCACCCAGATGTTCACCCTTGACCATTAGCCTTTTGTCCACACACTCTCCTCCGAGTGCTTCAGTTGCTTTTATAAGGCGGATGAAGAATGTGAAGAGGGTTTTTAAACAGTTTAAACACAGATGGACGGATGAGTTTCCGGCTCCTCTGCTAACACAATATCAAGGCCGTTTTTCCATTAGCTCTCTCTTCCTCCTCTATTCATCCGCTCACTTTATTCTCCTTTTGCTCCCTTTTCCATCCAGATCATCATTGCTGTAAGCCAGCTGATCTCCGATGTGGCACTGACTGGCAGTTCACGCTTCCAGGAGTCTCTCTCCATCATCAACAACTTTGCAAACAGTGACAAGGCCATGAAGGTACAATAGGAGTCAACAAGACTAGTATAAGGGGTCCAGTTACAATATTCACCTGTGAATATAGTATCCAATTGCTAAAGACAGGTTATAAATAATATATTTCAGAACATGAAATCTGTCCATATAAGCCTGTGTGTGCTATCCACTCCAAGAGAGGATTCAACCCAAAAACTGCAGAAAGTATGGTGGGACATCAAAAGGGAATGTAGCAAAGCTGACGTCCATCATGAACAACTTCTTTCACACCCTGCATTACACTGTGGGGGCCTTAAACAGCTCATTCAACAACAGACTGCTACTCCCACTATGTAAAGGAGCACTACTGCAGCACCAGCATTATAAAGACTTAATGACTTTATTCAGCGTGACTTTTTTCTAAATGTGTTACTTGTGAGTCATTTATTATCAACCTTGTGTGTATGAGCTGCTGTGACAAATCAATTTTTCCGTTGTGGGATCAGTAAAGTCTGTCTTATGCCTTTGCTAAATGGCAAATATCCAGATTTTATTAAAAATACAATAAAGATCCCAAATGTTCAAGTTATCTGGATGAGGATGATTTGAAAATACATACAAAAAATCCCTGTTTTTCTTATTTCAAAATAATCACAGTGCACTGCTATTGAAGCATTAAGATAACATTCTTTCATCAAACTGCACTTAAGGAATTCAGGCTAGTAGGATGAGAATTAACAAGAACTGAGAGAATTAACTAATGTGTTTTCTCATCCCTGCATGATGCAGTCCACAGCGTTCCCCTCTGAAGTGAAGGGTCTGACCAAGCGGATCCGTACAGTGCTGATGGCCACAGCCCAGATGAGGGAGCATGAGAAAGACCCAGAGATGCTGCTGGACCTCCAGTACAGCCTGGCCCGGTCCTACGCCAGCACCCCCGAGCTGAGACGAACCTGGCTGGACAGCATGGCCCGAGCACACCTGAAGAATGGAGATCTTTCTGAGGTATCAACAGGAAGACTTTGAATAATACCTGTTTCACTTTGTGTCATATGTTTGTCTGTCTCGATCATTGATCAGATCAATGATGATAAAAACACTGCTCCGCTGAGTGGCAACGCCAAAAACAAACACCTTGCAGAATGTCCAGCCTTTGTTGACTTTCAGGTTTTAGTTGTTAGCTATAAACTTTGACAGTTAGCAGTGCTGTTTTGGTTTGGAGGTGGGGTACTAGAAAGAGAATTTGCATTGGCATGGTATGGTATGATAAGAAACCCACATGGTTGCAACCAAGTGGCCAAATAAAAAACATTGCAACAGCATAGGCATGACCACAATGTAGTATAAATAGACAACATCAAAATGTAAATAGGGAAGTCAGGTCAAGGTTTGCCATTTTAGTTTGTTGACGCTCCAACAAAAACTTTCTGGTTACTAAGATATAAACATTGGCTGTTCCATTCCATTCCAGTGTAAACAATGGAGACTGACATTGAAATGAATGTTGAAGGTTATATAATTTTATTATGAAGACTTTGTTCAGTCATTGTGCCTGGTTAAAAAGTAATATTGGATAGCTCTACTCTAGCACTATTACTACTACTACTTGAATCAGGTTGTAATTACAAAGTTTGTTATTTTATTGAAGGAAATTCTCCTCTAGTGAAAGGTCAAAGTTTAGGATTGACACAGGGCTTGAACCTGGGTGGTCCACTTGGTGTACAGCTGAATTATTAAGTTTATATATTTATTTTACTTGTTGTCTTTTTATATTGGTATTTACAGACATTTACAGACATACAAAATACAATTAAACACAAACACAACTGGATAAACCTACCTATTTTTTACATTCTGTCATTCTCATTTTATTTCATTTCAATTCTATTTTATATATTGTTTTCACTTTCATGTTTTTCCTTCTATATTGTTTAATCTCTTGTTCCTGTTTCCTCATTTGTTATTGCTCCACTTGTACTGGAACAAAAACAGATGCCACGTGCATGTTGCCGTTTCACAGCTGTCACTTTGGTTTGTAGGTGTGAGTCACATTTAGGTATATTTACAGTTGAACAGTTAAACACAATGAATAATTAATTTCAGCCCCTAATATAGCACTGTATTACTCTGATGTTATCTAATGATGTTACAATGGTTGCAGTATTACATATTACCAGAGTTGCTAACTGCAATTTCACTTTTATCTCTGTGGTGAGGTTTCCTTTCCAGTTTCATAGAAAGCTGCACGTTTCAACTCTCGGCCTTGTTCTTCTGCTATAGGGATCATCACTAATTAGCATTCCTTAAATGCTTCTACCTTGTATAACTTAAACCAAATGTAATTGAAGATAACATTAAGATCCATCCATCCATCTCAGTTGACTTTGGGTGAGAGGCGGGCTACACCCTGTACAAGTCACCAGCTCATCACAGGGCACATAGAATCAAACATAACATTAAGATAATGTTCGTAATAGGTCCAGTGTGTAGAATTTAATGACATCTAGTGGTAAAGTTGCAGATTGCAACCGACTGAATACACCTCACCTTGTTTCAAGCATGAAGAAGAAAATAGAGTAGTGCCGAAGGTCCCGTGTAGAGCCAGTGTTTGGTCTGTCCCTTCTGAGCTGCCGTAGAAATATGGTGGACTCCATGGAAGAGGACCTGCTCCCTCTGTAGATATAAAAGCCTCATTCTAAGATAACACAAACATAACAATTTTAATTTTCAGGTGATTATACACTGATGAAAACATAGTTATGAATATTATATTCCATTTCTGTCAATAAATCCCAGTAACTCTCACACACTGGACCTTAAATCAAACCGCACTTAAGGAATTCACATTAGTTGGATGAGAACTATTAGCCTTGATTAGTTAAGCCACATGAAAAACAGGCTTTTATTTTTCTAATGGGACTGATTGTATTTTCATAAGTCTGCGTGTGTTTGCTGATTTTCATCTGTTTCCACAGGCTGCCATGTGTTACGTGCATGTGGCTGCACTGGTTGCTGAATACTTACACAGGAAAAGTAAGGTCCTCCGCCCATCTACACATCACATCAACACTGCACGTCAACAAACAATGTTTTCACATCAGTCTGTGGCTTATACAGTAAACACTATACTGTAATTGACTACCAAGCTGTGATTGTGTTGGTTTATCAAGCAAAATAAGAGTTAGCCAAGGAAAGACTGATTGCATTGCTGAAGGCATTGCTGTTTTAACCGTATAAAAAAAGGTCCATCTAAACAGCCCTTTCCCTGCATTACCTCAGGCACTTACAGTAGCTATGCCTAAACCAAACTTGGCCACACACGGCGTCACACAACATCTAGCAAAAACAAAGCTAACCCTGGTGTCAAATAACCTTCAGAACCTTCATGTGAGTGTTTCTGTTTTTTATCTTCGAGGAATGTCAACGGACAAACTAATTTGTGAGGTCAACGGTTGGTTGAAACCTAACCCAAATTTGTTTGGCATCTAAGTCTCCATTGTCTCTGCTGGCTCTTGGTAGTCACAAGATGCCACACAAAAACATTTCCTAATAAATAAGTTATTGCAAGTGTGTACTTTCATTTTCATTGTTTCTACAGCCTGTTCCTGACACACTATGTGAGGCGGTCTTTTTTACCTTGTCTTTTCTGTTCAATCATCAGAGTTGTTCCCCAGCGGCCTTGCAGCTTTTAAGAAGATTACCTTAAATATTGAAGAAGAAGCCGCCATGAAGGAAGACACTGGAATGCAAGATGTCTATTATACTGAGGTGTGGCCACCTGCAAAAGATTTGTTTTTCTTGCACAGACACTGTGAAAAGACAAAAGCAACTTGGCCAGTACAGAAACCCTGACGCAAGGTCACAAACAATAACTGAATTCTATCAAAACATAATACTTTGACTTTATAGGTAGTAATCAAATGTGTTTGTAGTTTCTTTTTTTATATACTAATGTTTATTGTTATTTTCTTGTTACAACATCCCATAAAAAAAAAAAAACATACAGTATCAAAACAACAGTTTGAGACTACCACTGATACAAACATTACAGACTCTCTCTCTCTCTCTCTCTCTCTCTCTCTCTCACACACACACACACACACACACACACTCAACTTGCACCAATGTGGGATAAAGTACAAATAAATTTAAATATTCCTGTACATTATTTGATATATTCCTTTCAGGTAAAGCCTACATTTCCATCTTGATACTGAAATGATATTCATGTACTGTATGGACTAAATTTTCTGCCCTTAGAATTGTGTTATCTTTAATCAGGTAGTAATTTTGCCCATTATAGATAGTTTTGTCTTCTTTTATTTCATTTTCTCAGTAAGATAACAAACTCATTGGACCTGGTATTGAAATCATGCCGGCTAATCCTAACATAAACCCTTATTTGTTGATGTGATGACTTGATACTGTAAATGTTGATACCTGTTAAAATCTCTCTATTATTCCACTTGTGACCCTTTTTAGGAAGTCCTGGTCGAGCACCTCGAGGTCTGTGTGGAGCAACTGTGGAAAGCTGAGCGCTATGAGCTCATCACGCACATTGCCAAGCTCATTATCCCCATCTATGAGAAGCGTCACGAGTATGAGGTACTCTCACACAGATATCCTGCACAGCCACTGTTTCTTGCCTTTCCTTGCAAAGTGATTCATCCATGTCCTTATGCTTATGAAGGTTGCATAAGCACACCTATGTAAGGACTTTGGTTTGTAGAAACATTTTCTTGATGTAAATACCTTTGGGTAAAGTTTACCCTATTAATGTTTTCCACTCGTCATCAAACTTGGCTTCTTAGGCTTGTTGACTTGCACAGGACTGTCATCTTCGTCTCATTTTATGTTTGACAATGTTTCCCAGCAGGTTAAACTACTGAATTGCTTGACCACACATGAACCAGCCTCATGATATCAGTTTGAATATTCTAACTGCATATTTTCACTCACTTTTCATTTTCCACCTTTTTGGAATGCAAACAACATCAGGGTGGGGCAAGTGCTTGCATCCACCCAACTTTTATTACCTGCTTATTCTTTTCAGGATCACAGTGACGTTTAGGCTCTCTGCACACACCAGATGAGAATGGCCACTGTAGGCAATTACATACAACCCTGTTTCTAAAAAAGTTGGCACAGAAATCAAATTTCTCAGTTTCAACTGAGAAATTTGATTACCAATTTAATATGGAGTTTCAGTGTTTTGCAGATCATTACTTTTTGTTTCTATTCACAACTGTCCCAACTCTTTTGTAAATGGGGTTGTAACTAAAATGTCTCTCTCTCTTTCAGAAACTAAGCAGACTGTACGACACTCTGCACAGGGCCTACAATAAAATAATGGAGGTGATACAATCGGGCCGCAGGCTGCTCGGGACATACTTCAGAGTGGCTTTTTATGGACAGGTGAGGTGATTTGAAAAACAATTGCAAAGACTAGCACACACTCCAGGTCCAACATGCACAAACAGGGTGTGTATTTTTAAACATACTTGAGGCACACAGCACTGTGGGTTGGGTAAATAGGAAGGTTAATCAAATGGGTGTGGGCAGGAGGAAGTTTTTTCTGAGGAGTGATTGCATCGAAAATTCAGTTACAAGATCAAACAAACATTATTCTGCTTCGTTTTGGTAGGCTGAGACAAGAAATCCCAGGAATACAAGTGTACAGATGCAAAGCAGGGTGTTCAGTAAATATTTATATTTATATTTATGAACAATGCATAGTAAACATAATGTAATGCACCTGCCGTGTATTAGTTTTCACAGTGTGGTTGTCCATCAAGTAATATAAAGCATGGCTTTCCTTATGTGTTGCACAGGAACATTTCTGGAAACTGTGATGTTAGAAGTACACTATTAGAATGTTAGAATGTTAAATCATGCAGATGTGTTTTATGTTCAGAACTGTGGGCCTTCAAGCAAAACGTGACAGCTGTGTTGGAGAGGAGCGATAACAACAACAAGAGCAAGCTGTGTTTGCATTTGTAATCGCCAAAAGGCAGAACAAGTCTAACAACTCCATCTTTGAAATAATATTGGCAGTTAAGGTCAAATAGCAGTTGAGACAGAAGCAAAAGAAATATTTAAAGATTTATGACTAAAGGAAACTTCTTGTTTTTAACTCAGGGCTTCTTCGAGGAGGAGGACGGGAAGGAGTACATTTACAAAGAGCCCAAACTCACTGGCCTGTCTGAAATCTCCCAGCGGCTGCTGACACTCTACGGAGAAAAGTTTGGGCCAGAAAATGTCAGGATACTTCAGGACTCAAACAAGGTGCAATAGATAGATGGAGGAAGGAAAATGTGGAACACATTTGGAAAAAATATCTTGGTGTGTGGTTATTTAGCATAGCAGCCAAAAATATCATCAGTCCCACGTATTATTGATGTTCAGTTTGAAAAGTGTCTTTCTTGGAGTCATTGTAAAATCTGACAAGTGATTTTTTTTGTGTGTGTGTTGGCTTCAGAAACTTTCATTTTGTGGTCTGCCAAAGAATCAATGAGGCGGCTTGTGTTTGAAAGGGTGTGTTTTATTACCAT
Organism: Protonibea diacanthus; assembly: GCA_028641955.1. Lineage (NCBI taxonomy): Eukaryota > Metazoa > Chordata > Actinopteri > Sciaenidae > Protonibea > Protonibea diacanthus. The sequence continues at coordinate 13,701,716 of CM053998.1, forward strand.
GATAATATTATCAAAGTAAAGGTTTCCTCTCCTTACATTCTCATTATTCCTCAGCAACTCACTTTAATGTCATTTAAGCCTCACTTATCTCCCCCCCATTTATGTTCTTACTAAAGACAATTGCTTTCTCACAGGTTAACCCCAAAGACCTGGACCCTAAGTTCGCCTACGTCCAGGTGACGTTCGTCAAGCCATACTTCGAGGAGAAAGAGGCACCAGAGAAGAAGACCGACTTTGAGAAGTGCCACAACATCAACCGCTTCGTGTTCGAGACACCTTACACGCTGTCGGGCAAAAAACATGGCGGGGTGGAGGAGCAGTGCAAGAGGAGGATCGTGCTCACAAGTACATGAAACACTCCCACTCACAAACACTTTGCAGTAGCAGTTAACATAAGAAAGCAAGCCTGTTTGCCTTCTGATGGTTTCATCCAAACCTGAGAGATAAACTCTATACAGCCTAAAGTAAGTGCAACCCATTAATAATGCATTATTCTTGCAATCATGATGAAACCTTAGTTGTTCATCTCATCCATTTGAAGTTGATGCATGCATGGCATGTTCAACATTAAAACAGATGGTTACTGTAACACACCGCAGCTGGATGTTAGGATCCCTGCAGCTCCTATTCAAGTATCTCCAGCTCATCTCATATAAGTGAAACCGTTAAGAGATGTTATCCTTTATGTTTAACCTAGTCATGTAGTCATTGTGAACACCCAGTCGTCATTGAAAGACCCTGTAGAGCAGGAAAACAAACAACAGATGCTCATTCTGATGCTGCTGTGGCAGCAAAACAAACAGTGTGCCATTGTGTAGCTGACACTTCAAAGAAGCACATGTTCACTTTTGTCTGTTCTGTTCCCCCAGCCGCCAACACCTTCCCATATGTGAAGAAGCGCGTGGAGGTTGTGGGGGAGAAGCAGGTGGAGCTTAAGCCAGTGGATGTGGCCATAGACGAGATGAAGGCGCGGACGGCAGAGTTAACCAAGCTCTGCTCCAGCCAGGAGGTGGACATGATCCAACTGCAGCTCAAATTGCAGGGCTGCGTCTCTGTGCAGGTAAAGGTTTCAGTCACACACACACAGACTGCAAAGGGAAAAATAAACACGCTTGCTGCAAGACAAAGCCACACATTTTTGTTTGTATTTTTATTGTTTGGATTTAAAGAGGCATTTAATTTATATAAGTAAAAAACATGAACTAATGTCATTGCACCAAACTCTGTGGTGGATGGATGAGTGCCATGAGAAAGCACAAATGGTATGTGCTGATTGTGATCTGTCTGTGCATGGATCATTGTATAAGAATGCTTAACATTTCCAGGCATGTTTCACTACAGGTGAATGCAGGTCCCATGGCCTACGCCAGAGCATTCCTAGATGACAGCAAATCCAACCAGTCAGGCAACAAGAAAGTAAAAGACCTTAAGGACATTTTCAGGTACAATATGTCTTCATGCTTATTAATCCTCATTTTAATTATTCAATTGATTTGTCTTTGACGTCCTCATTGCCAACAGGTTACAAGTGGTCTGATAAGCAGCCATTTAAGTTTGTCATTTTATTATTACATATATTTATTATTTATTTATAATAATTGCAGGCGTTTTGTCGAGGCATGCAGTATGGCTCTGGACATAAATGAGCGTCTGATCAAGGAGGACCAGTTTGAGTATCATGAGGGCCTGAAGGCCAACTTCAAAGAAATGGTAAAGGAGCTGTCAGACATCATCCATGAGCAGGTAATCATACTTTTTCAAAGTGTAGAGCATATAACAATAAAATATTCTGATGAGCTAAAAATGTCAACTACATTTTACCTCATGGCACCCACATTACACAGATAATTAGCACTGCTTTGATGTCTGTTGGTCAAAAAGGTTGCTGCAATGACCTGGAAGTCAAACACTGGTCGTCTGTGTGACAAATGAGAATTCTGCCACCAATAAATCCTGTGGTTATCACTTTAAAAGCCCACTGTGTGTGATTTAGGGGGCTCTTTTTAGAGAATATGGCAGAAATGTAACATAATATTCATTATTATGTTTTCATTAGCGTGTAATCACCTGAAAATAAGAATGGTTATGTTTTTGTTACCTTAGAACGAGCCCTTTATATCTACAGAGTCCACCACATTCAACCACCATGTTTCTACAGTAGCCCAGAATGGACAAACCAAACACTGGCTCTAGATGGGGTCTTTTTTTAATGTATTTTTATGGGTTTTGTAGCCAGCATAGTTTTCATTCTAGGAAGGAGAAATTATGAGGTGAGGGGGTTGCAATCTCCAACCACAACACCAGATGTCATAAAACCTAACACAATGGTCCTTTAAAACCATAGTTTTGGTTTTATGTGTCCAGGTTTTGAGATATGTGTGTAGACACAGAGGTTGATAGACTATTCAACGTTAATGTCCCTGTTAGTCAGGATAATCCACGGACTTCACTTTTCATTGGAGATACTTGCTACCAAAGAAATGGTTCAGCGTGTGTTCTGTGGATGATTTAAAGTAACAGCAACACTCTTGTCTCTTTTTCAGTGCTGTATGCTGGGAAGGTGCGTGATTAGTCGAGTAGTTAATTAAATGTTGCTAATCTAAGCTAGTCGACACTTGCTAGTCTGTTAAACTAATTATGAATATTATTTAAATGTTGTGTCTAAGACGTTATGCAGCCACCCGGTATGTTTCCTATTTCAGTAATATCCCAAACATTAATTGATATTTCAATAGCAAGGACAACAAAATATGTTTAAATGATAACTTTATTAACAAAGCAAAAAGATTGAGAGAGAAGCGTAAGCTGTTGCACTTCTTTGGGCTGTTGCTGTGTTGTGGGGAAATCTGCTGTAGCCCCCGTGTACGACGGACCCCTCTCAGGGCCCCACTGAGAGTAGAGCAAGAAAAAGAAATAGTGTCATCATGAACATCCCCACTCCAGGCACCACAGCGTTCTATCTTCCTCTGTAGTGCTGTGTTTGGAGGCAGTGAAGAGAGTAGATAAAATCTGGATGGCTAAAACTCACTAGAGTAAAGTGACCAAATATGTTTTTTTTTGTAATGTGGGTGATTCAACCCATTGGAAACTGACATATGAAGCTACTGTAGTGACAATCAGCAGAAACCCATTACTGTCGCATTATAGTCTCACAGCTATAAGCCTGTGTTTGAATCTTTTTTATGAGGGACTGTTTGTTGTGCTGCACCTTGAGCTGAAGCAGAGTACACTGCAATGTGGTGTATTTATGACTACCTTACTATGCAAATGATCAGACTGGAGAGGTGGAGCTACAAGAAGAAAACCTTAGAGATCCGCTTTCAGGCAGGAACATTACTGACACAGCCATTATCAGTGTATCAGTGTAGCCCACAGGTTAAATCATTAATCAGTAATGTTCAGCAGCAGTTGTAATGTTGCTGTGGGAGTCACAAATAAAAGAACTCCCTTATACTTGTTCTCTGTTCTGTTCTGTGACTCTTAACATTCAGCATTGGTCATGAAGTGAGTCAGAATGGCTGGCAATGTGAAGCTTAATGTAACGTCCAGGAATAATTGAACTGAATTTCCTCTTGTCCATTTCCTGAAAGAATGATTCCCACATTAAGTGTCACGTAAGATGGCAGACACACTCACTGACTCTTAAAATCCAAGTCAGGAGAAAAAATAGCTAGTATCTGAGGATGTTAAAATAAAATTTTAAAAAGGTTGGTAAATCTTGTTAAAAACCATGACACACACAACACAAGACCAGATGTTTCCCAAGCTTCACTCTTATTCATGCTCAGTATTGTGCAATTTGTTCTCTGGGCGTCATTGGGATGTGTCATGACTGTATTGTGGCAGAACCAGCACAGGTTCTGACCTATTATCAGTCAGCTTGAGTAACAGCGTCTTATCATGCCTGCTGATATTTGATCATGCCTGGGCTGCTCTGATTTTACTAACTGGTCTGACTTTTTCTTTCCAATGTGCTGGCCTTTTAGCTTTAAGGAAAAACAGGTAAAGTGTGTGTTCAAGCTCAGTTTGTGTTTTTGTTCCTTTGTTTGATTCATTATGAATTCACACCTTGTTAGTTCATTTCTTCCAGACATTTCTTTTTGTTAAACAAAGTTCAGATCAGAATGGAGATAACGGACAAATAAGAGTCAGGCATATGCAGGAGTTAAATTTAATTATTAAATAAAATTCATTCAAGTGTAAAGATTTTGATGTTGAAGGTGATTTGAGCAGATGTGGCAGACATTTGGTAGCCATTTATCCCCTGTGACAAACTTCTGACTCCAGTATATATGATTATGGTTATGGTTAACAGAGAATGTTATGGTGCCACAGATGGTGTTGAAAACAATCCATGGTGAGATACACCAGTAATCAAATTATGTTGACATATAGAGTAATATCCTGGTTAGTGTTGAAACATGTTAAAAACACTTCCATGGTAGTATATAGTACACTGCCTTAGTTAATACAAGAGTAAACTATATTGTTGACAAATTGACATCCATGTCTCCAGTCAACCTCTTTGTTTGAAGTCATGCAGTTGTGGTTGCATTAGCAAAAATCAACTGTGAATGAAAAAAAAAAAAGTAAATATTTTGTTTGTCGCCAGCTGCAGTGTCATAACGTAAACTGAAGTGATAGGAGGTAATGCAGAAATGGCAAGAACTAGGATGTTGTAACAGCAGAAACAGAACAGCTGAGAATGACAGAACAGCTGACTCGTGTATTCAAGAATATTGCAGATAAAATATCTTGTGAACTTTATTTTTCAGAAGTAGAAATTCTTCTTTTTGCTTTTACTGTAATGTATTCAGATACCATTAGTTCAGGTTACATCTGGTTACTGTGGGGACAATATGGAGTTTTGATGCATGTTCAGAGAAGGCTACATATATGGCAATGTGTAGCAGGCTTAACCCGGCGTTGTTTAAGCTCAGACATTGTTGGCTATAAACAATGTGGACACATCTAATTTACTAGTACCAAAAGACTTTCTAACTCAGCAGCATCGCCAGTGTCCTCTTCCATTCTTCTGATTAATACAAAACCTTTTTATAGCTACACGTGAAAGTTCCTGACATGTAAATAATTTAGGTAGATTAGAAATGAATCTAAATTAGATGTGAACAGGTTTTAATATTATTAGTGGATTATTAAGCAGCCAGTCCATTTGTTTTTTAGTATATTACATGTTGCTTCTTGTGTGCAATGAACAAATATTTTGGTAATTGGTCTTGAACTGCCTGACATGACAGTTGAACATATACCTACACAAGTTGGCTCCAGCTGGTTCACATCTTTTCCTCTGGGCTTTTTCATTCATAGCAAGTAATTTGAATTGAGGATACATAGTTTAAATAAATGCTGTGCCCCAAATCAGTGAAAGTGCTTGTAACTAAATTAATAGATAAAACAAATGTGATTAAGCCTTTATTGTGCTGTAGGCTGTTTACTACAATAAACACAATGTCTCGTAGTGTTTTGTACTCTGCTGCATGGACTTGTTTGGTTATATGTTTCTGCAGTGGTGACAGCTGTTTGGTTGCAATAAATACAAATGTTTAATTGCTGGTAGCATAAACAGAACTGGCCACCTTGGAAACCTGCTGACAGACCTCTCTGTTGCCGCCCACAGCTCAAATATGTTTGGTGTCCCAAAAAGAAAAACAATCTGAAATACTAAAGTTAAACAATGGTTGAACATGAAAGAGAAATACCGTTAAGAGTTTTGAGAACAAGAGAAATGGTGCATGGACAACATCCAGCAATGTGATTACATGTTTTTTTTTTTTTTTTTTCATTGCATAAACAACACATCTCTTTTATATGTCAAACCACTTGTGTGGCACATCCTGTGTAATTCAATATGTACAGACAAAAGTATATCCAAGTTTGGTATGAGTATGTGTGTCTCTGTGCAAATAACTGGCATTCATCTTCTCTGTGCTTTGCTTCAACCCCAGATCTACCAGGAGGATATGATGCGCTCGCTGTTACAAAACTCCCTCCATGTATTCCGCGCCATCAGCGGGACATCCACCGACCTGGGCTGACCTCTGCCCAGCCGGCATCCTTCCTCATGCATATCCTCTCACTTTTCCCTCAAAGACCCGAATGATGACAGGGGTGACTTGAACTCCTCGTACCAGTGACTCTTCATTTGATGGCTGCCGAGCTACGCTTGCCAAAACACCCCCCTGCCACAAGTGCAGCATTTGGATGTAATATTCAAACCACAGCAGCATTTCTACGAATGTATCGCAGCAACACTGACTAATTGTCAGCATGTCAGGATTGGGCGTTCTGCTGAGTCATGCTAGGTTGCACTGCACTTTTTTTCTACCTTTGCGATAAACTGCAGGATTGACTGCTGTTTCTTTACAGGCAAATTCTGTATTAAAACAATTTTTTTCTTCCATCTTCTCTCTGCAACGTTGACCCTCCAGATCTATGCAGGACACGGCACCCCCTCACAGAATGTTTTTTTACAACTTGGCTCACTTTTACAAGACGATAACATCTCTTCCTCATACCATACAGTGTTTTGTTTGGCGAAGCATTCATGTTGGGCCAGCAAGGTAAAAAATATCCCAACGTAACCGGTTCCGTTGCAACAGGCAACCAAACCGAAAGCATTGAGATTGTCAAGCCAAGATGCTTGCAACACTTAGTGAGCATAGGACAATTTTTACAACCATTTTTGTTTAAAGACAGATGTAAATGCCTTCTCAGTCTGTTCCAAAGTTTTAAAAAAATAGAAGACAGACCTCAGGGTTATGTTGAAGCTGAGTGGCAGAGCTGCCAGCTCTTAGCAAGGGTTTGTTTAAAAGTAGCTCAGTTACAATTGTTGGTGTCCCAGATTGTACTGGAGGTAATAAATAATGCCACAGCAGATCAGAAAAGACTATGTTCAATTCTATCAGAGCTGTAAAACAATCACTGAAACAGTATTCCCTGTGGGCTCATTTTATGACCTGTAGACATTTGAAGTCAGAAGAAGGATTTGAGGACAAGACACACTGACCACAGCTGTGACAGATAATATTTACTTCAGTGGAGTGAGTTAAGTAAAGAGTTCCTCTCATCTGGGTTAAGATCCAGTGCCTTTCTGCTCTGCCTTCTGAAAAGACTCCCTCATCTCAAGTAATAAGACCTTCATCACATGCTGGTTATTCACAGTATTTCACAAGTGCTACACTGTAATTAGCAGATAGAGGAATAATATTTAAGCGAATGTACATAATTTGTTGTCATGCTGTAAAGTGAATTCTGTATCCATGTATGTTTGTACGTACTGTATGTATGTATTTATATTTGGAATATTTTGGACTCTTGTTCAGTCCAAATCTGTCCTAGCAGAGAGATTCTTTTGTTTCATTTTTATTGCATTGTATACTGAAGTGCAGCTGCTTGTCAAACTTACTTTGTAAATCCTTTTTCCAATAAAATCTGGGAAAATAATTGATACATTACGGAAATGATTTCTTGGTCATATACAGAGCAGTTGACAAAAATAATATCACCACAAAGTTTGCTTTGTAGCTGTTCTTGAGCTCTCATGAGGTCTTCCACTGCAGCTATTACCAGGTTGTCTTTGAACTTAATCTCAGCTTTGAAGCAGACATAAACAAGACATTTTCAAAATGCTCTGAAGACATCTATCTCCATAGGCTTCAATTTGTCTGCAGAGAAGGTGATATGATTAGAAACTCAACTCTTGTCAACTGGAAAAACTGGAAAAAAGCCTCTGAAAAAGTCATATATAAATATACATACATTGAACATACATAAGAATTAACCTATAACACAGTAGCCATATGTTAAAATGAAATATATTTAAATACATTTAAATATTAATTAAAATTAACTTTGATCTAAATTTAAATATGTACAGAGGTTATCATCGGCAGATCTAAGGTAGGCCAACTTGGTGCTAAAACATGCCATTAGTTTTACGGCCACTGTAGTTTCTACTCCAAACTTGGAAGGGTATAGTGATGTGAGGGGTATTCAGTTGATTGCAAATGACAACTTCACAGCTTAAACGCTAAACGAAGTCCCCTACATTTGCCCCTATATAAGTGAAGTGAAATGATAAACAGCTTGAAAACAAAATCATACTCAACAATGCGTGAATGCTACTGAGCAAATGATTGACTTGCAGTATTGTGTTGTCTAGCAAATTTCAGAAAGCACTGGGAACCATCTGTTTTTCCTGTGTATGTTTTTCTTTCCTTACACTCCCATCAGTGTGTCTACTCTGTGCTTGTTTGTTGCTACATAAAGCCATTATCGTACGAATAATCAGCTTAATGATTCACAGACTCATTTGGAGCCTGGCGACTTCCTGGAACGGATGGACACTTGTGGTTTGGGATGGTACACTTAAGCTCGCACGCATGCGTTATCTGCCTTCATTACGAGAGCCACGCGGGACGGTTACTCGTGACTCTTTACTTTTTAACACACTGTTCTGTAGACTGTCTTGTGTTGAACACTGTTGAGTCAGGACACGTTCACCATTCCCACTCGTTGCTGTCGTAACTGTAACTGTCACCGCAGCTTTCCTCCCACTCTCATGCCGACTCCGCCCCGCAGTTCCCGGTACACTTCTGGCTCACTGCGGACCCGCCGACACATCAAGGTGACTTGAGTTTACCTTTTCCCCTGGGTTCCCGGTCTATACTTTTCTCCTTCTTGCTTGTATTATCGTGGACATCCCGTCGCCTGTGTTTGAGGAATGTAAGCGGTGGCAGACTGTTGGCAACATTTGTGTTCACTCAGGGTTCAAAGACTCTCTGCTACATCAAATAAGCGCTCAGACGCTCGAGGACAAGATGAGTTTGATTCGGGGCTTTTTCGTCTTGGTCTCTTTCTCTGCCGTTACAATGGCGCTCCACTGTGAAGCAGGTAAACACTCCTTCTTCTCCTGGCACTGAATTATATATTTGACAAAATATTCTTACCTTGTATGGGCTGGATAAGAGCTTTAGTCGTTAACACAGTCTTCTCTTCAAGTCTAGCTTGAATTAACAAAGTTCAATTAGCGAGAGTTAATGACGCACTTTTGGCACGTAAATGTCTTGTCATTAAAAATGATGCGTTTGTTGTTTATTTATGTATTTAAGACTTACTGAAAGTTCCATAAGTAAAGATAAACATTTGTTTATCTGTTGTTGTTTTTTCCATGTTTCCCAGCCTTTCTTTCAGTCTTTCCTGTCATTAGCGTTTGTACACTGAAAAAAACAACTCGTAAGATTTACTTTATAAATATCAAGTACAACTCACTTGCCAGTATCAAGTAAAATTTACTTACCACTGACCTAAAGCTTCGTGAATATATTAAGTAAATGTTATTTAATTTTGTTCATAGTTCATTGTTCAACACATTAATATACTTATCAAACTAAAATACAGTACAATTAAGCATTTTATTTTTTTGTCATAGGCATCAATAAATCACTAACATTCACATCCAGTTAGAGTTGTACAATTCATCTGTGAAGAATGGATTGAAGAGGGTGGAGGGGAATGGAGGTAGGTCTTATTTGAAACAAGAAGAGCAGCAGCAATAAATATAACAGTTGCGTGACTTGCATTAAACGTTGTATGAAATAAAAATATAAATATATAATTATTTATTGAGCCTACAGTGTACACCAAATTTACACCGAAGTTTTCTGTCCCCTGGATACAAACAATATAAAATATCACATGACAAGAAAGCCTTTGCAAGTCTGTGTCTACCTGGACTGTGGTGAGTCCATAATGAAAAACAAGCTGCTGTACGAGGATGGTCCAATAGAGTTGACAGTGTCTTTGCAAGTTGTTGTTAGTCATTTGTGAGATGGAGAAGTGAACTGACCAGCAACTGAGACTGGACATTTGAGGACCAGTTCCAGCTCCAGGAAAAGTTTCTGAAATACCTCCAAAGTGTAGTGCAGTGTTGTTGTGTGAACAACATCTGACAACATCTCCTTGCCTTCAAGAAGGTTGGACAGATCCACTGGATCCTCTCCATCAGCACCATGGACAACCAAGATGTTGAGGATGTATTGAGTGGCATCACTGTGGTTGTCCTCCTGCATACAAAAAAAAAAAAAAGATGAATACTATGTCAATACTGAACCATGTTCAGACACAATGAACTGTCAAATGAGAACACAAGAACATGCACCTGCAAGGAAGGAGCAGTAATTTAATACACCTGACTTAGTTTGTCCAGGTGTTTGTGTGTAGTAGTCAAGTTTGTTCAAGAAGCTCTGCTTGAGAAATTGTAGTTGTTCTCTAGAATTCCTCCTTGATCTGAAATGACAAAAGATTCACATACACAACATCAGGAACTGGGCCAATAGTCTGACACAAAATGAAGTCCAGGTAAATTCTGTATAGGGCATTTTAAATCCTGTAGATACCAATTTAAACTCTGAGAGGTGAATTTCAAGTGTTGTGTTCATGTGTCAATCAGGAGTATTACTCCATAATATGTATTATACAAAGAAATGATTGTTTCTGTCCAGTGGAGCATGCAACATTTGAGGGTTTATAGATTCACCTACCCCAGCTTCAGTAAACAAAGCAGTCATCAGCAGCTGGACTATCACTCACAACCTCAAGCCTTCAACAGGGGAACGCTTATAATACTAATAATTGCTTATAATACTTACATACTTTTACCTAAAATGGTTCTGAATGCAGGACTTTTACTTGTAGTGGAGTATTCACAGTGTGTGTTAGTACTTTTACTTAAATAAAGGACTTCATGGCAGTGTGGAAAAATGACTTGCTGTGCAGTATTCAGTAAAAACAGCTTTTCACAGCATACGCACTGACTGAGCCAGCATGTTTAAATTCATGATTTTGTTTGAAACAACGGAAGCGTATTGCTGCCACACCAGACAAATAATTGATCAGTATCACGTTATAAATGCTTTCGTATAAAATAACTTAAACACTGAAACAAATGGTTGAGCTTATCAACACCAGCTAACGTTAACCTGCTGAAACGTGGCTGAAGTTAACTGACATTTCCTGACATGCTTTAAAATAAGCTCCATCTCAGTAAAATAAATAGCTTTAATGAACTTTCTGCACATTTTTGTCGTGATGGTTTTTTCTAATCCGGTAACTTTAGCTAGCCAGCTAAAAGTTGAACTTTATTGTACATAAATCACCTTCACGTGATTAAAACCGTAACATAAAGTAATACTGCATCAAGAAAACTTGTTTTTAGGTTTATGTGCAGTAACTATACATCTTTTAAATAGTATGAGTAAATCTCTAATAAAAGTTGCTCTTCTCACACAGTTCATCTATTACATGAATAAATTAAACATTTTTACTTAAGAAATTCTAGTTCACACTGAATTTTAATTTTACAATGTAAAAATTATGACTATTGATTTAATATATGTTATTATACCAAAAAGTCAATTTGTTGACAGTGTACATATGTGTTTTTTTTACCACAAGTCAGTGACACCTTTTCCTGGAAAGATGTGAGCTGGATGAATATGGAAAATGACGACCACTGACACTTTAAATTTCCAGATTCACATTTAAGCCTTTTTGGACCAGTTTGAATAGTTTCTGCTGCTCATTAACAGTTTTACAAACAGCAATTAAACAGCCATCAGATCTGGTGGTTCTGTTAAAACTTGTATTTTGTTGGAAATGTGACAACCTCCATTCTTCTGGATTTTGTCCAAGACATTTGGAGAAAATGCCAGAAAGTACCAGGCACCGTTAGACCCACTAGATCAAAGAAACTGTTTTATACAGTCCATGATCAATAAATAGCACTAATTGATCGGAAAAGATTTATTTTGTAGATTGCTGAAAATAAGTGTTAACATTTGTTGTCACTTGTTGCCATGTCAACAGTAGATATTCACATATTTGCTGATGGCATGTGAATAGAGCACAGAACTACGTTGTAAAGATATAGATAAAAAAAAATATTGAATCAGAATGCATGATTTTAATGGTAAACATATGGATAATCATTTATTTAATTTGTAACACCATTGTTATATAAACATTAACCGGGCACAGTCACACATACTTCAGTCAGTGGGGTTCAGTATCTTGCTCAAGACACTTAAATTGGAGGAAAGATCTAACTATATTACTAGACAACCGGTTGTACCACCTGAACAACAGCCACCCAGCAGGTAGTTTTTCTGAGTAATTTGACTTGATTCTGATATGCTGTTACTCGTTGGGTGCGACACAACATGGCACTTCAATTTCAACCTCAGTGAGAGTCAGAGGACAGTGCTCCTTTGTACAGTTAGAGTTAGAATGTAAAAGTATATATAAATGTAAATCTAATAACATTTACCCCTTAAAAGTATTACGTTTATTATTTATTTTCTATAAATTTGATCTATAAATTAGATTTAAGGTAAGATTTACATCAAAATTACAAAGAAAAAAACTTGTTAGTGTAAAATTGTTAGTGTGAACTAAGTTTTAATTTAACAAATTAATTAAATATATGGCTCATTAATTTATTTAATTAACAAATAGTGCCATTTTACATACATTTGTATGTAATTTAAAAAACAGGAAATTAAATTTCTCAAAAGTATGTTTCTTAATGTGTAGACTATGTGTAATGTGCCTCTGAAGATCAGCCTAATCACTGTTCTTGTTCTTATTCTTTCAGAATGAAACCAACCTCCCTTTTCTTTGAATGTGTTCATGGAGGCAACATTTGATTCATATAACAGTTTGTCATGTTGCAGTGTTAAGCAAAGAAGAGTACAGAGTGCAAAATGATGTAAGAGGCACGCCGTTCCATGCCTGTCAGCACCACTCATGTCATTTCACACTGTGCTGTAAATGAACCTGTGGGTTTCAGCTCGAGTCTTATGACAAGTATATTTTTATAGAACAGAATACATGAACCCAAAGGTTATAATGCATTCACTGGTATTGAACAGTTTAATACAAAATTGACAAATGTTAACATTGATTCATTGTAAAAAAAAAATGGATGGAATTGAGGTCAGATACTGCATCATATAAACACATGTTATCTACAACAACAAAGATGGAACTTTGTACATAGTACCTCTGGGACACTTCACTCTTACATTGAGTGTTTATTTTGTTTATTTTGGTTGTTTCCAAGATGTTCATTTATCACAATTCACAGGGCTTCGTATAAATTGTTGTATTATAGAATGGATATACTGCCCATTTATGTTTATGTATGTTTGACATACCAAAAAAACATTCATAAATTATAGACTTCCAGTGGCTGTTGCAGTGACATCTCCTCTACAGCCGCTGCCAGTATTTGCACTTGCTGTCTCTCACTCAGTAGGCACCACTGGTATAACATAAGTATAGACAGGAACATTCATGCAATGGAATCCACTGGAATTGTCAAATCTTGGCAAATAAAAAAAATTGGCAAATCTAAGAAATGTAAGAAAAATGTAGGCAAAAATATGAGGACATTTTGAATGTACCAAAGTTTGTTGAGTTCACAGTGGATTTGATAAAGAGAGGGTGATTTCATTTACTGTGGTTCCAGAAAAAATACACTCTACAGGAATATTATAGGAATCTATTCACCTACACTGACTCATTGACTTATTTGACCACAGTGTGTGGGTGTGATTCCGATGTGTCAGAAGTGGATTGTCTTTTGTGAAGTATTACCAAAATGGAAATCATGATCAAACATATTTTCTAGTTTAAAGTTGATAAATTAACCTCCCCCAGGGCATACAAATGAACAGCTGGGTCCTTATCTGTAAATGTATTGGCAAAAAACAGTATGTACCTACACATATAAAATGAGACAAAATACAAATAAAAAAGTAAAAAACACACAAAGAAGAATAAAATAAATGAATAAACAAATTAAATAAAAAGTAATAATAAATAAGACAAAAGTACACCTTTTTATTGCATTAACAGACTAATTACAGGGCTCTATCTCTTTATAAAGAAATACTAATTTTAAAAAATGATAATGATGGTCTGTAAACTCTAAGCCAGTGTTTCTCAAACTTTTTACGTCGTGTACTAACTCAGAAAATATTTGGCTTTATAAGTACTACTATCATGACATTAAAATACAGCAGTGTAGGCTCAGCTATGGTCAGTTCAAACAGGAAGCATGGTTATTCTTAATAAGATGGTTAATTATTGAATGTAACTTGTTCAAGAACCAAAGCACATTTGGTTGAAAATGGCTTCTCTTCCTAATATTTCCCATTGGAGCCACGATTGCAGAGTTCTTGAACCGTTCATTTTACCTCTGTCACATTTTTGTTCACCTGTTAGTTTATTTTAATTTAAAATTTTGAAAAAAAAAGCCATTATTTTGTTTTTAAATGAATCTATTTCATTTAAAAAATGTCTGTGTACCACTAGGGAGATATTGGATAGCACTAGTGGTGCTCGTAGCATAGTTTGAGAACCATTGCTCCAAACAGTTGAGATTAATTTCACTTTTTATATCTCTCATCCAGATCAGTATCCTCAACCGTGGAACCTGACATCTGTGTGGCTTGACAGGTTTATTGTGAAGATCTCCTGGAAGAAGCCCATAGGTTTGGCAGACAACAGTGGCATTAATTACTATCTGAAGAATATAGAAGATAATGTAAGGAACCTGATGATGCTGTTTTTTTTTATTTGCATTTGTATTTGTAGGTGTCCCCAGGTTGCAGCAATATTAGTGGAGAATTACTTCCATGTCACTAAAAGCTTGTTGTAGCCCAATAGCTGCATATCACATACACTTTAAATTACATAACTGCCATCCAGTAAAATACATGTTTTAATTTTGCTCTCACTTCCTTAGATATGCATTCAAGAAATCTGGTATACAAATTTGAGAGTTGGCTGTTTACCAGTTTACCAGATTATTTCTAGGCCATAGGACTTGACACCACAACACAAACTTTAATTCATTTGTAAATGCAGTAATATGTACTCTTGGCTGAACGCACATGTTCAAACAGATTTGTTCTGAAGTGGCATGTATGATTAATTTAAGGACGTTTTTTTTTTTCCACAGTATTTTTCACTCACGTACAAAACGATGATTCAGACAGTCTAAAAAACCTTTGAAGTGTTTCAGTATCTGTTAAGATAATCGTCATTCATGTTTTTTCTCCTCCAGGAAGAATTACAGGTACAAGAATATAAATTCCAAACCACACAAACCCTTCTCACGGAAAAAAAGCGTACTGATAGGTGGACCTACCACATTCGGACCATTGGGGAAAATTGTAGCCAATCAAATGAGAATGACACTGCCGTGTTTACCATTCGCACAGAAAAGCCCAGAGGTAAGAAGCAGGAAGCTGAAATGACTGTTATGCAAGAGGTTTTGTTTTCCAGTTGTGCTGTCTATTATGATGCCGTACTTGAATCTTCCTTGTTGCTGCATGTATGTACTGTATGTAATGACACCTTTGCTTTTTCATTGTACAGGTGAAGTGGTGAAGGACTTCAAATGTTTCATCCCCAATAATAAAATGAACTGCTCCTGGATTCCAGTAAATCGGTCTCAAAATCTGGTGCTCTCCTACAGGTGAGAATTACAGCAACAGCCAAAACAAGGCAGGTACAGTGTGTCTCTAGATATGTGCAGCAGTTAAGTTTTAATGATGGTTGCTGAAATGCTCTACTGCACTCAAGTAATGGTAAATGACAACATGAGCGTCAGGACAAGGCAGGCACAAAATGGGAAGAGCAAAGGTCAAAAGAGCTCCCTTTTATGCAGGCCAGGTCAACAGGCTGTATCTGTTAGTATAGCTCCTGTACTTCCTCTTTGCAGAGACAATTGGAGCAGCAGATAAAATGTGAGCTTTGTTGACATCTAGTGATGACTAAAGGAATTGCAATATGTGTAAGGGCTGAAGCCATGCCTGATCTCCACTTCTCTTATCACCTCCATATTTTGTCATTGCAGGATAAAAGGACGTGAGCAGAAAGAGAGAGAACGGTTAATGAAATGTAATGAGACTTGGAGCAATGGAGAGAGGGATGGTTGTTACCTGGACACTGATTTTACAAACAGCTTGTTCCTTGTGGAGACTGACACTGCAATGATGACTTTTGATAACCCTGTCATTGGTTGGTATAACCTCTAATCATCATGAAGTCATTACAAATAGTGAAAGAAAATACATTTGCTGTTTGGATATATTTAGAACCGGTGCTGAATCTTATTTTAAGTCTTTTTATTGGATTTTCTTTTTCTTTTACCATCTCCTCAGAGTTGCATCCACCTAAGCTGAGCGTCAAAGAAGAAGGACCTCACCTCAAACTAGATTTTGGAAAACATTTTCAACGTTGTTTTGAATACGAGGTCTGCTATAGTAAATGCAACAACTCCCTAGTAAGTTGTCACTTTTAACTGTTTTTTCATTCCATTTTTTGTCTCTTTTCTGTAATGCAGTTTTGCATTTGCTACACTGCCGCTGAATGTCCTCACGACTAAACTGTACCACATATCACACATGCGTCCAAAACTTTGAATTTGGACCACTGTGTCTTAATTTCAACAATGGCACATTGTTTCTCTATACTTAACTGAAAGCAATACTGTGGTTTTGTGTGCTTACTATATTTTAGCCATGCCAGAAGACAGGCCCTGGAAAGTCTTCAATGGAGGTGATCTATGATAAGAACTGCCAGTATGAGTTCAAATCCAGAGTCATGACGACTGAATCTTGCTTCAGTCTAAGCAGCACCTTCTCTGAGCCTGTAATTTATGGTAACTGTCCAACCATATTTACTACACTAAAGTACACTAACCACATTTTATGTCACTTAGATTTACGGATGGACATTTTTTGCAGGGTATATTTGTCATAGATTTATTGGATTAGCCACGTCAGTGTTGTACATTACTCCTTAATGTTTTGTGTGACTAGACCATCAATTCAACCAGGATTTACATTTCACGTGTGTTAAAATATTTTTTGTCAGAGCAAAAAATGTGTCTTGCAGCCTAATGTGCTAATGTGTGTGTGCGTCATGTATTAGAATAACTTTGTGCCACAGCAGCAGACACAAAAGGACTAAACTCAGCCAGCATAGAACTGATGTTTAAACTCATCATGTTTTGCCACTAATTTCTGTTTTTCATATTTTATTAGTCATGTTTAGAGCTTTTTCTGCACATAGAAGTGAATAAAATCCCTTATTCCTCATTTAAATATCAATATTTGATTGCCTGTTGCTCCTCACAGGTACCAATAAGACTCCTGACGAAACACTGACTGTGGTTGCCATTTTCATCCCCATCATTCTGTCCGCCTGCGTCATTCTGTCCTGCTACTGCTTCAGGAGGTACATTTTCAGGCATACCACAAAGTGTTTATAGATGATACAAAGTACATTTCTTCAGTCATTCAAAAAAAAAAAAAAAAAAAAGGCAAACAGTCGGTGAACAGATTAAGAATGTGTGCAGGTGGGTGGAAACCTGCAACCACCCCCACCACAGGTGACACATTCTTCTGTCAGCAGATGAATGTTTGCTGTAATCCATGTGTGTTTCCATGTTGTGACTATAACATGGAAACACACATGGATTCCAGAACTTGGACCGGACACTTTCGGATAAATACAATGCAATCTTTTCGAGAAAACAAAACATTTTTTAAATATTATATTTTGGTTGTCGAAACATTGTCCACTGCTTGTTGCTTTCTGACTGTGACATGTTTGTTGTTGTGTGTCTATTTGTAGGCACAGGGCTATCATTTGTCCCGTCATACCAGATCCTTCAGCAATATTCAAGGAAATGATTATGAACGGAAACAGTGACCTTAAGGTATATTTTAGGAAAAAAATAAAAGACGTGTATGGCCTACTCACCAGCTTTCTGTCCCCACAAGCACTCATTACACTGTTCCTTTTTTTTTTCAGGCCACACAGACGAAACTGTACACGCCGGTGCCAGAACCCATTGAACCCTGCAAAATTACCCTTGTGAGCGAAAACAGTCCCATCCAGCAAAACTACTGACATGTACAGAGAAATGCCTGCATTGAGGCTGGACAATCTGGGCAAATTCATCAGGAACATTTACAGAGTAATTCAACACCAGGAGAAAAGCTTTGTTGAACTTCTGGTTGACAGCTTGGCGTCTCTTGCACATTTGACTGGTGTGAGCTCTGTCACGCCTTTCCCTCACTGACCTTAGTGGCATTTTGCTGCAACTGCAGCCAGATGAGAACTTCAACCACCAGAGGTCAGCAAATCAAGATTTTCAGCTTCTTTAAGTTACTATGTGAGGAGAGCAAGATGTAGGCTGCTGAGGAAATACAAAAATAGGAAAACAACAGGAAAATAACGTCCTCCTGGGGAGCACTGAGGAAGAAGACAAGGATGAAGGCGGGCCGTGTCTTTGTGTGAAAAGCGTGGAGGACTACAAATGGACACCGTCCTGCCTAGAAGAGGAACTGGAGTATCCCTGTGTGTGCCGTGTATCTACTTATACTCTAAGAGATCACAGGGGAATAAAAATAGGTGGCTGATGTCTTGGCACAAACTTGTTTGTGGGAGTGACAAGCAAATGCCAATATGACTGCTATCATGACAGCTAGACAGTCAGCAAGAAGCAATAACCTGTGTGGTGGGAAAGCACATATTTATATAAATATTAAATATTTACCTCTCCTACTACTGAACATGATCCCATGGCTCCACAGGAAGCCAAGATATGCAGTGGTGCCCCTCCCCATCACACATAGTCCTCTGTGAAAACAGCTTGTTTTGTCCAGTTTGCATGGATATAAACTCTTAAAATAGACTGAGTATGTGGCAGATAGCTGGAATTCTTTCATCCCATCTAAAAGAGATTTCATCGTGTCAACCTCAATGAAAAGATACAGCTTTGGTGACATGTTGAATATCTAATCTTGGAGCAAAACTTCACATCTTTTACTTTCACTTTAGTTTCTCTCTTAACCCGTTATTAGTGCATGTTGAAAGGAATTACACTTGTTTCGTATATTTTGGATGGTATAACAGTTTTCTTACAACAGTTAATCTGACGTCTCTTGAAAATCTGACCTGTGGTGCTGAGAAGAACCTTATCTTACCTTTAACAACAGTGAACACATTTGATGTGAAGTCTCTTTGATTATATACTATTATCAGTGTGCTTCCTCTTTCACCAACACACCCAAATTCCATATCAGCATTAGTCACACAGTTTTGCTTCCTTTATACTGAGAGGAAGAATTTTGTCTTTTTTTTAAGATGCATTGTTCCCTGTACCAACTAGTTCCCTGTGCCTACTGGGGGGGATGGTTGTTGATTTCTGCAGGTTTAATGTGGAATAAAAGAAGAGAAAGTGAAAATGTGTGCTGGCTGTGATTGTGTGTCACTAGTTACCTAGAAGTGATTCTTTTGAGTTGGACCTGTCACAGCTTGTTGGTGAATGGGCAGGTCTCGGCAACAGCAAATAACCCTTCTTGCATATTATCAAAAGTCCTCACCACTTATCTGTGTCTTTAACTCTGTAGTTCATCTGTTTCCTTCAGTTTACCTGCTGCAGAGCACCTCTACATCTATATCTTAGAACCACTTTATAACATGCACTTTATTATATAAAAAAATAAATAGAAATGTGTTTTTTTTTAATTTGTTGCAAATTTGCAACAGCAGGCATAATGGTCAATAATAAGATAACAATAACACAGCAATATAACAGTAAAAAAAAAAAACAATGTTTTATTTATTCATCCTTTTTTTTTACTTATTAGGTTCCTAGGTCCGTAACAAATATGCACTAACTGGCATTGGGGGAATGCAGATGCTATCTCGGCTGGTTGATTGAGTCAAGCGGTTTGTTGCATACTTGTGACAGCAGGCGTTAAGGGGTTAAGCAGGTAAAAGGTCTGGAGTTGATTCCAGGTGTGACATGCATTTGGAGGCTGTTGCTGTGAACCCACAATATGCGGTCAAATGAGCTCTCAGTGCAAATGAAACAGACCATCCTTAGGCTACAAAAAAGAGAAAATCCATTAGAAAGATAGCAGGAACATTAGTAGTGGCCAAATCAACAGTTTGGTACGTTCTAAGACAGGGATGTCCAAAGTAGGGCCCGGGGGCCAATCACAACCTAGTATCAGATTTCATGCGGCCTGAAGCTTCATTTTTTATAATATATGATTTATGGCCTGCTAGGATTGTCAGACACTATATGACATAACAAAACATTTGAACCTTTAAGGACATAACTGCTGGTGTTGTTAAAGAGAAGAGCAAGAGTGATATGTTTTAAACTTAAATGTTAACAGACTTTGCATTTCTCAAGTTACGTTTAAAATGAACATGAGGTTCAGATTTGTATCAACTTCATGCAAGTTTAGCGTATTCCTAAACCACCTATCGGATAATTGTGACAATGAAAATACATTGTTAGAGGACAGTGCATTTGTTTGTAACTTTATTGGTATTTTCTTCATTTTTACAATGTTAGGATTGGCCCCCGGGCATCTTCACATTGTCATATCTGGCCCTCTTTAAAAGAAGTTTGGACACCCCTGTTCTAAGAAAAAAGAACTCACTTGTGAGGTGTGTAACACAAAAAGGCCTGGATGTCCACAGAAGGCATCAGTGGGGGATGATAGGACCCCTTCCATGGTTAAAAAACAAAAAAAACAAGCGAAGTGAAGAACACTCTCCAGGAGGTAGACCTATCATTCTGCAAGTCTACCATGAAGAGAAGACTTTACAAGAGCAAATACAGTTCACCACAAGGTGCAAACCATTAATAACAGTTCTGGAACAGCATTCTTTGGACAGATGAAACTATGATTATCTTAACCAGAATAACTGGAAGAAAAAATATATGGAGAAAGCTTGGACCATTTCATGATCTGAAGCATCAAGCATCAAGTGTAAAACACAGTGGAGGCAGTGTGTGTCATGGGTATGTATGGTTTGCACTCAGTCACTCACTAATGTTTATTGATGATGTGTCAGAAGACAGTGGCAGCTGGATGAATTCTGAAGTGTATAGATGTACTGCTCAGATTCAGCACTTCACTTTAAAGACGGACAATGACCCAAAACATTTTTTAAAGACAAAGAAGTGTACTACCGAAGACAGCTGCAATAAAGGCCTGGCAAAGCGTTACAAAGGAGGAGGCTGGACTTCCTAAATGTTTCATTCAATGTTGTGTAACCCATTAAATTAAAACTGAAAGTCTGCACTTCAGTTGCATCTCGCTTATTTCATTGCAAATCCACTGTGGAGGCATGCAGAGCCAAAATTATGAGAAATGCATCACTCTTCAAATATTATTTTCAAACACCAGTGTAACTCGTTGTAACAAGATAATAATAATATTACCTTTAATAATAATATTACCTTTAATTCATACCTTTTAACCGCAGACAGGCCTCCCAGAGTTCAGTTCGGTACAGTAAAGTTTGAATGTTGGCATACGTTGGTTTATCTAAGGGTGCGTGCGTGGGAGCACGCGCGTGTCCCTGCCAAAAAAAAAAAAGGGGGGGGGGGGCGCTACGCCCAAATCCTGCCTCCGGATCTAATGCCCTCCTTCAACACAGCTTAAAACGAAAGCAGAAACACGGACAGTAAGTGTCTTACTTCTTAAAAGTAGTATAACAGCAGGTTGGACAGTCGGACGGAAGAATTCCTCACAGGAGCCGGCTGTGGGAAAGTGAACTCGGGGAATACGACTCCAAAAAAACAGGACACGACAATGTTTCAAAGTTTTGACTTGTTCGGCTTAAGCTGCCTCTTCTTAACGGTTACATGTCAAGGAGGTAAGAAATTAAACACAGCCGTGTTACATTTGTATACTTTTTATTTCTTCCCCTTCACCTTAACCTGAGTTTTCCATTTGTGTCGTAAAATGTTGAAAGTCTTTCGCAGTCTGAAAGTAACGGTGGTTCCCAGTATTGACGTCACACGGGCATTCATAAGGGTTTAGTAAGACAAACAAATGATGCACTTCAATGTCGGACAGAGGAGAGGAGTTTTTAGAGTATAAACAGTTCCCATAAACGCAAACCGACACGGCCACACGCTGTCACGGCGGTTTTTACGGGAACACAGGCGACCGCGAGAAGTAAACGATGAGTCAAATGCCTGCTGGAAAAGGCAGTTAACGGAAAAGGACAGGGGTGATGGTAGAGAGCTCGGACAAGATGGATGGATGGATGGATGATTGGAGAATAAGGAGCGGGTGGACGTGGGAGTAACCGGTACAGGTGGGAAGTTGTTGGGGCTCCTGGTGGGCGGACGGGTCTGGCAATGGCTGCGAAGCTTTTAAAGAAATGTAGGGAGTCAGAGGAAGTGAGGATGTGTCTGACATGGGGGAGGAATGAGCCAAAAAAATCGTCCGTACAGGTTGTTGGTGGAGTTTATGGTGGGTTTACATAATACACTATGATCTGAGTGTGTTTATGTGGCACAAATCAATGGCATAGTCATGAACATGGTGATTTTCATTATCTGGACTGTGGTTCTGCCTCAAACAGGAAAGCTGTTCACTTCCAGTTTGTTAGGCAATCTACATGAAGTTTCTTTGGAAGTTCTTTGCAGCAAAGCTGTTGTTGATCTGCAAATAATCCCACTGGACTGCTGTGCGCAGGGTTAAAGCAGCACCTTCTCACATTTCTGTCGCTTGTCTCTGTCTGTTCTGTCTAAGGTCAAATCTTGCAACCACAAAATGTGTCCCTTGAGTGGGTTGGTGACACTGAAGTACGGCTGTCGTGGGCACATCCGCAGAATTTAACGAAAGATTGCAAATACATTGTTCAATCGTCATCCTTGAAAGGCTTCAAAGTGGTCAGTATGCATCTCATATCATCCATCTTCTTTGGAGTGTCTGTACTAAAGTATTCCACCAGTTCCACCATGATCCCATAAAGCATAGGATACTAAGGTATTTAAGCAGTTCAAATATTTCCTAGAAACACAGATGCTCTCGCATCATTTGATGCCAGAAGATTTACCAAAAAGTAAATAATAATAAACATAATCTCTAGTTTCTGCATAAATAACCACCACCATTTTTCATTATATGTTTATATAATTGTTAAAGCCTTTGTGTAGGAGTATTTCTGACTTTGGCAACTTACTGTGGTAGGACAGAAAGGTACAGTGCTAATTTCTCTACGACAAAATAACTATGTTGCTAAGAAGTGCTCAGAACCTAAAGTAAGTTACAAGTAATAGTTGAACATTAATGTTTTAATCAAGTAAAAGTACAAAAGTCTGATCAGCAATATGGATGTAAAATATCAAAGCTGGCATTTCCTATTATGCAGAGTGTCCCCTTTCATATTCTGTGTATAAAACTATTGATTTATTGTTGTTGGCAGCATTTAAATATTACCGCTGGTCAGGAGCAATTTTGAATGACTTTATTCACTGCTGGTAGTTCACTCTGTAATAATGCCTTCTATTTTAGCGTTACTCATCATTTTCTATTTAAAATCTTATTTTACAAAGTCACCAGTAACCACAGCTATCAAATACATGAAACAGTAGAAATGTTTGCCTCTGAGTCGAGGAGGAGTAGAAGTTACGTTACGTTCCATCACTGGTTATACATAGACATATTCTGCACATGAGTGTTTTAGATGCATACATTTCATCATAGACATCCTTTCTATTGATGCCTACTTCAATTACATACATGGCATATATATTACATGATGATACCTGAATTAACCCTCTTTTTATACAATTTTATAAAAAAATAAAAACTTCTCCAAGAACCCACATACAGCCACAGAGCTCAGTTGTCTACATCTTTGATTGCAGCCATGTTTGATGTGGGATAAAGTGCTGGGATGTCTCTGTTCTTAATAGACTGATGTTCCACGCTGGGAAGATAAACGTTTGGAAATGAATGGAGGATTTCTTCGGGTGTCTGTCAAAACTGCCTGTGGCTCAGAGGAAAGTCTACCAGTTTACAAGAACTTCACTTACCCAGGTAGCTCATTTTGCTCACCACTGCCCTTCATAACAAATGTGGGATAGGGCTTTTTGAACCACATATGGATTGCAGTAATGTTCATTTCACTAGCACGGACCACACCATCAACCATATACAATAAAATTATTTATTGACAAAATGAATGATTGTGGATGAAGTATGATCTCGTGAAGTTCTTGGGTCTGATACTGCGGTGTGGGGAAGCTTCAGTAGGGAATCCGCTGTAGCATCCGGGCATGACGGACCCCCCCCAGGCCCTAGGAAAGAGAGGAGAAAAGGTGAAAGAATTGGGGTGGATGGGAAGGGAGTGCGGAACACGAGCATGAAGGGAACCATGGGGTTAGGAGGGTATTTATAGGACTGTCGGAAGTGGCGCGGTTGAGGTGTGGTCCGGCTCCTGAAACTCCGCTTTAAGCTCCAAGTGTTCTTTTGTTCATTAAGATGTGCGTCTGTGTCTCTGTTTCTCCCAGAGCTGGTGCAGAATTTGGAGTGCAACATCCATTCTTCCAAATATGCTCGCTGCTCTTGGATCCCAGTCAGTCAACACTCCCCCAGTGTTTTCTATCAGTATGTCTATCAGTATTTATTTATTTTTTATTTTTTTGCATTACATTTTGTGCTTACACAAGAAAAGGAAATTTGGAAACAGTGCTGTAGATCCAAAGTCATCCCAAAGTTATTAGTAGATTTAATTCTGAGTAAGCTGCATTGCAATAGTTCCACATCCACAGTAAATATCTTCACATAAGAAGTGGTTCTGACATATTAGAGTAAGATTGGACCTAAGAGTAGATGTAATGAGCTAGGGTTCAGTAAAGGCCAAATTCCTCTTCCAATGTTTTGTGGTTCAGCATTTTGTTAGTCCAGGCCTCAAGCACTGCTTGTCGACTATGTGAGGCTTATACTACAAAGCCTAAGCCATTTTTGGTAATGTAGCGTTAAAATGCGAGGGTGGACTGTTAAATCCTGCCAACCATAACAAAAAAACCATTAGCATAAAACATATGTGACGTTCATCATCAAACACTGAAATCTATATTATTATCTTGCCTTTTTTTATCACTAGCAATGTAATCTCATTTAGCGTTTAATATATTCAGCCTATTTTTAAATTCACATGGTTAAATTAATTCAAACCACCTGAAGAAGCATAGGTGGTCAAAGCATATTCTATAGTTTTCATGTTTTCAGCACATCCTGTGAACTAAACGACTGTCACAGCAGACATCATAATTCCACTTAAGGGAGGTTCTGTGATTGCTGGTTGAGTCACAGTCCACCTGTGTTTGTTTCTGCTGTGATAAGTCCAAATGTCTGCTGAGCAACTGGTCTATTCACTTGGACAATGGTATTAAAGAAAATTGATACACTGTGACACGCAGTGAGAGATGGAATGACTTTTGGTCCCACATGGGGTTATTTCACTTGTTAGAGCAGCTCAAGATACAAAACAACAAAAAAGAGTGACAGAATTAAAAATACACATGAATAATAGTAAATAAATAGTAAAATCAAAGCTGTAATTGAAATAGAAACTAAGAGTCGTGTATGCTATATGCCCCTTTCAAATATACAAATATGTCTGATATGTTTTTATGGGATTTTTGACAAGAAAACATAGTTTACTGACAGGATCAGCAGATTCAAAATAATAGGTGGTAAATTTTCTGTTCAACTAATTGATCATATCCATGATTAATTCAGTCAGTCAATTCAACCAGCGAGCTTCATCTTAAAGTTTAAAGTGGAACTATATCTTAGATGGGTGCAGTCCAGACTTCCTGGAATCTTATTGGGAACATGAGGCTGCCAGGCAGCCGGTAGGGGCTCCCGGAAGTCACTGCACCCTGCCAAGAGGTCAGTGATCTTGTTTTCTGTGTTTACACCAAGCTAAGATGACCACCCGCTGGCTTTAGCTTCATTTTTAAAAGATAGAGATGTGAGTGGTGTTGATCCTTTCATTAAATTCTCAGCCAGAAATTGAATGAAGTGTATTTCCCAACATGTCAAACTATTCTTTTAACTGAATGAACCATGTTTTACAATGTTTTATCTATGTTTTTGAACATCAAAGTAGCAAAATGAGGGCAGGATTGGGCTTATTTAAGTGTTTGATCTTTTTATTTATCACCTGTATTTCTTGTAGGAATTAAAGAATATTGTACAGCATGAGAGTAAATCACTTTTCTTTCTTTTCAAGGTTAGTACATGAGGGAGGAGGAACAGAAGAATTCCCCTTAAAAGCGTGCTCACTGTCCACTCATGATGGCAGAACTGGTTGCGATGTGTATGAAGGAGTTGATCGCTACTACGACATCCGCATCTTGATTAATGAAACACGGGACAACAAGACTAACAGGAATGTCTTTCTTTGTAAATTTCAAAGTAGGTACTAAGTGGACTGACCAGTGCTGATTAAGTATCAAGAGTTCTGTGGAGGAAACATTGTGTTGAAATATGTCCTGCTTCCCCATTTAGTCTCAGACATAACTAGAGTATTAAGAGAAGTTGCTTTCTGTCCTTTCCTTTAGCAGTTATTGTGGTGTAGAAATGTGACTACATATCTATATGTACTTGTGTAATGGTATGACACAATGCAACACTTTGGACAACACACAATGCAGCCATTTTAGCAGAGAAAAAAATCAGCCTAAATGTCTCTTGGGGGGATTTTTAAAACATATTAGTTGATTTACAATATGTTATGATTGTGTGTGGCTGGATTGCAGTTACTATCTCTCTGTGATGTCTTTGTGTATACAGGGAAACCTCCTGCTCTCAATTGGACAGTCACTAATGCCGGGAATAAATTCATTATAAACTGGACTCCACCTGACTTGGCAGGAGAGAGATTTATAATCAATTACACCGAATGCAATGAAAATAAGGTAAGAGACCCAGCACTTCAACATTTTTGTTGTCACTGTTTTTATATAAAACCTTTTTTATTTGATCTTAGGTGATCAAATCCGAAAGATGTTTCACAGACACTGTAGTTTCTCCATGCTAGGAAGGAGAGGAACAGTCAACTATGTTCCAATCAGCCACTACACTACATGCCACTACATCCTACACACTGATTCCTTATAATGTGGAAGTCCCATATTTTAGAAAGTGCGATTTTATTATTATTTTTTTTTAATCATAAAACAGGTCTAGGCACAACATAAATACTGTGAAAGTATCAAAACACTCAATCCACAGAGACATGCAAAGAGAAACAGCGCCTTTTAACAAGCCATCAGGACTTTTATAAGCTTGTGATGTCACAACTATACAGTCACGCCAGCCACTGTCCAGGTATGCTACAATCCGAAATTCAGAAATCAGAAATTATTCACCACAGTCAGCTCCAAAGAGAAGTGTAAAACTATATTGAGATGGTTTTTGTACTTAAACCCTCAAACATATATAGGGTTATCAAAACTTCAAATAATACAACATAAAAGAGTGAAATGTGGAACCTTTAAACACCACTGACGTTCTAGCATTGAATTATTTTATTTAAAAAAATACCCATAAACATATTACGTGTACTGCTCCATAACCATAACCCTGCTCTGACATGTTAACGAGAAAATTATTATAGGTTTTATCCACTAGCCACTTGTTCAGTCAGTCCACCACTTTGGTCTGGACTGAAATATCTCAACAACTGTAGGACACATTGAGTCTTTTGGCTTTTGCTAAGATACCCCAAAAACCTGTATCAACAATTACGAATACATATGGTGCTCAGAGGATGGGTTTGATGATCCCCTGACTCTTCCTGTAGCGCCAACAACTGATCAAAGTTTCCATTTCCACTTTTCCATCAAGTTTTTGAAATGAAGTCTCTTGAAATTAACTGGAAAATTCACCAGTAGCTGTCACATTCTCACTCAGGGGTGCAGTTGTGTAAGATTCATATTATGACACATTTATATTATGACTATATTCCGCTTCCACAGAATGTAATCATATTCATTATTGTTCTGAAAACAATTACTCAACCAGGTGATGAGTCAGTGTTGTGCCTTCTTTTTATCACAGAAGCAAGACGTACCTGAAGGAACCTCATACAATCTCTCCAGAGTCCTTCACTGTGGGTACAGCATGATGATTAAAGCAGAAAGCACAACTGAGGACACCAAGTGGGAGACACCATGGAGTATTCCGTATGAATTTGGTATGGTGTGTGTGTGTGTAGGTGTGTGTATGTGTGTGGCCAATTTTGCTGTCATCTAGTGGTTGTATTAAGAATGACACTGACAGCAAAAAAAGTTGCTTTAAATTATGAAACAGCTGTAGAAGTCACATTTATAATTTTCTTGTTTTTTCAGATGCAGATACAGGTCATAATGCGTTACCGGCTGTCACCATTATCACCCCACTGCTGATTGTCAGCCTGGCAGCCCTGCTTCTTGTGTGTTGGAGGAAGTATGTTAGGTCTTAGTCTTTTTGCTCGGCTCCTGTTTGTTGTTATTATTTGGTGTCATGTTCTTGTTCTCTAATATTTAATTATCTCTGTACAGGAACAAGAACAGCATTTTCCCCAAAGTACCAGAACCTCGGGACCTCCTCAGCGATATTTCTGACAACAACAATAAGGTGATTGTTTGTGGGGGTTTAGTATTATTATTATTATTTTTACTAATTCCAGGCTAGTTTCCTGATTCCTGAAGGAACAGAACAGTTTGATATTTTGAGCAGTTTAATCCACACCACAATCCAAGTGTTAGAGAGTGAGCTATTAGAGGGGCTGTTAGACATATCTTATTATCTTTGCACTCAGTGAAGCTAACTGTCTCCCCTTATTTTCCACTTGGTATGCGTTTTAAATTGCCACACAATTCTGACTTTTAAACTCAGAATTGTCAGAACCAGTTGCCAGTTTCTGTGGAAGCTGCCGCTGCCTTTGCGGTGTCATTTGTGGTATTTGTGTTTACTTTTTATTTTATAAAACAGTCGTCAGTGTTTTGTTTGATTCGCTGGAATGCTGTGGCACGTGCCGGATGTCTGAGGCAGCCTGAGACTGACTTGGTGGTGTCTGGGGCAAACACCGGCAACTGTCGTCAGCGTGTTGTATTTGATTTGCTGGAAGCAGTGTTTCCATTACGTGATTTCTGCTTTAATTTGCAAGGTTTTCTTAATGAATCTCTCAACCGCTGCCCTGTTTTAAATGGTCAAATTTAATGATATCAGCCTGAAAATCACAGGACTTATCTGTTGTAGGGAAAGAAGTCAGAAGTATGAATTTGAAAGATGTGTGTTTCCAGTTTCCGGCAGTATCTGGCAGTAATATTCCAAGCTGTCAGGATGTGCTTTACCTGCTATAATGGAGCTGGATTTAAAACAAATATGATACAATAGCAATTTATATTTAGTCTGGAAATGAATGAGCACATTTCCAAAGTCCATAATATTCAAAATGAGAAGTCTCTCACAAATATTATATTTTTTATTGATAGAAATAACACTAGTTGGTTGTGTTAATAAAGACATAAAAATACAAACATATGTGCTGTTGTCCCAGTTTAAAAATATAACTACACAGTCATGAAATTTGGATTTCATTTCAACAATACAACATCTTCAGATAAAACTTGCTAAAAAAAAAAAGTCAGCTGTTTTGCCACACTTCGGTGTGGCTGCAACGTTAGCTCTCTCCACAGTGCCTCTGTGGTACGAGCTTTTTGTGAACGCGTGCTTCCTTTGACCTTCAGGCTATTTCAGACGGGGGCAGGACTAGAAGAAACAAATCTCAACGAGGAAACAGAGCTCGATACAACATCGGCACCAGCAACGGCATTCCAGCCAATAAAACAAAACACTGATGACTGTTTAAAGTCGTTGTTATAAAATAAAAACTAAACACAAATGCCAAAAAACAGCAGCAGTTGACTGAGTTTGAGTTTAAAAGTCAGAATTCTGAGATTTTTTTTTTCTTCTTCCATACTCTCACATACAACCATTTTCTTTTTCTTTTTTTCAGAGTAATGTCCCCAATCTGTACATCCCAGCAGAGGAGGAAGAAAACTGTAAAATCACTCTTGTAGTAGATGCCCAAAATAACAAAATTGACTCCTGACATGTTTCTGCAGTGGAAAGAAGTGGACTGTTTAACTGATGAGCCCAGGATATTGTTGAGAGAATGCTTCTCTTCTTCTCTCTACTCAAACAGACTTTGTGCCTTAAATTTTGGTGGCATGTTGAAAAGTAATTAAGGAAGATTTCAATTCAAAGTTAAATTGCACCAAAAAAAAACTGTGGCAGCTACTACACTGTAGCACTGCACATTGTAGTTCACAGCCTGATGCAGCTGAAGTCCGACTTCACCAGTCTTATTTGCTATTATTTAGACAGATTGTTGCAGGAGTCAGTCACACTGTATGACACATAACGCCCAATATTCTAGAAGCATCTTAGTTCTTTATCAGCTTGTTATTATAGCATATTTATGCACACCAGCAGCTCCTTTTTTGGAAATGTATTTGCCCTTCATAACATTGCAAAAGTACAAAATTGTACTCTATGAGCCCAAATCCTTTACGTAGCAATAAGTCTGTTGTTGAAGTAAGCTCTGCCAATTTTGCTGCAGTGCTTCAGGCACTACTGTTGTAAAGGACCCCCTTGGACACATGTGGCTGTTTGGCTCAAGGGAGAGTTCAGCATTGCAGAGTGTCAGGATGTCTTTACATACACATGTACATATGCATTTTTTAGTATATATATAACTATTTTGATAATGATTGAGTTGTTTCAGCGCTTTCCAAGCATACATCTTCTGGTTTCAGGATGTGTGAAAATTTCAGGAATCTCTCGAATGTCAGATACATAAGATGCAGAACTCACCACAACATTGTCCGATTGTCTGATATCGGCTTGGACACACATGGCTCTCTTGCACAATTGAAGAACTTGCACAATTAAATATCTGGGTCTGAGAGCTGACCTACACAATCTCATTGATTGAGTTAGACTGTGATAGGTGCACCTATTTTTTATTATTAGTCAAACAAACTATTTAGCTTTGAATTACATTTTTCTCCCAGACTGTATTGAGCTTGGACAGTAGGGTGAAATGTATGGTATTTACTATGAATGTAAGATGAATGGATGGTGCACTCATGTTGTATCAATAATGCTGCTCTACAGTGAATGTTTAGATACTGAGACTGTCCTATGCTAGGAGTATTTTTTTTGTTGTTGCTTTCTTTACCAGTGTACCAATAAATGTTTGAAGTTGCGGTTTCTGCACTGAAATATGTTTCACTTTTTTTTTTCCCAAGTCATTGTGTCTTTCACCTTTTCAACTTCTAAGAATTAGATAAGCCTAATACCACTCTAACATGTAATTATGTAGCTGGAGCCAGCAGCTGGCCAGCAGCTGTAGAGGTTTTCTCATATCATAGTTTTCATAAAAGCCCACATTTACATCATATCTTGACTTTGTGCAACAAACACTTCTGACCAATCTTTCTTTTTCAGTATCTACTTTGACAATACTGACCTCAGTTTAGTAAGACTGTTAGACTGTATTTATAAATTATTGATCCTAATGCAAACCCATCTTTGAGCAAGTAGACCTTATTAAAACTTTAAAGAAAACCATTCTAAGGCAGATCAAGTCTTAAATAGGATTAGTGTGATCACAGAATGGGAACCAAATGTTCAAATGTATAAGAACATAACTGGTACATCCTGCTGCTGCTGAAAATGATTCATCATTCTTATGGAGAAGTCAGTTCTGCGGGCTGTGAAACTTATTTCTCAGTAACCAAATAAACCAAATGAGGAAGTTTCAAAACTGGTCAAAAAATTTCAACATTTTGCAGTCCTCATGTCTGTTCCAAGAACAGTCTAACTGCATTTCTGAAAATGGCGGAAATGACTTAAATAGCTTATTTTCATTCCTGTTTTGCAGTCTAGATAGAATATTATCACAGTACTGTAAAGCTCACCTTGTGATCATTCCCTTTTAGAGTTTATTTTACCAATACTCAAAAGATTATAAGAGAAGAACTCCACAAACCCATCTGCATGGAACAAAAACCTGGGTCTGCGTTCCACTTAGGTGCCCTTGACATGAAAAGTGTATAAAGACAGCATACATGACAGGAAATTAATGAAGGTGTCACACTGTGGTAAGGGCATGTGGAAGGAGTTGGGTAATTGGGTATCTGATGCAATCTCAGCGTAACCCTACTCGTGTTATTCCACATAGAAAGACTTCTGCAATATTTCCATATGAAGCTGCTGCACTGAGTAGACCTGGGTCTGCACGTGGAAGGAAAACGATAATTCCTATAACCTAGACTCCAAAACGTCTCTTTAACATGAAATAAAACACCCGTCGTGTTTTCAATTAGCCTGTTTTTAATTATATTAACACCAATCCACTGCTATTCCGTTCTTCATTACAAATTTACGTTTTGTTTCTCTTTGAATCGCTTCAAAATGGCTGCAGTTGGTTGTCCAGTGGTTTTTGGCGGGCTTAATTTCTTTCACTTATATTCTAAATCAACAACACACACCCTGATAAATATAATGTGAAAAAATAGAACAGAAAGACACCATTTTGGCTCGAAGGAGGCCACTTGAGCGTCGAACGCTAACCTAGCACATATAAAAAAAAAGTTTCCTGGTGTCACCCTTTCAAAATAAAAGCCTCAGTTATGAACACATTGACGCGCCAGCTCCAGACTTTTATTTTGCTACACTGTAACTCCACTTCTTGCCGTACGCCGAGCTAACCTGACGCACCTCCCACCTCAGCGTGTAGCAACAGCGCCCTCTGGTGGCCGCTACAGGCAAGAGCCAACATGTCGGCTCAGACTGGTCCTGATGCTGCGAGGATGCGGAGAGCAACCATATGAGAGGATATGAAGTATGTAAACCGTGCCAGAACCGGGTTATCCTGGCGCAGTCTCTGTGGCGCAATGGAATAGCGCGCTGGACTTCTAATCCAGAGGCTCCGGGTTCGAGTCCCGGCAGAGATGAGTCACTCTGTGTGCCACACGGCAGACCTGCGGTTATTTTTATAGGATGGAAACGATGGTGATGTTTTAGTTGCAGATTATTATGGTTGTCATTGTCCGCGCGATAATGTGTGATGTACTGAACAAACTGAAACACTATCATCACCGCTGTTCTGTGCAGCCTCTGACTACGCTGCTCAACTTTATTCTTCCTAAACTAATAATGAAAAATATTTAATATAGATTTAGTCTATGTTATGTTGGGTTTATTCATATGAGCCTACTTATTATACTTATTCTACACCAAAAACACGTTACTGGGGGTGCATAAAAACGTGTCTTTACATTTTGTACATTTTACCTGTCCTTAAAATCCTGTCTTTTATATTATTATTTTTCTAAAAGAAATCTGCTTTTTGAGTTAAAAAAAAAAAAAAAAGAAAAGAAAAGATATTTGACATCTTAATTTGTAATTTGGGTGATAAACATTTCAAATGATTTTCGCATTTTTACAATTTTTGATATCTAAACTTTAAATCTGACAGCTGTGTAAACATTCAGTTTTAAACAAAAATATTTTAAGCATCATAAAGTAAAAATGAACCTTTTATTAATAATCACATATGAACATATATCACATATAATCTGTACTCTGTCTCTTTACAGCAGCTCCCAGCGGTTCTTGTCAGGCAGTAGATGTGTCTGTAAAACATATATTTTGTAAATGGTGAGTAGCTATCAATAACCAGTAAAATATGCGCAGATATTTTGGGATCTGTGCTCCAGTTGTGCTTGGAACACATACAGTGTCGCCCTGGGCCGAGGACGCAAGGGGACGCTCCAGCATCAGTGTAAATGACTCTCCCCAGGTCTGAACTGGAGAACCGGCTCAGTGTGCAGACTGACCTACTGAGCCGTGACAGCAACAGCATCATGGGGAACCATCACCAAAATCTGTAGCCCACATTATGTGACAGGAATGAAGACCCGACCTGTTTGTTCATCACACTGACATCACTGCTTTATTCCTCCACACAGTCCGTATTTATCTATCCAAGGAAGGAAAAGTGTGTGACTATCCCTACAGTGTTGTTTCCCTTACAGTGCTCAATGTCTAATGTGTATATATATATATATATATATATATATATATATATATATATATATATATATATATTATATATATATATATATATGTAAGTTCAGGAATTGGGTAAATGACTTCATTGTCTGATTTATTCACTGTGAACAAGCAAACCAAACAGACCCATCCATCCACAGCAAGTGTGTCAGATCATCATGCTTCTCTAAGCTGTTTTTTTTTTTTTCAGTTTATTATTTTTTCATAATGTATTTGTCTGTGTTGGCCCTGTGCAAGATCCAGAGGAGAGAAAAGGGGCAGAAAAGGTGCTGCTGACGTGAGGGAGAGAGAGAAAGACAGAGAGAGAGAGAGAGAGGCAGAGTAGAGAGAGAGAGAGAGAGAGAGAGAGAGAGAGAGAGAGGAATGCCCCTGGCTGATGAGAATATGTCAGTCAAGTCAGACAGATTACAGCGTGGACCTCACTGAAGTAGAGCGTGGTCAATGCTGGGTGAACTTTATTTTATCTCACTTGATTAGCCTGGGAAGTCCAGAGTGGGGACTTGAAGGAGTGAGAACCTTATTATTTTATAATTTCATTATTTTACACAAGAAAGCTAAAAGGAGACCTCAATGCACTGCTTGGTTTCTCTAATAATAATCGAATTGATTATAACTACTGAATTAGAAACATCATTTTGCTTATTTCCATCAGAGTTTTAGAAACATAATAATGAAAATTTGATAACATAAGAGTTTCCAGCTTTACAACAATTTCAGACAACTCTCTTTTTGGGGTTATAATTTAAGACATCAGTCATTCTTTATTACATTAAAACTACAGAGGTTTTCATTTTGAAAGGAAATATTCATATTTTTTTCATAAAAATGTAAATTTCCATAAGATGATACTAGTATTATATAGATGCTACATTTTTGACTAATATGTTATCATATACTATTTAACTCTCTTTGTTTTCAAGAGCAATCTATCTTTAGCAGTGTATAACCATGCGCTTCAATGTGATTTGTTTTTGAAGGAAATATTTTTATTGATGAGAAAAATATTTCTGTATGAAGATACTAGTATTACATGAATGTCACATTTAATGATGACATGTTATATATTTTTAGCCTACTGATTTACTTCTCAAAAGCAACGTGTCTCTACAATATGACCATGCTCTTTATTTGAAGGAAGTGACCGAAGTTTCTCCCCGCGTCGTTGCTGCTCACGTTTGCAGCCCGGAGAGTAGAAACGGACTGTCGCTGGAGAGCTGAAGAAGAGGAGAGGGGTGAAGAAAAATCGTGAAATGGTGTAAAGCAGAACGAGTCCAGCCCGAGTCAGGACAGAGAGGAGGGACGACGCAGGAGGATTATTGTTCTTTGTCTAATTGTCACAAAGTCGCAACTCCGCTTTTGATGCTGTCCTCACGGAGGTTTGAGCCAATAACGGACTTATTGGTCGGCTGAACCATGCAGAGGCTGCTGCTCCTGAGTTTGCTGTTGAGTTTTTCAAACCGTAAGCCTGCGTTTTCTTTCTTTTGCGCAGAATACGGCGAATTATGTTGAAACTGAATATTGTGTGAAACTACCTCAGCCCTGTGTCCAAGCAGACTCCTCCGTAAAGCGTGTGTGTGTGCGCGCGTGTGTGTGCGTGCTGGGGAGAGGGAAAGAGAAAGGCACATAACATGATTTCATAGCATTCCCATATGAACCGCAGTAATGGATCACCTTAGGCGAGTGCGCGCGGGCACGCACGTGTAGCCGTGAGCGCGCGCGTGCGTGTGCGGACTGCGTGTCCGCACCGCAGCCATGGACCGCCACACAATTTTTTTTTGTATGTGTCGATGATGGTTGCGCGCTTGTGCACGCGTGCCAACACATGAGTTCGGCTGCGCACGTGCGTGCAACTTGAACATGACTGCTGCACAGCGCGAGCGTCCACCCGGCCTGAATGACCTTTTTGCTTATGACAAACCCCGGTGCCTTATTCACGGGCCGTGCGGTGGCGCTGAGGACGTGACGGAATGACAGTGATTGACCAGCGCTGCTCTACATGCCAGCAGCACTTCAGTCAATGAGACCACTGCTCCCAGCCCCTGTAGTGATCCTGGAGTGGAAGACAGCTCCTATAGAGCTCTCTCCCCGCCTGTCTCCTCCATCACACACACACACACACACCCCTGTGCTGCTCCTGTGCCACACAGGTAGATGTGCGCTGACACAAAGCCCGCTTTCACTTCTCTGTTGCCTTCTCAGCAGCACAATGAGGCATGTGCAGCAGCACCCATGCATCCATCCCCTACGTACCTGTGGGTGCCAGGTAGGCTATTGGCTTATGATAACTTCAGCTGTAAACCGAGTTGCTGGGACAGGAGGCTGAAGGAGGAGGAGGAGGAGGAGGAGGAGGAGAGGATGGTTGTACTTCTATAAGCTACCTGTTTGATCGAGGCATGTCACACAGCACAGCAAACCTCCCTTTTTTCTCCTCCTATTGTCTACCCATGACCGAGCGTGGCGCGGCTGGCCGTCCAGTCGCACCACTTCATCATAGGTAGGGGGGCGTGGTTCGTGGGAGGAAGGTATGGAAAGGGGATGATGTCACCATGTCTGCCAGGCTTTTGTATCGCCCATCCAGGCTCGTTGTGTTCGGCATCCACCCATGGTGTGCTGCTGTAGGTTCAGGCGAGCCAGGCTGCCTACACTCGCACAATCGAGAAGGTTCCTTTTTCATCGACACATCAGGGCGCTTCCACGGACCCGCACATGACACACCTGGCAATCGTCGCAACAAACAACACCAGTCTCCCTACCCCATTGAGACCCCATGTTACTGCCACATGCTGTTTGTTCTGTTATCCACCAACCGTCGGTCCACATGACTAGCCACTCAGTGCGACACATGCAGATGTGCATAAAACAATAACACAGACACACAGCGCCATTTACATGTGTGAAGCCATGTGTCCTATTGTCCATAGGCAACTGTCTAATCCATTATTTCTTTCATAGCCTCTGAACACAAAGATATTCGCTCTCAGAGGCTGTCCAGAAGGAAAGATTAGCAGGCTAAAAGTGTGTGGCTGTGTTTGTCCAGTAAGATTTTGAAATGATGCACAATGTAAGGTCTCATATGTTGCTCTGTGGTCATATAAAAGGGGAAAACGATCCCAGCAGGCTGGAAATGAATACCACCTCAGAGGAGATCATTCTACATTAGGTTTTCTTAAGAGCACCCAGACTTTATCTCTTCATTAGACGAAAGTAAAACAGTGTTTCATGGCTCCGCAATTTGCACACTAGTGCTAATGATTGATGGTTATTAGTGGAGCAGCTAATTAACGCTTTGGTGAATCAGAATGTTTTTACGTTATTTAGATTCAATGATACAGTCGCAACCAGGACTAACTACAGTATGTCTCCACCAGCACCGTTGAGGGATTGATTTAGTAGCTTAGCCTTGTACTTCACATACCAACCTGGTATTAAGTCCCAAGCAAGCGCCACCATTAACGCAGCTGTTAAGTTACTGCATAATCAATCATTGCCAACACACTTTAACTTCCTAATGAGCAGGAGGCTCTGAGGTTGGACTGCAGCACTGTCTCAGTTCAGCTTCCAGACGTTATAGGCTCAAATGCTGACCTTGACAAAGGCTCCAGTGGTGTACGATTTGTCAGCCTCTGTCCTTTGTGCGACTGAGGCCACGGCTGCTGCTGCTGCTGCTGCCGTTGCTGCCCGTACTGTACACTCCAGCTTGGAATCACACAGCCGAAAGGTGAATCATAGACCTCAGACGGATTCCTGTGTTGTGCTCAGCAAAGAAAATATTCACATGTTGGAAGAGTCAGACACATTCAGGGGGCTTTTACACCCAGAAAATAAGGGTTCCTCAAGGTTGTTTGATCGAAAGTAGTGCTTCTTCTATGACTATATGTAATGTTACGACTCAAAGTGGCTGTATTAGTTCAAATAACAGTAAAGAATTAGGGAGCTCATAAAGAATCCAGCGTAGCAATTAAACACTCTGTTAAAACTGTTGATTTACAACATTTCATGCATTCTTGCCAATATAATCTAAATAAATTCCCATTTTTCCACTTCTCTAACACTATCACTGGTTCAGACACAGTGGCTGAAGATATCGGGTTTTCCATTTCTGGGAAAAATTTATCACGGCAGCAAATGATGTTTTATGTTCCCACAAGAAATAAAAGAAGAACTGCACAGCCTTGAGAGCTAATTCACATAGCTGTATCCTCCTTCTCATTAAGCCTATGCAGATCGGGAGAAATTCAAGCACTAAAGTTGGTTACAAAAGGACGGGACACAGTGGGCTGTAATAATCACTTCAAATGTGCACTTGGGCTTAACTTGTTTCTGCTCGTGATAATGACAGATTAAACATTTGAGCAGCAGCAGCTACTGTGGCTGATGAGGAAAAATAGTCAAACCCGTCGCAGAGATCCTCCCCAATGAGGGTCTCTGTGGGATTACTGCTTGTAGAACTATTTATAGCTCCGTGAACCTTTCTGAGAGCGCCTGCCATGGTTTCAAGCAAGCAACTAACCATTTTGTGGTGCTATATGAACCCTTTCTGGCTCAGAGTGGAGATCTGGAGTGACATATGTCGCGAGGCAGAAGTCTGTTTTTAATTTTGATCCCAGCGAGTGAGATATGGCTCTGAGCATCCTACCCTTAATATGCTTAATTCGGGTCATGTTTTACGGATGTGAATGAAGCTCATTTACCGAAAAGCATCTCTCTAATTGACATCAGCCACTGAAGGCAATCACTGAACCAGTTGTAAAGTTCAATCTGGGAATGGAGCCCGTAATGTTATAACGTACATCCTCGCCTGTTGTTCCCCACTGGGTTCCATTCAATCAACAAATTCTTGGCATTTCTGTCCCGATGGGTGTTTGTCAATGTGTGACATGTTGATTGCTTCTCTCTGTTGATATGTCGCATTTGTTGGTATTCTCCGGACACGAGTGTCCTATAATGCTTTCTGAAGTGAGAAAAAGAAGCAGTCTGCTCTGAGATGACCCGGTCAAAGACCTGATAGGGTACAGAAGAATTTAGTCAGATAATTCATTATCGAGCTTGTGGCCAACGATAAATTCTAATCCAGAGATTGTACATATTTCCTTTTGAGCATCCTCATCGGCCACATGAACGCTTTCAAGTGAAGTTCGAGGATTTAAAGGCCCCATAATCTGATTAGGTTTCACAGTCAGCATCCAAGTTATAAAAAGAAGAAGGGGAGAAGAAAAAACATCCCCTTAAAAATGTTTCTTATGCAGAGTCCCCGAGCAAGAGAGGAACACTTTATCACATCTGACTGAATCTATTGGCCTTGTTTTCTCCAAACTGCACGGCCACATTCTGCAGCGAGGACTAATTTGGGGTGATGGGGGTACAGAAGAAAAGTTGTTTGGGGTGGGGAGGTGGGGGAGAAGGAGGGTGGGGACAAAGAGGGGGCAGGTGGATGAAGCTTGGATGGAGAGTGATTAGACTTTTTTTGTTTGTTTGTTTTAGAGATGGCGAGGTGGAGTGTGTGTGTGTGTGTGTGTGTGTGTGTGTGTGTGGGGTATTGTAGTGTGGGATGAAAAGAAAAGGAGCCGGTGGGGGAGAGAGGGACGAGACTAAGGAGTGAGGAGGAGGAGGGTCGAGGCCAGTGGCGGAGAGAAAGGGATCATTACTCAGGCTTGACTGTTCTCAGTGGGGACAGTGAAGCTGTCATTCAGACAGAATATGGTCGAGGCCAGTTCAAAGGCTACATTTGCGCTGGAATCGGGAGTGATTGAACCCATCTCTGAGGTGCCAGCCCAGCTCTTCTCCTGCCCCCGTCCTCACTGAGGTTAATTGGCATTAATCGGTGTTGCTGTTAACTTTCTTTGGCTATCTCTAGAACATTCCCTTTCTTTACCAAACTTCATTCTTTACTCTCTTCTGTCCCCTCCTGATTTAAAAAAAAAAAAAAAAACGACTCCTTTTTTCTTCTACACCCCAGTCCCCTTCCTTCCCCACCACCACCACCATTACTTCTTCCTCTTCCTCTTTCCATCTACCCCTTCTTTCTCTTCTCTTGCTCTCTAATAAGTTCCAGATGTGGTTCTTGCATTCCTCTGGTCGGTGGAGAGAGAAAGAGGAGAGGGGAGGGGAGGGGGAGGGGGTGGGTATGAGTTGGGGGTGGGGAGGGGGCAGGAGGAGAAGCACATGAATTAAAACAGGGAGCACATGATGAGGAAGAGGAGCCCATGTACTGTAACACACACACACACACACACACACACACACACACACACACACAGTTATGTGCGCTGGAAAACATGCGCACACGCAAGAAGAACGAGGGAGAATGGATGTATTTGTGTGTGTGTGTGTGTTCAAGGGGATGGGGGAGGGGGGATGTCGGTCCTGTAACCTCAAAAGTTTTGGGACATTCTCCTCCTCCTCCTCCTCCTCCCACCCCCCCCTTCCTCCTCACCCTCCTCCTCCTCCTCGCCCCCTCCCTCCGCAGGAATGTGGCTGACGCTGATGATGTCACTTCATTTCTCCGCTCTCCCAGTTTCTGCTCCTCTATGGGGACAGGGCCGAGGGAGGGAGGGAGAGATTCGACTTGCTCCATCCATCTTCTCTTTACGATAACAACATTAGGGTCAGACGTCCAACTAAATCGGTTACCACAGTGCCGCAGCGCTCGGCGTCCCCTCGTCATGTAATTTAACAGCCTGCGGGCTACAAATACAAATAATGAGGGAGCCATCTCTTAGTAGTAATACTCATCAAGGGCTTCCAAGTCCAGTCATTAAAACCATTTTGTACAGATGCATTATTTCTTCAAGACTGCTACTGTCAACCTAATACTATACCCTCAAGGCTAAGTACCTAGTTTGTCATGTCAAGTTGATCGAAGATGCACCACATGGCCAGCAGTATCTCTCTGCTGCTGGATCAGGTCTTCTGGTTTCAGGCTTTCCTCCAGATTTTTGAACCCAGCTGCAGGGATTTGCTCCCCCAACACTGATAGCTGTGTGATGGGGGTTGAGGTCAGGGGTCTGTGTGGGCTAGTCGAGTTCTTCTGCGCAAAAGTGGGAAAAACACGGACCTGTCTTTGTGCACAGGGGACATTTTCACAAAGCAGCAGCGCCACAAGATTTCATGCATATTAAAAATCTAAAATATACCTGCGTGCTGTGGCATTAAACTTCCCTTTAGTTGGAACTAACAGCACCGGACTAAGGCCACAGACATATATATTGGACATATATCATGAGAGGGTATTTTATGTTTTTTATGAAAGGATTTCAGTGTCATGAGAGAATGCTCCTCGTTCACTAGACAAGCTTTACAGTGTTTTTCTAATGCTATCCAAAGGCTTTAAAATTTAAAAGTCTACAGTACTCAACCCAGATTTATTATCACTCCACTCACTTTGCTTTTTAGTCATTAGCGCGTTTGCTATCAAGCGTCCTCTTCAAAGCGACAGTACGCTCTGGTGGTGATATTGGCGACAGGCTCCGTATGAATATTGCTTCACCGTAGGAGGTCAAGGCCCCCAAGCTTTTATTGGACGGTTTGTGACAGATGACATTGCAAGAAGCTACAGTACATACCAATAAAATTAGATTACATGGGATTGAATTAAAGCAGACCTTGGAGGGGGTGATTTATCGATGGGACGCTGCTTGTAAAATAGTCCTGCTGGATTCCATTACCATGCTGTACAGTAACGTGAGGTGGATCGGCTGACCATCTGAAAGCTGTCACAGTTGATGGCGCTGATGTTTACTTGCTAGATCACATGGCTTTTGGAGGCAGGGTGGCTTTGTGGGTCGCTGCCCCAAGTCGATGGGGAACCACTGACGTGAATTATTGATTCATTATGATATCGATTGTGCCAGTTGAATTCTGTGGCGACCCCTGCGCGCTACAAGCTGCACAGCACACTACTGCAGAGTGGCAGCTTGATATGTACGTATCCCCTTGTTCAAGCTTATCCAGAGGACGGCTATTGTTAGTTCTGGTCACCCTTGGTTACAGCAGAGTATTCTTTGTCAGCCGCTCGGCATGTTGGCCGCACAAAGGCTCGTGGATTACCAGCGACGGGTCGGCTTTCCAGCGCTCGAGCATATTCATGTGCCCGTAATGTGTCAGATGCTTCATCCATGAATTATCATATTACCCACCACTGATCCTGGGGTTGCCATGGCCACTGCGTCTGTCATTGTGTCAGTGGTCCTCACCGGCTGTAGCCATGGTAACAATGTCTGTAACAGAGGTTTGGTACAAATAAAGCTCTTCAGATGTGAAATGCATGTATGAGAGGAGCCCCAGAGAATGGGAGGGTAACACACACACACACCTCAAATGCACACACACACTGCCTGCATAAACACACACATTCATAGACAATGAGTGCACACCTTCACTGGAGCAGATGCACTCTCATTCACAGGGTAGCATCAAAATCGACAGACAAAGCGCAGGAATAATTCCCCTCCCGCCATTTCCAAATAAACGTGTTTCCACAGCAACCATTTTGATAGTAATGGAAGAAAAGGAGTGAGAGGGACGATTAATGGAGGGAAAGAGAAGCTTGAAGGTGGAGAGGTAGCCCAAGAAGGGAATAAGGTGGTTAGGTATAGGGAAGAAGGAGGAGTGGTCATTCCTAAGTAGATGCCTGCCATACAAAAGGAAGTGAATAGGGAATGAGGAGGGGGGCAAGGCCACAAAAGAGATGAAGAAAGAGAGAGGTCGCTGACTGCTAGTAAGGGGGAGGACGGCAAGGTAAGATGACAGAGGAAGGGAGCGAGCAGGCAGACAATGCGGCAAACAAAGGAAGGAGTCTCTGTGTCTTTCTCTTTCTGGCTCTTTCTCCCCTCTGCCCTGATCTTCCCTCGGCTCCGTCCCCACCTCCAGGAGTCACCTTTGTGTTTGAGTGACATGGTGTCAGCACGCTCAGTGGGTCGCCTCCTTTCACTGCCCGCTTTTTCCTCCATCTAT
The DNA here is from genome assembly GCA_028641955.1 of Protonibea diacanthus. Taxonomy (NCBI): domain Eukaryota; kingdom Metazoa; phylum Chordata; class Actinopteri; family Sciaenidae; genus Protonibea; species Protonibea diacanthus. The sequence continues at coordinate 13,744,738 of CM053998.1, forward strand.
GTCTCTCGCTTGTTCCTATAGCGCCGTCACCATGGTTACAGGTTATTATGGCCATCGCTGCCAGGCGGCCAAGTTGTTGAGAGAAGGCAGGCACAGGTGTTAGAGTTCCCACGGCCGGATAAATCGAGGGAGAAACTGCATACACTCGTGTACGACGCGACGTGGATCCAGTTTAGAGCTGAGATGATTGCTCGATTTATTGATTAGTTGGCTGAAAGAACATTGACAACAGTGTTGATGAATGCATAATTGCTCAAATCCTGTTGCTTCTTCCAGCTACTCAAACGCAAGGATTTGTTGCTTTTTTCTCTTTTATATCATAGTAAACTAAATCTGTGTGCTGGGTTGGACCAAACAAGCGATTTAAAAATGTCACATGGGCACTATTTTCTGACATTTTGCAGACTGGAGATTAATCAGCAATAAAAAAAAATAATTGCTGCTTGCAGCTTTACATACATTATATAGTGCACACTCCATGCATACATTCATAAAAATGTACGCAAGCTACATGCATACATAGTGCATGTATACATTTACAATGCATAGTGCTGTACTACATTAAAACTTAATATCTCCACCTCAGCTTTTTAAGAGCTAAAACAAACATCAGAGTTTGAAATATTTTCTGGATTCAGACTTAAACAGAAGACTGCAGACTGAGTGTCTTTAAAGCCTCTCCTGCACACACAGACACAGACAGATCTGTCAGTGATGGACTGACATCTAGACGTATGTACAGTCCTACAGAGAAAACAAGCAAGGCGAGTCAGTGCCGCATGACTCCTATGGCTGCAACTTTGTCCTGAAACAATGATGTCATCCCCCTCCATCACACTTCACAGCTCCGTGTCTGTGGAGCTCGCCGTCTCTTTGTTCTCCTATTCCTGCATCTCATTTTCAGGCAGCCCCTCCATAACACCAACACATCGGCCACACGCGGCGGCGATATGGAATTAGACTGATAACAAAATCAATTTGGAGCGGATTGACTAACAGTGAAGAGAGTGTTGAGGGAGGGTGAAAGAGAGAAATAATGAGAGACCAGTGCGGCCGGCTGACTATTAATTGGATAGGTGGAGGGAGGATGAGGTCATTGAAAAAATGTTTTTTCATAAAAATGGGTGTACCGAGCATAAGGGAGGATTTCATCAGACACACAGATGCACAGACGCGTGTGAGCTCACAGACACGCTCGTACAGAAAACTTTTTTTGGGCAGTTACTTTACACGTCAGCTGTTGCTATGGTGACGCACGTCTGTGATCCAGCCAAAGCGCGGGATTGGCTGAGGAGGAGCGAAGGAGAGGATGGCAGGGGGACTTTGTTGGAGGGGTACAGAGGGGTATGGGGAGAGGGCCAGACACAAAGATAATTAGATCGATGCATAACAATCCATACAAATGCCATTTTATTTAATAGCATCTGATTCAATGAGACTAAAATGCTACCAGTGAACCTTTCCCAGAACTCTCTGCTGCATGGCATCACTTCCAACCTCGTCTTCTGTCCCGTACACAGAAGCAAGGCGAGCCTGTATTTAAAAGCCGTAAAGCGAGCTCTGACATTCACCACCTAACAGCAGGGTGTGTGGCAAATTAAGAAATGCGGGGCATATGAGCAGCACGCTTACTAAAAATAGCTCCAAACATCTTTGCATGCATATAGCATTTCAGTCATTTCCAGCAACAAATTGACGCTTCATTACCTTGCTATTAAAACACCATCGTGTGGTGCGAGAGCTTCTCTCGAGCTAAATTGCTGTGGTGGTTCACACTATGGCGGCGTGTGGCTGTGCTTTTGGTGAGTCACCAGATGAAGCTGTGCGCGCTCGCCTTTGGCTTTGTGTCTGCTTTGACAAGCCGAGGTTGGTGTCACAGTGTCTGCAGGGGCTGTTGTCCTAGTCTCTAGATTAATCTTAATCCCTTTCTAAACTTTGACTAGGGCTGGACTTAATCCTAGACTAAACTGAGACCCCCTTCCCATTTGAGATGAAGACGCTCCTCTGCCTTGACAGTTTAGTCCGAGTCGTGGTCTAGTCCATGTTCGGGAAACCGCCTCAACGTGTCGATTATATGTTTGGGGTTTAGAGTGGTTGTGTTTGTGTGTGTGTTGAGGGGAAATGGTTAGCCCGTGTGGTGAAGGTTAGGTCATCTGTGCTGCCTGTTTTTGTTTGTGTGTGTGTGTCCATGTGCACGTGGTCATGGTCATGGCTTTCTGTGATCGTGGTCTTTGTGTGGACGGGGTGCTTGGAGTCTCCCGGTGGTATCTTGGGGATCAGTGACTCAAGGAAATCAGGACACACTCTAAATTTGTCACTGCAGCATAACCCACATAATGAAAGAATACAAGCTCCCTTGCATACACTCTCCTGTCTTGCCTTTGCGCTGACTGCTCTCTGCGCGTAGATTTCCTTCTTTAAACACACACACACACACACAAGTGCGTACACTCATGTTGACAAGTGTTAACTGGGTAATATGGAAATCAGAAGGCGACGAGCACATGTTTAAATGAGTCAGTGTTTTCAGTCCTCAGCCCTTGCATGGGTGTTTTCTCTGCAGATTGTGTTGCCACCACTCAGGAGTATTCAGTTTGGATTATGTTTGTGGTTTACTGAAGCAGTTCAGGGAATACCTCCAGCTAGCATATCTGAGGTGGTGGAGGAAAGGATTTGCTTGCCCTCAGGCTGCTGTCAAGGTTGCGGGATACTTTAAACTAACTAAACTCTCTTTACACCCATGTATATCTGCGAAAAGGCTTTTCATGCTTTTAAAGATGAGGTAGGGTACAAATCCACACGGAACATTCCAGTAATTAGCACTCTGCGGATGCGATCATCAAATTACGGTGCGTACACAGGAAATTAAGGCAATAGTCTGTACTGTCTAGAATTACCCTTTGTTTATAATGGCACTTTTTCCAAAATATCTTGATGTTTATACATTCTCCATCTTAAATACAGCTCATATGTGCTTGCTACAAATGGCTTCAAATATATCTGTACCTTCACTCCAGATTTCTCTTAAAATTGTGACAAAATAAGGATGCAAGGTAACAAACTTCTCTTTTCTCTTTTGATTTGTCTGGAGAAAGTGAAGTCTTAAACATACAGCTATAATCAATGTTTTTGATAGATCACATAACATAGTTGTTCATAATAATAAGCTTATTCTTTGTGTTTTTACAGCCTGAAACTCTGCTGTTTTGGTTCACTCGATCACTTTCATTAGTGTTGTTTTCAGCAGCAGCAGCAGTAGACAGCTGTTTTCAGTGAAAAGGCTCAGATAAGCCCACTGTTCACGACCTGTCCAGCACTACATGACAGAAAGGCAAAGTTTGCAACTAGCTGGTGAGCATAATAAAGAATTTAAAAGGTAAAGAGACAGATATTTCCCTCAGGAGGGAGTGGAGACCAAAACAAAGGTATTTAAATATGCAGCTGTTTCACCTTATCAAGTGATTGTTGTGTCTGTGCTGCCTTTCTGTGAATTTAAATTCAGAAATATAACATCTTAAGTATCATTTATTAAGAATATAAAAAATCTCAGTTAATCTGGTTCATCAGATGTTGCTAAATCCTGATGGCCTCACAGAAGTAACAGTGACATCAGCTTTTTCCAACTGAGCCCTGTCCACCACAAACCAGTGAAAAGTGCACAAAGAAAAAAGAAATACAAAAATTTCAAATTTCTGCATAACCAAAAATTGTTCTAACTTTGGTACAGATGTGTGTGTTCATGTAAGACCCCATCGTTCAAAATCAGAGGTTGATTGAGAAAGTTTTCAAGGCCTTTAAGCCTAAAATTACCACCATTAAAAGAAGCTAAATGAACAAACCAGGCCATAACTTCTTAAATATATTAACTGTGTATTGCTAATAGTTTGGGACTATAGTCTGGAGTTTCATACTTACTCAGCAGCATGTAGAATCCATCTGAAGAATCATTATCAAGGTATTTGTGCAGTGACTTCAGCTTTGAGCTATGGTGGTTGCTGGCTGGCGAAAACACGCATTCCTGTGGTTCCTTTTCATACTGTTACAGGCTTCTGACTTATATGACATTTTACTTTCCAACATTTCATAGCCAATCATTGTTGTTTGCTTTGTTTTATCTTAATTCATTAATCCAGTTTATTTGGGTGTTCCTCAGGGAGCGAATTAAGGGCCGCTGTTTATTTTTTGTTTGACTCAGTGATAAATGATTCTAGGTATACATCCTGCAAACCCCCATCTGGATCTGATTCCCTTTTCATCGTGTATCCTAGTACATCTCCTTTATCTTCAGAATATTAATGTGCTGCACTGTCAGAAGCCATTGTTGTGATTGGTAAGGAAATCTTTTTGCATGACTGGATTCTTTTGTATTATCAGGCACATTGTATCTCCACAAATTACACCAAATCTGACATGATAGGGGGAGAGTGTACGTCTGTGTATATGAAAGGGAGGGGAAATGTGAGAGATAGGGACCGAGGGTCATGATGGTGAGGCGGGAGCTGGGGTGCAGAGGCATATGGCAGTTGTTAAAAAAAAAAAAAAAAAAGTGAGAGAGATGGGAACCTTCAGAAAAGCGCTGGAGGGCTCGGAGTGAGAAGTGTGAGGGAATGAGAGACAGAGTGTCAGGGAAAGAAGAGGGGAAACAAGTGATAAAAAAGTGGTGAGGACAAGTGAGCGAGAGAGAGGGAGATGTAAATGGTAGGAGGTGAAGAAAAGGGAGTGAGGGAAAAAAGTGAGAGAAGAGAGAGAGACGGGTGAACGGGGGGAATGAGAAAGAGAGGGAGAGAGAAAGTGCTGGAGGGCTGATATTTAATGTGATAAATGAGTTGTGACAGTCCGCCTCTAACCCCCTTCCAACCAGCGAGGAGGAGGAACACAGAAATAGAAAGCATTATGGGTAAAAGGACATATACAGCATTATATATGTATATAGAAAGAAGGAGGCGCGTACATACTGTAGAGAAGGAGAGGTGGAGGAAAATCAGTGCAGGCAAAAGGACATTCATAGACAGCATTATAGATGTACAAAGTGAAGGAGGCAAGTGGGGATGCATACATATAGAGGGAAAAGCAGAGAGTGAAGCAAAGCAATTTGGGTAAAGGACATACAACATTAAGGAGAGAGAAGAGAAGGAGAGAGGTAATGGCAGAGGTGGAGGGATGGAGGGGGTGTACAACGCAGCATTGGGTTAATGATCTACTGTATGAGATTCTTCGAAATAAGTGGGAGAGGGGAGAAAAATGAAAGCGAAGAAAGAATGAAATTTTAAAGCGAGATGCAAATCCTCCACGGTGATTGCCTCTCCTCTATTGTACGGGTGTCGTGTCTTCAAGGGACAGCTAATTACAACTTGTCATCATAGAGCGTGGAACAATGGCAGAGAGGTTCTTTTTCTTGTTTTTCCCTCATCTCAGACAGTCGGTCGGTGGGCCAGCACAGCTCTGGTCTATCTACTGTGGTAGTGGACTACGGACTGGAGGGAAACTGGAGTCTACTAGACAATGACAGCCACTGTAGTTTTGGTTGGGGAGTGGAAGCCCGGGAGATGACTCATAGTGAGGAATGAAGAAGGGAGAAACAGAGAGAGAGAGAAACGAGAGGGAGGGCCAGAGAGTTTTGAAGAAATAAGTCAGGAGCGAGAAGAAAAGGGGTGTGAGAGACCCTATGGCTGAGGTTTCCTGTTTGATCTCCCAGCTCTTCTCCTCTGAGTCAGCATTAACCACCTCTTCGTCTTCTTTCTTTCGCTTTCTTCTTCAACTCTGTTCTGATTTCCTCTTTCTTTGACACCTCCGTCTTTCCACGCCGCTCTTAACTCCTTGCCGCTCGGTTAATGGCCTCAAGCCAACGTGTGATCAAATATGGCAGTGGTGGCATTCCATTTCTGCAGGGGGAATGCAGTTTTTCAATCAATTAACCATAAAACCGCAGAAACAATAATATGCTATATCTGTGGTTGGGGTGATTTTACAGTAGCTTGCCGACAGAATGAGAAAGTCGCTAACTTATCCCTCTTTTTCTCCCAATCCCTATCTCTATCCCTCTCTCCAGTGTGGACAGCGAGGTTCTCTCAGGAGCCGGCAGACCAGTCGGTGGTGCGGGGCCAGACGGTGATCCTGTCCTGTGTTGTCTTCAACTACTCAGGCATTGTTCAGTGGACCAAAGATGGCCTGGCTCTGGGCATCGGAGAGGACCTCCAGGGTGAGACATCATCCAGCCTCTTCAGGCGTCCTCTGCTCTGTTCAACATGTGACTAAGACTGGCTTTTCAGAGCTGATTCTGATACTTTTGGATTGGAGCTGCTGACGGGCAAAATGTCATACTGCATGTTTAAAACTAAAGAAGTTGTAATTGTGTGAATGTCTTGAGTTCTTTCTGGTACTCTTTACACCACAGTTGCCAAGATGGCTCACCATTTACTCATTTAACTTGTCATACCACATTTCAGAGTGCAGAGGGAAGACTTGATTCATGTTTAAAGCATATTTTATTCTTACAGTGGCGTCTGCAACATTTTCATAGCAGAGGGTGGAGGCCAAAATTTACATTGCATTGCATAACATTGCATTTTTGCAAAATTTGATATTTTCACTTTGAAAGAGAGAGTTTACACCAACAATACTACAAATATAGCACAGACAAGTGAATTCGATCCAGGGGTGCTTGTATCCCAAGGTGTACTTTTGCAGTTACCAGGGCATGTAAGGATAGATTATGAACTAACTCAGCTAATATGAAACCAAACTAAGAGTCCACATCCATGCTAGCAACCCTGTGATCTAACCTTAATTTTGGCACAATGGTGCTTTGAGCTAAAGGCTAACATCAGCTCTTTATTTACCAGCTACGACAGGTTGCTGATGATAACAGGGTACGTGAGCTCAACTGACAAGGCCATGCAAGACTAATCAGACTACAAAAGTATGACTGAGCCACATTGACAAAATGGAAGCTAACTGGAATGAATCCATGTAAAGTGATCAGTCACCCCCCCCCCTTTCCCAGCACAGCATTTTGAATGATGCATGCTTGCCCAGTATAATATTGCATGTATGTAACAGTGGCGGCTAATGTATGCTGACAAAATGTTTTCGCTGCTGAATGTTTGAGTTACAGCTGGATTGAGCCAGCGGAGCAGTTTTTAGCCAAGAGACGTAAGAGGCTACTGTTATGCTAGAATACAACCAGACTAACACCAGCAAACATCCCATCACACCACGAAGTGGTTCAAATTGTTCACTTATTTAGGTTGACTGTGGCCACCTTCTGCATGTATCATCCTGTGTTTGATGGGAAACCCTAAGCTCCTTCAGGTACGTTTAACTGACACCCTTGAGCTTGGACGAGGAGCATCACATCATCACCTCTCTCAAATCAGCAGTGCGTGACAGTCACCGGCCAATATGTGATTTTTATTGAAAGGCCAATTCATCAACAAATACTATATAGGCCTCATTCCACTATGCAGCTCTGTGCCCTAACTGTTCACTCCTGTTTTTGGACGTTCCATTTCTGTCCTTGATGATGAAATTTCAAGTTTGATTTATTAAGTCTCCCTCTTGTCCGTCTGTCAACAACAACAATTTAAGACGCAGCTCGTCTTGACTTCGACAAAACTTGGGGGAATGATGCATCTCGTCGTTGTGTTACAGCATTTTCAGAATTGCACTGATTAGCCCAAAGGGGGCTTTGCAATTACTGGTTGAAACAAGTGGGCATATTTTTAACTGATTGGTCCAGAGGGAGACTGCATCATTTGTGGCATGCTGCTGTCTTGTTTTTGTGGATGTCGTCGTTGTTTTCCTTTGACTTTGTGCTTTAATATTCTGTTTTTCTCTCCCTTTGCTTTGGTTACCTTACTCAAATTTCTCCCCTTCCTTTCTTTTTCTTCCACACCCCTTCCTGATCTAATGTGTTCTATGATTTTGGATATATTTTGTAATTCTTTGGCCTCTGTAATCACCCACTCCTCTCCTGTCCCCTCCTCTGTCTGTCATGCTATTCCTTTGCAACTTCCTCGTCTGAGCTCCCTTGTTCCTTTCTCTCCCTCTTGTTCTTCTTCTTTTGGCTCCCTCCGCTGTGCTGAGCCCTCGCTTCTCTTCTTCATTTAACTTTTCTACCTTGTCTCTCTTTCTCTCTCCTTACCTTCACCTTGCTTGACACACTCTCAGCTCGTGCTCTCCTCTTTCTCTCCTCCTCTCCGTCCTTGTCTGTCTCTTCTCCATCCTTTTCTGTCTCTCCTTCTCCCTCCTTTTATTTTAATCATATTGTTACTGTAATGGTCCAGTGCTTCAAGCCAAAGCTTTTAAATAAAAACATGTGAATGAACACTGGCCGCTTCATGCACACATACACTCAGTGGGTGGGTGTGTGTGAGTGTGTGTGTGTGTGTGAGGCTCTGTCCCTCTGCTCCCCCGCCTCCTTCTCTGGGCTTTTCATACGCTTTCTCGCTCTCGACATTTCACATGCAAATGCACGTATATGCAAGGCACACACACATGCACACCACACATGCATGCAGAAACAAGGACACACAAGGTTAGGCGAGCTGCAAAGCTCAGTTTGGAGGCTACGCGTGGAAATGGCGCAAAAAATTTCGCATGCAATCTTTGTCTGGGCAGCAAACATGAATTCTGCACCATGGACTGGAGTCGATTTGAGTCCTCTAAAACGTTGCTGTCATAATGCATTCATCTTTTTCCCCCTGCTGGTGAGAGAGAGAGAGAGAGCGTGGATGCCACCTAATGGCGAGAATGCACAGCAGTGACACAGCTGGGCTGTGTGGCGGATGGGGGAAGGGGGAAGCGGCTGTGTTGCGTGTGTGTGTAATTGCGTGAATGTGTATGTTTGGCCATGCATTTGTGTTTGTGCATGTCTGACGTATCATACGGCCGCGCATCTCACTGGTGTCATTTAGACTGGCGAGGAAAACGTCAGACTTTTGCTTCATGTGTGACACAGATCTCTGATGTTTTATTATCAGCATGAGCTGGAAGAAGCTGTGTGGCGTTGCATGTTTTTGGATTCTGATACAGACCACATGGGCATGTGGGTCCTGAGACATGTAATGAATTACCAGTTTGAATTTGAAAGGTCAAATATAGATCTAAATAATGAATAAAGACATATATACTGTATATATAGTGAAACAGTGATATTTGGCCAGCATTAGCACATCTTAGAAAGATTTTGGCTAAAATGTGAATAAATGTGAAGCCATAACCAAAATATGTTCAACACAAGCAGAAGAAAGCTGAAGGTTTTAAGATAGCGTACAAATGTATCAAGATCATTCAATACTATACTATATTTTATACTGTGTCTGTTTGTGTCCCAGCCTGGCCCAGGTATCGTGTGCTGCGTGTGCAGGAGTTGGGTCAGTACAACCTGGAGATCCTTTCAGCTGATCTGTCTGATGACTCCCTGTACGAGTGCCAGGCCCCTGATGCCGCCCTGAGGTCCAGGAGGGCCAAACTCACCGTCCTCAGTACGTTTGTGTGACAGTGCACATGTCTGTAGAAAGCGTGTGAGATGTTTTGTGTGTTTCTAACAGTCTCCTCTCCCGGTCCAGTCCCCCCAGACGACCCGGTGATCGATGGGGGTCCGGAGGTGTTGCTGAATGCGGGGGAGTCCTACAACCTGAGCTGTGTGTCTCGAGGGGCCAAACCGCCTTCTATGATCGAGTGGCTTAAAGATGGGCTGCCTGTGGAGGGAGCTGCCAGCACCACTGTAAGTCTAACACCGAGAGCACATTCACCGAGACACACTAAACACACGCTCATGTTTTTACAGTTACAGCATTTCACCTGTGTTGTCAATCTTTCATCGATGTCTTTCCACCGTCCATCATCAGGAGGTGCTTCCGGACAGGAAGAGGGTGACCACACGGAGCTACCTGCCAATCCAGCCCGTTGACAGCGACACTGGGAGGAACTACAGCTGTGTGGCCACCAACCTGGCTGTTCCCACCGGCAAAAGCACAACTGTCACCCTCAACGTGCACCGTAAGTAATTAAATCAGGACAGAAGCCAATTTTAACTCACATTGAAATGTGGATATTTTTAAAAAGACCTCTGAAATATTTAAACACTGCATAAAGGACTACACTTTTTATACAATGTATTAAAATAAGTAACTAAAAGTTCCTTTAAAAAGCAACATGGTGTCATATTTTGAAACATAAAATATCTGCCAGCAGCTAAAAGTTTTATAGCTGTTCTTAAGTAATGCATGGAGGCCATTTTGCATCCAACTGTCCTCCAGATTGCAGCATATATTAGGTGTAGCAAGGCTGTTGTTATGTGAGTCTCTCTCTCTCTCATGCAGATCCGCCAACAGTGACCTTGTCCATTGAGCCTCGCTCTGTCCTGGAGGGGGACAGAGTCACCTTCACCTGCCAGGCTCACGCCAACCCTCCTATAATGGGCTACAGGTCTGCATGCAAAGACAAGCACAGTCTCATTTTTACTGTGCCTTGTTCCAGGGAGAGTGCATTTAACGTAGTATGTTTTAACCCCAGGTGGGCTAAGGGAGGCGTGGTGCTGCAGGGTGCCAGGGAGAGTGTGTTCACCACAAAGGCCGACCACTCCTTCTTCACTGAGCCCGTCTCCTGTCTGGTTTTCAACGCTGTGGGAAAGACCAACGTCAGCATCCTGGTGGACGTTCACTGTGAGTCACGCAATACTCATCTCACCTTGTTCAGTCGCTTGTGGCCCACTTTACTCACTACATTCTGGAGTCAGAGGGATAAAACATTGTTGTGTTTCTGTTTTCCTCTGAGCAGATTTTCCCCTTTTAGTCCTACTGCATTATTACTCAAGCACCACAACAAACATCTCTCTCCGTTTCTGTCTCCAGTCGGTCCAATTCTGTTGGTAGAGCCGCAGCCAAAAACGGTAGATGTTGACTCTGATGTCACCCTCAACTGCAAATGGGCTGGAAACCCTCCGCTCACACTCACCTGGTTCAAAAAGGGTTCAAACATGGTAAGAAACGAAGAGCCCATACAGGGCATATTTCTGCTCTGTTCTTGTATTCACACCACTTTCACAGTTCACTCAGTTCTCCCATGTTTACAAAAGCAGTCTGTCATTCTCATTTTTTTTTTATCATTGTTGCATTAAATAAAATTCAGTAGCCTGTTAGCTTAGCTTAGCACCAAGACGGCAAACAGGGGGAAACAGCTAGCCTAGCATTGACAAGAGCTAACAGAATCTTCCTACTGACAACTTTTAAGTTCATGTTAAGTATACTGTATATGACATGCAGTTTTGGGTTTATGTGTTAACTAGCTTAAGTGGGTGGGTGGAATATTGTTGCCACTGTACAGACCCAGATTAGCAGTTTCCAGGATCAGTTCATGCTGAAGTCACCAAAAGAAAACAAATTATTTCCCAAAATGTCCAAGTTTTTCTTACTCTAGCCAGTAAGCCAACAGAACTCCCTCTTCCATTTTTTAGTTCAGTTGGATTTTTGAGTTTTGTAAAATCTGTATTTTTAGACAAAGGCTAGACAAAAGGTAACGGTCTCTGCTTTGTTGTTAACATCTGCTGTGTAGCTACAGACATGACTTTGGTTTGGCCTGTAAACAGTCTGTTAGCTGCTCTGACTCTCATTAAACTACAGTGTAGATACAGTTACAGCACAGTAAATGAAATCTGGCAGCAAACTATGAGATGACTATGGCCTACACCTACACCTTTATAATCAGCCTTGTACAGGTATCTCTCTCTCTCTCTCTCTCTCTCTCTCTCTCTCTCTCTCTCTCTCTCTCTCTCTCTCTCTTTAGGTGGTTACATATTTAGCCATAATTTTCATGCAGCTAATTTTCCAATGGATGTGGTTGCTAGGCAACTGCAAAACCTTTGTGATGGGTTAAAAGCAGATGTGCAAGTTTGCATTGTTAGCCAGTTAGGGTCAGAGTAGTTGAACACATACACTCAAATAAGACCAGACACACAAATATGCAACATGATCAAAATAACAAGGTATACAGGTGGAGGTACAATAGTACATTAGCCTCTCCTCTACTTATGTACGTGTAGCAGATTTACCTTGTTTATATTTGTGTCACTCCCCCGCAGGTTCTCAGTAACAGCAACCAGCTGTATCTGAAGTCAGTGAGCCAAGCAGATGCCGGCCAGTACGTATGTAAGGCCATCGTCCCACGGATTGGAGTAGGAGAGACTGAGGTCACACTCACCGTCAATGGTCAGCAAAGATCCACACAATTTTATGTAACACTGGTTGTAGATGAATAACTTGTACTAACTAAAAGGTCAGCTTGTCAGTAATTGAAAAAAATGTTTTATGTCCAAATGTGGTGGCTGTTTATTTTGGAAATCATAAAAGTCTTTCCTGGTAGGGTCAACAAGAGTGAAAACACCAGACTTGAATATGATTTGCTGTATTTGAAGTGTAATTTATCTCTTTCACACACACTCACTCACATATCTTCTTGTTTTTTTCCAGGTCCTCCCATGATCTCCAGTGATCCTGTCCAGTATGCAGTGAGAGGGGAGAGAGGAGAGGTGAAATGCTACATAGCCAGCACACCTCCTCCAGATAAGATTGTAAGTTAAAGGGAAAAAATGTGAATAAAAAAACAGTGCTGTGAAATATTTCTGTCACAAAGGCCATAAAGGAAATGTAAAATTGATTTAAACCTGCCATCAATTATTCAGAAAAAAGGCTGAACATGGAAAAGCTTTGGTCACAAAGAGCACAAGGTTGTACCTTTTTGTCTGACAGTTGTTATTTTACTGTTACTGTACCTTCCTCTTCATAAATGGCTCCACTTGTGCACGGTAAATGGTTTTAGGCGCTGTCCTCGTTACTTTTTGAGTGGTGACTCACCCCTAAACTCTCCCAGAATTTCCCTCCATCCCATCACATAAACAAACCAACACTAACACTAAGCCGGTCCGCTTTTAGCTCCTGCGACAGAAATCAGCCTGGATGCTTTCTCCACTCGGCTGTATCACAGAAAGCAGTAGTAGTCCCTCTGCTCTCGGGCCTCTGTGACTGATCCATCCTGACTCGCAGTGCTCGCTCTTAATGCAAGTGGCGGAGGATGGGACAGAAAAAGATTTATAAAATATAAAGGAATGGAGAGGAACAGTTGTCCCAGTAAACGCCACAACCGGGAGATTATCCTTCTCTGGAATAAGTGGGCAGATTATGGGAACATGTGGGTTTATACATAATTAACTCGCTTTAGTACAGCACTTCAATGCTGAATAATACAGTTGCTTTTAGTGGCTTTAAAGTTGGAGAATGTGCAAGATTCTCGCCAGCTCAGTCATCCCCACCCTCCTCCCCTTCAGGCTGCAGAAACATACAAACTGTTGCTGGTTTTAGCAAGTCATGCAATGTGTGTGTTTACATATGAGTGAGTAGATTTCTGTGATCTATTTTTGTCCCGCCTTTCTACAGTATGTGTTGGAGTTAGACAGAAATATGTGGCCAATAATGGATTTTTAGCGAATATCATAAGTCAGTCAATCTGATGTGATGAAATGTATGGAACCTGTAATTGAATGACTTAAATGTGTTGGTTGTTTTTACACTTTATTTGAATAATTTTCAAGAGGAAGTAACATCACAATCACAATAACCACAGAACAATTAATGAAAAAATGGAACAAAGAAATATCATAGAATGCACATTTCTATAGTGTTTGTGCAACTGGATAAGGACTTTCCATGTAATCCAAAAGGGAACCGCAAACTTTATAGAATTCATTTGTGGTTTTCTTAAAACTGGAATACATGTTTGGTTTTTTTTTTTACATGATAACAACCCACTAAACCACACTGACACAGAAAGGGATTATGTCTAGAAAGGAGTGAAATACAATACTGTTATGGTTCAGTGTGTGTGATATGTTTTTTCACTTTCTTGTAAGGAGTTCAATCAAAAGATTAATACCGCTCTCATGCCAGTATGGTAAATATGCTAGCAGTTGGTTAGGTTAGCTTAGCACAAAGACTGGAAACAGCTTGTCTTGCTCTTTGGAGGTTATGCATAATTTGTTTCATTGTTTAATCAGTCACTTGGTCTCAATTAGTTAATTTGTTAGTTTTAGAGGTGCTTTAGGCAGAGTCAGGCAGGCTGTTGCTTCATGCTAAGCTAACTAGCTGCTGCCTGTAGCTTCATATTTAACATACAGATGTGAGAGTGGTATCAGTCTCCTCATCAAAGTCTTATTGAAGTAAGAAGGTGAACATACATATTGGCTTTATTGCAATAGCAATGACAAAGATATATCCAGAAAATGTGTTCAGTGTCGACATGCAGGAAGATATAAAAATATAAAATTTTAATTTGCCATACAGTTTGGATGAGCACAATTTTACTTTTACTTTAATTGTGCTATAATTATGACCTCTTGTATGTGTGTGTGTGTGTTGCAGGTGTGGGCGTGGAAGGAGAACGTGTGGGAGAAGGAGAAGGGGACGCTGCTGGAGAGGTACACGGTGGAGCAAAGCAAACCATCGGCAGAGGGCGGCGGCGTCCTCTCCACGCTGACCATCAACAACGTGATCGAGTCCGACTTCCTGTCCACTTACAACTGCACAGCCTGGAACTCATTTGGCCCGGGCACCATGATCATCACACTGGAGGAGACCGGTGTGTTTCATGAACTCATTATTTTTCAGTTCCATGAGAACTCAGTACCTGGGCATGGGGCAATTCTTATGTAATTTAGGTTAATGTGATGTATTTGTTACATTAAATCATGATTTTGCAGCTGTAGATAGACGTTTGCATCCCTAACTCAGTCCATTCCTTCCTCTCTCTCCCTCTCTTTCTTCTCCCTCACCCCCTCACTTCAGAGGAAGTCCCAGTGGGAATAATAGCCGGCGGGACGGTTGGCTCTACCATCCTCTTGTTCATCTTTCTGCTGGTCCTCGTTCTTATCTTCTACCGGCAGCGCAAAGGCAGTGAGTCACATCCTCCATGTGCTTAACACGTACAGTATAAATACGTTTATGTGTATTTCCTGGAGGATTATGGTTTAAATGCTCATCAGTAGACCAAACAACCTGCAGCAAAGCAAAGAAAATCAAACACCTTCAGCTCCCTCTCCACCATATGGATGTAGGTCCCCTCTGAACTTGCTCCTCCAGCTCGTGAAAACAAGACACGCGTGTCCAGCTGTATTCAACCTTGCCGTGTTTTGCTTCCAGGTCGGCGCGGGGTCACTCTGGGTAAGCCTGACATCAAGGTGGAGACGATAAACAAGGAGACCCACAGCTTAGAGGAGGACTCCGGCAGCGTCTCCACGGCTTCGCGCATGGTCAAGGCCATGTACTCGGTGAGCAGCAGCGGGATATGTGTGTTTGGGCCGGACGCTGTTTACACAGCCTGTAGCTGTAGAAAAAAACTCAGATTAACTCAGTAACCTCTCTCTACACCACACTTTTGACTGAAAACAAACTCTGTGCTTTCCTCTGTAATTTAACCTTTTAACACTTTTTAATCCATTTTCTCTTTTCCTGTCATACTCTGTTGCCTCCTTCCCTCTTCTGTTTTGTTACGGCACCTTCTCTCCTCCTTTTTGTTTTTGTTTTGTTTCCTTGTTTGACGGTTTAGTTTCTCCCCTCTGTGTCCTTCTCTCCCTCCAATCAGCCCTTTAAAGATGACATAGAGCTCAAGTCTGACCTCCGCAGTGACACCCTGGACACCCGTCAGGAGTATGACCTCAAGGTGAGCTCGCACAGAAACACTTGATAATATTAAATCAGGAAACAGACTGTCTTTAGAATCAAAACTTTTTTTCCTACTAAAAGACTCAAAAATGACACAGCACTGTGAAGGGTTACAATCACAGGAGAGTAGTGGAGAAACAGGTAGAAAAGCAACGAAACGTTGATAATAAAATGATGCCAAAGTCAGAGTGAGGTCTTGTGGAGTCATTTTGGAGCAAGGTTTCATTCTAATTATACCTCAAAGGGCTGCAAATATCCTAATCGTTACTGACATGGTGACTCTGACTGATGACTTTCATCCAATGATGTGCTGCGTTTCTTCTCTGATGGGAGTGATGTCACCCAGGATGACTCTGCGAGTATCCACTTGACACAGAGCAGAAAAAAATGAACCATGTCATTTTACTTCTAAGAGTTTTATACCATAAATGAAGCCTCATTTATTAATGTACAATCCCGCCTGACCACTGATTGATCTCAAAAGTGTTTCACTACTCTTACAGTGATCCATGCTTTGAGAAGTATTGAATTTCCTTTTTTAAATAGTTTACACACTGCAAAGAGATTGAATTTAATGTATAGTAGTACTTCAGTCTGATACATTCTTAATGTTGAACCCCCCCCCCCCCCCCAAAAAAAATTTAATTTTTGTAACATGTAAACTGCTTTGCTGTGAGTGTAAGCAGATTATCCACATAAAGTGTTTCCTACTATCCATCCA
Organism: Protonibea diacanthus; assembly: GCA_028641955.1. Lineage (NCBI taxonomy): Eukaryota > Metazoa > Chordata > Actinopteri > Sciaenidae > Protonibea > Protonibea diacanthus. The sequence continues at coordinate 13,761,172 of CM053998.1, forward strand.
GCAGAGTTAACAGCCTGTTTCTCTAATTCACATTTTGCCATTTTATCATAAATGTAATTTTGTTTTGTACCTGAAATAAAGACATTAACAACCTCATTAAACATTCACACAGTTCACAAGACGCTCGGTGGAATGTTTTAAAGCTGGACTTGTTAAATGATTAAATGATTTGTTGCACCTTCATTTCAGTGTCACGGTCAGGTCTTTAATTCGGTTACTTTTATCTTCTTACAGTGTACACTGTGTATCTAACTGCTGTTAGCCACCAAATGTGACTTCTTACTTCTGACTTACGAATATGACCGCAATCCATTTAAAACAATTCCACCTCTGCATCTGTACAAAATCTCCTCCCAGCACAGCTGTCTCGAGCCTCAAGAACATTTAGACCTCTTTCTGTCTTCTACTTTTCTTCATCCTTCAGTATGTTTGGGTTGGTGCGTTTTTGGCACCAGCTGCTTTTTTCCCCTCTGGGCAACATGTTGTTGACTGTAAGTGAAAAATACTTCAAATTCATTTTTTTGGATTTTAGGTCAGTTTGTCATTCAGACCAATCAACAAAAAAATCCACCACCGTCTCTTCTGCAGAGATGTGTTCCTACTTCATGTGCTGGTTTATAGGAGGCCTTTTAAACTTAGTGTCAGTATCTGTGAGAATATTAGAGTAGGATTTTTAAGACATGCAGTCGTCCTTTCTTTAATTGCTGGAGTTCCTTTGGTCTTCTCTGACCTTCACTCGCAGTCCAACTGTGAGCCAGCTAACTCCCCTGATTACTGAGAAAGTTGGCCCATTCCTCTTGAAGATATTTAAAAACAGAAAAAAACTCAAATCGGAAAGAAATTTTTAAAAAGACAAAGGACTTTTAAATGTATCCTTCGCATTCAGCTGGCATGAATCATTTATACATTTTGACACCGTGGGGCTGGGCTTAGGTGATTAATGTATTCTCACGCATAAAGCTGCCAAAATGTTCTGCTGAAACTCCCCCCAATGAATATTTTGTAAGGGCAAACACACCACCCCTCTAGCTGAAAGTGCTGCCTTGGATCACTTTGAAGAAACACAGACATGAATCCACCCCAGGAGGTGGTTAGATCACCCCGACAACAGCCTCAGCCAGACTGTTTTTTTCCCTCCCCGCTGCCTGAAGCACCGAAGCAGTGAAAACAGAGTTGGGTGTGGGTGGGGGGCAAGAGATGTATGGATATGTGAGAGACAGTGAGATGGCAGAATCATGTCAAATTTAATAGCAGAGCAACATTAGAGGATTCAGCAGGGGGTGTAGTGAACATCATTCTTTCTGGGATCAGCGCTGCGTGTTGGCTGGGACCCACCCTGCTGGAGATGCCTGGAGTAAACTTATGAGCTTCCACTCGTGAATGAAATCAGTTCTTTTGTTAACCTGGTCAAAAAAACTTAAACTTTTTACAAATAAAATAGAGAAGCAGCTCACGGTTGGAAAAACATTTAGGCAGTGACACTTTGATTGACATGCACTGGCACAAGTTTTATCATTTGTCGGGTAATGTACGTACAAAAACAGTACACTGTGAAAATTTAGGACACGGCTGATGCTTTTTTTTTAACATCGTTCTGCTGTAACTTATATTCAAATGTCATTGTGCTCCAGGAATACTTATTTAAAGGTCACTAGAGGCACAAGAGATCGAGATTGCACCCTGTTAACATTTACCAACACTTTCTTTTAAAAGTTAATAGATACACAGTGCATAAAAGATCTTTTGAAAGTTGGCATCATTTTGGAGGCTGCTCTGAAGATGACAGTCTTGGTGGATTACTTGTTTCCTCTGTAACTTTTCTCTTAAGAATAAGACTTTGATCTGAAGCAGCTGAGTCACAAAAAAAGAGAGCAAACTGCCCTCACAGCACAATCTTAATGAATCTGGACCTGGATGCTGACCAGCTCGAGTTCACCCTGACTCTGACCTTTTACAAGAAAGAGGATTTCTCTTTAGGGATCAGGAAGGAACATAACATTATTATTATTGAGGCCTTTTGACCTTAACAATCTATAGATTCGCACAGAAAATAATTTTGACCATCACCCTCATTATTTCTCTTCTTCATGCTCGCTCTGTGTTTTTGTGTCCCTGCCTCTCTCTTCAGGATCCCACCAATGGCTACTATAACGTGCGGGCCTCCACCCATGATGAAGGCCGCCCTGCCTCCCGCTCCACCATGCACTACTCTGACTACCGCTCTCCTGCGGGAACACCAGGGGGAGCTGCGTCTATTAGCAGCAGCGCTGGCGGCTCAGGAGCCACAGCCAGCGGAGGAGCCCCTGGTCCACCTGGCCCCCTCACCTCACCTGGCCGACCCCAGGCCTGCTATGACCCCCGTCCCCCCTCCAGACTGTCCCATATTAGCTATGCCCAGTTCAACACCTTCACCCGCGGGGGCCAGAGCCAGCAGCCCCCAACTAACCCCGCCCCCGTGGCCAGCGACTTCCCAGGGGACTGCAGCCTCCTGGACTCCACTTCCCAGCTGGCATACGACAACTACGGATACCCCTCGCATTACCAGACCTACCGAATGGGTTTTGCCCCGTCCAGCCTGGCCCCACTGGAGGCAGGCCCATCCTATGAAATGTATGGGGTTGGATCCGGGGTGGGACCTGGGGTGGGACCTGGGGTGGGACCTGGGGTGGGACCCGGGGTGGGATCCGGAGTGGGTAGCCCAGGGGTTGGCGTGGGTCCCGGTGGCCCTGCTCCCTCGGGATCAGAGACTGGACTAGGGAAGTACGGCAGCTCCACTCGCTTCTCCTACACCTCGCAACACTCTGACTACTCCCACAGCCGACACACACAGAGGATGCAGACTCACGTGTGAGACAGAGAGCATAAACACCTCACAGTCTTAGCAGAGCATGAGGAAGCATCTTATAAATAGAGTTGCACCTAAAAACACACACAAGCATAGAATTACACACACATTTTTTCACACAGTAATACAGATTACAGACACACGAAAACATTACACACACACACATGCATACACACCCATGCACAGAGTCAGAAGACCATGCCCATGAGACAGGGAGGGTATGAGAAACGCAGAGGCACAGAGAGAGTAAAACAGATGAGTGGAGAAAAAAAAGGAGTTTTAGTGAGACAGGGAAGGGAAATTCCACACAATTTTGAATTCCCTCACTCCCAATGTGTTTGTATATCTGAGCTCTGAAAGAGCGGACGGCGCAAGTCACAATCAAGACTGGGGAAGAGAGCAAGAACCAGAGAGAGGACGAGAGATCACAGATATTTGGAGCCCAATAGCTTTTGCTATGAACTGACTTTGTAAATGATGAGAGAGAACGTCTTAAGGCAAAACTGACTGTCAAATATGGTACACGCTGATCGGGAGAAACCTCAACCAGTGGAAGTCATTTCTGGCCGCCATTTTTAAAAGATTTTTTGCTTCATCATTGAATAAGACAACTGTCTTATTCACTGATCACAGAGCACATATATATATAGTGTATCCCATAATGCCCTTCTGTACAGTGGTACTGTCCATCATGCCTGTTAGGCGGGTGGGGGAGTGTGTTGGGTTTGGGGTGGGATTGGGAGGGTTGTCATCATTTTGCACTGCATCTACAGTATTCATGCTTAGACGTCCCTTATCTATATCTGTGTAATGTCTTCTTTTTATTTGCACACCAGACTAGAGCTTTGTATTCTATTTTTTAACATTACAGAATTATTTTTGTCAATGTAAAACATGTAATGTGTATGTATGGACCAAATGTTTGAACGTGAGCGCACATAACTTTGGGAGTTCGCCTGGGTGATTCCACTGAGAGAGGGTGAAGAGTCGTGCCAACAGCGGAGCCTGATTTCAGGACGTATTTCACATCAGAAGGGTATATCAGTGTATAAACGAAACCTAGTGCCAAGTGTTCATGTTGTTCTTCACCTTAGACCATGTATATGCAGTAGAAGCTCCTTCTATTGGTGACTGTTGCTTTATAAACCAGGCTCGGGGCCTTGAGTCATTCCCAGACATTTTTCGTAGGCTGGAGCCTTTTTTCTTTGAGCTCTTAACTACAAGCCTGGTGCAGACAGAGAGAAAAACACAGAAGTTGGGTTTAGAACTGAGTGGCCTTATAGGGGAACATGTCGTACATTTCCATTTTGAATCATTCCTCATCGTCTGTCTGCCAAAACGGCCAGAGGAGAATGTGTATGGAGAGGTTCAATGAAGGCTTGTCCACAATATTGACATGTAGTAGTGTATGACTGAGTGTGTGTGTGTGTGTGAGAGAGAGAGAGAGAGTTCAAGAGGGAGTGTGTGGGCGTTTGCGCGCACATCGATTTGTACAGTGTGTTTGTATAGATGTGTGAATGACTGTGCGTGTTTGGGAAGCATACTGTAAACACGCAGCGCCCGACTCGAGTGTGCGCGTGACTATCGTATGCATGTCGGTGTGTATACAGTATGTGTGTGTGCATGTCTGTGTCTAAGTGTGCGAGTGTGTGTTTCAGTATATGTCCATATCATTTCTCTCACAATCCTGTTACAGTACTTTTATACCTCTGGTAGGACTGTATCCTGTATTATTGTGTCTTTGAATTTAGAAAAATCCAATGTTTATCTTATTGTACTGTTCTTCGTAGCAGAGAAAACTGTTCAAAAGATGTACAACGAACATTATCAAACTCTCATTTTTTAATTTCATTATCTTCAATATTTTTTAAAAATGGTATGTAATTATTTTTCCACAGTATTACATAAATAAAAGCACTGTTTTTTATAAAAAGCAGAGTTTGTCATCTTTGGGCAGGTGGGGTAAAATAGACATGTTCATTATTTTGACATATGGAGACGTACATTTTGAATTTGTGGGTACATATATGTTTACATAGGGTTTATTTAAAATACATATATAATTTTTAATATTATTTATTGATTGATTCTTCCCATGAGGTTCCAAATACACTGTTAAACATCTGTTCTCTTGTCATGAAATGATTGTGACAATGTGATCTATTCTTGATAGGTAAAGTGTATCTTACAACAAACAAAAATTAAACCACAATTAATCTGATGTGTATAAATAGGGATAAAATGAGGATGTGTCTGAAAACATAATTATTACAACTTTATTATATTATATTACACTGAAGCTGTCTACAGGAAGGGACAGAGCAGACTCTACTTGTTGAGGTTTGCAGTAGGATGTTGGAGCTGGTTGTAGAAAGAGGAATGTTCCATAAAGTTCTCAACATAATGGGGAACAGTTCACATCCCCTGCACAACCTAGTGGTCAAACAACAGAACTTGTTCAGTTGGCAGCTCCTGCAACTCTGTTATAAAAAGCATCACTACTACTACTGCTACTACTGTTGTAACACTTTATAATAACACCCTCTGCAGGGAGAGGTGACTCATTATGTGACAATGTGGAGGGTACATATTTGGATAATAGAAATATAGCAGCTAACTTGCACTGGCTCATTCTCTGACTAAGAATGCACAATTCACATTTTATTGATTTTATTGAGTGATTTTATTAAGTTATTGTACAGAGTTATATGTATCATTTTCTTTTGTATATTTCACACAGATTGAACTACGTTCCTTCCTTCTCTTATACTTGCTTATTCTATATATACTGTAGCCATTTCAAACTTACCTATCTTAATATGATATGATATGATATGATATGATATGATGTGATGTGATGTGATGTGATGTGATGTGATGTGATGTGATGTGATATGATATGATATGATATGATATGATATGATGTGATGTGATGTGATAATTCCAATATTTATCATATACGTTTACATATAGAATTTTTAATATAAAGTACTTTAAACGGATTTAAAATCAAAAACAACACTCTGCACACAAACTCAGAGGTACAGCAGGCCAGGCTTAAAATGTGTGACACATTTAAAAAAAAAAAAAAAAAAAAAAAAAAAGATTACATGTGGGGGTCCCTGTTCTGTTTGTCTCTCGTCCAAGGGGTCCTTGGGCTGAAAAAGGTTGAAGACCCCTGCAGTACAGTACTTTATGTGTGAGGACACATGTGACCGACAGGGGGCAGACGCACACACCTTACACTCTTAACGTGCCTCTAACACAACAAAAGAAAAATGCTCCCTACGTCATTGGCCAGAGGTTGTCTGACAGCCAAGATGGCTGCCACGATGTTGAGGTCGCTGAGCAAACTCGGACGTCCTTCAACAAAATTAATATTGAATAATAATTTGCTGAGCCCCGGTTGTACTGTCCTGCAAAACAGGTAAGCCTACAAAAAACGTCACGCTTCGTGTGAACATCGTCTTAGCAGCCGTGCTAGCTTGTGCTCCACATAAATATGCACACCGCGAAGCTAATGTTAGCTGGACGCTAAATAAGCCGACTTGCTCTCTTCTTAAATAATTGGGGTCATGGCATGAATTGTACTTTCCTTCTGAATGGAGAACGTCTTTACGAAGCAGACATGTAAGTGTTAAGGTGATAAACATGTCGGCCTTAAAGCTGCCGCATGTTGTAGCATAGATTAGCTCTGCTGCTGTCTAGACTAAGCTGGAGTCAAAGTGTTAGCCGTGTGATTAGCCAGAGTGTGTCAGTGTTTACCACACTGTGCCTGTGCCTGTGCATGTGTAACACTCTGTGTCAAGTGTTTTCCTTATTATGCAATAGTTACAAGCAAAACTGATCAGTTTCTGGCTGGAAGGATGCGAGTTACAGTTTAATTAACAAAACGTGTGTGAGGAGTAAACAGCCATGTTGTTGCAGCTGTTCGAGCTAAATTCAAGATCTTGAATGCAAATGACATAAAATAAAGACAGTATGTCTTTTATAAACTACTATCAGTCTTTAAAATCAGCTTACATTCTTACTTTCAGAAAACTATCTTACCCCCTTACGTTTTGATGTGCTGTTTGAGACTGAACACAGAGTTGTTATTGACAGGTTGTGATACAGGACCTCTACAGTTCACTGACTTAATCAGTTTTCATGTTGTTACAACTGACACCAGTAAAAATATTTTGTCATCCTAGCACGATCTCTGATCTACACATCACACTTCAATTGACAGCATTAACAAAATGAGATTAAAGCCTCTGTGGCAACTTGCAAGCAGCCTGAGATGTGACGCACATCAAAACGTTTTGCATCCCGTTGATGCTCAGGGTTAGCTCAAATCTCACAAAACAAAGGCCTGCTACTGTACCTTACCTCAGTGTTAAGAATGTATGAATGTTTCTCACAGGCAGAAACAATGGCAGCCAGATGTGGAGTACACGGAGCAGTTTTCTGGGGCCGTGATGTACCCCACTGCTTTGAATGAGAAATGGAGCCCACCCCCATGGAATGGTACCATTCTCACACACACACACACACACACACACACACACACACACACACACAGTCACACTTTTAGGTCTACTAGTTAAATGATTCAGGTTTTCCACTAATGATATTTTTAGCCTTTATTGATTTAAATCAACAGTTGAATGTAAAATGTTGGTTTGCCAAGGCACTGTAAAGCTGACAGCAGTCTAATATATTCATAAATATATAGGTTTGTCAGGGATAGAACAATAAAGACCTTGACTTATTTCCAGTGTTGTCCCTGGTGTTGCCAACCTTTGTATTAAGACAGAGAAAAGCCCTTGTGATTAAAAACTTGCATGGCATACTGGATTTAATATTTGGGTGTTAAATCATGTATTTATTTGTTGGGATTTGGCCTATGGTGTGTGTGAGAATGAGGCGCAGATTAGCAGTACACATCTGATCACACTTATTTTTCACCATGAATAGGACTCAGACTTTATCAGTTTCACTTGTTGACTGGGATAAGCCTCAGTTCCTGTTTTTAATTTGATTAGAAAATCTGATCCTGATGCATTACCCGTTTATTTAACTAAATGTTTTAATTGGCCTGAGCCTGCTTGTATTGTTTTGCAGACAAAGATCCTCCTGCAGAGAAGGATGTGTCCAACCTGACCATCAACTTTGGACCCCAGCATCCTGCAGCTCACGGTGTGCTGCGTCTTGTCCTGGAGCTCAGCGGAGAGTCCGTCAAGAAGTGCGACCCCCACATTGGACTGCTTCACCGTGGCACAGAGAAACTTATTGAGTACAAGACCTATCTGCAGGTACTGGACCACTTTCAGTATCTGTAAATAGTCATGCACCTGTACAGTCATACTGTATATATGTGTGTGTGTGTGTGTGTGTGTATGTAGACGATTTTGAAATCAGGAAGTGTACAATCCGCAGCACTGCTCCTGTTGGTTTTAACCAAGCTAAGAAACACAGCACTTGTGGTGTGTTGGAGGGACACACCAGTAAATTGCAACAGAACATATTGCACAATACTTTGGTTGTGTAAAAACACTGTGGGGAATGAATACTGTATGAACTGGATTTACTGTGTATGAACTGGATTTACTGTGTATGAACTGGATTGTGCTAGAGCAGGGGGACACCTCACCCCCTCTCTTGAAATGACTGGATGAAACTGTTGTTGTCAACAGAATTAATCAAAGCTGATTTAAATGGACCTTTATCAGTTCATGGCAGTCCAGTACACAATAAGCATTAGTTCCTCTTCTTTTTGTACTACAGGCTCTGCCCTACTTTGACCGCCTGGACTATGTGTCTATGATGTGCAACGAGGAAGCCTACTCTCTGGCTGTGGAGAAGCTGCTCAATATCCAAGCTCCACCCCGTGCTCAGTGGATCAGAGGTACAGAATAGAGATGGGCTTATGCAGATTATGCAAAAGATTGAAATGAGATGACTTTTTAGTACCATGGAATGTCTTAAATATGTTTTTTGAGAGGTCTCATTTGTCTGCCATGGCTGGCAGACTTTCATAGTGCATTTTATTTTGAAGTATTGAGTTACATAGAGCTGCTACTCGTATAATTTAGAATATTTAATAAACGATGATGTGTGTAGAGGAATGCTGCATCAGAATTTCACACAAGCCTAGCCTTTGTGAGTGTGTCAACAACTCAGCATATCAGCTGTGATGTATCACTTCAGCTTTAAATCGTTGGATGTATTCTGTGTTGTGTCTGCAGTTCTGTACGGAGAGCTGACCCGCATCCTGAACCACATCATGGCCATCACCACGCACGCCCTCGACATTGGCGCCATGACCCCCTTCTTCTGGATGTTTGAGGAGAGAGAGAAGGTCAGGGGCTCAGCTTCTGCTGCAGCATGTCATGCTCAATCCTTTACGATGTCAACTAGTCCAGAGTAAATATAAGAACACCTCTCAGAAGAATGCAGTACAATTCAGACTGTTTCACAGAGGTGTTGAGTCCTCCAACCAAAATATTCTAACATTCATGAAGGTAGGACTTATTTCATGTCTGTTGTGGGAACTGACTGTACAGCATAATTCAAAGTAGCAGTTAGAGTTTTGTCACATTACACAGGAACTGGCGTGTACTAGAAGGCCTTGTGAAACATTCAGAATGAAATATTCAGCTCATGTTCTGCTGTAGGTTTAGTCTTCATGACTCTTTTGACCCTTGTTTCCTCTCAGATGTTTGAGTTTTATGAGCGAGTGTCTGGAGCCAGAATGCACGCCGCATACGTCCGACCTGGTGGTGTACATCAGGTGAGAGCTCATATAACTTTATATATATTCCAACAGCTGAGAGCAACAACAAAGATACATCATATGACATATACATCATGTCATCAGCCAGATTATGATAAAACATGAACATAATTGATGTAGTGTTAACGATCTGAACTGCATTCCAGGATTTGCCTCTCGGCCTGATGGACGACATCTATGAGTGGTGCAAGAATTTCTCCATCAGAATCGATGAAGTAGAAGAGGTGAGTGACCGTTTGAATCTCCGCAAACTCTTAACATGATAACAATGTGGTGACGATCTGTCTAAATATTCATATCTCTTGTTTCTTCTCTATGCAGATGTTGACCAACAATCGTATCTGGAAGAATCGCACTGTGGACATCGGGGTGGTTTCTTCTGAGGAAGCCCTCAACTACGGCTTCAGGTACCCACTAATAAAAGTGAAATCATTCCCTACATTTACCTTTTTTAAAAAAAAATAATTTAATAAAAAAACTACTATGTTCATGGAGATATTAAAAAATATGTTCCATAACAAAGCGAATTCATTCAGGAAGCTGTTCAGAATACAAAAACAATGTTTGATTCACAGAAATGTGTCTAAACTGTGATATCTGTTTCCAGTGGAGTGATGCTGCGAGGGTCGGGCATCAAATGGGACCTGAGAAAGTCTCAGCCTTACGACAAGTATGACGAAGTGGAGTTTGACGTCCCTATTGGAATCAGGGGAGACTGCTATGACAGGTACAAGATTATCAAACGCTGTAGTTATTATTATTGAACAAGGTCTTTTAGTTTCATTTGGCCAGTTTTCCCTCTTTGCAACATTGGGCGCTGCGACTTGCGACATGAGATCATTTCCTCTTGTGGCAATTTTGATGCGCTAAAGGAAACACCTAACTTGAACTGCCGAGCATGAAAGAAGACCTTAGACTTTATTTACATGCCACATGTGACTGACAGCCATTTCTGAAATGTGATGTGTGTACAAGCAGTGGGGGTAAATTGTGTTTGAAATGAGTCCAGTTTCTGAAGTGTCAGTCTGTGCTACTTACTGTGCCAAACCAATCTCAGGTTTTTATGACTGACAGAGATATCTTGGCTGTTGTCTGTGTATTTCTTCTTCAGTTAAAATCATGATCTAACCACACATTATTTAGACATTGAACTCTCTTGTAAAAAAGCCGATTATTATTTGATTTGTAATGATATGTCCTTACTAATTTAGAAAAATTGCATCAAGCCAACATAAAATTCTACAGTGAGTTTGCCACATCATTCAGACATTACACATCCAACCTGGTGCTGTGTCTATAAGAAAGGATTTTGTGGCATTGCTGGACAGCCATGTGTAAATAAATCATAATTTATATAGAATTTGTGTGAGCTTAATGCTGCTGGTTAAAGAGTTTCAGGACAGGCAGTAACCAGTAATCAAAAAGTCTTTGCTCCGAGAGAATGTGAAAAAAATCCAGATGCACAGACGTGATGTTTATGTGATCAACACCTCACTACTGATCTTCACAGAATGACTCAAACTGATCATAGCCGATTCACTGATGCACCCTGATATCAACAGCTTACCACCATTTTATCTGTGTCTGTGTGTCTGTGTGTGTCTGTGTGTGTGATCCAGGTATCTGTGCAGAGTGGAGGAGATGAGACAGTCCCTGAGGATCATGCTCCAGGCCCTCAACAAGATGCCAGAAGGAGAGATTAAGGTGGATGACGCAAAGGTTGCCCCACCCAAGAGGTCTGAGATGAAGGTGAGCAGAGCAGAGAAGCTTCCTCTTTACCTCTCAGTCTGTGAGACAAGTGTAAAACGCCTGCAGGCTGTTAAATCTTTAAAATCTTGTACCATTTTCTGCTCTGGGTTTTCCCCTGCACGTTATCACTTCTGTTCCTTAGTTAAAATACAGTCGTGTCATTAATAACCATCATTATAGAACTGGGCCAGTTCTGCTTTAAAATCCACTTTGGTTTGGCTGCCCCCGAGGCTCCTGATCACCTTTAGTTCACCTCATAGCTTTCAGTCAACATTCACATGGTCAACTTCCTCTGAATCTCTTGATCAAAACAGCAGCTGACATTAAACGTTTATGTGCTCCTTGTTCTAGATGTCCATGGAGTCTCTGATCCACCACTTTAAACTGTACACAGAGGGCTACCAGGTCCCCCCAGGGGCCACATACACAGCTGTGGAGGCACCCAAGGTGAGACGACTCAGCATGTGTAGAATTGTCTGAAAACCTTTTTACTGTTTGAACCAAATAAACACACTTTGAAATCACCCTTTTTTAAAGTGTTTGACTCTGTAGATCCTCAGCATACATGGCTTTTTTCTTTCTTAATCTTAATTATTTAGAAAGGCTTTGTAGGCCTTTAGAGACTTTTTGTGATGTAATATTCTTACTTGTGTGTATTTGTGTGTCTGTGTGTCGCTTGCAGGGAGAGTTTGGTGTTTATCTGGTATCAGACGGCTCCAGCAGACCCTACCGCTGCAAGATCAAAGCTCCTGGATTCGCTCACTTGGTGCGCACTTAAAACTCCACAAGACACTGAAATATTAAACACACCGGGAATAAATTATTCAGCATGTTTAACGGTTGTCCTTAAGGCTGCTTTAGCTTCATTAAGTACATTTTATAAAGTATTATAGAACCATTTTTAAAAGCGTACAGAACCTACCCCTCCTCTTCCTTCCTGCTCATCTCCTCGCTCATGGGTACATGAAGCGCAGTTTAACATAGTCATTTGAATTTGGTCTTCTAGGCTAAAAATGTCTTTAAAGTTCCATAAACAAACTATTAGAGTAGTTGGTGCATTGACCTTAGGCTATAATCTCATGAATTATTAATATTCACTTTTATATGAGCTTATCTGCCCTCAGTAGTGGTGGCTGGTCTTTCTGAATGTTAATTAATGTTTTCTTCTTTGCAGGCTGGTCTGGATAGAATGGCCAAAGGACACATGCTTGCTGATGTGGTGGCCATTATTGGTAAGAAAGTGATTATTTTTGAAGGGCATAAACCATCTCAGAGTTTTTGTATGTAAGTTGTACTGAGCCCTTTTTTTTTTTTCTTCGTCTTCTTCTGACAGGTACCCAGGACATAGTGTTTGGCGAGGTTGACCGTTAACGCAACGCATTGCTGCTAATGTGTAGTTTTCACCCCCGAAGAGGAGCATTCATTCTGTCCTCCCCCATCTGTTTGTCAGGCTCTCTTCCTGTTTCGCTGTAGTGAGCTTTTGACAGACGACTCTGCTCATAATCACTGATGTACAATGTCCAAATAAACCTAATAAATATTTTATGACCGAACAGCAAAGTAGTGAGTTGTGTTTTTCATGTTGGAGTAGATTCATTTATTAGATCAGCAACGCTTTTATTTATTGATTTTTTTTAATTTTTTTTTAATATATATATTTTTTCAAATGCCCCATTTCCTTGACTTGTCTGAAAATCAAACATGACAGCAGAGACCAGAGACTCGATTGTATGTCCTTCCTCTGGTTTTGTGTTAAGGGGGAGTGGTCTGATGAGATCTGAGACAAATGGACTTAGAGCTCAGACCACAACTTCCCCTCTTGGCTGTGAGGTATGCAACATTCAAGTGTTTTATCAGAAAGAAAAAAAAAAACCACCCACAATTCGTCGTGTTGCTGTTTGCTGGTCGCTGAAGGAACACAGTTGTCTGTGTTGAGTCTGTTTTCTTATGGCCATGGGGGGCAGGAGCCCATTACTGCTGGTGATTCCTCTATCAATGACTTTTGGGAGAGCTGGTGAGTTGTGACATTAAGTTCCTTAAAGTTTCTATACTGCTCTGGGTTAAAAGCGTGGTTTAATGTCTAAAAGCCTCACAGTAATGACTTCTTAATTTCGGATGAGAACAAGAAACAACCTCATTGAGACGGACTGTGACTGAAATGCTGCGCTGTGGACTTAAAAGTTTAACTGTGATAAGGGTGGGTTTTTTAGATCAGATTAAACACTTCTCTGTAAAATACACTCAGACAAAAAAAATCTATAAAAAAACAAACAAACAAAACAAACACTACTTGATGTTGGCGGACGGGTATGTGTTTATTTCGAGCTGTGAGATTTACTGACATTTGGCCTTATTCCACTCAGTGTAGGAAACAGAAATGTAGTCACCACACGACAGTTCCTGTGAAAAGAGAAGCTGACCCTGGCAGTTCTTGTTACTTGTGGCAAGAGGCACTGCTGCTGCTGTTTTTAACTACCGTTCTTTTTTAACCGGTTCCCACACTCACCAATATGTATGTACAGTTTATTACTGTCAGGTTCTGGATCTTTTAAACTGCTATCAAGTAATGTATTTATTAGTGTATATTAATATTCTGTGTACATAACGCACAACTGTAACTGCACTGAAATGGCCTATGATAGAAGGAATATAAGAAACAAGATGAAATAAACCAACTGTACAGTGAAATATAGTACATATATTTCGCTTTAAAAAGATCACTTAATACTGGAGGTTTAACATTAAAGTTAATACAGCAACTACTTTAACAGTTTTCTCCCCACACTCACTGTGGGCATCCGTTAATCATGGCTGACACCAACCTGATGTGCTCAGACTGCAACAGAACAAGGCCGTAAACAGTTATTTAGAGTCGCTGAAAAGTTTTGAGAATATTTAGGTTAAACATCTGGCACATCTGTGGTTGGATGTAAGTTGTATGCGTATTTGGGTTTGTATACTTGTGTTAACCTTGCTAAGCATTCAACGTAGGCGTTATTATGATGAGGATATTAATGTGAAGTAAAGGTTGATTTTATAGTTTAGTCCTGAATTGTACAGTGTACCGTTGAGAATATGTGGCTGAGCGCTTGAAGCAGACATACTTCATGTTTCTAAGAGGAGGGCTGGTTTCTTGTGCTGCCTCTCTTATCTTGTGGGCAAATTAACCATAATTTGAAAGGAACTGTATCTTGTTCTCGTGCTATAATCTTATCACTCATGTTTTTTTTTTGTTGCCACTTCATGGCTTTCATTACATTTCTGATGTTTTACACACCAATTTTTAATCAATTAACTGAGAAAATAGTGTGAGAAAAAGTGATCAGTTGATAATAATAAAACAGTAAATGTTGTAGCAATGAACAACTGCAATTAATATTTTCTTGTACAACACATAAAATCAAACAGGATCATTCACTGTGTAAGAGATGTGCACCTGAGATATTTCAGTTTTAATAGAAAACCACAACCTACTTCTACTATCTGTGGTCTACAGCATAAAAGGTAAAGTCACAATCAACTGCTGTATGCAATTTTAAAAGAGAAAGGACCCTTAAAATATAATTGACTTTCTATTGCAGCACATAGAACTACATATAGACGCAGCACACGTTCTAAATCACACAGTCTTAATCCTTATAGCATCACATCAAGTGTCTGGAGTCATGAGAAACCAAGTGTGATAAGATCCACGTATTAGAAAAAAAGCCCCTGTGAGTGAGTTGCATGCTGGGTAATGTATAGGGGCATGTACTTGACATATTAATCACCCTTAATAATCAGACTCTTCGTTATTTTGGGAGGCTGTTTTTTCTAAAACCACGTTATACGTGAGATGCGGAAACCAGAGATGTTCATGTAGATAATACACTGCATCTCTCTGGCTGACATGCGAGGGCCACATGTACAGCTGAAAGGAGGAATTTAACATTTTCACTTATCTGTTCATGCTACAGGATAAGCAGCACAAGCCAGATATGTCCAACCATATCAGGCAATATGACTTTAACAGAAAGTTAGTTGTCAAAGTAAATGACAATTTATTAAAGCGGATGTTATTTGGTTGTAATTCTTTATGGAAACAATCGTGATCGCAGATTTAAAAAAAAAAAAAAAAAAAAAAGGTTCATTTCCTTGAATCTCTAAAGGAGGTGAAAATAAGGGAAGGAAGAAAAAAGAGTCTGAGGATTTCATCAGAGAGAAGTTCTTGTAACTAATATAAGAAAATAAACTTTTTATACGTATTTTTAGCAATGTTTACTAAAATACTCCAAAGAATGGATTTGTTGTTAAAATGCTTTGGGTCAGTGTTAATAACTCGGATGACCAAATCACATTTAAATTCTATATAAATGAAATTAATCTAAACAAAGTGCACACCGTCAAATGTTATTATTGCAACTTAAATTTGACTGAACGGTGTGTAAGTTGCTGAACCATCATTTTTAGTGGTTTAGGTTAAAAAATAGTGATTAATGTAATGATTAAAATTTGAAATGTATTTGATTAAATGTATATCTAAGCACACTGATAAAAAACTATTGAGGAAAAAGTTATAAAATAATGATTAAATGTTCAATAAGTTGGTTAGTTAACTTTAAAAAAATGTTTTAATTTTTAAGTTATGTTGAGTTGCGCTTTTGAAATTTTACAAAATTTTACTTACTAATTTACTGATATTACAAATGAGTCTTGAATGTTAATGTTAATGTGTGCACCATGCACTGGCCATGTATTTTTAAATGGTGAATAAAGGAGAAGTAACTTTAAAGTCAAGTGATCACATCAAATTAAAGCAGAAGGAAATGTGCTATGAAATGGACGACACAGTTAGCTATTGAAAACAGAACTATTCACTGTGCTGATCATTTTATGATCAGCTTTGATCACAGAGTTTTTTTTATGCATCAATTATTTAAAAAAACAGAATTAAGGTTAAAAAGAGGGGTAAAGAAGAAAAGTCCTACATTTTTTTTACTACATCAAAAAAACTGCCTATGTAAAGCCAACGTATTCCTGTATATTATTTTATAAAATTTAGTGCCCTATTTCACTGGTGCTTTTCTGAGTTTTCTTGTAATTTGCAACATATTCTTCCCAGTAGGTGAGACACTTTCTGCGATGGGAGTCTTTGATTAAGTAGACAAAATGCACATATATTAAAACTGCGCAACAAACGTTTTTTTTTTTACATTTTAATTCCAGTAGCCTTTATTAAAAGTGTATTGCATTGTGTGTCAATATTACATTTTGTACAAGTTCTTACTGTACATTGGAGCTTACATGTAACAGCTCTGACAGGTTGCAAACAGACTGCAAAACTCAATTTCTTAGATGATTTTATCTTTATTGTGGTTTTCGCCATTGCCACACTTATGGACTATGAATATCCTCTACTATCAGTACCAGCTGCTGTGGTCCAGTAGATCCAGTGGTTAGGCCTTGACTGAAGTCTCAGTGTAAAACCATGTATCTGAAGACGTTTAAAACGTTGTCCTCACTTTTATTTCATTTTACATTTCTTTGAGTCGTCGATCTAATGAGAGCTTAGTTCAAGTGCTGTATGTACAGGGGCCACACAGGATACCATTTTCTTTAACCGTCTTTTTTCCTGCATTGCTTACATGCTTGTACTTAGTTATGTATGAAAAAAAGTCACCAATTCTTTGGCTTTTCTCTGGAAATGTATCATGCTGTTAAACATCTAAATCATCCAGTTTGGATACGGTAGCCATGGAAGGACAATCATGATAGATGATGATTTAAGATGATTTAAAAAAAACACTCTTCCTCCCTACAGCCCTTAAATATTTTTCCATAGACTGCGTAAGTAAAATACGCACATAGTTTGCTCTGTTTTTATCTAATCTGAAATGATGATGCCATCGTTACTTAAAATGATGACATAGTTGCAACATTTTTGACATATGTAATTGTGCTGCTATTGTGGTTTTGACCTAACAAAGTGTTCTTCTGTTCCTCAGCTGCTCTTGCAGAGCCGGAGATCTGTTATGTGCTGGATGGTATCCTGTTTTTGTATGGCATCATCCTGACAGCTCTCTACTGTAGAATCAAGGTTTGCACACTGCATATTTGCTTGTACAGAAACATACATAGACAACAACTGATGTTTTATATAAATGTATATCAAATACATACTTACATACTGTCTGATGTCTCTGATGGGTTGAAAACAGACTGCAAGAATGTAAAAGTCACTAAAAGTAATCTGGTATTAACGGGGTAAAATAAGGTGTCATCAGCAAAATAGAGCATGCAGGGAACAAAAGACATACAACATTATACTGATGTATTTTATGTCTCCTATTCTGCCTGTGCATATTTGTAAATATGCACGGGCCTTTTGAGTGTAATGGGGAATAATATATGTAATATTTGCTACAAAAATGAAACTTGACCAGCTTCAAGCTTTTTACTCTTGACAATCATGTAGTGCAATCTTCACTGATGTACCGATATACTAAATCCTTATGGTCATTAAACTGAACTGAAGAGTTACGAAAATACAATGTAAAACTACCATAAGGCTGTTCAGTTATCACTCATTTAACACTGTCTTTTTCTACAGATCATGAATGCTCGGGAGGCTGAAGCTGGGAACCCAAAGGCCAAGAAGGTAAGAATGAACACGTGTAACACTTTCGTGACTGAAACACAAGTAGTCTATAATAGAGGTTTTAGCAGAGGCACATGCTATTCACCACATTGGAGTTTCAGTGACAAATTAGAGACTGAGGTCCTCTGGAAGCAAAAATAATCTCACCACTCAGGTTAAACCTCATTGAAGTTAGCACATGCCATGTCCACACGTCACATGTGTTTTTTTGTTTTGTTTTGTTTTTTTTTAAGCTGTGCCCGCACTGGCAACTGTCTATGTGTGTATATTTGGTTTGCTCTGAAAGTTTCATTTTCCTTTCTCAACACAGACAATAAAAAGCCTCTTTTCATTATCATGCATTGGTAGCCACCTACCACTAAATGGCTCAAGAGCCCCTTTAAGTGCTAAATTTGAATGACATGAATTGAAAAAATAAATGAATATAGCAGCTTTGATACCACCTTTCTTGTTTGTTCATTTATCATGGTATGCATGTTCCTAGATTTGAAACTAACATGCTAAGCATGCAGAGACAGAGCTCTTAGCATACTGTTTTACTGCCTTGCCTTTTTTAGTCTATTATTTCCTATCAGCAGCCACAAACTTCACACCGTGTGGCCTACAGTGACACACAGAAACGCATACTAAAGTGTGATTCTTGCTGTTTTTCTTCACCTTCCTCTCTACACATGGTTCACATGTAGACGCCCTGCTGGAGCCAGTCACCAAGAAATACATCAAGTCTTACATTACATTGTGCCACAGTGTGTATTTCTCATACATTTATCCTGTATCTGATGTTGTTGTTTTCTTCCCCTGACAGATTGCCGAAGAGAGCATCTATACGGTGAGTTGTGACGCTGTAAATGATGACAGCTGATTGCTTAAATGATGAATAATTGTAGTGTACACTCATTTTCTTTCCTCTGCTTTCCTCCCAGGGTTTGACTCCTCACGCCCAAGACACATATGAAACTATTGGCATGAAGAAGTGAAGTGAAGAAGTGATTAAGTCCAAGACAGATGCCCCTCCCCCCCTTTTGTATTTAAATATTGCATATCTTTCCCTGCTTGTATTTTGAGAGAAGGTGAGATTGCGCACACCAATGTTCATTTCTGTTTTGCTGGTTTATAATTTATAGGAAGTTAAAAAAAAAAAAAACTTACCATATTTGTTATAAGGTGCTTCTACGGCTCTACACATATTTAATTTTTATACAAACAAATTTTGATAATCGTGGTGCTTGAGATGCTTTGTATTGTAATCCTTATAAATAAAAAATGAAATAGACATTATATATCTCATGTATAGTTAACTGGCACCTCATGCTACATTTAACTTCCTCTTTTAGGCCATTTGAAAGATGTCTTAGAAGTCTTTTTGCATAGGCACAGTGTTCCCTACAAACCACAGGATGGCAGTGATGGTGTCTTTGGTTAGGTCTGGTGAAGAAATAACACAGACTGCTGTTAAGTTTCATATGTAATCTGCTTCCTGGATGACGCATAGAGCTTTTATACTAAACCTGTGGAACCTTTACCTTCCTTATTAAATTACATTGTCTCTCTTTGAAGTGGTATATCAGGACAGCCCCGTCTCCAAAGTGTTACAATTTTATAGGGAGTGGTAAACCTCCAGTCTTAAGGTAAACTACCACAAAGAGACTTAATAATAATAATTTTCTGAAAGTGGTTTGATTATATGAAGATACGAAGCTCATAAAGACTTATGTAAGTCCGTAAAGATTAAACCTGGGTCACGTTTAGCACACATCCGACTGCCCAAAAACCTGTTGAACATGTAACCAATAAAGAAGAGAAAGATTGTAATGTGTGTGAGGAAAACAGCGGAATGATGTACTACTGATGATGTCATTATACATATAATCATTAAATATTTTGAGACCAAAAGAGCGCAGATTGGTTTTTCCTTGCTATTTAGATCATGAAAACCAGCATAGTGTTTCTGTGCTGTTCATCTTTGAGGGTGTTTACGATCAACCCATTAAAAATTAAAGGATTAATTAGTTTTTTCTAATGGGAGGAGGCACCTTTTGTTTTGTATTGGCCTAGCATAGTAGCCTATTAGAACCTACATTCTGCGTCGTTTGGACACGAAGCTTTAAACTGTCTCTCCATGCCTGCTTTTCACCTGCCTCTCCTCTGAGCAGAGCAAGTAAAGACGAGAAAATAACTGTCATGTTGGCTCAACCAAACCGGAATGGTGACTTGTGGTGCAAATGTGTGTGTCAGCGTGTGTGTGCGTGTGTTTGTGGGTAGGTGTGTGTATGAAAGAGAGAGAGAGAGAGAAAGACAGACAGAGAGGTGTAGCAAAAACAGGTGTATCCCAAACAGGTAAAGCTGCACCTTCTTTTTTTTTTTCCAAAGGGCAAACATGATGGCGTGTGCTTGACAAACCAACACCTAACCAAGCTGAGAGGATTTACATTTTTCACAAGGACTGGGTTTATACAACTTCCGAAAGGATCTTTTCTTGGGGGGAAAAACACTAAGGATGATCCGGCAGCATGAGGCATGAATCCACCTCAGTTCTTCATGCATGACTGTCATTTAGGATCCTATTACCTGGACTGATGAGCTTTATTCCAGCAGTGAAATTGTCCCAACTTGTGCACAGTTAACAATAACTGCCGAGGAGAATGACATCTCTGCTGAACACACTCTCTCTGTGTCTCTGTGTCCTCTGGATATTTGGTAAGAAGACTTTATGTGGGGTCTGTAAATATCTATGGCATTAAGACTTTACAGTGTGACTCTGTCTTCATCTTGCCTAGTGTTAGATAGTTAGTTACAGATCGTAGCTGTTTTTATTCAACAGTGAGTATGTGGTGACCTTACTGTGGACCATTGCAACAGACCGAATGTGTGTGGTAATGTTTGGGAGAACAACTGGGGATTTAAAATGTTGTATAAATAAGAAAATACCTCCGTATGGGTGAGATTTAGTTTTCTTGATTATGAAAACTGACCAATAGCTGCCTTACAGTAACTCATACATATTCATAAGCAGAGTTCTTCACACTCTGGGAAGGTAGTCAGTTTTTTCTCAGGGATAGACTCCGCTGGAACAGTGCAGTTCAAGAAAACACTTGTGGCGCTGTCTGATATTTCAGGAAAAACTGGTTGCTGTTGA
This sequence comes from Protonibea diacanthus, assembly GCA_028641955.1. Taxonomy (NCBI): domain Eukaryota; kingdom Metazoa; phylum Chordata; class Actinopteri; family Sciaenidae; genus Protonibea; species Protonibea diacanthus. The sequence goes on from CM053998.1 coordinate 13,782,317, forward strand.
TCAATTCAGCTCCTGTCTGATTCAGAGGAACTGCGAGGACCCTCCTTGTGTGTGTGTGTGTGCATGTGTGTGTGTGTATCTGTGTGTGATGCTTAAACATAAATGTGTGTATACATGTGAAAGTCCCAAAAAGCCTTTATACTGTACTGTTACAGAGTATAACACAATGTATCATCATGCATTAACCAGTGTGATCAGTCTGGTACAGGTGAAATCAGGGACATATCTTTCAAAATACAAACACTTAAATAATAAGAGTGGCATAGAACCTTTTCAGTCCCTTTCAGAAAGGCACGATATCCTGAGCGTTATGCCAGTAATGCAGCGCAGGCAGATTCCACAGTAGGCTCAAACCTCAGGGTAACACACACACATACACACTCATGGAAAAACACACCTGTCTGCAGGGTACACTCATCACGTCTGATGGTAAAAGCATGAATCACATCCTACCCACTGACATATCTGAACAAATTCCCACATCAGTTAATGAATCAACACTTGTAAGCACCCAGGAGCACCGAGACTGTGAACTCATGCTCCCGTGCAAACCTACTGCCTTGCATGACTGCAAACGTCAGCTGTTTGGAAATATTTCCACAGAAATCTGTGGATTAACCGTCATAATAGAGATGTATTGCATGTCAGTATTATTAATGCATTAGATACTAAAGAAAACAACCATGCTCACTCATGTTGTGGCTCTTTAACTTGACTTTTACTAGCTATGGTGGCGGCATAGCTCTGGTGACATTGTATAGATATTCATGGTCCCCAGAGGATGAATTCGAATAACTTTGATGATCCCCTGATGTTTTCTCAAGCACAAGCATGAGATTTCACAATCGTGCTGAACAACTGTAAGCCATGATTTTGATACAGACGTTCACGTCCTCCTCCTCCTCCATGTTAGCATGCTAACACGCTAAACTAAGATGGATGTGCTTAAAATTACACCTACTAAATAGCATGCTAATGTTTAGCTCAAAGAATTGTTGTTCTTGTTCAATTCTGCCTGAAATACTTGCAAATGAAAGGTCACTTGGAGTATTTTGATGCTTTCAGTAAATTCACTATATTGACAAGTCAAAACTTGATAATAAAAAAGTGAAACTGAAAAAGTAGATGGAGTGTGAAAACAGATACTGTGACTTATCAGTAAAAACAAGTTAGAACTACAGCACACTAGAAAACATTGTGAACAGTGATCTGGTATAAATTGCACAACATATTTATTACTGATTAGGCTATTTTAGGGGCAACTAGTGAGAGTCCAGCGATATTGTATTCCAGCTTAGATAAAACACAGTATGTCATGTTGTGAATTGATATATCATTAGTGTTTGGGAGTAGCCTGATCCATTTGCTGCAATTAATTTACCACGCAAACAGTGTTTCCGTCTCAACAGGGTCATCGCCATCAGGAAACTGCTCCTTCTGACTGTAACTCAATCATCAGCAACATGAGCCTGATGCCAAGAGCAGCAATATAATAACATGCTGTGATGATGAATCACCTGTTCAAACTTTTAGGCTGAATAAGCAAACATTACATTTGTTTGAATTAGCAGGAATTTAACCCCCCCCCACCCCCACCCCCACCCCCCCACCCCCTTTTTTTTTTTTTAGCTATTTCTTATTAGCCATTTAAACACAGGTTACAGGGTCAGCATCTTATGATTGTGATATGATGTGAAGATAAAGTGACATGTTGTACTTTGTCGACATCAAACAGAGACGGCAAATTTGATCAGCAAACAGAGAGGCAGACAGAGCGAAAAGAAGAAAAACAAGAGATTCGTGCTGGTGTTTTGTGGTCTACACGGTTGCAGCATGACAGTGTGACAAACAATACACCATGTGTGTTTATTGTGTTTTATGTTACAAATGCTTCCTGAGGCCTTGGTGAATGTCTCGCTTTGTCCAGACACTGAGGTAACCCTCTGTATATTTGCTTTCAGAGTTTATCCCGAGCAACTAGTTAAGCAACATATCTTCACTTGTACTCCGGTCTTCTGACAGACAGTCTGTTTTCTCTCTCCTCCCTCTTTTCTGTCTTCACTCTGTGTGGACTCTTTAACCCCCATCTGTACTTCTCTTGCCTTGAAATGAAATGGGTTTTTGTACATGACTCCTACGTGATATTTTCACAATACTTCTGAAACTTTGGTCCAGTCACAAACAATAAGAAACACTATATTAAAGGAACAGTTTGACACTTAGGAAAGTTTATTCATTTGCTTTAATGCTGAGAGTTAGATGAGAAGAATGATACCATGCTTGTATATGTTTGTTTTATATGACAACACAGCTAGCAGCTAGTTAGCTTAGCATTAAGATTGGAAGCAGCTGATCTGACTTTCTGCGCCCAGTCAATAGTCTGTCACATAGCCCCTGTAAAACAACAACTTCATACTTTTAGACTTTGGATTTTATGAATTAACCAAAGGATGCTATATCAACACACTAGATCAAATAGAAAGATTTAGCGGTTGTGGTAGATGACATTTGTTATCTTCTGATCAAGCCAGCTGGCTGTTTCATCCTTTGCATTAGCTGCATTAGCTAAGCTAATTGGCTGGAGTGGTGTTGATCTTTGCAACTTACGAACTTAACTTAAAAAGTTAAATAAGTGATACCCAAATATCACATTTTTCATTTAAAATAAATCCTGAGTGAACTGAGGCACAATGTTGATCATTTTAGCTGCTTGTCACGTTGTCATTACTTCAGCTACAAGCCTGTGTTATTCAAATGCAGCATGTGTGAAAACAACCACCCAGTCAGTTTACAGGAAGAAACGACAGTTTATCTTAATTACACTGTTGGGAAATATATAATTACAGATTATATAGAGCACATGTTAGCTAACGTGTTAGTTTTAATGACAAATAATACAAAGCTTGGACCAAAATGATGTGACTTGTTTTTTTATTCACCCTAGACAGCAATAGACGAGTAGCTTGTGGTTATAGTTTCAACTTGAAAAGTCAGCAAAGACAAATTATTAAGGCTAGACCACATTCTTCAAAGTGCACATTGCTTTGTAAAATTAGCTTCTTCCTTTATGGCTACTCTCTTTGTAAGTGAGCAAATTAGCAAGATGAACTGTTTTCTTTGGCTAAAAACATGTGTAAATTAGCAAACAAGATCATTGCCTGACCTGCTCTTTCTCCTAGAGCTATTGTTATTGTGCAGGTTCAGGTTGTAGGTCAAGGATTACTGTCAGCTCAGAGCAGCAGGCCTGAAGCTGGTGACTGAAACCGAATTCACCATTTAGCCAGCCAATTGCATGATCTCTGGAAGGACTGATGTCAGTTGTGGTGTCATTCTCATTATATATATCTTTTAGTCTTTGAACACTGCCCTTCTCTTTTAGTTACAGTGATACAGGGAGACTTTGTGGATCTCCCTACAAATGATCCCATACGCTCCTTGGCAGAAGAGGAGACTGTCCTGCTCTGTCGCTACGAGCCAACTGTAAACAATGTGGTGGTGCAGGTCACCTGGTATAAGGAGAAACCTGATGGCAACAAGGACCAGATCATCACTGCACACCATATGAATGGACAGACAGGTCAGTGGTTTTGCTCAAGCTGTGGTCACTTTGCGTACTTTACCAAATGCTAAAAAAATGTTTCTTCATATAGAACTTTGTCTTTTCTCACTGTGAGAAATTTCTCCTTGTCATACCACTCACTCTAATATGTGTATGAATATTCAGCTGTGCACACCTTCTCGTAGGTACTGTTGATTTTCAGTTTTTCAGTGAGCTAAACACCAAGAATGTGAATGTAATTTCAAAGGTGCAGACGTGTATGGAACAGAAAGTGACATAAGAAACCCTGAGGTCTGTTTTAAACTTGCAGGACTTTTTTTCACACAGTCCTTTAATAACTCCCTCTACATCTCTCTCCCTCTAATATCTCTTCTCCATCGTTTTCTGCCTCTCTCTGTCTGCAGCATTTGGGACGTGGTCTCGACGTGTGCGTTTTAAAAGCAGCGACCCCACAGTGGACTCGTCTCTGGTTATCATGAGCACAGAGGTCTCTGATGAGGGAAAATACATCTGTCGCATCAGCACTTTCCCCTCAGGCAACTTTGACAGAGCGGTGTCAGTCATCGTGTGGAGTGAGTTCTTCTTTCCTCATATGGCAGAAAAATAACATTACAGATACATCACACAAGATTGAGAGCTGATGGTGACTTGATAGTTAATAGTTTTTCCATTCACAAGCGGAATCGATGTGGCTGTAAACATGGTGTACAACTTGATGAGTCTCATGATTTCTAAGAAATAATGAGTTTTTTATGTGACTAATAATGTAGTAATACAAAATAATGACTACATACTGACTTAACACCTTATAGTATTTGTCAGTAGTTTTCCAAGGATTAGTTGGTACAAATTAAGGATCTGTTACAATAATGATAGTTCTTTATTAGATTTTCATTTCAGACACACATTTTATTAGACTTTTGTGTTATTATTCCACTGAAACAGTGTTAGATTAGCATTAAAACTTTGTTACAGGTCCAGATTAAACTTGGTTCATGTTGGTTCAGATTTGGACCAGAATCTGACTATTGAGTAGAGGGAATAGGCAATGTAACAAACTAGTGCCATTGTCAGCACTTAAACCAAAATTGCTGTTTTAGTTGTGACTACTAATTACATACAGATGTTAACAGCATACTATAGTATGGAAACTACTGAATAATTTAATGAATAAAGTGTTAGCTGGCTAGTTTATTTAATTTAAGTTGTTTAAGTAGTTTTAAGGCCTTAAAAACTTTTAAACCTTCAATAATTCTTTATAACATTCAGTATTTATGACAGAATAGGTAACAAACGATAAGTTCTGGAAAATCTATTAACTATCAGTTTTTACCAGTGCTTGATCAGGACTGTGTACATGATTAAATTTGAGTAAGAGCGGCCTGGTAGCAAAAGCAAACTATTCTGCAACAGTCATCAGATTCTGACTCAAACGGTACTCAACTGTGATTAAAGCATGGAAATGTGTGACACATTTCCCAACTGAGACACTCCCACTCCAAACCACTGAAAATAGCAAAAATACAAATGAAGAAATCATTAATTTGAAACAATCAAAAGAGTTTTGCTAAAAACTGTGTGTTCATGTGAGAGTAGTCACTCTTCATAGGAAGCTGATTGAGAGAAAATGTCTATAGGGCTTACGTGTGCATTTAACACTACCTGCTTGGTGTGTTTGCTTATCATTATCAACTTCACTGATCAAATATTGAAATGATTCCCCCTCCAGCTATTCCTATTTCCTCCCTGGACCCCGTTATTCTGGTGGAGGGACAGTCGTACCGGCAGGCTGCTTCCTGCCGCTCTGTGGCCCGGCCACCTCCCCGCCTCTCCTGGGACACCGACCTGAACGGCCAGTCCATCAATCGCTCCACCGACAACGGGGCAGTCTCCTCACACTACTCCCTGCACCCCCTGAGGGGCATGAATGGCAAGAAACTGGACTGTCTGGTGTGGCATCCGACTTTAAAGGCCCCGCGCAGGATCACAAACAACCTGGTGGTGCACTGTGAGTATTCATCAGAATTATACAGAGGCAGTGTTACATAATGAACACACTCAGAGACAAAACATGTACACATTCAAAACATGCAAATAACAAGCAAATGTGCAAAACAAACAAACAAAAAAAAAACTGTTGACAGCTTTACTTCCTGTTTGTAATCACTGTCAGCATCATGTTAAAGTAAAGTAGGAAGAGACTTGATCGGTTTTACGCACTACTCTCTGTATTACTCACTCATACATTTTTACCATCTTAAATTGAGAAAAATGTGGCATGGTATTTCAAAACGTTGCATTCACTGAACGTTGTCCTTCATAAGTGCACCAGCTAACAGCCTGAATATGCAGCCTTAGCCACACTTGATCCTGGTTATTCCATTTTTGTGTTTACTGCCACTGTTTTGCCAGACTTGCATGAACTGAACAAAACTTTTAAATTATTGTTCTTCCTCACAGACCCTCCACATGCAGAGGTATCCGGCTACAATGGTGACTGGTTTGTAGGTTTGGAGAATGCTGCCCTGAGGTGCGTGAGTGGAGGAAACCCCAAACCACAGAGTTTCACCTGGATCAGGTACAGTAGGATCCACCTCCCTCTCTGGCTGTCTGGTACTGTGTGACTAACTGTCTGATGTGTCTGGTCACTGTTACTTTTCTCGTAACTTTGAGGGTAGTTAAACCAAGTACTTTGCTATGATTTCACCAGTCAAGAGTGCCAATGGAATGTTCAGTGGGGTTGCACTCGGGTCATCCTTCATGTAACCAGCAGATGAAGCCTTGTGACTTCAGATCTCAAGCTGGTTGAATGTCCATACATACATTGTTACCTTTCTTGCATACTTCCCAACATTATATCTGACATGGCCTTGTCTGGTGTGAAAAAAAAAAATTAAATAAATAAAATACTCAGATCAGTCACGTTGTTTGGTTAAAATTGAAATGCTAATGGATTTGAAACAGGTATCACTATGGAGCAATGGTTTTATGACTTGGTCTCTGTTTCCTGATCTGTATCACATGCAAAGTGCCCACAGATAGTAGCAAAGAAATAAACATGGATGTAAACAATGCTATGCGGCTATGCAAACACTCAACATCGAAGAAAATTCACTGAATCTGTTTGTTAATCCCCAGGTATAAACACAAAGCAGTTCAGTGAAGACCTCTGACAGGAAACATAAATTTCATTTACTACGATATTTAAAGCCGTGATCATAGCAGAAAATAACTTGCTACAGTATGTGAAGAATTCGAGGAGTAACAGTGTCCGCAGCAGATAAACAAGCCACACTCCTTCATCACATTGTTATCTGAGCTTCTCTCCTCTTTGTTTTGGTAGCCGGCCGGCCACGAGCACATTATTGTTAGCCCAGTCATATGCTGGTGTCCCAAACATTCAACTTGAAACCATCAAACCTTAGCTACCCAAAGTATATTTCATATGGTGTTTTAAGTAGCTAGCGTTAGCCTGAGAAATAGCTCATTTTTTTTATCTCATTGCATGCTCAAGTATCCTGTATGTAATTATATTTAGAGTACTCAAGTTATATTGAGTCACTAGTGCTACAGCTAATAGAATCTTTGAACAAACTATTCAGTATTAGTTACTTTTTAGAGTAGCCTGTTCACATTCATACTCAGACAAAATCCATTTTAACAGAGTTAGCGGGGGTGGATCTCCACCCTTTCCACATGACTTAACCTAACAAGTCCTTGCATTGTCACCTCCTGATTCTGCTGCCGTAATGGAAGCAGATTCAAATGTTGTGTGTCATTTAAAATGTGGCACACTGCTGCCCAGCTTTAATCCTAGATGATGGGTTTGACTCGACTTTGACTTTGACTTGAATATGTTACATTACTTCTGCCCAAGTACCCCGGTGTCATTTTTAAGCCATTTTCTTTAGTGCGTTAAGATATTCTCAGGGTGTGGCGTACAGCTTAGTTTCGTGTGCACCATGAAAAGTGACTGGATGAGGAATGGCTCTAGTCAAATTATTGGAAGTGACAGTTAGGCCCCAAGGGAGAAATTCTTTACTCACAGATGGAGTGTAGGTACTTTAAAATTTGAAAAAATAAAATGCAAGTCAAATGTTTCTTCTGATTTCAGTTGTTTTTTTGCCAGATGATGATGTACATATTAGTTGCTGTTAGTCACAGGAACACACCTTGTGAAATGAGTTTTTGTGAGCAGGGCTTACCAGACACACGCCAGCATACACACTCGCGACCATGTATACACCCACACACACACAAAAAACAAAATCACCACTCAAAATCTCTAGTTACAATCAACCTCTCCTTACTTACGCACGCATTTCACATGAACACACACAAATGCGCAGTGGCTGCAGCAGCGGGCAAACCTGTTGGCTTTGTCAATAAAAGGCGGCAGGTGAAGTAATAGCTGGTGTCACAGTGTCGTGTTGCGGCTTGTGCAGAGTGCAGACAGATGAGACAGTTTCACACGAAGGAGGGAGGAAGAGGGGGATGAGAAAAAAAAGGGAAAGGGATGAGCAGTCCCGATAAGGAGAGATGTGAGCTAGTGGGAGCGGGTAGACAGGGGTTAAGGTGAGCCGAGGGGTGTTGAGAGGAGAAAGAGGAAACAGAGCATGTAGATTTGTGTGAGATGTTATCATGAAGGTGTATCTGCTGCTTATACAAAACAGACGGTTCCTCTTTGCTGCGAATAAAAAGTATACTGTGTGCTGTGCAACATATGAAGGCGAGTGTGGCCTAAATAGAAACCCGAGTTGGTTTCAGTGTATAAGTTCATATAATAATAAATACGCCTGGTATTTCTGTGGGTTGATAATGTTCTCTGCAACAGGTAAACATCAAGGTCAAGTCTGCTCAAACGGATTAAATTGAATATGCTCAAAACAACAACACTGAGGCAACACCCCGGGCAGTGTTGCTCATCGAAAAGACATTTTCCCCCTGAGTCACACTGCTGGGAACTACAGTGTGTGGTGGTTCCAAACAATTGAGGGACATTAGTTAAAAGTCAGTTATGTCTGCCACTCACTCACTTAATCTTACAACTTCCAAAAAGTTAAGAAAAGGGTTTGAAATGTCATGTGTTTCAAGTCAGTCTGGAGAGAACGTTAGCTCTCCAGACAGCATGTTGTTTGTCACTACCTACGTGGCTTTTTTCTGAATATTAACAGAACACAGAACTACATTACAATAATGTCTGAAAATGCATCAATGTGTCATGTAAAGAAAACATTCAAGAAGTCAAGAATGGCTAAATGCATTGCACCAATCAGAAATGTCATATTACTCATGAGAATTTTTCTTCTCAAGGAGAGGGTGCAAAGAAAATACTGATAACTCTGTAGAGGGCCTTCTTTCATAAAATAGCGACATATAACGTTCAACCCACACCAATAATTTTGCTCACAGTCACAGTTTAGGATACTCTTTGAAATATGGTGCAAAAACTCCACATCTGACAACATTTATAAACTCTTCTTCTAAAGTAAGAGGTGTAATGTAACTTGTTTTGTTCTGTTTGCAGAATGGGTGGAGAGTTACCCAAGGGTCTGATCCCCCACCCTAATGGAACACTAACTTTTGGGCGACCCCTAAGCTTGTCAGATGGAGGCACCTACCAGTGTGTGGCGAAGAATGACGTGGGAGTAGGAAAGGCGGAGGTGGAGATTACTGTGACAGGTAGATGACAGCACTGTCAACGTCACATACTAGCAATTGTCACAATAATATATCCTGTGGAGAATAAACACATCCAACAAACTGCTGACTCTCCGCCTTACAGAAACTCCTGGACAGATCACACAGATGGAAAACATGCTGATGATCATTGTCGGGGGCGTGGCTGGCGGGCTGCTGATCTTGATGCTCATTATCATCATCGCCATCACTTGTCACCACAAACGCAAGAACAAGAAACTGGAGAGGGAGCTGACTGAGCGAAAGTATGTTGAGATAACACATTAATTAAGATGGGATAAGATGATACGAAACTGTAATGATCTCCGCAGGGCAGACTGAGCTGAGAAAAAATACTAAGAATGGAACAAAATAGGGCTATTAAGCATGTTTGAAGTTCCAGTAACAACTTAAGAACATGTTAAGTACAATTAGACAAGGGAAAAGTGTAAAAATGAACTAAACGAAATGAAAACTATGCAGCATGATCTACATAAAAACTTAAAGCGCTCACATAAATACACATAATTTATTTAAATGTTATATCGTCTTTTTTCTCTCTGTCTCTTGTTTCTCAGGGAGGAAATCAACACTCTCTCCAGGCAAGCTTCTTTCAGGAGAGTGAACTCTGTCAGCACAGATGCCAGAGGAGCGGTACTATTACTGAATTATTCTTTTCACATTGAACATACTGCAGCAGAAGCATCTTATCTTATCATCTTATTTTGTCTCCTCTGTCTGTATGACCCGATTCAAGCTGTGAGACTTTGACACAGCTGATCAAAGTCAGTAGGTCGCTGGTCCCATGTGTTTCTCCTTTATTCAGCTTCTTATATAGACATTTTACTATGGTGAATATGGTGCTCTGATAGTGTCAGATAGTTGTGGTAGTCAAATGTTACTTCCTTGTCTACCATCAGTCATTGCTTGACCTACTTTAGGGAAACAAGTAAGACAGTTCAGAAGTTTTGAAAGGGTGTGATGTTAAATGCACAGACTTTTTTTAGGGTTAGAAAGTTTGAGTGTGTCCCACATCTAACCCAGCTCTAACCCTCTGTTTCTTTTCATTGCAGACAGAGGAAAGCATCCCTCTGAGGGTGGAGGGAACCATAAGGACCAGCCTGTCTTCCCTCGGGGTCAGTCTACATATCTGTCTAAATCTGCATGCAGGGCCACGGCCAGGGACTGAGGCTTTACTGTCCAGATGGCTACGTTCTGAGCTCCAACATTTCAAAACCTAAGTGTAGTGCATCTTAGATACTGATAATAATAATAATAACATATTATGATGGTCAAGACCTTTTTCTTATGATATGAAGCTAGATCACACAGCCAATTAGCTTAACATAAAGACTAGAAACAGATAGACAGCTTGTCTGGTTCTGTCTAAAGGTAACAAAATCCACTTACCAGCACTAACTAACAAACAAACATAAGAGTGGAATAATAATAATAATAATTGGACGTGTAGCCTATTTAAAGTACACAAATATATTTCTTATGATAATCAGAAAACTACATAGTTCGTTCTAAAAAAATGCCTCTTGGAAATTATTATCATAATCTTGTTCTGAAATTTGATTTCCTTTATAGGAAATTAAATGTAATTTTACACTGGCCCTTGTGATTTTTGGCAGGAGATAATATTTTTAAAAGGGCCTCCAGCAAGAGCAGTTATGCCACTTTTTAATATCTTATGTTTCTTAAGTTTATTTACTTCCAATGTCAATTAATAGATTAAAGCAATACTTGGGAAATACATTATTTTGCTTTCTTGCTGAGTCAGATCATATTTTCTTTATTACTAGACCAGGAGTAGTTAATATCATTACTGCTGGGTAGATTTCATTACCTTTGGGCAGAGCAAGGCTAGCTGCTTCCCTTCTTTTTCAGTCTTGATGCTAAGCTAAGCTAACCTTGTGCTGACTGTAGCTTTATATTTAGCTTGCATATTCAAGAGAGGTATCAGTCTCATCATCTAACGCTCTGTAAGAAAATTAGCATATTTCCCAAAAAGGTGGCTTATTTCATGAATTGAAGTTATCTTACTATGACTTTAATGTTCCAGTGTGTAATATTTAGGAGGATATACTGGCAGAAATGGAATATAATATTCGCATGTATGTTTAAGGGTGTAATCACCTAAAATAAGAATGATTGTACTGGACCTTTAAATAAATGCTGCTCCATCACTAAAGTTACTTCAGTTTGAATTAAGGCTGGAAAAGACCTTACAATCTGTGCACCTAATCAGAGTATGTGTGAATACTGATCAGCATCTTTTCCTGCTCTGACAGGATCAGGCTCACTGCCGTGATAGCCGATCTACTATCTCAGGTGGGCGTGGAGGAGGAGTGGGAGCATATGACTACCTGGGCAGACCAGTGCTGCACAACAACTCACGAAGGGGAAGAGACAGGCTACTGGATAGAGACGAGGAGAACCGACTAAGAGTGGAGACATATGTGAGAAACAGCAATATGTCTTTGGTGAGTGTGTCTTGGTGAATGAGTATTTCTGGGCAAGTCAAAGCCTGATTTCACCAAATAATGGAATGCATCGCACCCAATTCATTACCTTGACATCATGATGATGCTGAGAAGTCTGTCGGCTTTGTGTCTTTGAAACAGGAAACTCGTTTCGTCCCTCCTCTCACTCCAACACCGTTCACAATGCCCATACAGTCCACTGAGATTGTAAGACAGCTAAACGGCAGTGCCATTATCCCAACAAACGGGGGATCACGGCCAGGAAGTGTCACTAAGAATCATCAGCACCCTCCTATGAGCTGCAACTACCCAGCAGTAACAGATGATGAGGATGAAGTGGATGAAGGTCTGGGGGGTCCTGCCAGCCAGGAGCATCCTGACGACCAAGACAGTGAGACTAACAGCTCCCAGGTGTCCGAGGCTCACAGTACACGACGCTTTCAACAGACTAATGGCACACTCAGACCAAAACCCAGACCAAGCCCCACTGTGGTTAGTCCACATGCCTCACTGATCCACAAGGCCCAGATAGTCTAGGTGGCAGCTGGAAAATAACATGAAACTACAAGGCCAGCCAGCTCTGGTCTTGGAGGTGGTTCAAATGTGGACACACCAGAGGTTTGGCCACAACCCAGAAAACCATTTGTTTTGGTCAATTATCAAAAATCTACACCTTGACTTTAACGTTGCATCTTCTTTATTGTGTGGGAACAAGGTGCAATAGAACAAAGTCAACAGAATCTACTCCAAAACATCTATTGGACACTACTCTGCCTGATGTTTGGTGATGTGTGTTGTGTATTCCCCTGGATTACAGACACAAACAAAAGACAATGTCGCAATAGTTCCAGTGCAGCTACTACAGCGTTAAATTGCAGACGATATTCCTTGCTCATCTTTCGCAAATGCAGTTGACATACCTTTTGTGGGGTGATGTTGAAAGCACTCAAGAACAGGTACAGTGGGAAATCAGGAAATGCACAGGAGGATGGGGGAATGTTGGTATATTAGAAAAGCAGATTGCAACACATCTCTACTGAGGATTTTTGCTTTAGTGGTGTTCAGTGTATCAGTAACTACGCCTGTGTTAAGTTCTCTTACACAACATGGTTTGGGATCTGATCCAAACCATGGGCTAGTTCCAGTCTTGCCACACCTGCAACATGCATACCTCCATATTGTCTTCCTGTCCTCATGCCTTTGCCTGAAGCAATGAGACAGTTTGTATCAGATAAAGACTTCATACAGCCAAAACATGACTAGTGATGTTTAGACACAGTGATTTGGCAATCTGTAAATGTGTACGAAAGATTCACCTTTTTAAAAAATAATATACTAATACCAAAAAATATCTGTTATATAGTTCCCGTATGTTCCCCTTTTCCCCACTAACCTCACATCCACACCTGCATTCATCCACCTTCGCAGTAATAGTGGATAATTAATCAGTATACGTTGCTCCTATGTTGAGAGGATACATATATGTTGTGTACCTTAATGTATGCACATACATAGACAGTGGATAAAAGCTGGAAAAGCTGGCAAAGTTTTGTAATATATATTTTAGTTTCTTACCTGTTTTTGTTCTTTGTTTGTTTTTTTGTATTACATGTTACTATATAACTTGAAATGGTTACTTTTGTACATAACATATTTGGACACTTAAACTAGAGAAAGTATAGACAGAAAGTCAGTACTACAGTACAACTGTGGGCATGCTGTGTCTGTGCTTTGTTTCTTCTGCCTGTTGGATTTTTCCATCATCCAAAACAGGTAGATGTCCAAGAGGAATTTGACACAAACTGTTAACAGATTTTTAATCTTGTGGCGACACCGATCATGTATTGTTTTATCTCCGGTTCATTGTTTTTTTCATCTCTTTGTTTATATGTGTTCTTAATATTGTTGGAATGTGTTACAGCCCTGATATGGGAAGCAATGTGCCAAAGGGAAAATATAAAATTACTTTTGCTTTTTTGGCAAATATGAAGTATTATTATTTTCATCTTGTTCTCTGATACCTTCTGTAAAAATGTTTTTTGCTAGATTTTGTTCCAACACACAAAAGACGTGAATTACAAATGTTGATTTAAATAATACTGGGACAGTTTGTGGCAAAGGCAGTATTCCACATATTATTTGCCGGTGCCCAACAGGTAAGAGCAGTTATGGTATTATGTTTGAATGTAGGTTGTATTCATTGCAGACAGTGCCCCCTGATGTGTACTGCTGGAAAGTGCAGGGGCCTGAATGAGCCTACAAAATGAAATACTATGAAAGACTCTGCATTCCACTGCGACTTTGGAAAATGATCTTCCTGGTTACATGACTGGATTTATTTTGAGGGCTATGTATGGGTATCAGCTTGTATTGATGGGTTGAAATAAATGTGCATGTTTTTTCAAAATGTACTCCAAAACACAAGCTTTTGGGTAAAAGCTATTGTCTGGGTCATAAATATTGAGGATTTGCTCTGATAATTTATGATTTGATAGGAAAATTCTGTTGAGATTCACATGGAGATTCTTTACAGGGGTTAGGGGGATAGTTCAGGATTTTTAAGTGGGGTTGTTTGAGGCACTGAAGTATTGTGCATTACCTACAGAAGACAGCGGTCGACATGCTCTCCAATGGAGAAGCAGACAGAAGTCCCTGCACAGAAGCAGAGCAAAGCACCTCTGTGGACAGGGTCAGAAAAAAATATTTTAGCTGCATAAAGAAGGCCCACTTAGAAAAATCTATTTCTTTTTCAGTGTGTGCTATGGTGAGCATATTCTCAATGCTTTACCTTGTCACCAGACAACCCTTTCCCTTGAAGCTACATTGACTCAGCTGTAGAAATTGCATATTCCTATGACTGTGCCTAAACTCAATTTTGCTCTGCAGTGAGGCAAAGCAGTAAGAATACACTTAAAGGTCCTGTGTGTAAGATTTAGGGGCCTCTATTTTCAGAATATGGCACACATGGAATTATAATATACATACAGCTGTTTTAATATGTGTACAATCACCTGAAAACAAGAACCTTTTTGTTTTTGTTGGTAAATTGTTTTATATCTACAGTGGGAACGGGAATGGGGTTTTATGGAGTCTACCATTTTTGAAACACTCCAGTAGCCCATAGTGGACAAACTACAAATAATAAAAATACTAATAGGTCTAGATAGGGCCTTTCAATTATGTCACCACAGTTGTTTCTCCTTCATGCGAGGAAGGCCAGGGTGAGGTGAGGAGATTGCAATCTACCATGACTTCTGTCTGCTTCTCCAAATTGGAAGTGTGCAGAATTTTGTCAGTTTTGTCTACTGTAGGTAACTTTTTTTTGTTTTTTTTTTTTTCTTTTAATTGGCCCTGGTCACCTGCTTTATCTGCACCAATTTATCACAGTGGAAAATGTACAGTACACAGCCTCGACTAGAAACCACCATCTTTTTTTACAGGGTCTGTGACATGAAAAGGTTGAACTGTTGTTTTAAAAAAGTAAAATACTTAAATAAATAATATTAAATAATAGATAAATACGTAAACAAATTTCACTCAGCCCGGAAGTGTGTAATGAATGAGGTCATGCAGAAGGAGGAAACAGATCTCGACAGCTAAGATGGCGGAGGAGCAGCAGGAATCATCACAGGGAGAGATGGAGGGTGAGAGAAACAGTTACAACGATAAACATCCAACAAACGGCGCGGTCGTTTCTCGTTCAAGCGAAGCCCACGTCCATACGAGTGTCCGCTCGGCGTTTGAGCCGCTGCCCTCTCCGAGAGAGAGGCAGCTGACATGCAGCGATGAGGGGGAGAGAGAGGCCACAGTTTGTTGGCTAACGTTAGCGAGCTAACCACTGCTACACAAAGAAAAAACGGTTGTTTAGTTACTGACAGGGCGACAGTAAATGACAGTCCCAGAGTGTTTGACTTAAGGAGATATTGAAAGCATGGGCTTGATATAAAATAAGTGACACTTCCCTCATGGTTGCTAAAACGACGTTATTCGTCGTGACTAGAATTTGTTTTGTTTTCGCACAGGTCGAGCTAGCCAAGTGTAGCTGACTGACGTTAGCCGGTGTTGTGGATTAACTTGTTTTCATGTTAACTGCTGACAATGGGCTCAGTGCGTCTGCGGTTGCTCGCGGTGAAGGCAGGTGTTGAAAACAGAAAGCATAAATGCGGCTGTCCTCGTGCATGCTTGTATTATTGTCCTCGTTTTGGCAAAAATATGAATACACACCGCTGCGATCCTCTTTTTTTTTTTTTTTTTTTTTTTTTTTTTATAAATGTTGCAGTGGCTTCACCAAGCAGAGCAGCTCATGTGTCAACAAACCGATCGATATCCAGATCACTTTAATAAAGTGTCACTGAATGAATGTGAAGCGAATCTCTGACAGCATTTCTGTCGGAGCTGCATCGTTTCTGTGCAGGTTTACAGAGACCTTTCACACACATTGACTTGGACGCGCACAGCAGCATGTGGTTTCTCCTCGCGAACAAGTGACTCCGAATAATTGTTTTCAGGCCGTACAGGTGCATTGTGCGTGGATCGTGTCACAAAATAAACTATCTGTATTGTTTAGAGTGCAAAGCTGCATATAACACCTGCATACACACGCTGCAGTGTGTGAGTGGGCACGTTCCTCCTGCAACAATACTTTCTCAAGTGGCACAGCAGGCTAGTTTTTGTGTACAATTAAGCCCATAATATTCAGCTGGAATAGTGCTTAGCTAAAGTAATGATATCCTTATGTAAGAGGATGTTACTATTGTATTTGCTGCATTGTAGAGTTGCAGCAGTGAACTTCCAGCGTCCTAACACTATAGCAACGTTTCTCATTTGATGCGTTGTAACAATGTGACTTTCAACTATGGGGAATTAAATTGAACAAATATGCTTCATAAACACTGCCCCTGAATGCAGATGTTTAAAAGTTTAAAGGTAGGAAGTCAGATTTTCATTTTTGTTAATTAGAAAGAAGCTCGCGAAATAATATAACTACTGTGAAAGTATCAAGACGCACAATCCACAGAGAAATGCACACAGCCCAGATTCAGGAACAGTGCCTTTCAACAACTATACAGTCCCTCAGCTATACTGCAGCACAGCCCACCCAGACCCACCGCCCAGGTAGGCTACAATCCTGTGGTTCGCCTGGCTGGGTGTCACTCAAAATAAAACATTCAAAAACACAGAAACAGAAGGTCCTGTTCTTGTTAGAGCTACAGAGAGAAGCCTGAGAGACAGGATGTAAAACTATACTGAGGCGTCCATCACTGACCTTGTACAAGCTCTGCCATCACAGTGGCCTGTAGTCTCTGTAGTCTCTGTCTGGAGTGTTTACTCCTGGAGCCTAGTCAGTGTGTCCTCTTTCTGTTACAGGAGTGAACTGCCTCGCGTATGACGAGGCCATAATCGCTCAACAGGACAGAATCCAGCAGGAGGTGAGCAATCCCATTTTACTGGCGATGGAAATGTTTATTTCTTCAGGTAACATAAACTGAGATGACTTCCCATTATTCTGATTCTGAACAACAGGATCACCAGGTTATTAGATTCAGGTCATTTCTTATACAGTTAAATCTGACACAGCCCACAGCTGAGATGTGTCTCTTTCAGTGCCTGTGCTAATTAAAATCTTTTCTTGTGTTTGGGTATATTAGATAGCCAACAGTAACCCTTTAGTGTCGGACAGACAGGACCTGTCGGTGCTGCAGAGGGAGTATGCTGATGATGATACAGTTTATCAGCTCAAGATCAAGGTCAGTCAAACCACAGCACCTGCTCTCAGGTTACTGCACCCACAGCAGGGTGCATTTCCTCCAGAGTCCAGGGTGTCATTTTATCCAGAGCCACAAAACAAAACTGTCTGAACTCATATACCGCCTTTGGATTTGATTTTACTGTATGGTTTAATTCCGTTTTGTTTTGTTGCAGGACCTATACAAAAAATACTCGTACATTCGTAAGACGCGACCAGATGGGAACTGTTTCTACAGAGCCTTTGGCTTCGCACATCTCGAGTCCCTGCTGGATGACAGCAAAGAGCTTCAGAAGTGAGCGTCACTGTTTCTGCTGTTGGTCTCTAGACTCAAGTCACACTTCTGCTGTCTTGTACTATTTAAGTCTGTTTTGGCACAGTTTTGTCTTCTTAGGCTGTACTTGGAGCTGCTTTGTTATATTTATTTTTATGGTTTTACACAAATGTATCACTTGTAGTAACAGTACAATTATGATGCAGTTAAAAAGTGTGCTGGTTTCTCAGTTTGTCCGGTCTTTCCACTGTTTTACATTATATTTAAAATATCAGCTGTAGTAATAACATGTTTTTCGTCTCTTTAGGTTCAAAGCAGTTGCATCTAAAAGTAAACTGGACCTGGTTAATGAGGGCTTCACTGAGTTCACCATTGAAGACTTTCATAATACTGTAAGTTTCCTGTACAAGGAAAAAAAAACTGCATTCATTGTTTATGAACTGACAAACTTAAATGAAGATATTACCAAAGTAGGAAATGGTATGTTAATACCATTTTGTTCAGTGAAGAGATTCATTGCCACTGTAAAGTAACTTTCTGATCATGAATGTAAGCTGTAAAATGTCTTCAGTCTCACAGCAGTATGTCTTGCATGCTGCTGGATTAAGTGTGTGATGTCTGTTTGAATTATGTTTGCTTGTTGCCCTGCCAACCCTGAATGGTCATCTGCCAAAGTACATGATGTATTTGGTCAGCTGGAGCAGAGGGCTGCACTCCATTTGTCCAGTTGGATAGCAAGTTGGCAATCTGGACACGTTAATATATCAATCTAATGGTGTTAATAACGTCTTTCCTCCAAGTTCATGGACCTGATCGAACTGTGTGAGAAACAGCCGAGCCTGCAGGAGGTGCTGGGCTCCTTCAACGACCAGAATGTGTCAGACTACGTGGTTGTGTACCTGCGGCTGCTCACCTCAGGCTACCTGCAGCGAGAGCATAGCTTCTTTCAGCACTTCATAGAGGGGGGACGCTCTGTTAAGGAGTTCTGTCAGCAGGTGGGTTTTCTGTTTACATCTTCACACTGATGAACATTTTAAAAATGAGCTTGTACTTCCTGAGAAACAAATCTGGGTCTCAGAACCATTTTACACTTAAGACAGTCTCAGAATGTTGTGTCGGTATGTCACACTGCAGTATGTCTTTTCATTCCATGCATTGGTTATCCTTGTCAAAACCAGGCACCTACAGTACCCACAATGCAACTTGACCACCGAGTCAGATGATGCAGTCCACTGCATATTTCAAGTTTGTAGTCCTGAGTTTCAGACTACTGAACTTCAGACTTCAAAATTCTGACTTGAATGACCATTCTATGACACTTTTCCAAGTCGAATGTCGATGCCAAGTCAAATTTTTTGCCCAAGTTCCAAGTACACTGGAATGTCTGGTAACCTCACTTTTTTTTAACTACACACCCCCAGTTCCTAATCCTCAGCCCCAACTACAGTGTACTGTATTATATGCACCCCCCTCTAAAGTTTTTTTCACATATGCAGTGGTACACCTTAAGACCTGTAAATATACTTTAAGGTGTACAGTCTCAGTTAAATATGCTTTAAGAGTTGCATAGTACAGCTCTAAAAGAAAGAACATGCTTGTTGCTTAAAGGTCCATTATGTAAGATTCAGCTATTTACAGAATATAGAATATTTTCGTTTTTGTGTACATTTTCAATAATAACCTGAAAATCAGAATCATGGTATTTTTGTCACCTTAGAATGAGCCTTTAACCTACAGATGTTGCAGGTTGTCTTACACAGTGTCCACCATATTCTACAGTAGCCCAGAACGGACATACTGGCTAATACTGGCTCTAGATGATACCTTTCATTATTTTCACGTGTTTCACGCTACCATAGTTTGTCTTTTACACTAGGAAGGTGAAGGTGAAGGTGAAATGAGGCAGTTGCAATCAGCAACCAGATCACTAGATGCTACTAAATCCTACACACTGGACCTTTAACAGTACACAGATGGCCAACCTTGTGTAAATTGGAATTTAAAAAATGCATGATCACAATGTCTAAAGTCTAATCATTGAAGTTCTACTTTTAAAACAGACCTAGGCTTATGTCTGTGCTTGTTTTTTCTCTTTGAAGGAGGTAGAGCCAATGTCTAAAGAAAGTGACCACATTCACATCATCGCCTTAGCCCAGGCCCTAGACGTATCCATCCTGGTGGAGTACATGGATAGAGGAGAGGGAGGAACAGTCAATCACCACGTCTTCCCTGAAGGAGGAGACCCACGCATCTTCCTCCTGTATAGACCTGGCCATTACGACATCTTGTACAAATAACACTCCTGGCCACAGCCCACCTCATCCTCCTCCTGTTGTATGCTGCAGCAGTGGGGTTTAAAATAACTTCAGCAGCCACGTTGATGAAGCATACATCTGTGTATGAGATTACACTCATGTATTTGAAAAACAAAAAAATAAAAATAAAAGATAAAATCACATTACATGCCTCCCTTACCCCTCTCCCTGAGTTTACCCTCAGTCATCACAAAATGGTTAATTAAGAAATCTTTGGAAGAATAGAAGTGACTCCAGGCATTTAGAGTTGTACAGGTTTTTTTTTCTTTTGTGGTTGTAAATGTTATCTACTTGCTCTATGTTGGATTCTTTTCCTTTGTTACACTGCGTTTCATTGAGTTTTATTAAAGGGATTTACATCTTATTTCTTGTCATCTTTCTTTTGAAGAGGCAGGTTAATGTGTGGCCCCAGCCATTTACATTATGTTAATTGCTTACATTTCTTTTGATTATTTGAGGGAGAAAAGTAGAAAATTACAATGAGGTGACAGCTCATTTTGTCAACTCAAAGAGATTCAATATGATATGATATAAAACAAAGAAAAGCAGAGAGCTGACACCAGTGTATCTTGATGATCTTAAGTGATAAATTGTATTTTGACAGATTCATCAAATAACTAAGAAATCTGTCTACAGCACACTAATTTTGTGAGACAGTGGGAGTGTCATCTTAAATCATGCATGCTCTTCACAGGCTGTGCATTAAAGCTTTAGAAAACCAGACAAATAAAAAAAATGACATGCAGAGCACAAAGGTCACCATGAAACGAGCCCCATAGACCAAAAAGATATAGTTACATTTTGATAATGACTAATAGTATTGGTGATTTGGTGTTCTCATGGCTGACATACGCATAGTTTCATGCTCTACAAGCTGAAATGACAGCAGCTGCTTGTTGTTTATGTGTACACACAGACAGTATGAACACACTGTACAGTACCCTGTACACCTGCAGTCACACATGCGCAGTCGCGTTATTGCTGCGTGTTCAAAGATCGTCGCCTAAACCAGCAGACGCTTATCTCGTTACGGTTTTCGCGGACGCCGTTAGTCGCTGTTGGTACCCGCGAAAAGCATACAGAGTGAGAGCTCTTCAGCTGGGAGAGAGTGTAGCAAAGTGTCAGAGGGAAAATGTCTCCGCTTTCAAAGTCGCTGACATTGTCAGGCAGGAGGATAGTTGCAGCATGTGTGCGGCAGCACGCCTCTCTTACAAGTACGTTTAAACCGAGAATGAATATTAGTTTTAGATAGTCGTATCGACTGAAATGTTCCCGTGTCGACCTTACTGCTAGCAACACATGGCAAAGTCAGTGCAGCCAACTAGCCTGTTAGCCAGCTCCAGTGAGTTAGCTTTAACGTCATGTATGACTGCTCCAACAAATAAACTGATGTAGGAAGTGTTCATAATACCTTACTGTGTGTGTGCACATTCGTTTACTTTGACACCGACAGCTAAATATTAATTTAAGAGCTTCATTTTATGCCATCAAGCTGCACCTTCCTTCTCCACAGCAGTAACGTTACACTCAGCAGTTTATTTAGTTACACCTCGATAAAAACTGATGCAGTTTAAAACAACAGTCCTGCAGTAAATCTGACCTTCATGAAGGTTATAATGTTCAGACTGTTTCAGGGAAGTGTCAACTGGATATTTAAACCTTCATGAGTGGAGGATCTAATGCAGGACTGCGTTTGTTTTAGTCAGGTGTACCTAATAAACTGGTGTCTGAGTGTATGTTGCTCCTGTTCATTCATTTTAATCATTTGACAAAGTTGTTCACACTTCACTGTGTCTAAAAAGTGGCTTCTAAGGACAGAGGAGAAGGTCTTAAATCATGTGTTATGAGGATTGTTTATAGGAACAAGGACACATTAAACTGACAGATAGATTGATAATTAAGTTTTGACATAAAGATTCTAAGGTTAGTTGTATCTCTGTTTTAATGCTAATGTTCCTTACTTATATTTTTTCTGAGATAATGCAAACTTTCTGTGTTTGTGCCCAGCTGAGCTGATTGAAAACATGGACAAGAAAGCAACCTGGGACCGTTTCTACGCTGAGAGCAGCAGCAGGACAACCAGCTTTAAAAACTTTGAGTGGTTCTTCGGCTTTGATGCTGTCCGGGGCTTCATTATGCCCCTCTTGCAGACCAAGCCCCATCCAGATGCTGTGCTTCAAGTCCTGGATATGGGCTGTGGCACTTCTGCTTTAGGGCCCTGTATCTACAAACACTCTCCTCTCCCAGTGCGGGTCACTTGTGCTGACATTTCCCCCATAGCTGTGCGACTAATGCAGGAGGACGTCCTAGCCAAAGCCATTCAACCTCAAAACCTTTCGTCTCAGCTTGAGTTTGTAGAGCTGGACTGCACGCAGCTTCACAAGCACTATTCTCCTCGCAGTGTAGACCTCATAGTGGACAAAGGCACCACAGATGCCTTGTTGAGGTCCAAAGAAGGGAAAGGGAAGGCGGGTCTGGTGCTGAAGCAGTGTTTGAAGGTGCTGCGGAGCACAGGATCTCTGCTCCAGTTTTCTGATGAGGACCCTGATGCCAGGTTGCTGTGGCTGGAGACTGAGGCACAGGAGCAGGGGGTGATGGCTGCAGATGTTGGGGTGCAGGAGGTTGGGGAGCTGAGGGGAGTGTGTTACTACTGCTATCAAGTAACTCCCCGCCCTCTTGTATAGCAGTAAATTTCTACCTCTGGATGATTATAAAATCAAATGAGTAAATTATTAAACATGATTGGAATAAAAATGAATGTGTGATTTATTTTTGATCTAGATAAATTACTTTATTCATCCCCGAAGGGAAATTAGGTAAATTAGGTATCTATCTGTCAACTCCTAGACAAGACAGATTATGTGTGTTATTTCTTTGTAATACAATTACACATTTAGGCCAAATACATGTGTATGTAAGCGTGTAATATCATTTACACCCATTAACTGTAATTTGATTTGTTCAGTTAGTGTCATGATTTGGCAGTCCTCTCTGTCATTACTTGTTATCTACTGCCATCTAGTGGCCAGCACTCTGTCTCACCCAGCACGCCACAATGTAGAATTCACAGACTTGCTCTGTGAGGTTAAAGGTAAATTAACTTGTCCCTTAATTTAATGATATACACTATATAATATAGAGTTTGATGGAGAAGGTGAGGCAAATGAGTGTACAGTTGATTGTAATCTGTCTTCTTGGATTAAATGTGTTTTTTAAAAAATGTTGTGTTCCTTACATAATATCGCCAAAATCAGATGCATCGTGTCTCAAGCGGATGCAGAAAAACTAGTCCACGCTTTCGTTACTTCTAGGCTGTAACTCTTTGTTATCAGGCTGCCCCAATAAGTCTCTGAGGTCTTTGCAGCTAATTCAGAATGCTGCTGCACAGGAACCAAGATCAGAGATCACATCTCTCCCATTTTGGCTTCCTTGCACTGGCTACCTGTTAGTCTAGAATAGAATTTAAAATTCTTCTCCTTACATATAAAGCTCTTCATGGCCAGGCACCATCATATCTAAAAGAGCTCATAGTACCTTACTACCCCTCTAGACCACTGCGCTCTCAGAATGCTGGGTCTCTTGTGGTTCCTATAGTCTCCAAAAGTAGATTGGGAGCCAGAGCTTTTAGCTATCAAGCTCCTCTTCTGTGGAACAAAATGCCATTCTGAGTTCGGGAGGCAGACACAGTCAACACTTTTAAGAGTAGATTTAAGACTTTACTTTTTGATAGAGCTTATAGTTAGGGCTGGCTCAGGTCATCCCTTAGTTATGCTGCCATAGGACTAAACTGCCCGGGGACTCCTCTGTGGCTCTTCCTGAGGTTTCTTCCACCTTTTTTCCCTGTTAAAGGGTTTTTTGTGGGCAAGTTTTTCCTCACTCGAACGGAGGGTCTAAGGACAGAGGGTGTCACTCCCTGTACAGACTGTAAAGCCCTCTGAGGCAAAATGTGTTTTGTGAATTTGGGTTATACAAATAAAATCTGATTTGATTTGATTTGATGTATGTAAAACAGTATAATCATCATCATGGGGCATGAGAAATTGCAGAAGAATATTATGATTATGAAATGTAATCAAATCAAGCAAACCTCACCACTACATGATATTAAATCCGGCACAGTTCATGTTGAAAACATACAAAGTAGTTAAATAAAACACAAGCTAATTGTGTAACACGTGTTGTCTGAAGTTACCTAGCATTGCCTCCAAAACTAAGGGGTAACATATCAATTACTCAATTAATTTGATTTTTTTTCAAGGATCAGTGTATGGAATTTAGTAAAATCTAGTGGTGTTTTGGCACATTGCAACCAACTGAATTCTCTGAAAGCTTGAAGGCCACATCCCATTAGTTTGGGTTGTGTGTCTAGAATTCTTTGCCTGTAAGTCTTTCGCCCACCTTGAAATATCCTGAATAGAATACATTTGTCATTGTTTTCATTAAATATTTGAAGTTTGCTGTATTATTTTACTTTGTTTTCACCACATCGCTCCCTCGATCACTGTCCAGGTCAACATATTTCTTGTTACAAACGTACACAGACAAATGTGCAGGATCTCATTGAGCAGATTTTAATATCTTGAAGAACAAAAACCTCAAAATGGAAACATCTGACATCCACCCTGTGATTATGTTTTCTAATGTTAGAGCAAATCAAATTATATAGTACATATCACTTCACCTGTATTTGTAATAAGTGATTGAATTAAGGACATTTATTTTGTTGTTGAAATACAAACAATCCAACAATTGCCGTTAAAAAGTAATAATGTAGTGCAAAGAGTCATATAGTCATCATCAAAGTGCACATTTCTGAAAAGATTTAAAACAGGTTGAAGAAGGTTATTGGTTCCTCTCCACTCTCCAGCCGGGCGTCCTTACAGAAACTTGGTGGAATGAGATGTTGAGGGTCCACTAGTCCGATGACGCCGTTGAAGAAGCTGAAGGTGAAAAACAGACAGAAGATCATGATGAAACCATCCAGACAGAAACAATGGATAGTTTAGAGTATGATGAGAGAATTAATGTCATAATGAAAACTAGAGATCAGGCCAAGGCAATTTCCTGTTATTATTTTAGTTCAGGTTGAAAAAGTCTGAGCTATGATGAATGTAAGGCAACTAAAACATTAGAAATGTCCTTGTAATTTAAAGATATTTCATATTCATGACAATAAAGGAGTTTGACATTTTAGAAAGTGTCTTGTTTGCTGTGTGGTATAAACAATACAAAAATGCCAGTGTGAATTAATTTATTTTCATTGTTTCATTCAAAATGGTTGATGGGCCACCCTATTGCAGGAAGAGTATCTCTGGACTATAGTCTTTGTGTATTTATTTTACCATCAAGCTTCTCAAAAAGCCTCAGGTGAGAAAATGTGTGCAGTGTCACATGCATGCACTGACCTGACCACCACCCATCCACTTTTTTTGCTGTGATACAGAGTGCTGACTGGAATGCATCCAAACTCAGTGACCGTGCTCATGTACTTTGCTGCAGAAACAGAAGTTGATCACGAGTACGTTAAAACAACACAACCAGACAAACAGGTTTGTGAGCATTAAAACAATAGGGGGAATGAATCACAGAAAGTCATGTGCTACAGTGCACCACATGACTTTAGCAATGTCATTTTTTCTGTCTAATTCCTTCTAGTTACAGCTTACTCTACCTGTTCCCTCTTTCAGCTTCAGCTCTCCTGCCCAGGTGTTGACCAGGACTCCCTGTCCAGGACCAGAGGAGCTTCCCAACACAATCTGTCCCAGCAGGGAGGCACTCTGTGGGATCTCCAGTGGGTGGAAGTCTACACTCAGTGGCTTCTTGCAACATGTGCGGTTCTTGTAGTTAATCTTGTACATGACACCCTGACAACAGCATGGCATTAAACAGTCATTTATGTGGCACATGACATTTTCTAATGTAGATATCATTGCTATGTTGTCATTACCTCTTTGTAGAGAAGAAGTAGATCTATGTGGAATGTCTTATTGTTATAAGATCCAACCTCTCTGAGGTGGATGCGCTTTCTCAGAGCATCATAGCTGTACCTGGCAAAGCCCATGAGCTTCTCATTTTGGGTGGACTTGGAAAAAGTTGAAACCAAAAGTTTACACAGTTGCATAATTACTTGTGGTTGTATAATTAAAAATAATTAGTATGTTAAGAGATCAAAACTCACCACAGAGAAGCTTCCTGTCAGCAGTGATGGAGATGCTGACAAAATAAAATAGGTTGTTTTAAATTTAACATTAACATCACAGCTGTGCTGATCTTGTAACATAATATTTCCCAGTAGATGGTGAAGCAAAACCAGAACAGCATGATTGTTTATAGGAAGTAAATTGCTGAGATCGGAGGCATTATGCAGAAGGAAAACTACAAAATAACATCTCTGTGGTACTTACTGCATTGCTTTGGTCTCGGAGCGGCGAGGCAGCCCACTGACAGGCACACAAACAGGATGAGGGCTCTCATGCTGTCTGATGGTAGTTACACTTTCATCTGCACACCGAGGCAAATATGTTGCCACTTCAGAGTGTTCACTTCCTTATAAATACACTGGTGAGACTCCAAATCTTTATCCACTCCCAGGTTTTCTTCAAATCCGTAGTAGCTTATGCACGTCAGTTAGAATAAAGCTAAATCTTCTCTCTCCACCAGTCCTTGCTCTATGTTTTTATAGAACTTAAAAAAGTTTAATCTTGATCCAAATTCAAATCATTTGATTTCCAGGCAATTTAAAAGAGGAGACTGGGTTCATGAGTTTTTTTTTCTCTCATTTTTCTCTTGTACAGGCAAATCATTTCTATGCAAATAATCAACTTCCTAATAATGTGGATATATTCACTGTGGCAATCCAACAGCCCTTTTGATTGTGAACCTCTGGGAAATGATGCAGGCAATGCTGTTCTTTTCTTTATTCTCTATCTGCATTCAATTACATGACCAGACCAACATACCCAGAAAATACAATACACTACTCTAGAGGTCTCTTGTTGTGTCCTACTTTTTATTTAAAGGTTTACTGCTTTGTTTCTAATAAAAAAACATTCATCACCCTATTCACCTTTGACAGAGTCAAAGAGGAAGCTAAAGAGACGTATCAACATGTCTTCCTGCCACCAGACGATACTGATCTATCTTCATACTGCAGCTGTCCATCCATCAACCGTGGTCCTTCATTCCCCACACCCATCCCTCCATCAGTACATCATCTTGTATATGCAATACATAATAATATGCATGAAACTATTCTAGATCCTTGTTCCTTATTGTTGTGGTCTTTGTTAGTGAAATACAACTTGTCATTACAACAATTTTATAGCTTGAGTGAATCTACCATGACTTTGCTAAATCTTATGTATAAATTATGATGTATAAATTATAAATTATGACATATCCACACATTTATTTATTTATTCTTGTAAGTGCTGCTGGCTGTATGTTTGTCATGCTTACTTTTTGTCCTGATATTACAATGCTGTCTATTGTATGTTAGAGACAAGAAGGAATATGCAATTTTTAGTATTCTCATATTTTTATTGGTAAACTGAAAACACAACATTGTGTCACCTTTTAAATGTTTGACAAAGAATTGGCTTTAATATCTGGAGACTGGAAAGAGGAAATAATGCTCCTGGGGTAAACAAGGTTATCTCAAAAGAACCAGACGTTATTTAAAGGAGCCCATCAATTAATGCTGTGAAACAAGCTGAGAAAATCTACTGGCTCGTCTTCAGCATTCACCTCTGCATCCGTGCAAAAGTTTGGAGGGTTGAGCCGACTGGGGTCCGAAATTCCAATAACGTTGTTGAAGAAGCTAATGAACAGAACGACAGTGACATACCAATCACTTTACTGTATGATTCCGACTTTCAAAAGTCAGTGCCAGACCTCTCACTATTACACTGTGCTTTCTGCGTTATAGAGTTTACATTGATGATTTTGATGTAAACTAACCTTGTCACCATCCATCCAAACTGATCAGTGTGGTACGCTGTGCTGACAGGAATGCATCCGAATTCAGTGACTGTGCTCATGAACTTTCCTGTCGGACCAGAAATGAAAACAGTTAACAACCTGGGACTAATGAATTCTAAGTTCTGGGTCCTAACCATTACAAGCTGTCCTGACCTGCTTTTTGGGGCAAATCTCCCATCCAAGAGTTGACCAGGAGTCCTTCTCCAGGTCCAGATGAGCTGCCCAAAATAACCTGGCCCAGCAGAGATGCATCTTTTGGGATTGCCCAAGGCTGGAAGACATCTTTCAGAGCCTTTTTCTTGCATGTACGATCATGTTCGTTAATTTCATATATGGTAGCCTGATGGATGGAAGTTGTGGATTGAGGATAACCATTGCTTATTTTAAATGATTAGACAAAAAAAAGTAAAAACACTGTATAATTGATATAGAGCAAGTTAATATTAAATCGACTCAATTAAAACTGTAATGTTACATTACTCTTTATGTATCTGTACAGTCATATAAATACTTACATTTAGATTAATGTTATATATTTTGGCATCTTTTATATATCACATCATTTTTGGGGCAGAAAATGAGAACATTTTGAGAAATGAGAATTAAAATTTATAGTGCTATAAATTTTGTTCGAATAGCAGCTCTCTTTGCTTCTATTTTGATTTTCTTTAATTTTCACTTCTGATCTCTCTAAGATTAATATTTATGACTGTTCATGTCATTGCTTTGGTCACCTGTCTGAAGAGCATAAGAACGTCATAGGTGAAGGTCTTATTCTGGAAGGTGCCCAGCTCGCTGAGCCGTATCCGCTGTCCCAGTGAATCATACAGATACTGGGCATAAGCCCACAGCTTCTCATTCTGTGTGGACTGGAGAAAGAAAGCCCTCTCACATCTTTTGCATGGTTATTGTGCTCAAGTGCTACCTTACTGGGCTCATACAACACACACTTTGAATGAATAAACACTCACCACAGACAGGGCTCCACTCAGAAGAGGAGGACTTACTGTGTTATGGAAGAAGATGAGTGAGATCCATTAACAAAAACAAACACAGTAAGACAGCAACGTTGACATTACAACTATTCTTGAGTATTGAAAAGACATAAAATGACATAAGAAAGAAGAAGTGAGAAATCCATGCCTACAATCACAATCAAAAACACGTTGATCTCTCTGTTGTTTTACTTACAGCATGGGTGAGGCTTCTGGGCCAGGCAGACTGCCAGTAAGCACGTTAACACCAAGAGTCTCATATTTTAGGATTCCACGCACTTGTTTTCAAGCAGCAACAAACTGGTGCGCATGAAGGAGGTCACTTGCTTATAAATACAGACACTAACGCTCCACGCGGAGAAACTTCTGCTTCCGGGTTTTATTTTTAACCCTTGTTGTGAAAGTCAAGAGCGAAAAAACCCAGTGAACAGGCTGACATCAAGATAAAAGGCCATAAAAGCCAGCATCTCCCCAACAAATGACATCACTTTTATTCTAAGTAGACTACAGGCTGGTTAATGTTTTTCATAGAGGAGATGATTGTTCAAACGTAGAACTGTAAATGAATATGATTTTACAACCAAACCAAACCAAAGAAAGTATTTACCTAAAATGCATGAGACAGTATGATCAGTGACAAATGTTCATAAAATGCCACTTTTTCATTACGTGCATGTGAACAGAGTGAGTGTGAGGTCTGTGCACAGTGGGCCAGAGGTGAGGAATGTTGTTTGTGTTCACAAAAGAAGGAGGCTTATAAACCCAGAACTGGATTTTGGCTGAATGGAGAGGAGGCTCATGTGTGCTATTAGCTCCATGAATTACATCACTGTCATATGATCTGGAGGTGGTGTGATTTCAGTCATTAGAGTACCTGAATGTCACACAGATCATCTAGGTTAAGTGTCACCATATTGGCCTTCTTAGTCATTCAATATTTACAATTTTCAACAGATTTACAATGATGTTATACACTTTGGATAACTTGGAATCATACATTAGAGTATGTATAACAGGAGGGTGATATATGTTCTCCTTCATTATCATCAGTACAGTAAACACTGCTTATATTAATGTGTGTATATTTTCCTTTTTTCGCTGAATCACACACCCCTGTGATAAAAAAAGAGCAGGACAATACTTTGTTATCATGATCTAGTTAATACATAACTACATAATCTGAAATTTAGAACAAATGTCAAAACATCATTGACAAACACAAACACAATGACCTAATGGTGAGCAACAGTCACCTGACAGTCGGCCGATCAGTTGCTCAGTTTTATTGCATATGACCTTTGATTTATAGAGTTTACAGAATCACTCCTTCACTTGTACCTAATTAATCACAATTGCTTTATGTTTGAACAAAGATGGCTACATGTTATTTATTTGCAACTTTCGCACATTTTACACATTTTAAAAGTCAATGCTGATGGTGGTATGTCTACAGGTTTGTTTTTTTTACCTGCAGTTGACAAAATCCTATAGCTAAATACAATTTGAAAAAATGTTTGCAACGAATTTGAAAAGCAAGGATGTTAATAGAGGCAATGGAAGTTCAGAACTGCACAGTGCTGTGATGGAAACTTTTCAGAAAGGTTGAGCTTTTCACCTGACATTCAGTGTCAGGTGACTCCTGCACTGCCACTCCAGTTAGACAGCAATCCAGTCACACAGAGAGGATGCTGTGATTGAGAACAAAGACTTTATTTCCAAAACAAAACAACACAAAAATATTTCATTATTTATTTCAGCTGGAAACTAAACTGAAATATGATACAGCTTGCAGTTCAGTGGTTGTAAATCATGCAGTGATTTTTGCAACATCGTCTTATCGTTGTGTTCAGAGTGTTTAGTGTATTAGATTATTAACCATGTAAAGAAAGATATAATTTAAGTGACATCTAAGTTAATGGTTCAAATATTTAGCACCATTAATGTAATGCAGTTACAATATATTCATAATTTTGTTGATTTTATCCCTTTTTTCAGTGGCTGCATACTCCTCACACTCACCACTCTTTTGTAAACTCTGTAATCTTTCAGTAGCACAAAAAATTTGATTCAAATTCCTAAATTCACCAAATTTAAAAACGTTTTACCTCAAACCTCCTCACTTCTATAACTGTAATGTTATATTTACATAGGATCTAAAGAGTGTCTAAAGTTATCAGAATTAGCTTGAAAACAAAGTTTGTATCAGTTGTAAATAGGAAGGATAAGAGAACATAGTAAAAAATACTTGCATAAACAGCAAATTACTCATATTTAAATTTTAAAAAATCACTTCATTTGAATGCAAACACTCAACATCGACATCTCTTCAAGGTTCCTGAGGCAGAACATATGTTGGTATGACCACTGGAGGTAGTTTGAGCAGATGGCAAATGTCATTGCACTCAGGTCCATGTTGCTCTTTCAGAAAGTACCTGAAGCCTGTGTCAGCAAAGTTGCCGCGGCCTTTGGATGTCTTGGTGGAGTGAATCTGGGGGTCAGTGAGGTAGGTCAGCCCTTTGCCATTGGCCGTCACCCACCCTGTAAAAAAGGAGGGATGTTAATGAGTCCACAGCTAAGAAGAAAACTATCAGTGATCAGTGGCACAGACGCACCTTGTAGGTCTACGACAACTTCCTGGTAGTCAGAGAACAGGTACGTAAAGTGTCCAAAGGCAAGGCCATATTTTGTAGCCTGGAAACTCATGTCCTTCTTTACAGTGTTGTTGGTCAGTTTTACAAAGTCTCCAAGCATGTAGGGCTCCACTGTTACACAGCCGACAATCTCATTTCCATTCAAAAGCTATTGGGTACAGAAAACAAGAGAGATGTTAAGTATTTAAAGCCAGTCTTTGTATGTAATTTATTAAAATGACTGCAAAAATACAGTCTATTTGTGTAGTATAATTTTCTTCTGTCATCCAAAGGATTTTTTATATCTACATGTAATTATATGCGGTGTATTGCAGTCTGTGTGTTACTGTATGTTGTTTCATTTCAGAAGAGGTATTTAGGCCCAAAGGGTAAATTCAATCCAGAATACAAGTTACTTTTTTGGTCCAGTTCATTCAAGAGCAGAGACAATTAAGAGAATACTTGCCACTAAGCTGTTATTTGCAGATCATGCCCTACCTTCTCATAATTAAATTCTAGACTAAAAAGCAGGTAAATATTTGCTCTCCAACTGTCATGAGAGTACATTTGTAGCTGTGGATTAATAACTGGAGGCTATACTGGGGGTATTACATTTTAATTTCAACCAAAATTGCTTCAAGGCTGCTGCTGGCTATCCTACACTCTGCTGGCTGTATGTGTAAGGGGTACTATTAAAGTACTATTTATGAATGAATTAATTTGTATTTAACGCCACATCTGTTCTATTTCTACTTCATTATTTTATGACGTGGTCATTTTGTCTTCATGACTTGGTCTCACCAATAGTGCTTCCGAAGGAATGAAGAAGATCTGAGCCATTACTTCCTTGTCATAAAGGCTCTTATTGAATTCAGTCACATAGTACTGGGCTGTCATCTGTCTCTCCACATCTTTCAGGTGGAACTGGATCTCCTTTGGTTCCAAGTAATCTTTTCCCACATATCTAAGGACAAGCAGACAAAGTGAGCATAAAAGTCATCATGTTCCGGTTTTGCCTACAATATGTAGCTGCGTACCTGCTTAACCTCTCCTCTTGGTGTAAAAACTGTAACCATAGTGCTTCTCTCTGGTTGCCCTTCTCGTTCATCAGCTCCCCAATGTAAACGCAGGTCTCCCTGGCTTTCCACAGTCCTGTGGCTTTGGAGAACTTTAAATGAAGAGCATCTAATAGAAATTACATTAAGAGATTAGTACACAGTTGTAATCAATATTTCATTTACTCCTTAAAGCATGGTTGGGTTTCTCCATATAAACAACTGTGTCACCAGTCACTACAATTAATCAATCAAAATTCATGGCAATCCATGCAGTAGTTGTTGAGATATTTCAGCCTGGACCAAAATGATGGACCGACAGACCAACATTTCCATCCTTAGAGACATATTGTTACTCGGACTAAAAAGATGTATTGATGATGGAAACAGTAATTCAAACTTACCGTAGGCAGTTCTGTAATTGTTGAGTTTGAATCGTGTCTTGTCACTGTGCAATCTCTTCAGCAGACAGTCATGGCAAACTCCGGCCAGTAGAGCTTGGTAATCCTGCTGTGACAAAAAGTACTGTCTCTCTGGGTCAACACCAGCTACAGTTCTTAGGCAACTGTAGCACAAGGGGTTCTTCCTGTGAGGAACGTTCACTTTTTTATCACATTGGACTCCCCCTTGACTTTCCTCCAGCATCTCAAATGAACTCTCTGAGGAAGTTTCAGTGGGAGCACACTGTTCTGGGACAAAGTGGGAAAGGTTTGAATGTGGGGTTGCTATGGAGTTCTTGAAGGCAGGTTTTGCAGACACTGAATCAGTTTCTCTGCCCATATTTGGGTCAACATGAAAACTCTCCAGTGGTCTTGGCATGGATGAGGCTCTGAATTCCCATCCAGTTGTGTGGTTTTTGTGCATGGGATCATGACCTGAATCGCTGGTTTGTGTTTCCAAGAGGAAGAAACTCCCATCAGACTCTGTTGACTTGCTGCTTTGGATGGTTCCTGCTTTTGATAGGATATTTGCTTTTGATATATTTGGAGTTTTTTTGTTTATGGGGGAGTTTAGGTCAGCTGAGATCTTCTCCCATGATGAATGGGAACTGAAACTGTCACTGAGAGAGCTGGAGGATGTTCTTAGAGTTAGCTGGGATAAGGATTGTGATGCTCCTTCAGCTACTGATTGTTTCTGTGGCTCACCAACATCAGTTACCCATTCCTCCTCAGTGCCCTGAGTCTCTATATCAGCTTGTATCACTTCAAACTTCTCTGAATCACTACACACATTAGAGGAGGAAGTAGGAGGCCTTGGAGATCTCAGGATTGTAAGGGAACTGATACCAGGGGTACAACCATGTAAGTCTTGCTTCTTGTTTTCGTTGGATTGTAGCATGCTGTCTGACCTATCATCATCAACCTCAGTAGGCAGACAGCTCTGGTTGCTTGCATTTGCATCACGTTCAATGGCAATACTCCCTGTGTAGTCACTGTTACTAGGCCTAGGAGACCCTGAACTACTCAAGGAGAAGTTCTGCCATGAAGAGCCAAGATTATCTGTGCTTCCAAGAGTGCTACACTGGTCAAACCTTTGAGGTGGACATGCAGCAGATGAATGTGAACCTCTCTGTTGTGGCTCCTCTCCTTTGGGCGCATCTTTTGACACTTTGCAGGATGCAGTGCTACATTCTGTGTTGAGTGTTCCAATGGTTGTCCCCAGTGCAGTGATACAAAGCCCATCTATCTCATCTTTAGTCCTTTTACAGTTTGCGTTGGTTATCTCACACAGTGATGCATGATACTTTTGGAACCTTTGCATCACCATGGCAAAACCTTCCAGAGTGAAATTTACCGATGTGTCTTTAACGTTTCTGTAGCTGTCAGGGATAAAAGACCCCTTGTCTGAATTAAGAAGAGGTTCCACATGCAACAGAAGCTTGACTTGGTTGACCAGATGCATGATTTCGGCACAGAGGGTGTCTTTGTCTTGGGTATCTGCATCGTAATCATAGAAATGTGCTAATGCTTTTTGGCAAGCTTGAGTTGCCTGTGCCACAACCTCCTGGGGAGCGCCAAGCCATTTGTGAGTGACAGTGAGAGAATAGGCAGCCTTGATGAAGGTATGAAGCTCCTGCTTGCTAGTAACCAACTCGCCCTCTGCTTTGGTGAGCAGGCCAATTGAAAATGCCTCACTAGCCTGCAGGAGGAAAGACTGCCTTTGAGAGGCAGGACATTCCACTGAGAAACTGTACGATAACAAGCAGGTCCCTTGAGTTGCCTAAAGAAAAAGAGGTCAGAATAAGACAGAAGCTGCAATAAATAAAATGTATAACTCGATAAGACATTTCTGTTGGACCTCTTCTCTCATAACTCTCGTACTTCCCTTTGCTGACAAGTGAGAAAGTTAAAATAGCTAAAGGGGGGGCACATGAAGCATGAGCCACAATTTTCATTAGTTAGTTTGTACAAGGTTTGAGTCGTAGTTTAAATCTAAACATACAGACATGATGCATGTACATTTTTTTTAGATTAAGTGTGACATACACTCACTTTCCATTGTGAATAAACATCTATAAATCTGCTTAGAAATAGAAAAACTCAGAACATTCATCACATTTTTATGTTATTTTGACTCTTTGTTGTTTCACTGCTTACCACACAACAACTTACCACATTAGTCAACACATAGAGGGAAGTGTACTGGCTGTATACGACAGCCATCTTTGCTGCCTGGGCTGCTGAAAGAAGACGATGACTCCCGTCCCCAAGTAAAGACTGCTCCAAACAATCAGACAGACATTAGATTAGAAAGTTTTCAAAGCCATTAATATACAAAACAACATTATATCGGTGGGACTTACCAAATCAATATTTGGATTTGCTGTAAAAACATGGAAGTCCTCATTATTCATTGACACCAATATGTTGGCCAGTATGCCAAGAGATGTGCTAATGCCCTATAAGAAATATACAGGTAGGCAGAGCAAAGGTTTATAACAGTGGATAAACTGTGATGTGCATGTTTACAAGCCCATAAAGTAGCAGCTTCGATGACAAAATCGGCTCACCTTTTTGTCAGGTTGAGGAAGTGCGTAGTAGCCGACCAAAGAAGCCCAGATTAGCTCTGCAGCCTCTAGCCACAGGCCTGAAACAGAGCACAAAAAAAACACATTATCAACGTACCAGTGGAGCAAACTGTTTTGTTTCTTTCCTGAAAGAGATCTTACCTAGCTTTTGCAAAATTATTCCACGCACTTGAACACTAACAGCCTGCACAAGAGCCCTGTCACTTTCAGAGTGGTACATCCAACAACCTGTATAAGAAAACAATTTTCTTTTTATACAGCTTGTAAAAAAACAACATCATACATCATTACAGGCAATTCAAATGACACAGCACAGAACCCACCTGTGGCCCCGCTATTGTTAATGAGACTGCTCAGTATGTATTCTGCCTTCTGTAGTTTGCCTGTTGGAAAGATAATTATAGTATTCAATTTATGGCACTCAAGCTGTAACAAAGCCAAACATGAAATATCTCTATCAAGAACATGTAGAGATATTGGTACTACACTGTACCAGAGTTAAGGTAGACTCTGGCCTGTCGTATGATCAGCTGGGGGGCCACAGGGGTGTCATGGTGGCGTCCGTGGAGCAGCTTGGTGATCTTCAGCAGCCGGCTGGACTCATCTGTCCAGTAAAGAAAGCGGTCGACTAAGAAGATCACCGCCAGTGCTGAGCGTGCCTCCTGAGCCACGATGGAAGCTTTGAGAAAAGCCTGGCAACACAGTAAACATGTTTAGAAAAAATGGATGCAACACTACAAGGAAACCATTATGAACCTGTGGGGTTATTACCAGTAGCTGAGACAGGTGCTTGCTGATGAGGTCACTGAGGTTGGTCTTGTCATTGGCACTGACTGACTGCTTATACTGCCACTTCTCTGGCACAAAGGGCCACTTCATTTCCATAGCCTCCTGCAGGAGAGAGGCCAGTTCTGCACACAGCGAGTCTATGGGAAATAAGTGGCTTCATAAATCCAACAATCCAAGTACATGGCCTAAAACCTTGAAACCCTACGTCTGAATAAAACAGGACATACTTTACATACAATTGATTTGACTTGACAGCATCATTTACAAAATAACAGAGAAGAGACGTGCAAATATCGTAGATGGGGCTCACTTCACACATGCAGAATCACTTTGTGAATTTTAGCAGTTTTGGGCAGTTTAAAGTATTTTGTTACCTTGAGTTGCCTCGGTGTTAGCAGGCCATAGTTCATGTCTAAATCAAAATAAAACTGATTTTTTCTTTTGGTGTTCAACATTTCTGTCCTTCCTTTAGTACAGGCATGTTGTATGTGGGCACTGGTGACACTGAGCTCAGAAGGATGTTTATTATTAAGCACTGTGAGGATCTTATGGGAGCACAATTCCAACACCCTCTGATCTGAAACTCTCCCATACCCAAATGAAAATTGATCAAATATCACCATCTTGTGTCTGACCTCTGGAACTACAGTAGTTCAGCCTCTCTGCCTCGGTGGGCGGCGTGGACTCTCGAGCTGCACTGAGACACTCTTCCAGTAATTTTCCCACCTCCTGGCTGTCCATTCTGGTAAACAAATGTTGTAGATGTTGCCTGGGATGAGAGGGTGTCCCTCCGTTCTTGTATTACAGTGACTCAAGGAGGGGAATTCCATGGATTGACACACTGCTGTTGAGAAAAGATTGCACCATCAGGTCTATTTGTGAATTTCAAAACATGAAGGTTTTGATTATTACATGATTAGGGTTAAAACATATATTAGCAAATAACAGAACAATTTAATCCCATTATCTTCTTGTAATGTTTTGTTTTCTGATTTCATTAAAATTCAAATGTGTGTCTTGTAATTTTATGGACAGTACACCTTTGCTGATGTGCTTGTGTTCCCATGAAACAATGTCCAATGTGATAAGACACTGGTCCTTTGAGAGAGTCACAATGTGTCCCTGACATTTAATAACAGCTTTATAGAGACACATACAGTAACTTTTAATTACTTCAATTACAATGTTTTGATAGTCTGCGGCAGATCTTCAGACATCTTCAGACATCACTGAGCTATTATGTACGGAAATGTGTGAAAGCTGGTTGGGGTGTATGAACTTACACGAGTCTGAGGACAACGTGTAATTTAAGTGACAACGGAGTGTGTAGTATAGTAATCTGACAATGAAAAAGAACCCACAGACAAAACACAACAGGGATGGAAGTCATTGTTGTCTCAGTCAGCACATTTCAGTTATTATTCTTAAATTAAACTTTAATCTTACAAACGTGTCCCTTATGCTGTAATCAGTTTTATTCTATTATTAATATATTAAACATGTCCTAATTTTCACAATGAAGTAATTGAACAACACATACCGTCAGCCCAGGCTCCCTCCGTCTTCCTGGTAGGGCTGGACTGTTGGTGTTGCCTTGAAATACAGTCGGAAATGTCGCAACTCCAACAGGAGAGCACTTGTAGCACGACTTCCAGCACCCTAGACGACAAGACGAATAGACGAGGGGAAGACCAAAAGTCTAAGAAAAATCTCTCCAGTGTGCATAGATAAACTCCAATAAATCCCAAAGAGGTTAATGATCGGTAATAATTATTCATTTAGTAAATGACGTTCTAGACAGAAACCACTGTGATATTATAGATGTTGTTCGTGCAGACCAAGAAACAAAAAAACTATGTTTAGCATGTTTTTCTTTTTCTTTTACAAAGACAAGCAACAGTGGTGTGACATTCAAGGGCCTTTAGTATACTGTAAAATGAGTGAAAAGAAAGAATAGAGAAGGAATAACGTAGCCTATGTGGTTTTCACTTGTGATATGTAAAAACAATGTAGATCCAAGCTTCATGTGAGCCACTTTCACCTTTCAAATAAACAATGCAGAGAACTTTTAGTGATGAGATGTGTGATTACTGTTTGTGCCTCAGAGTTATCACTCACTCACCATAACCCACATGACCTGAATGCAACATGTGACGTTAAAGGGGGCAGAACCCTTTCCTGTAGCAACAGGTAGGTCTACGTGGGCAGTATGTACAATATCAGTATCCTGCCAATGGTAAAATGCATGAAAATGTAGAGAGATGTATTAAGTGTGGAGCCTTTGTGATGAGCCTCATCCATAAACAGCAATGCAGCATATACTCTATTTGTCATGCGGTGTAAATAAAGCCTAATTAATTAATGCGTGAATTCTTCCACTGCAGCAGCTGTGTGCCTCCTGCTCACTGAAATACAAAGACACTCGATGAAGTGTTCATTTTTTTTGTCCGTTCAGTGTATTTGAAGGCAGCACAGCACAATAACAGAAGTGCGCACATGTCTGAGACTGACCAGAACCAACAACCCTTTGATTGACAGGACGCGCTGATAACCCAGAGCAGATAAATAAATGATAGACTGTGTAATGGTGCGTGGCTGCACGCGCCACACAACAAGCATGTGGACATGTGGCGTTGCTGTGATACTACCAATAGGCGGGACTGTGGCTCTGCGGTGTGATTGTGAGAGGCACAGCTGGAACATAGCAGAGGGTTGGCACGCGGTCCAGCTGCGGCCAGATGATTGACTTCAGCTGCTACGCCGACAAACATCCATAAGTTGTTTCCGAGCACACCGGGAGAGGACTTTTTTTTGCGCATTGTAGGGTTAATGTGCCGTAAATAAAAGACCCGCATAGCTCACTCAGTGGACCAGCAGCAACAACTCCCGAGGAAGGATCCGTGTGAGTCCCCCTCTGATGGGTTCTTCTGGGTTTCGATCATCTTCGCGTCTCTCCGCATGACCTTGTGCTCCTGCTCCGAAGCCAAACAGACGTTTTGAGTTTAGTGTTGCTGGTGATGTAACGCTTTTCAGCTCAGTGCTCACTTCACTACTGTTATCACTGTAGCCTCCTCTCACAGAGCATGGGACCCCTCAAACTCTAAAGGTAAGAAATGTGTCTTAACTTGCATGTTATTACAAAGGAATGAGGCCACTTGAGCTCATATGGATGTTCTTTTGTTTTTGTTTTTTACGCGTGGCGCGTCTCAGACGTAAGGTCAGGCACTTCTGGGCTATTAAAAAGAAACCTCAATGAAGTGTTTGGTTCTGTTCTGTAGATCACGCCTTGATCAATTCATATACAACATACTGATGTAACTGCACTCTGTGGCTGATACTGTGTTGCAGTGGTAGATCATGCGCGGACTTGTCTTCTTGCACCATCGACCACAGCGATGCACATTGACTCATTTGGGTGCCATGAAGGCGTTTTGTACTTTGTGTTGGCAAGAGTACTCTTGCACTGTTGTGCTCTTGTCTCTCTGAAGACACGAGTTGCACAGCTGTCAAATAGCTACCAGCTGAATAAAAGAAATGAACGGGCCCATGTGCAGTCATTTTCAGGAAGAGGAGCATCACTCAGTAGAGGAAAGGCAGATGGGGGACGCCTGTTCCTAAAATTAGACTGAGGGAGTGGCAGGGTCTTTAACGTGCTTTGATGGGCGTGAGAATGATGGTAAACAAAAATCTGTTGACATGCAAAGTTATGGTTTTATCCATCTGGCATAGAGGATGGGAGCAGGGAAGCTCAGTTTGAACCTGTTCCTTCAACCCTGATTCATGATAGTTTGCTGAGGTGTGCATCAAATGGCACCGACACAGACTTTTCAAGGCTCTTGTTAATAACCAATGAACACCACTGTGATGAGAATTCTCCTTGACTGGAGAAGGGCAGACGAGGCCACATTCCAGCTTATTGTGAGTCAGCCTTGGCTGCTGAATTAAACAAGTGAGAGGTTAGACCTACCTTGCCCACTTTATTTTTGTTAACTTAGGCCCCTCATTACCTGCTCCAGCTGTCTGACTGCTGTGATTCAAGGTGATTTTCTCCCGCCGCCCTCAGAGCAGCAGGGATTAGGAGGCATCTTTGAGTGTCGAGGCTGCTGATTACTTGCTCTGTGGCGTCTTCGCTGGCTTCACCCCCATCTTATCCGCCCGTGTTTTGGTGTCAGAGCAGTGGGATTTGACTTGTAAGCTGTGACTGGCTGCTGAAAGTCTTAGCAGCTGTAGTTTTGCAGCCCATCATTGTGGGAGGCAGAAAAGTCACTTCAGTGTTTTCCATGTGGTTGTTTGGGCTAGAGCTGCATGTTGCTGATTAACTGTTCCTACTTTGAATATTGGACAAGCTTGCCTTGTGTGCACTTGTTCAACCAGCTTCAGAGAATGCAAATGAGGCAGCCACCAACATCAGCCATAAAATGTAGAGTCCCCCGGCAGATAATTCTGTCACCAAAGCACAAATCAATAAAACAATTAGTCCAAAGTCTATTTTACCAGACCATGGCTTATTTAATCCTCAGTTCCCTCAAAGTAACCCATGGCCTCTGATCTCACGTACCCAACAAGTGAAGTGGTGCTTGACTTGGAAGATATAGCTCTTTAAAAGAAAGGATTTCAAGGATTCAAAGCGACTCCAGTATACTGGTAAAATCAAGCCAAAGAGATTCAGAAAAAAAGCCCCTGCATCTCTGTTTCTCCTTTCTCTCCTTCGCTGCCGCAGTGCAATTACTTCAGGCCTCTGGAGCGGCCACCCTTGATATTTAGCATCACTTCCAGCTACCTCCTCCACCTCAACCTGCAGCAGTGTTGCGCTTATCAGAAAAGCCAGCCATAATTGGATGTATTGTGCACGGCTGCCGCTTTATACTGAAGGAACCAACAGCAACAAATCTGAGAGGAGGAGGAGAAGAGGAAAGAATAAAACAAGGCAGAATAGAGGGATATAGTGAGGAAGAGGGAAACAAAACTCAATAATTACAGAGAGCAGACGAGAGCGGCAGCTAAATGCTGGATGTTCGCCATCATTGGGGTGTACGGTCCAATGCACTTTCTGCCTCTTCCCATTATTATTAGCCAATCCCATCAATTCTATCAGTACTACACTCTTAATTACCTCTGTTGACCTCTTCTCACTTTACCTGCTAGGTCGCATTTACACCCAGCATGTTTGGAGTCCTTCATTACAGGCAGGTGACAACAGTGGTGTTCAAATAACTGCACCCAGGCCACCAGTTTGCAAGTTTTCTTCAGAACTATGTGTTCAGAGTTTATTTTTAACCGATTCAAACACCACAAAAGAAACATTTTAAGGCATGCAACATCAGATTTGGTTCGACTCCCACAGACTTGGCAGGACAACAGTGATTCCAAAAGAAAAAAAACATTTAGTAAAAGCTCT
This sequence comes from Protonibea diacanthus, assembly GCA_028641955.1. Taxonomy (NCBI): domain Eukaryota; kingdom Metazoa; phylum Chordata; class Actinopteri; family Sciaenidae; genus Protonibea; species Protonibea diacanthus. The sequence continues at coordinate 13,824,254 of CM053998.1, forward strand.
AATTGCGAGTGCATGTGACCTCTCTTAACACAAACACTTAACAAACTCATTTAAAAATTGTAAAAAAAAAAAAAAAAAAAAAAAAAAGTGTACTTCGACGTCATCCCTTCTCTTCCTCTGTTCCTGGGATCTTTCTGTTCCTCTGTCACCTTTTCAACTCCCATGAAAGGGCACAGACCCTGTAAAATCTCATCCTGTCAATGCGCTCTGCTCTCTTCACCTTTAAAGGCATGGCTGAAATGAAAGAGAGAGAGAGAGAGTGAGAGAGAGAGAGAGAGAGAGAGAGAGAGAGAGAGAGAGAGGCAGCAGCAGAAGAGTAGGAGACATAGGAGGGGAAGGTAGCTTGTGAGGGAAAGTGTTGGACTTGAAGAGCTATAAATCAAGCTGTGGCTGGAATTAAATCAGTCAGGCTGAAACGGAGTAGTGGATGAGCAAGATGGAGGGTGGATCGAAAACACACTCGCTAGTGATTACTAAAGGCAGTGAATTAGCAATGACGGTGATTGCACGGGTGTGATTAATTAAGGTTTCAGTCGACGGGCATCCTTCTGTGCCACAGATGTTAGGCGTGCCTCATTTTCAGAAAGGGAATCGAAATATGACTGACTATGACGCCTGTGGTATCCTGCACCTGCAACCGAAAAGGTGCATTCATTCCTCTGCCTGTTTTCATAGTTTGCAGTTTGTAATTTCTTATGCTCTTCATTTGAATGTGCACAATGAATGGTGCATTATGACTGCAGGAAACTGTGGGGTTTGTGGTCTGCTCAGGGATGCAAGCTGTTTTAGGGAGGAATACATAAACAGGAACTGGCCAGAGATACTGCTGTTGAAAAAGCCTGCGGGGATAATGAAGAGGCTGGCTAGGTGAATGTGAAACTAGCATTCACATATAACATGAAACTAGTTCAGAGTCACTGGTGTAAAAAAAAAAAAAAAAAAACATTGTATAGCTCAGTGAGTGCAGCACTGACAGGCAGGAGGAAATGAAGCAGATAAACACTGCAGAGGACAAATTAATCTCTAGATGTATGTGCCTTGTTCTTCAAACCACAGCACAGACATTTCTTAGAAAACCTCAGGATTCAGCATCACTTGGTGTCTGAGCATATACTGTATCTGTTTTCCTGCAGCTACACAGCCTTATCTCTGTTTGTCTGCATGGATGGTGGGTTTGGAACAAGCTTACATCTGCACTGGGAATTGCTAACTGAAACTACTTTGGAAACAGTAAAAATTGGGATCATATTTCATTTGGTAACTTTCATTTCATTTCATTAAACAAACTATATTTTGTATTGTATTGTTGTAGTCACTCAGAAAAACAAGCACAACATGAAACTTAACTCCAAAGGAATAGTTCAACATTTTGGCAAAGATGCTTTATCCCTTCTGTGAGTTAGATGAGAATATCAATACAACTTTCATATGAAGCCACAGCCAGCAGCTAGTTAGTTTTGCTTAGCATAAGGACTGGAAACAGGTTTGCCAGGCCACCAGTGGAGACTCCAGGAAGTTAATAGTCCCAAGCCTCTTGGTTTTTATACTGATTAAACATACGAAATATAACACGTCGACTGGTGAGCTTTAGAGGCGCTAGTAGCCAAATAGTCTTAACTTTGACAGAGCCTGTCTAGCTGTTTGCCACTGTTTCCAGTTCCTATGCTAAGCTAAGCTAACTGGCTGCTGGCTCTAGCTACACATTTACTATACAGACATGAGACTTAAGAGTGGTATCATCACTTCTATATTGTTTTGAAGGTCCAGTCTGTCAGATTTAGGGGCTCCAATTACAGAATATGCCAGAGATATAATAATAATATTCATAGTTATGTTTTCATTAGTGTATTATCACTTGAAATTAAGAATGATTATGTTTTGTTATGTTGTTTAATATCTACAGACGTCACAGGTCCTCTTCTGCACAGTCTGTCAGTTTGAACCGTCATGTTTTTTTAAATACATGTTTTGCCGCCACTGTGGTTCCTCCTTCTCTCTACGAAGGAGTGGGTGAAATGAAGGAGTTGCACTCTGCAACTATACTGCTAAATGCAATTAAATCCTACATTCTGTTCCTTTTATTGTCTAGCTATTCATCATTTTTGTCTCAAATCATGGTTTCCCATAAATCTGCTGCCAGCTAAATGTATTCTTCTTGCAAGGACAAATATGCAAGTTTACTCTAATGTCATCACAGTTTGGAATTTGTTCACAAGAGGTGAAACACTTGGTAACAACAGGAAGTGAGACTGAGGTTCAGCATTGCAGAAAAGCAGTAAACGAATCCTGGCTGTGGTATGCACTGAAATTAATAGACGGTTGGCAAAGGCCTGGGTGTTCTCTGTGAGAAACAATCTCTAAACTTCTATTGCAAAAGTTGATTTGTCACTTTTGCTCTTTTACACAATACACCACGTGGCCCCATCTTTCACTCATCACACAGCAGGAGTTTGAGAAGGAAGTGTGTGTGTGTGTGTGTGTGTGTGTCAGCGAGATAACTGCTGACAGAGTGAGAAAAAAAGAGACAAAGAGGAGAAAAAAAAAAAGAGTACCATTAGAAAAAGAAAATTAGATGGTTGTAACAAGATTTTCTAAAAGTGTGGACACGTTCATATACTCACCACATTTTGCACATGCATATCTACACATACCAACACACCCTTCCGGTATTTGTTATGAAGCAAACTTTCACATCTGGTAAAAGGACAGAAGGTTGAGCAGGAAGCCTCAAAACAAAGCAGTAAAAACAGCCTGACACAATGATACATTGTTGTGTTTGGGGGCAGATATTATAACAGCGCATGGGATCCACAGCAATGCCCTTTCTGTCCCACACATTACATTTTTCATTTGAAGTCAGAAAGTTGAGATGTGAGACGTAAGAGTGTGCCAGATGTGGAACAGGATGCGTGACTTTTTTTCTTTTTGGAGGACGTAATAAAACATTACACTCTGCCAGCTGCTACGTCCCAGCAAGACACTGTAAAATCTACATGTTTTTCTCCATAACTTCCTTCTGTTTTCAAGATTCTAGAAAAAAGTCCTGCTTGCTTCATTTCATTTGCTTTTGAAGCAGATTCAAGTTGCATTTTTTCTTGTGTTTTTCATTATTACTATCCCTCCCTATTTGATCTTTTCCCCTCTTAAGCTAACTATCTTTTTCCATGTTTGACTGGGATAAAATGAGGTAGAGTAGGCTCTCTTCCTGTCTCCCAGTCTCTCTTTTTATCTCCCATTCTGCCCCCCCCCCCCCCCTCCCTAAGGAGCAACTGTAGCTGCTAATCTCAGTTTGCAGCCGGTGCCCCCCCACCGATGTGGCATTCTGCGTGTCCAAGGAAAAGGAAATGTTTCCCTTCCTGCTCTCAGTACCCTGCAGTCTGTAAATAGAGCCTGCCACCAGCAGCTCGGTAGGCCCCTCTGGAGAACTATATCTGTGCAATCACGCAACACCCTTGCTACAACTTCCTGAAACAAACTAGGTGGTGTTAGGGAGGAGATAAGGGTGGAGTACATCTAACATAAAGAAATGGTGTTTGTATGTGTTTTTGCAGTCTTGTAACTCTATCCATGAGGCCCCTCAAGAACAGAAAGATGAGATAAAGAGTGCAGATTACTGGCCTTCACCTAGGAAACTGGAGTCAAAGTTATAGTCAGTAAATTACAATATTAATTTAAGAGATTATGTTTTTTATAGTTACCATATAAAGAAGCTTGTCTGCCTTTATCATCCTTTAAAATATATTTTATACTGTGTCCTAGAGGGCTGGAAATCTAAAGCTAATCAGTAACATGATGAGAGTAACAGATGAACTCTGTGGAAAAATGGAGTAAGAACAGTGAATAGGAGACAGATAAGAGTAAAATACCCTCCTCTGTGTCAAAAACAAAGAGGTTTATAGGAAATGTAGTCTTTTAGAAACAGAAGCACCAGCAGTACCAGTGATGTGAGAAAGAGGCTGTCAAACAAATCAATATCAGGTTCTTAACACTTTTTCAGATATTGACATATACCATTAAACGCTAACTGTACAGTATGCAAGTTCACATGTAATCAGTGGAGGACTGAGGCTGTTTGAGGGGTAGAGGCGGAAAAAAAGCGTTTGTTAGTGTGTGAGTATTATCACTCAGTGCCAGTGGAGATAAAACTTTTTAATGTGTGAGGCAGAATAATCAGACTATGTGTGTTCTCTCTGCCTGCACGCGTTGGGGTATCAGTGTGAAAAAACATAGTCATGGTTAGGGAAAGCATCATAAATGGCACTTCATCACGGTTTCTCTGCAAGAAAGGCACCTTAGAGGACACTTACCTCTGTTTTGTGCACTATAAGGGAACCCTAGAGGACACTCTATCATGTTTTATCTACCATAGGGCCATCCAGAAGGGCACTTTCACAGAGTTTCTTTCGAATATGGGGGCGAATGCCAGCCCCCAGCTCCTCCCTGGGGCCATCAGTGCATGTAATATAATGACATGGATGTTCATCACAAACACTGCTGTTACCCATATTAATACATCAAATCAAATCAATCAATAAAAAAATGAATATTAAAATGTTGATTAATACTATGAAACAGAAACAGACAGCCATGGATAGAACAGATGGAGAGCTGTCATCATAAGTCTGAGGAGAGAGTCTTGTGCTCAAAACATTTCTACTTGCTATCACATTCTTCTCTACAGGAGCTGTGTCTGTGGAGCTGTGGACTGTAATGATCCCCTGACTTTTCCTCTAGGGCAATCCAGCAGTGGTCATTTGATGCACTCTAATGACCAAAGTTGGTCACATTGCTATCAACACAGTCCTGCCAATAGTCTGGCTAAAAATGGTAAAGTTAGAACATTTTAACATGTTTGTGTGAAGCAGAAAGACCAGACTCTGTGTGTGTTTGTGTGTGTGTTTTCAATGCCTGCCTAACAGCTAATCAGTGTGAATGAATGCATCCACGTCTGAAAACATCAATCAAACTTGTTTTACCCAAATGCCAGCGAGGAGAGAATAAAACTAAATCAATGGCTGTATGGTGATTGTGCATCAGCACGGGGTATTAACTATCATGGAAATGAGGCCATTATGGGAATATCAATAGCAGGATTGATCATATCATTATCCGTGTGTTTGTCAGTGTCTTATCATCAATCAGCGCTAGTGTCAGTTTTAAGACATGAAAAGGTGTTGAAGAATTATGCAGCTAGTTTTCTTCCAGTGTGTGGGCTTTGAGCTTAGCACAGTCTGATGTGATTTAGACAGGAAAAAGCACACATGCACACACACACACACACACACACACACACACACACACACACACACACACACACACACACAGACTGTAATTTACTCTAATGTACTGTCTTTACACTGTATTGAGACACGCTTAAATCTGAAAAGGTGCACTCCCTCCAAACTAACCGAGCAGCAATCATTCATGTGCTCAAACAAAACTGACGAAGTGACAACAATTTTAATAGTCAAAACACTGTTGACATGTTTAACTCTCCGCCTACCAACAAATTTAACATTGCTACCATTAACTATTGCAATAAACAAGCATCATAGCATAATGCTAATGCATTACTTCTCAAAGCATCATAAATTATGTAATTAATGTAATGTAATCTATTTGGACATGCAGTAGGCAGTGTACATGAGGAACTCTGTCTCCTTCAAAATAGCAGTGGGTGATACTTCAATTTAGGACTCATGGCGAACATGAACTCAATAAATAGTTGTATTAAAACTGGTGAGATTGACCCTAATACATCTGTGTTATTTTTTATTTTATTATTTTTTAAAAGCACAAATTAAAACAGAAACAGAAGAACCATGATATGCAGTTAGTAGGAACAAGCTGATTCAGGACCTGTGAGATATTACAGAAAATAGTGGCTCCGGTCGGTAGGATTAAGATTCAAACGTCAAACATTTGCATTTCCCATATCTGAATATTTGCTGCTTTTCTTTGTCATACATGACTGTAAAGTTTCTTTATTGTTTTGGAAATCAAGAAGTGACACAACAGATGAATCAACATTGAATTATTATTTGCAAAAATCAATTAATACGACAAATAATAATCGATTGTTATTTGCAGCCCTACATTTCACTATGCAATGCTGACAAGCTCTGGTCAATCTAATACAGTTTCTTCCACATACAGTATATTTGTGCAGTAAATAATGTGAAAGAATCAGCAAACAGTGGTTCTGATCCGCTTTGATTCTTTAAAACAAAGCAATTTGTGGCTGTGATACAGCTGCTGAGCGCTTTTCATGTTGTTTAGTGGCTATAATAGTGAGAATGAGAAAGTGCCTGTCTGTGTCTAGCCAGAGGATGTGACATTCAGTGCCCACTAAACCATAAACACACCGCAGATTCTGCATGGCCAGGATTGACCAGGCACCCGTCAACATCCCTTTATCCCCGCTGCGCCCCAACCCACCCTTAATCTGCCTGATCGATGGCCCTGGATGGTCGTCACCAGGCAACCGTGGATAACACCAAAGCTCTCATGGTGTGTGCTACCTAACAATCAATCTACCGCTTCACTGATATGAGAAACAGTATCAGAAATCACACTGTGGCAAAAATACTTAAAGAAATGCAAGAGAGACAGAAAGGGAAGCTTGTTAAGGATAAATCAGACCCTGAAGCCTCCTGAAAGCACAGAGAGAATTGTTCTCAGGGTCGTGACAAAGAGCTCCTGTCAGCGGGATGATGAATGGTGTATTCAGCTGGATGGCAAGATGGTATCATCAAGACGGGCACAGCCTGTGCTGCAGTGCCAAACTAGACTTAGTTAAAAGAAGGCTCAACCCTTGCACCGGTGGCACTGAAACCCCCTCCCCCCTGGCTTTCAGTGTTACTTCCTCTGAGGGATCCATCCAATGGGTCCTTGCATCTGCAAGAGTGTAGTTTTATATCCTCAATCGGCTCTTGGGGACAGACTGTTCCGAACTGAATGTGAGCGTGAAACAGATGCCCATTTTGCAAGAGAAAAATACATTTCAGCTTAGATGACCCTTATCATTCGTAAAGATGCTTGTTGTGTGGCAATAGTAGACTCCAAGGCCACTTCCTTCTCTGATATATTCATGAGGTGCGAACAATGGTCTCTGTTCTTCTAGAGAATTAGAACTATTGTGCTTTTTTTAAACCACATGTCACAGGTGGGTTTTCATTGAGGTTTCAGAGTTACAGCACTGCTCAATAACTCAAGCTTGTTTCCTGTGGTGACCTTAGCACCCCTCCCAGGAACTTTCATGTCTATCTATAGCAACAGCACAACATTTTGAATGTGGTCTGGAAGTCTCTTTTTCACACCTTATCTCACCATGATTTATGTCTTCATAACAGCACAGATTTGAAGCTGATTATTTCACTCTTTCTTCACCATTGTGACCTCTGCTCATTCCGATTGTATGACTGATGATCGAAGCTTTAGGGTTATACTTCCCTCTGTTTCTCCACACCAGCCCCCCCATCCGTCCGTGTAGAAACATGTGTGCGTATATGTGTGTGGCTGAGACAGCTTGTGAAGCCTGTAATTGAGTGTGTCCGCCCACCGCGTTGCAGCAGAGACAGCGCAGTGGAAGGCTTCATTGTGTCAGGCACAATAGATACATACACATACTCATCACACCCTTCTCCCACTCTGCTACAGAACCATAACATTGAAGAGCCATTACTAGCATGCAGCAGTGGGGTGTGTTGTTTGTGAATCTGGTCACCTAACTTTGTCACTCGAGTATAACCTTAGCATTACTTATACGCTTAGCAGTGAACCAGAGGTGTGTACATATGTCATGAAGGTGTGAGTAGATCATAAAGTCCGGGTGTTATGGTTCTCTGCTGCGAAGCCTTACTAGAAAAATGCTGCAACACAGTTTTTGCTTAACTTCATTTCTGCAACAAACAAGTGTCATAAAATGAAATGTTATCATGCATGTCCACATATTTCCTAATATGCCTTTAATACTTGCATGCTTGCATTGTGTGAACAGATAATAGATTGTGGTTTCCTGTTGATTGTGTTTGTGGCTCTCTATCAGCTTTTCAAAGAAGCCACATTGAGGTCAAAGCAGGCTCAAATGTTCTGACATGCTGCCAAAGGCTGCCGCCAGAATTACCGTATACGTACGCTAAATTTACATCTGCGCAACGTGTTGACATGATCGTGTCAGGGTTCACAGTCCTGAAGTAAAAATGTAAAGTCGACTTCACACATTTTATGAGGTCAAGCGCAGAATAACCTCGTATCTTGAACTGAAACTGCAAGTCAATGCTTTAGATGGTATTTTTGGAATTGGACCATTTTAAGGGTGCAAAAGTGAAAGATGTTATTAGATCTCAAGGTCCTTTACTTGAGAAGTAGCAGTACAGAAATAGCAGTGTAAAAATACTAAGCTGCAAGTAAAAGGTAAAGATCATCATTAGCAAAAATGTACTTACAAAAGGTTAAAGCTGAGCTGTTGCATAACTCCTGTTAATGAAATATGCTTGAATTTGTATTAAGCTATGCATTCATGGAGGAGCCTTTCAGTGTTGTAGCTGGCTGAAGTGGAGCTAATGTAACTTAACCCGTAACAAAGCATCATATTTTATAAACTTATCATAAGTATGCAAAGTTGGACAAAAGGGATTGTAATCAGTCCTTAGTTATTGTATTGCCATGCAGATTAGACCATAATAAGACATTTAAATTGTTCTCCTGCTAGTGGAGTTTCAGGTATTGTAGATTGACAGGATTTTGAGATAGAATTTATTGGGTCAAATCAAACCATCATATCAGCAGGGGATGACACTGACAGGCAGACATCCCAATTAAACTCTACCAGCCCTAAACGAAAGTAAAAACTAAACGAAGTGAAAACAGTGACTGATTATCTCATTCAGAGTGTGCAGTGTGGAGCAGGATGCAAAATAACTGACTACACAACTATTCCAAATATGTAGCCACTATGAATTTCATCTTCTCTCTCTCTCTCTCTCTGCTTCATAATTAGTCTCTTTTGCTCGCCTTTGATCCTGTCTTTTTCCTCTTCTTTTGTGTTCAGTGAGAGACACGAGAGTCAAGGCTGAGGGAGAGAAACGAGGGAAAAAACAGAGAGGAAAGGAACGATGGAGTCCATTTTGTCGGAGCAGTCGGCCACAGTGGATGAGCTGGTGGAAGCATGCATCCAAGCCTTCGGTTGGTCATTTGAACATTTCTTTTATATATTAAAGAGTCAATAAAAACAAATGACATGTTATCATTTTTATATTTTATGACTATGAATTTGGAAGTGCTTTCTTTAAATCTGTATAGCGTTGTGTATATTGGTGATCAGGCAGTGACTAAAATAAATACACTTGCACTTGACTTGGTATCTTCCTGATGACGAGTGACATGCTATTTTATTTTTATAGATGAGAAGGGCGCTCTGAAGGATGCTTCCTTGGTCCGCATGTTTCTCATGATGCAACCTTGGTACATCCCTTCGACCGAGATGGCTAAGAAGCTAGTGCTCAAGTATCCTTCAACTTTGATTTTTGCTGCCTCACAGATGTGTTCTGCGTTCTTTGGTGTTGTTCTATAAATATCTATTTTGACGCAGCTGACAGAGCAACGGAATCAAAGCCAGATCCTTCTGATCCTTGTACAGGGCTTTGAGATGGAAAAGAATCCAGGACCTTGACGCAGAACAGTTTTTAGCCTGTTATCTGTCTTTTTCTTGCTCTCCTAAATCTGTTAAATCTTAATGAGATTCAAGAGAGACTTGTTATAGTCTGAAAGGGGTGGAATTACAGCTTTGCAGAAATACGCAGCAAGGTTGCACCTTGACTTTTGGATTAGATCTCAAGAGGAGAGCTGCACCGCTGAGCGCCGAACAAGAATATGCCACCTTGTCAAGTAGGAAACCGTGATCCTTTCTTTTACCCCTGCTACTTCTCTCTAAACTTTGATCTGATGTACTTGATTTGTGGGTTTAAGGGAGTTTCCAATTGAATATTGACAGCATACAGAAGTTGCATTACTCAGTCAAAAGTCATTTTTATCACCATATAAACCCACTAAATCATGGAAAGGTCTTAGACTTAGTGTTGGCCACAGTCACATTATATTATTGTGTAGAGACAAGTCAACCTTCCTCCAGTGTTTTTCACCATCCCTTTTTCTCTCTCGCTTTTCATCCCTTTGTTCTGCCCTCCAGGTACTGGATTTCTGAGTTTCCAGCAGAGTTCAATCTAAACCCGGAGCTAGAGGAGCAGATCAAAGACTTTAAAGACCTCTTGACCACTGAGGGCAACGAGAGACAGAGCCAGCTCATTGACCTCGACAGTGTGTGAGTGAATTGATCGCTGAAAGCAGTGCGTGTTGTTGACAGTGTGAATGAGCGTCTCTGTCTGGGGGTGTTTATGTCATCGTGCCCTTTTATAGCCTGTTCTCAGACATTGCTGAGCTGTGCTATGGAGGGTCAGTGACTTCTCCTTTTCCCATAAAAGCCATTTCTACGTGACCTTTACTTCCCTTTAGCGTTCCATAAGGGGGGAGCTTTGCGGAGCAGATTTGTCACTTACTGCAGCTGGTTTGCAAATGAAGGAATGTCCTTTCAGAAATAAATTCTGCATCTGTAGGAAAAGTTGGATAGTTTGCTTCAGTATATCTCATGTTTTACAGGGCCTGTGGTGTTTTATGACTGTGGAAACTATGTTATGATATATGTTATCTTTCATCATAATTTAGCTTTGATATCTAACACCAGCATAAGTGCAGCTCTAACCGGAGGAGTAGCTATAAAGTTGATCCTCATAATCTGTTAAAACTTAACTTTTCATAAAATACCTGGCAGTTTTCTAATGTGCTTTATCGTCTCCCCCAGGCCGTCATATAAATGGAAGCGGCAAGTGACTCAGCGTGTCCCATCAATGTCCAAAAAGAGGAAAATGTCCCTGCTGTTCGACCACCTTGATTCCTGTGAACTAGCTGAACACCTGACCTACCTGGAGTACAAATCATTCTGCAAGATCCTGGTCAGTTTGACCACAGTCTCTTTTTTTTAAGCTGTTGAAGCTGCAATGTTTACAGCTCTTGGATTCTTTGAGTTGAATTTTACATGCTGCAGACTCATTGTAGTTGCTAAGCAATCGTGCTTAAAATCAGACTTTTACTGGCAGTAATTATATTTGTTGTCTGGAAACATTTTGCTCTTTGAGTTTTATTTTGGGAAGCAAAGCAATGACTGGGTTTGTGCTGATTTAAATGGTAGATTTTGGATAATCTATTCAAGTGTGATGGTGTTGGTGGCAATATGGGGGCAGTGGTAGTGATTTGTCTTGGCCCTGTCTTTGTTTCTCTTCTAAAAGAGATTCTGGCTCAATATAAAACAAAAGAAGTAGCCATAATGAAAGTCACAATAAATAAATATATATCTGTATGAAGCATCTAGACTACTGGTCTAAATGTGCAGTAATGACACAGTTCTGCATTTAGACGAGGTATATTTCCCAAATTAAAGATTGGCTTCATCAGCCAGTGAATCATCCGGCTGGCTGCTTTGATATCTGCACTGTGCGGATATTACTGCCTTTAAGGAATGGCTTGGCAATTTGGGAAATAGACTTATTCCAAAGGTAAAAATACTGTGCATACAGAAATAGTAAGGCACATAACTCGAATGAAATAGAACTTGATAATTAGTGAGCTGCTGGATAAGGGATTTTGTTCCCTTTAGACTGAGTCCAGCTAGCTAATTTATCCTTATTTCCAGTCTTTGTGCTAAGCTAACCTGCCTCCTCCCTCTATATATTAACTGTACAGACATGAGAGTGATATTAATCTTCTAATCTATGCCTTGGCATACTTTGAACTTTGCCTTTAAAGAGCCACTCCAGAGATTTAATTTGTCCTTGTATAAAGCTGGATAACATACAAGAGACATGTTTAAAAAGCCCCAAAACACTGGATCCTACTTTTCCTAAAATGCATCTCAGTAGTGTAATAATAAATAATTGTGCAAATCTGTCTGCAAGCTGAATTCAAAATGTTTTGTCACTCTTACACAAAATGAGTCAAATGTATCTCCAGTGTTGGTGATAGGACTATCATGGTTAGAAAAAAAAAACACATTTCTTATCAGGATTTGTAATTTACATCAGTGAAACTACTGTTCCTTCCTCTTTTCAGTTTCAGGACTACCACAGCTTTGTGATGCACGGCTGCACAGTGGATAACCCCATCCTGGAGCGTTTCATCACCCTCTTCAACAGTGTTTCCCAGTGGATCCAGCTCATGGTACTCAGCAAGCCCACCGCCCCGCAGAGAGCTGCCGTCATCTCCCACTTCATCAGAGTGGCACAGGTCTGTCAGCTGGGCCCAATAAGACCGTATCATGCAGTGGTTTTGAGGCACAGCAGTGTTGATGGGAGTTGTGGGGTTGAGGGTGCACGTAGAAGCCGACTGAAAGATGATTGTCTTGAGAGAAAGCAAAAAAGGTGAATTAGAGATTAAACCAAGAGAGAGGGACAAAAGTCACGGTGCTGTCTTGATAGCTTGTACGCACACACACACAGCCTGTGATCCTTTCTTATTAGGTGGCACAATTTGTGAGAAAAGGTGAATTTAATTTAAAAAGGCTTTAGCTGTTTTAGCATGTTAAGATGCATACTGAGAGCTCTTCAAGATAATGCTGCCTGTCAGGGGAAAAGAAAGTCTTATTTTAAGGGCCTAAAGGTCTGTAAAATTGTCTCAAACAATGGAGCAGCTTGTAAAACTTCAATTAATTTGACTTTTACAAATAGACAACACAATTTAATAATTCTAAAAAATGAATGAGCTACATGCTGAAGAGAAGAGTATGAGTTTAAGGCATTGTGTGTCATCAGTTCATTATACAGTATGTACACTTCCTGTTGGCTAGAATTCAGTGATGCATTCTTTAAGAGAGGAATCAGTGGGGAGTGTCTGCAGGTCCATGACTCACATCTGAGAGAGGAATGAAAGGTGGGAGGGCAGCAAACATTGCACAGTACATTTTAATTTTCATTTGTTACTAGAGAAAGTCCACTGAATTTTACATTGCATTTGAAGAACATCACTACATAGCTAGAAGGGGAAGTCATCGTGAAACCAGCTGCTAGAGGCAAGTAATGTTTACCAGGTTCACCATCTTCGTGGTTTGGTGATCAGACATTACATTATAAATTATAAGCGTCAGCATTTCCAAATTCGGACATTAAATTTGTTAATGTACTACAATTTGCTACGTAGCACATATGGACAAAGTACAGGTGAGGCTGGGAGTTTTGCATTTGTTTTGCATGCAGGTTAGTCATAAACTAATATATGAGGCAAATTTACGCAGTTACCAAATTTAATGGCGGTCCATCTAATAGTTGTATAACAAAAAGGCTGCTGGCGGCACTCAAGGAAGGGTAAGGGGCCAGTGTGCCAGTGTGTGTGTGTGTGTGTGTGTGTGTTGAGATATTTTACTAAATAACTGAACATTTGGACATGCCCAGGAGAAAAGACTGACATTGCTAACCCTGGAACCATGCTGCCTGCACGGCTAATAAACTTTTCTTGCAATTATTCATTTATTCCACAATAGGAGACAGTTGACTTATGCATGTTGCCCTATACATTTATATAAAACAAAAAGAAAAAACAGCTTAGCTTAAAGTGAGCCTAAATGAAAGTTAGGCCTTCTTTTATCTCTCTGTATCCATGTATCTCCTCCGTTCTATGCTCATCATCCGCAATCGTCTATGGTCATCTACAGGCCAAGATGTCTCTAATCCTAATCTTGACTTAATCTGGTGTCTCCCCATCAGTTCTCAAACAAAGCTGCCAGCTCACCGCCTTATATGGTTCTTTGTCCATATGCCTGGAGACTGTCATTACTTCACTGCAGAAACATCCCTTTAAATGCCGTCCTGGGCTTCACTGTAATTGATGTAATTTCAGTTTGATGTTATCATTTGTTTTGCCAGATGGGCTGGTTTCTCCCTCTATGTGACTATTCACCCATCTCCGCTGTGCGAGGGAGCTTCAGTCGACCATACAAAGCTCAGAAAAATCATTTTCATCCTAATAGCCTGCGGTGCTATGTGAATGCATCCTCATTACTTATTGCAAGTTTACTCCTGGATTGTTTTCGGTCCCATTCCATCCATCTATCCGTCTCTTCATCTGCAGAACAAACTGTCACTCATCATTTATTTAGCAAGGTCTCAGCAGGTTTCACCACCTCCCTCAGTCTTAATACACTAGCGCTCCACCTGCTCAGCAGGGCTCTTGTCATGGGAGCCCAGCAGCAGCTCTTCTAAGTGTTTCACCCTCCTTGATATTGAACGATTGGACTTTTTCCAGTGTTTCATGAAGCGTTTACAATGTAGTGGTGAAGACAGATGCTGATTCTGACCAGCCTTGATGTGCAGGATGAATGGCTATGACAGATCAGCTGCAGAAGGCCTGAGAATTACCTCCTTCTGGCCTCCTTTTTTTAAATCCTCCTTTTCAAATATCACCGCTGCCAGTGCGAAGAAGAATCACCTCTGTGTCTTCTGTGCATCTTTCACATTATTTTATAGATACTGTGAAGACAGAGCTGCAGGGCAAAAAAAATGAAAGTAGAGTACAACTTTGGTCATTACTCTTGAAAATTTTAAACACAAGGGGAGTGAGTGAAAAAGGGCTAATATAAATAACTATATATAAAACATGGCCACATATATCAGTTTAAACAGTGAGCAGTAAAAACATGTAGTTTAAACTGCCTTCTGTTAATTTAAGGATCAATTGCACTTGCTTGAAAGACATTATCAGTGTTTCCCACTGTCCAGAAGTTATTTTGGACTGTACCATTCAACCAGAATTGGTGAACATTTGTGCAGATACATCACAGGCAGCACATCCCTGCTGGTAATTGTTAATTTACCAATTTGACATGCCTCAAACTTTAGTATTCAGAGATGTAGCCCAGCACTGCACATGCAGGGACAAGAAATTATGTTCAAGCTGATTTCAGATGTGTTCAGAGGCAGCACAGAAGGTAGTCTCGATTTACTTGACATTTCCCAAAGCTTCCCTCAGGGTGCACTGGTTGTGTCCCATTTCAGATTCCTGTTGGCAGCGCGCTACAGCCGATTCATGTTCATTAGTCTTTTTCTTGCCTGCGCATGACTCGAATTATAATTTAAAATGCAAAAATGTCCCTTTTGTGCTCATTGACAAGCCCCATCCCAATTCATATTACAATATGTTCAGCATGTGAGTGTGTCTGTGCCTTCTGGCTTTGAAAAAAACACCACATCACCAATCAGCTGTGTGATGACAATTTGCTGACAATCTCCCATGCCCATCAGACACACAGCATTTATTCTACACCAGGTGGAAAGCCCTGGCATGTTGACAATGAAACCTTTCCCCAAGCCTCGCTCGTGGCCACATGCACGTGCAGTTTCGGCGAACCTACTTTTCAAATGCTGGGCTGCCCTACACACTGCTTTGCCAATTGATTCCAAAGGGTGTCTGAGCTGAATCAAATGATCCCCTCTGGCAGCCCTCCCACACAGCTGCGACCCCATTGATTTTCAGTGAGAAGCCGTGCAGGCTGAAGGGCAGCAGGGAACCCCGCAGAGTGCCATTCACAAAGTGTTATCTTAAGTTTGGCTTAGACAGGTTAGAACATTCAGTACTATCTTGGTATATTCAGGTTAGGTTCATGTGTGGATGTGCATGAAGGCTGCCGAACACGACTCTGGCTAGCCTCCAGTTTTATCTTATACGGATTTCAGATTTTCCTGCATCTTTCTCATTTTTATATTGTAAATCTCTTTTAACCTCTACCACTCTTTCTTTTCCGACCTCCTTAAAATCCTTTTTGGCACTGCCTTACACATTCCCTTAGTGTCTCCCCTTTCACCCTCACCCTCCTAATATTTCCTCCTTCTCGTTGACAGAAGCTGCTACAGTTGCAGAACTTCAACACGTTGATGGCGGTGGTGGGCGGCCTCAGCAACAGCTCCATCTCTCGTCTCAAAGATACGCAGGCCCACATCAGCGCAGAGACCAACAAGGTGCAGTAGCAGCTACCGTTCTCTCCGCCATCACTGATTTGTTTCCTGCCTTCGCAGCCAAACACCAAGAGGCAAATTTGAGCGTTCACTATATGTCGATGCACTTAGCTAACAAGTGATATTGAGTCTTGATTCAGTAATCCACATCTTGCCTGTGTGTGAGCTGCCAAACACCATATGTGTGCCCATTACTCCTACACAGTGGGTTTTCAGAGCTATGAATTTGAGCCATAAAACTGGAAAGTTGAAGGCAACAGTTGGGGGAGTTACAGTGTCTCGTCAGTTATGTAAGTCCATCTGGAGCAGTTTTCCAGAATGTTTCTGACTCTTTTAATCAAATCTCTCTTGAGCCAGGCTTTGTTTCCTCCTCCTTTGTTTCAAATCTCATCTCATCATCTCGTCTATTTTATCCTTCATTTCCTCTCAAATTAATTGAATCCTCCTGCTTTCACTCAACCTGCAGGTTTTTAACAACCTCATCGAACTGGTGACATCATGTGGAAACTACAGTCAGTACCGCAAACGCTTTTCCGAGTGCTCTGGATTTCGATTCCCAATCCTCGGCGTGCACCTGAAAGACCTGATAGCTGTGCATGTGGCGCTGCCAGACTGGGCTGACAAAGAGAAAACACGGGTCAACCTCACTAAGACCCAACAGCTGTACGCCATTCTTCAAGAGCTGGCGATGATCCAGAACACACCGCCTAACATCGATGCCAACACAGATCTGCTCAACCTGCTTACAGTGAGTGCAAAGACTAAACAGAATGTGTATGTGCAGCATCCAAGCTGAATGTTTGGCTTGAATTACAGATGTACCTGCAAAGAACAACCTGCACTGGGTAAAATCAGGTCCCGAATCAGGTGCCGTGTGTTTGTTATTCATTATGGAGTGCAACAGAATTCGAAAGCACTCATGAACCACCCAGACAGCAGAGATGTAGGAGGAAAAAGTTTGAAAAGGACAAACACTTTGTGTCCAGCCAGTGTAATCAGCAGTCTGTTTGATGCACAGAATTAGTTCTGCCTTGATTTGCTTGGCTCGTGGTCAGACAAATTGTACAGTAGCCAGCTGGGACAAAATCTGGGTGCAAACAGTCCGGAGATTATATGTAACCAAAGTATTTGAAACATGAACCTTCAAACTCATTCAGTTGTTTCAAACAGATACGGAGATGAGTGAAATATGAAAGAAATACTTGGATACTGCTGAATTTTAAGGAAAAAACGTCAACTGGATTCATTGTTTAGAATTAGACTTCTATCCAGGACAAAGAGTCATGACCTCTGTTTCAGCATCTCTTCACTGAACTTTAACTTGTCAGCCTGCAATGAAACCTCTTGTCTATTCCTGTGTTCTTACTAAAGACTAAAGGGCTTCAGAATGACCTGAAAGAGCATCTCAGTAGTCTTCTTTTAAATTGCTGTATAAGGAAAACTTTTTATTTAAGGGAACACATTGTGATAGTATTAATAGTAACATAGTGACATAGTGTTCTGTGTTTTATTATCTCTTTTAGTTTAATAAGGCAATTTGCTATGAAAAGTGCTTTAGAAAAAAGGTATAATTATATATTATTTCTTAAAAGTGTAAACATTCATCAAAACAGTGATTTCTTTCTGATTTTCTTTCTTGGCTGACAAAATATTGCTCTCGCTCTCTACTTATATTACACTCTGTGTTATATTAAACTCATGTCAGTCACGGCAAATCGTAATCAGGATGTTCCGTGGCAGAATAATCAGGATGATTCTCCATCTTATATTTAATGAGAGCTCTTGAACCAACAGCGAGACTGATCTGAGCTTTATTGCTGCCTGCACATCAACATGCAAGCTGAGGTGGTGTTTTAGCACTTCACACTAAACCCCGAGTGAGTGTGTGACTCAGTGTTTCTTGACAGATGCAGATAAGAGTTTCCCCCGGATTTGAGAAGGGGAGCTTTCTGAATTTAAACAATCCCAAGAGATCAATCACTCAATCTGGTGGAAGGTGTTTGTGTGAGATTGCAGCTGGTGTCCCTTTTTTTCTGTGAAAATGACAAAAAAAAAAAACTACTTGACAGGTTTTGGAGTTGAGGGGCACCCAGGAAGTTTTCTGGACAGAGTCAATACCCAATTATCTTATAGCTTATTGCAGTTAATCTAGCTTCAGACCTATTTGGCTCACAGTGAGGAGATGGAGGGAAAGTCAATAAATCCTTCAAAATAATGAAGCTCTCTACACAGACATGCCCGCCAGCCAAAATGGCAGAGCAGATAAGTTTAAAATACTGTTTTCCTTTAGTCAAATGAAGGAGATTTCTATTATATCATCTGAAAAAATGCAGTGAGCCTTCTTCCTGAAATATTATAATCGACACTAAATCACAAGGGCAAACAAGAAGAAAAACCCTTTTTCCTTCTGCACCCACCACTTCAACTCAATAAAACCCAGAAAACACAATTTCAGTAAGAGAATAGCTCTGATAAAATGTGAGGCCAGCAATGGATGGGGTAGGTGATTACATGTGGCACTCGGCTGCGATATGTTAACTGGAGCAAAAAACTTGTTGCCATAGCGGCTGTGTTAATGTTAAAGGTGACTACTTAACAATTTCTATAATGAACAGGTCTGTGTGAAAGGGCCTTTGTGTTAAATGCCTGCAAAATATAGAGGTGTGGATACTGAAAGCCTCAGTCTGTAATACCTTTAAATGTATATGGATTCCATAAATACCGTCTATTAGAATAAAACTTACCTGCATGTTGTGATTTAAATATTTCGTTACATGCGTGGTGTCATTACAATGTACCAAAATAAGAATAAACATATTTTCTCGCCAACATTTAGTGGGATATCTGTCACTGAAAGTTCCACTGCCACCCCAGTCCAATCCAGGTGAATAGGATTTTATTTGTGTTGCTCAAGCATTGAAAAATGACTCATCTAATGCTCAGTGTTGAGTGAGCAAGCTGCAGAGACGACAAATAAATAGTTGCCAGCTGTTTCAGGGACGGTACACAGTGACCTTATTTGGTTACTTTGAACCTAATTCCCTGATATTTGCAGTTGGACTAAGCCTCTAAAATGCTGCGTTTGCCTGAAGACTGTATAGGGATGTAGACTTATTTTGTGGTGGAGATCAGTTCTCGGAACTGACAATTAGAAGTCCATCTGTATCCTGAAGTGTAGTGGATGTTAAACTTAGCTAAAATTCAGCTCTTGACAAAAGAGTCAAACGTGGACAATGGGTCATCTAAAGACAAAATCCTGTTCCCTGTTGTGTGCAGGTATCTCTGGACCAGTACCACACAGAGGAAGAGATCTACCAGATGTCTCTGCAGAGGGAACCCCGCAAGCCAGCGGTGAGCAGCATCACTGCACTTTTCACCCTGCTTTATGAAGCTGCTAGCCTTAAGCTGTCTGGATTTCAGAGGGTTTTAGTGTCCCATGATAATCGACATGATGTTTTAGACATGGTTTTATTCTTAAAGTATTGACTTCTCTAGGAAACACTGAATCCTTGACATTTTTTGAAGTTCAAAGAAAAGATTTAAATATCAAATTTCTACCTTCCAGAACTCATATCTTATAATAGCTGCTCTTAAGACTCCATCTTGAATGCTATTTAGAAAAGTGCCACGAATACATATACCATATTGGAAATCTTTGCTTTCTTCTTCTCATGACATTTTGATCCACTGTAACCTGCGCTGTTCAGCAGCTAGCTTTTCTTTACCGTGTGAGATGATAGCTTCTGTTTCCCTAGGTTGATATTGATCTCATGGCCTATGGTTTCTTATCATTGTAGCAGAACTCCAGCCCCGCCCCCACACCTGACCCCAAGCCCACCATGATCGATGAGTGGGCTGTGTCGGTGAAGCCCAGCGCTGACCCGACGGTCATCAAGAAGCACATAGAGAAGATGGTAGAGGTGAGTTCTCAGTGTTCTCCTCTCTCAGTGCTGATTGTACCCTTTAGGGTCCAATGTGATGACTTGAGAAGGCAAAGGGTGAATTATCTGCTGTTATCACCACCACCTTGACACGTTAACTGCAACTCAAGTGCTTTCGCTCTTGGCCAAATGACTAGTGTAGGTTTCCTGTGGGTTGGAATCTTTGTAAAACCAATGTGAAGATTTCTAATGACCAGGATTCTTTTTCGTTTGTCCTTTTTTGGATTGTATAGTCACATTTATAGCATAGAGCAGAAATAAAATGAGCACAGAGAAATGGGTATGACATGAGGCAAAGGCTGCAAATAAATTGTGGAAGTTGAGGTTTTAGGATGAGTCCTAACCACAGCACCCACTTTTACTTTCAAATCTGTATTTTTTTGTACAATAGTGCTGCTGTACAACTGCTAACTTGCTAAACTTAATGTATAACTGAAATTACTAACTAGACTTTATGAATATTTTCTCCTTGTGCTGCCTCCCTGCACACTATGTTTGCATGTCGTGCATGAACATTTCAATATTTTTATGTTAAAAGGATGTGGTTATTTCCTGGTTTTTGTCCAGGCACAGGTGCATGCACATGTTCTCAGTATTGTAATGATGACTTTTGTTAAGTAAGTGACTCATAAGGATCTTTTGATATGACTAGATTCTCAAAAACATGTTTTCATATTGTGTGATTAACATTGAGGAGCCATCCAGGCCCTGTAGGCCTTCAGACAGTAACCTAAATGATCTTAAGTAACCCTCACAACCCTCCGTTCACAGTCGGTTTTCAAGAACTTCGACACAGACGGTGACGGCCACATTTCCAGGGATGAATTCGAAGCAATCAGGAACAACTTCCCTTACCTCAGCAAGTTTGGAGAACTGGACAAGAACCAGTGAGAGTTTGCAGATTTATTCACTGCTGAAATCTGTGCAGTTTACAGACTGAACCAGTTTACAAACAGACCCATCCTGTTTTGTATGGCGCTCACCTCTCTTTGCTTCTTCTCACAGAGACGGAAAGATCAGCAGAGACGAGATGGTGGACTACTTTATGAAAGCCAGCTCTCTGCTTAACTGCAAGATGGGTTTCATTCATACTTTTACTGAGACCACTTACGTTAAGCCCACGTTCTGCGAGCACTGCGCCGGCTTTGTGAGTAAACATTATTATTATTGTGAACACTAATCATGTTTTAAGCTTGTGTGTTACCTCAGCTATCACTGCAGCAAATTCTAGAAATACACAAAATGCAGCACTACCTTAAAAGATCACTTTAAACATATGATCGACTGTATGATTTAAAACCCTTCAGGCTCCTGTGAAGGTCTTAAACAAGCATTGATCTTTCTTTTGTTTCTTTTTGTATTTTCAAATGCATTGATTTCTTACCTGACCAAATCGATGGCACGTGTTGGTTTGTTAAAAAAGGTCAAAGGTCAGCTGTGATGACCCTGCTCCTCCACAGCGATGCTGCCTCATAGACTATGTGCACTTCATTATTTGTCTCAGCAGCCACAGACAGCGCATGATAGGCTCATCTCTCAGAGGTTCCTCCTGTCAGGTCAGGGCAATGCCAATTACTTTGAGCTACAGCCACACACTGCTGAAGTTGCACTCTGGGAAATATGGGAGGAAGGTAATTGGGCGAGATGATAACCCTCTTCTGTGGCTGTGTTACATCTGCGTGTATGTGTGTGTCCTCTGGCCCTTAACATTCCCCAAAGTCCCCCAAGGATCCCTCTGTTATTTAGACACAGACAGTGAGTCAGCACTCAGCTGTAATGAGAACAGGAATAGGTTCCTCATATTGAACTGCAGACATGGAGATGACATCCCATTCATTTTTATATGCTGCATATAAAGCAAAGCTAGAGACTGTTATGCTCAGAAGGGAAGTATGTTATAGATTATATGAATTCATATCATCTATGACATTTCATTAACACTCCAAAACACACTCACAAGCACAAACACACACTCTCCAGGGGAAGCAGTGGCATTTTCAAACCATCATGAGGGGAAATTCAGAATAGAGAGCAGGGAAAGATAAGGACTCTGGCAGCGTGCTCCTTCCTTTGAATATGTGTGTGTGTGTGGCAGAGGTAGATACATTAGCCACTTCCTCTTCTGCCTGCTCTGTGCTTTCCCTCTTGGCTCCTGTGCAAAAACAATATTTTCCCGCAGCCCATTTTTCAACACTTGTCTCAAACAAGCTGTATTAGCCAAGCCGGGCCTCATGTAAACACTGCAGAGTTCACTCACCTCCAGTGTCTCACATGGATCTCCATAATCTTGTGCTTTTTTTTCTTTTTTTTTTGCCTGCAGCTACCTCTGGACTTACATCCTAATTAATGGCACGCAGATGAGTTTTACTAAATGCACAGAGAGAGCAGATGCATCACAGAGGATTTTTTTGCATCTCAGGAGGGTACAGCATTTTTTTTTTCTTTTTGCTGGAGGCTCTGAGCACTTTTATACTTTTATACGAGAGATTGCGGAGAGTCTCTTTGGGGTTTTCACAGTTTAGCGTCATAGAATCCGAATAGGAAGAGCACGAACCAGTCTCTTGTTTTGTCTTCTACTGCTGGAGTGTTCATAGAGTCTGAAAAAGACTCAGCTTGACTAAAAACTGAGCGTTGAACATGTTTGATTACATTCACAGATTCTTTTCAGGCTTTCTGTCCTTTATTTTTCTTTCAGGTCAAAACACCTCAAAAGGTCCAGACTGCTGAAAGCTTTCGTTCATGTATTTGTATGTTTAGGTTCATACTGTAAACCAGAGCTTGTAAGCAAAACCTCCCATGGACATGTCTTAGAGATCCTGTTTTTACAGGTTAAACTTTTGGCAGCAGAGCGCGGTGTGCCAAAGCAACCCTGTTTCCATCCCTGTAACTGCAACATGCAAAACACATAATGGAAAATTTCTGTTCTCTTTGCAACAGTTTTCCTCCTTTGATGATCAAACCAGCTGATGACACACACGGTGTAACACTGTGTAAGGCTACCTTAACAGCTATAAATCCTATACGTGATGACACTGTTTATTTGTTAAGCCATGTCAGCAACATGCACACTAATTCCTCCGTTTCCATACTGGATCTTCCTCCCTCCTGTTTGTGCCATGCATGCAGTGCAAAGGAGGGATTTAAAAGAGAGGGGGGGGAATTCAAATTTCTCAGGCCACAAAGACTATTTTGTATTTGCACATTACAGAAGTTAAAGGAATGGCTATTTGCTTTCTTGTTAGATGAGAAGATGGATCACTCGCAGTCAGTTCATTAGATTCAGAGCTACAGACAGGAGATAATTATCTTGGCATAACGAATGGTATCAGGAGGAAACACAAATTCTGGCTCTGTGCAAAGGTAAAAAAAAAAAAAGCCTACCTGCTCACACTCACATAGCTCACTAACTAACATGTTTTATCTTGTTCACAAAGTGTAAGAGTCTTGGCTGGGTGGAGTGACTTCCTGGAGAGATGACACCAACAAGATATAATGTGTTAATTGGTGAGGTTTACAGTTGCTGGTAGGCAAATTTATTTGACCTTTGATCAGAATCAGTCTAGCTGCTCTTCCTTTCTAGTCTTTATGCTAAGCTAAGTTAATCTAAACTGTACAGATATACCCATAATGAGTTATCTATAAAGTCATAGTAACTGGCCTAAAACACTGCTTAATGTACAAGATTATGAGGCAGGGGAGATCTCAGAAATCTCAGCTAATACTGAGAAAGCTGCAGTACCAAGCTTAAATCACTTACACATGGGTGGGAGCTCAATGCCAGAAGTCTTAATGTTGCAATGCCAATGACCAAGTGGAAAGTCTCCCCAGTGGTTAATAAAAGTGTTTATCTGCCTGCATTTGCTGCAGTATCAAACATGTGATTGTTGTTACTCTTAAAGTCTGAAAGGAAACAGCAGAAGGCTTTTGGTCGGGAAAGGAAACACTTTTTGTTGCTGTAACAGCAAGATATTTGCTGGAGACGCCTGTTAGACTAAGGAAACATTACACAGTAAATAATCTGTAATAGATTTCATTTCAACTGCATTAACATCTAACGTGTCAGCTCGAGTTTTACGCTCAGTCACACACAACATGCTGATTCAAACGCTAGTAAGCACATAAGGAGACATCAGTAAAGGACTCAACACAAAGATCTCTTTAATATTGCTTCTTTAATATTACATGTGTAACTGCCGGCAGTACACGTAGCACATTTCCGCCTCAGCAAAACGCAGACGTTCCAATTCAAGTGCCAACTCATTTCTAGATTAATAGTACAGATTTCTAAAAGCTTACAGTAAACCGTCAGTTTGGTGTGTTTGCAGCTCGTGTTTGTAGTGCATTGTGGTTTGTAGTCTACAGAGGCAGTAAAGGTCAGTCAGTGTAGGCAGAGCCGTGATGATAGTTGTGTTTAGATGTTCTGCTCGTAACTGACTTCTCTTTGTTGTAGCGCCTCTGGCTGTGTTCTTGGTGTGTGTGCGTGTGTCTTTGTGTGTGTATATGTGCATCTGCAAGTGTATGTGTTTGCATGCATGCATGCGGGGTTGTGTGTGTGTGTATGTGTATGCGTGTGTGAAGAGGTCAGGATATTTTTTTTTGTGCCTCCTCAGATGTGCCAGTGCAGTGTGTGATCTCCAGCTCAGCTCTTTCATGTCATTGTTCCCCCACTGTCTGTGCGCTCCCTGCGTCCCGCTTGATCTCGGTCCCCCTCCACCCCCTCTGTCCCGCCAACCTCCTCTCTCTTCCCCTTTCTTTCCCTTGGTGTCTCTTTTTCTCACCCTACGTCTCTCTCTGTTCCATTGTGCCTCTTTCTTTAATCACTCTCCCCCCCAGCCTTCACTCTGTCCCTCCTCAGCATCAATGGGGGATATCAAGATGTAAACTGTACATCTTGATGTTTTAAGACGTTTTAGCCCATTGACTGCTAATTGTGTATATTTTCTCTTTACTGCCAACCATTTTCCAAAGTTCTTCATTTGATTACCTGCCTTTCAGGTTGATTTAATTTCACCGCTCGAAGCAGCTTGAAATTGAGATAGCTAATATAGTAACAAAGTCTTTGATACTACCATGTGAGCAGGTACTATTTTGAAGATTCCCCTTCCCCGACAAAAACAGGCAAATGCACAACATGCACATTGCAAAGAGAAGAATGTGAGTTTAGTTTGGGCAGGTAACACTGGAGGGAGCCCGAGCATACCTGCAATATTTAGAACAGCATTCCATTATAGATTAACTTTAACTCAGCAATGACAAAAAGTAAAGGCAGCATGATGTTAAACATGATGGCTGTGGAGGCTGAGTTCCACACTGTAATGAAACGAACAGAAGTTAACGGCTGTCTGAGCAGTAGGAAGTTACTGAAACATTTTATGGCATGCTTAATAGTTGGCAGTGATATAAAGTGTATGACATGCGGCTAACAGAGTAAACCATGCAAAACCACTACAGCCCTTGAAGCTAGTGTGTCTAAACTTGATCATGTGGGCCGTGTTATGGAAAATTAACTCTTGGTTTTTTACCATACGCATGAATTAAAACCATGACAAGACAATTATTTGAGGAGAGTCATTACATTAGGACTTTACAAGATGGTGTTATAAAAATTATTACAATTGCAGAGAGGGGCAGGGTGCAAGGCAAAGAGGCAGAGGAGGCTCTGCATTCTGTCTTCTAATAGAAATGTGCAGGGACAACACGCTCTACGTGTTTTTGGCTATGTGGAAAGTGAAAGGTGTAAAGGGCATGGTATTGATCCACAAGGACAAAAGATATTTTCATTTTGAGAAAAAAAAAAAAAGATATTTTAATGAGGTCCCTACAAGATTCCATTCCATTTAACAGTCTACAGATTTAACTTGCAGGATAGAGAGTTGGATTTTAAGATGATGAGCTATAAGTTGCCCTCCTTTCTCACTACATTCATGCTAACAACACAAGAAACATCCTTTGAGCTTGATCTATATTCATTGTTATAGCTATTATATATATATATATATATATATATATATATATGTGTGTGTGTGTGTGTGTGTGTGTGTGTATGTATTTCAGGGGAGCAGATGGTGGCATATTGGTGATCAATAGCATTTATAACAAGAAAGCTGTAACAGGATCAAGTTACAAGATCAGTATAATATAAAGCTATGTTATTTGTATTTGATCAATATTTCTTCGCTGACTTTCCATCATTTCAATGGTTTTATTTATTATTCTTGGCAGTTTTGCTTTGTTACTAACAGTTAAGTTTCAATAATGACCATGTCAAAAATCTAATATTTAACTTAAAAATAATTCATGCATACAACTGCATGACATCTGGCTTTCTGAAAGTGTAGTGGGTAAAAATCTAATAGTGTCAAGTCTCATATTTATTCATTAAAGAATTTTAAAGAGCACTTTTATTCCTACAATAGTGGACCTTCAACATCTACCTTTGTCAGCTCAAATGCTTTGTAATTGCTCCGTCACCCTGATGATTTTAACATTCCTCGTGGCTGAATGCAAATCGTCTTAATTACCCTTTTATTTCTCTCTGTCTTTTCGTAGATATGGGGCTTCTACAAACAAGGCTACAAGTGTAAAGGTAAGAGAGCAATTCATTCTGCTTTTACTCTGTACAGATGAGTGTGTTCCACGCAGAGGAATTAGCTAGTCTTTTTGACACAATCGATTCCCAGCCATCACACACACATACACGCCCTCTGTAGATAAAGATCCATAGAGATAAAGTGGTGAGTAAATGTCATCAACACAGAAACCATAGCAAATATATCACACTCTTTTAATGGGTGTCCACACACAAAGCTGGCCTCACTAACAGCTGGATGAGCTCCATCAGCTGAGACCACACTACACACAATGCAAGATTATTTGCCCTTTCAAGGCTCTCTGTGGACCAGTGTTTGAAGAAGCTGGTTCATTTCTCAACCGTACATACACACAGGCAACCTCCAACACCTCCCATCCTCCACTCATCACGTGGCCATTAGCTTCAAAAACACACACTCAGCTTGCGATGGATGTGCCGCTGGTGGTCTGCGCTGACGCTAAAAATTAAGTAGTGATAATCTGCAGGCGTTCAGTGCACTAAATAACTTACACGACATATGTTCCCATCCAGATGCCAAGCAAAAACTTTGGAAATGATGCCAAATCTAAAATGCAAATCATGCATGTTTCCATCTGCTGGAATCTTTCGAGAAGTGATTGATTACAGCTG
The DNA here is from genome assembly GCA_028641955.1 of Protonibea diacanthus. NCBI lineage: Eukaryota > Metazoa > Chordata > Actinopteri > Sciaenidae > Protonibea > Protonibea diacanthus. The sequence continues at coordinate 13,851,469 of CM053998.1, forward strand.
GGCCTCACGAATGGGACAAGTCAGAGTCGACACATATTTTACGGGAAGGATCTCACTGCTTTGTTCTAGTAATTGTTCAACAAATTAGTTTCTATTGCTGTTTACAGCACAAGGCCGCCTGTGTGTGTGTGTGTCCATGAACCATTTGTTCAGTTGTGTGTCTGCACAAACATTGGTTCCTCATTTTTTGGAAGAAGTATCATGTTCCTGTAATGACAGTCTAAGAAATAGAGCTGACATGTATGTTTACAGAGTCAGAGGATCTAATGTCTTCCTAGTTCTTGTCTTGAAAAACAAAGATTTGAATTACCTACTCTCTCTTGTTCATTCTCAACATGAACCACTTCCTCATTCATTCAGGTTCCTCTCAGATTTGGCTAACTAAGGCTAATTAAATAGCTTGCAAGTTATCATCAGACATTTGAGTTGCGTAGCAACTAGAGTAATTAATGCTCCTTGAGGCCTTTAAGGTCTTGTGGTCTGTTACTAGCAGCACCCTGCACTTTGTGTTAAGGAGGACAACAAATATTCTTATTCGATCACAGCCTAATTTCTTAATTATAAACATATGTCCTCCTTTAATCAAATTCCGCTTGTTTTTCTGGAAGGTATCTCAGTTATTAAAAGACATACATGGAGTGGAAAGGGAGGCGAAACATAAGCACTTTGCACACATACCCCACCCGCACTCCCAAAACACTAATCTCTCCCATCTCCTCTCATCTCCTCTCTGGAGAAGTGTATGTCTGTGAGTCCGACTGGGAGTGTGTGAGTGTTCTGGCTTGTTCCAGGGCAATAATGAGACCACAGGAAGTCAATGAGAAAGCCCCACAGCCATTCATCCCCATTACCATTGTTAGCCCGTACTCAGGGAGGTAGAGAGAGCGGCGGGGACATAATTGAAATGAATCACCCTCCGCAGTGCAGGAGCGGAGTATGTTGAGAGCTCTGAATGTGTGAATGTGTGTGTGTGTGTGTAGTTGGATGTGTGTTTTACGGCAGTAGACGTTTAGATATTTTGACTTTGTTGCGAGAGACATCTCAGTGGTTTGATAGGTAGTCTTGTCACAATGCCAGTAATTTAAGTTTCATATCAATACAATACATCTCCACCTCCTCCTGCATTTGACCCTCTCTGTTTAAAGGAATAGACTCAATCAATTCCACTGTCATATTGGCTGTAGCTTCATATTTAATAAAAACTATCAGCAAGAAACTGTTCACTTGTATATTTCCCAAAATGTCAAACTATCTATTTAATTCAAACGTGCCCCATTGGCTTATAATTGCCTCGCCCTCAGCATTTCAGATGGCTCATCATGAATGAATTTAGGTACTTAACCACTAAGGGGAAGAGGATAATACACTTCCTAAGTGAAGGAGAAAAATAAGATTTTTTCAGCAGCCTATTATATTTTGAAGTGGTGATAATGACATGGAATTTTAATGTTGGAAAGAGCTTTGCTCAAAGTGTCAAAGATTTCTTAAATTGAAGTATTTTTTGTCCAATGGTGTCAAGGAAAGAGGAAATTTTGGTCTCCGTGCCAAAACTACTAAGGTTCTTTGACTCTCACACGCTTTTATGATGCCTTGCTCGATGACTCACTGTTCCTCTCCCCTTAGACTCCAGCTGGTTGACAGAGTTGTTGTCGGGCACAGTCGGCCTCACCGTGTGTGTGTGCCAGTGTTCGTGTGTCTGCATGGCATGTAGAGGCACTTTCCTGTCACCACTAGCTCTTCCGTTCGCCCCGATGTTTCTGTTTGCACCCGTCCCTCTGTCTGACCCTCTCTCTCCATCTTCCCCCCGCCCCCGGTCTTTCCCATCTCGCCTTCTCTCTCGGCAACTCTCCCTCCCTCTCCGTCGACCCTCACGCCCTCTCCTCCTCTCCCGTAACCTCTCCTTGCCACCCTCGTTCTCCCTCCAAATGAATGCTCCGGCGGCAGCCTGCGGGGTGAACTGCCACAAGGCCTGCCGAAGCCGCCTGGCTGTCGAGTGCCGGAAGAGGACCAAGAGCATCAGCCATGAGACACCGCCTGCCCTCCAGGCTAGATCCTACAGCTTCCCTCCACCTGCCAACACCCCACCTAGCCTGCAGAACACAGGTGAGTGGTGCTTTGGTTGTTAAATTAACGGCACTTGAGACTCTTTGGTTCATTTGGCTAAAATGCTTCCAGAACTGTCTGTTTTCTCTTTGAAGCCATTGTAAATCACTTGCAAAGAGGAGCAAAGCAATGAACCTGAACTGAAGTTAAACACATGTACCTACATGAGGCCTAATGTGGTCCAGATTGCAACTCACTCATCTGTGATGTGGAAAGTTGAGACCTCCTCTGCATCAATTAGAATGAGTAGATAGTTCTATAGAAAAAACATAAAAGACAAGTTAAGATTAAGAGAAAACAACTGAAAAAAAAATGTCTTGTGGGACTGACACTTAGATCAAAAGCTCTTAAGCATTAACACATAGTGGAGTGGACCAATCAGTTTAAACCACATTACGGTGATCCTCTCATGGCATTTTTAGATCCTGATCAAAAAGTGATGAAATTATGCAGGAAAACCAATAGGTGCACTTGGTATGTATGCGTTTATAAAGACTATTTTTAGGCGTGAAGCTTCTGTTTTTTTCCATATAATGTACATCCAGGATAAAACCATTTCATTAGCTTTCTTGATTTTAGGTAAGACAAAATACAATACACTGATATGCTTGTGAAAAACACCCAGACAATGCTTAAATGTGAAAATGTGCAAAAGATTCTGGCAGAAAATCTAATTTTCTTTTCCAAAACAATCCAATACCGTTGTCATCTCAGAAAAGTACAGCCTAGAGGAAGTTTTATAACACGCTCTCAGTACTTCATGTCTCCACTGCAACACCTCCACTTTTTGAAGGGCGCTTTTGTCTTCCTCCAAGCATATGGGGCACTGACATTTGGAGGATATTCTCAAACAATGGAGTGTAATTTGCAATGGAAATGTGATTGGGCCACCACAGCGAGACCAGCGACTCACAGATGCAATGTTTTCATTAAACATGATCAAAAATGGTGCCCTGCCTGGCTCTGTTTTATATCAGTGTGAATCTGCTTGATCAATGGGCGAGACAATGCTGCAAGGCAAATGAATTGCCACAGTAAACAGACAAAGGCCACATATTTCACTGGCTTTAGGTACTTATTTGCATTTGCATTTGATTGACCAATCTATGCCTCATTTCTTTACCCTGACCTTCTCTGTTTCCAGTGATTGCTGAAGAGGATATAGAGACAGTGGAGGAAGGAGTGTTTGATGTACACCTATAACCAGGTAAGAGAGATGCTGCCAAAGAAAAGTCCTCCTGTAACTTATTCTCACACTGTTCTCTTCATTTCAACTATGATTGCTATTGACATTTTTGGTGTGTCTGCTAATTCAGTGTTCCTAATCAATTTTTACTTGAAGTTATAATTTCTTATTTTGCCCAGAATTTCTATAAAGTATTGACTCAAGCAAAGTTCATCATATACTGTAGACAATTTTTCAAGTGTGAAACATTAAGCTGTGGATTCTACATTTCTATTATAGCTACCTGCCATAATCAGAGTCATAATACTGCATGACTTGCAGCTGTGATGCAGTCTGCTCTATTACAGCTCCTGTTGATTGAAGCCATACATGATTTTACTAGAACAATTACAGCACCACAGGTGTCCAGACATACAATATGCAAAAAGCAGTTGGTCAGTCTTTCTGGTTGCTTAGCTTAGCATAAAGACAGACCAGGCAGAAACAGCCTGGCTGGCTCTGTCCAAAGGTACAAAGGTAACAAAATCTGCCAACCTGCACCTCAAAAACTACAAAATCAAAAATGTGAAAATGACATGTTGGAGTTTACACAGGTTATACTCTAAACTGTTTCCTGGCTGAGAAAAGTAACTAACTAAACGTTGCCATGCAACCACTGGAGGAAGTTACTCACCTGGTCAAGAAATAGCCAGGTACATAATGCCATGCATATAGAGGTGCTGGTAAGCAAATTTTGTTACCACTAGACAAAGCCAGGCTAGCTGTTTCTTCCTGTTACTGAGTGGTATTTATTTTTCTTATCTAACTCTTAGCAAAAAGCAAATAAATGTAGGTCACTGAATATTGACCTATTCATTTAAAACCAGAGAGTCCAAATAAAGGGATGAGTAAAGTGTAACTGCACAGAAAATACCTTAATGTCACATCATCTAACAATATTTTTGACCCTTTAAAACACAGCAGAGCCTATTTAGAAGGCTACATATGAATGTGAGCTGTGAGCGGTTCAATCAAAGAGCAATTTTCCCCCCTTAGATTGTTTTATATGAGTCATTTTACAGGGCTGCAGAGGTAAAAGTATTTTACCAGCAGTGATTGATTTTAGACAAATGGAAAAAATGAAAACTTTGTTCTTCTTTCCTGTCGTCTTGCACCTCCTGTGATTTGACTTGCAACCCCTTGGAGGGATATCAGAGACTATCAACTAACAGATTATAATTGCCACCTTAGGGCACTTTATTATTTCAGTGATATGATAATTAATTGGTGCATATTCCAAAAGCAATTTATTCGTTGTCAGATTACCACAAACAAACAGACAGACAGTGAGTGTGGGGCTTTCATGGGTCCCTGGAGGTTTAAGTTCCCCAGGGCTGTTGCCTGTTTCACCCAATTGGTGATCCAGCTTCACAAGGGACACTGCTATTATACACTTTTATCACGGTGTTCTCTCTGAAGTGTTTTCATGCCTTTTAGCATTTAAACCCGTACTAATGGGTGTCATTGTATCACAATCCATGCAGAAGACTTGAACTGAAGTGTGATTTTGATGAACAGGCCAGTGACAGTCTCTAGCTCTCTATTTTAGAATCCCTCCCACGGTCGGTGTGCGAGAAGCCAAATCAGCGAACAGTTGGAAGCCACACACAGAATGTGCTACAGTATGTCAGTTTTACAGCTCTCAACACTGAGGAGAAATTGCACTGAACACAATCCAGGATACCTACATGCTGCCACACAGTGGACACATACTGCAACAGCAACTCCTCTCCAGCTAACTCACATGAATGTGACGACCAATGTGAATGGAATGTATTTGTAAGATTTCTGCATTTTGATTCATTGTTGGCCAAGAGTGTTACTGTAAATCTATAACTATATATTCACAAGAAAAAAATCCATAAAATTGTATTTTCTCAGTGGAATGTTAGTCAGTGAAGTTTATAATTTGAGCACACTTTGCTGCAAATTGGAATGGCTCTCCTTTTTTCTTTAAAACCTAAAAGAGGTGCTGTAATTGCCAAGAATGTAAACCTGCCACCCAGACTAAGCTACTGTCTTCTTTATCTGAGAAGCTCTGCTTTTTATTGTTTACCATCTTGTTATGAAATACGTTTCAATGGACCAATGATAGGACCAATTTTGATGTCAGATAAAATATTGTTGATCTGTGGTGCTCGTCTGAAGCTTGATGACAAAAGCAACCATTTTGCCAACAAAAGAAACAGCTGAAATGACTGTGTGGACAGTTATACATTAATTAGAATGGACTTTGAACAATGTTATATTTTTGTCATGTTTACCAGAATATCAGTAACTGTCCTATAGTTATTGCTGTTGTGTTGTTTCAGTATGCAGTACTGTCTTGTACCAGTGCACCAATAGATGATCTATCCTCTTACAGTACTGTGAATGTAGCAGAAACAGTGAATTGCTGCTGTCAGATGAAGATCTCATCTTTCCCAGTAAACATGTTGACATCAGAGAGCAAGAAAATGGTTAACTCCCTGTTGATTCAGTTATTGAATGAGCCTTGGAGTTTTGAAACTGTCAGTAAAAATAAAATAATCAAATATATACCAAAAAAACAAAAACAAAACTGGAGTAATGAGGCTTTTCATTTGACAGCAGCATATAAATATTATATTATTTCCCTGAGAATCTGTTTTGATGCAAGTTGTATTTTGCCGTTTTTACCCTGCATGCTTCTCCCTTCATGCCTCTATCCTCCAGCCTCCAGTCTCTGTTGCTGGGGATTTTTCATTTTTTAATGTAGCACGCCAAGTTATCGTTCATTTAGGAAACATGAAGTCTTGAAATTCCAGAGAGAGGAAAACGCTTCTGTTGCTTTGTGCCTGTGGAGAAATGAATTCAGACTTCGAGTGCCGTATTGTTAACTGCTGGTTCATCATTGAATGAGACTCCTCACATTCGCTGGTATTTATTTTTCTGTATAAATAGCTAAATAGCTGCCGGTCCTTCTGTGTCACTCCCTGCCTGACGAAGGATGTTTGTTGTCATTCTGTGAATGAATCTTTCAGACTGATGTCATGCTAATCCTTGTGATCCTAAACTCTTTCTCAGTATTAAATGCAGCAGGCATCACTCTAATATGTGTTCTGGTTAAGAATTTCTGTGACTAATAAGAATGATACTGAAAAAAACTGAAAAAAAAAGGTTTTGTCTTGTCTTTCTGAAATGGTAATTCAATCAGATGTTTGCACTTTTGTATTTATGAATCAAAGGTGTATTCAGCAGAAATGATTCTCTGTTTTACGTCCAATAAAATACACATTACTGTTAATTCTGGCGATCTCAGGTAGAAGCTGGCAATTCTCATGATTTTCACGTTTTTAACTTGCAGACTGAGTGTTTAAGAATTACTCTCTGTGTTTGGGAATCTTGCTAATTATTTTTAATAAACCTAATCTGAGAAATATACCAGTCAAGATAACATCAAAGCTATTTTATCTGTTCCTGGAAAGGTGACATTTTGGAGACGAGGCTCACTTAACAACAGTCTTCCTGTAATTGTCATACAGCCTGAATCTGTCCCTGCATAGAAAGCACAATTCAAAATAGTTGAATAAAACATGACAGAGAGGCAGGTGTGAGATGATTTTGTTTCCCCACATTTAATACTAAATAGTCCATTAGAATATGACCAGAATAGTCCACAGCACATTGTAACTTATTGATGCACCTACTCCACCCTTTCCAACAGAGGAAACTGTCTTCTGTTGGAAAGAGTGGAGTAGTAACATTACAGTAATTGCAACACCTCTAAATTTCTAACCACATCCTTTTCCCAAAACAAACTCAGTGCAGATGTTGAAATCGATTTTACAACTGCCAACACACAACTCTTCTACTTTTGATGTGACCATGATCCAGTGCCCTCAGATTGTCTATTATAGACATTAATAACCAGCTCAAAATGAGCCTTGCAGTCGATGCCACATCTAGTTACTCTCAGAGATGAAGTCCGTCTGGGCTTTTGATTGCTTGGCTGTAAGTTCAGATCAATGGGACGACATCTGGCGATATTCAGCCTGTATCTCATCCAGTGCTGTGATGCTGCTTAACGCTCTCTTGGGGCTGTGTCAGCTAACAATGAGCTGATGAACTGCAGAGGTGATCTGTTTGTAACATGACCTATCGACCTCATTAACACACATATATACATCTTGTGTTGACCGCATGATTATACAACTGTGATTCATTCATGTGTTTTCGTATAGCTGCCAGTTCTACAGTACCAGCAACGAGATACTAGGTCCATCACTGATAACTAGATGAAGAAAATCACATTCATGGTCAGTTATGTTATGTTTTTCATTTTAGCATCTAACCAAAGATGTTGCATACTCCTGTTGGCCATGCCACATCCTGCGTGCTCGCATGCAGTGAGCTGCAGTGAATCTGTGAATGATTAAAGTAAATGCAACCTTTTTTACGGTACAGTAATCTTAATCCTAACCCACAGTGATGTCATCCTTACTTTAAGTGCATTGTTGTACTGTTCACAAACCGCTAGGCCCAGCCTGGGTGAAACCTGCTGAGTGGAGAGCGTCTCCTCTCTGTACATGGAGCTGGAGCTCTGTCCTCTGTCCTCTGTCCTCCTGCTGCACACCAGCAACCTCTTCTCTGATGCAGCTGCTGATTTATCATCTTTTGTTTCATCATCACAGGGGTTCTCATGAGTTTTCATGCAACTTTTGTTTGCTTCTATGACAGACTCTAACAGTAGCCAAGTAGCCTACACTACTTAAAACGTACTTGAGTGACAGTGAAATTACTGATTTTTAAAAATACTCCAAAAAGTACAACTACATACACACACACACACACACACACAAAAGCCTTTGTTGCAGTAATGATAGCAAATGCATGACATTCCACCTCTGCCATTCACCTATATAAAAGGCCCCCTGAACAGCACAGCCATTTAGTGGCACGCTGCATGATATTGATCTGGAAAGCCTGAAATGAGGGAAATTGAATAGCGCTGCAGCTAATTACATAGCAGCTAATGAAGGCAGGAGAGAAATAACCTCACTCATTGTTAGCACTCTCACACTGCAACCTTCATTGCAAGGAAACGAAAGATTTGAAGCCTGATAATTGAAACTCATTCTGGCAAAGATGTCATTTGCCCCCTCAACAGATGTTACAGGTCTATAGTCCTTTGCAATTAGACAGAGATTACAATACACATCACCCTGATAGGCCATAGAGAGGGCTATTTGTGCCAGCGATATTGGCAGGTAGGCGTTTTAGCAGCTATAGATATGCATAAAAGGTTATCATGGACGGAGAAAAGGATTTGGCACAATGAGTAACTACATGCAATATTGATTTGTTTGAGCAGCACATCACTCTTAGATTTCCTCTTGTAAGACTAATGAACAGATTATTGATTTGATGTCCGCTCATCAAAAACTGGGACCACCGCCAAGCTCTGCTATGATTTGACGTCTGTTCATCTTTTTGAACCCACCATGACACCTACATCTGCAATGCTGTCCCCTTGTGGTGCACTGACTGCAAGCATCTGGAGCTGTTAACCTCATGCCAAAGAGGGCTCTGTAATTTACCACTTGATGGCAATGTTGAGCTTCTAACTGGGGTGTGTGCGACAAGCACAAACTCCTACCAGGAAGATGGGAACACTGCCAGTGATATGGCACAAAACAGAGTCTCTGTCAGAGGCTATGGTGAATCACAATGCGCCATCACAATGCAGATAACAGCACTACATTTCTCTGTTGTCTATATGTTACTTTCCATAAAATCAAACCCATGCATATGCACAAGCAGATACACACTGTGAATCAAATGAAATGTTGCTTTATGCTTGTTTTTCATAAGCTGACAGTCTATCTTCCGCCCACACTCTAACACACAGACGAACTGAGGAAAACCCTTTAATATCACCGCAGGTACAACACGTCGCATGCAGGTTGTGTTATGATTGTTTTTTGTTTTTTTTGTCTCCACTTTGCTGAGGAAATGAAAATATAATAACAGGCCATAATTGTAGAAAATCTACATCCACAAACACCTCTGAGTCACAGTAATGTTTAAATTCAAACTGCATAAACGAAGTTGATCGCAAGTAATACAAGTCAAATGGACTCCTGTGAAAGTGCCTCTAGCACTCAGACTCTGCTTATCTGGCTTTGTCCACATTTAAGAAGCAGCTGGGCAAACAGTCTCTCACAAAGTCGAAGGAGCTCCACAAGACGGCTGCGGCCTTAATTGCATTAAGCTCATTGCTGACTCTGGTGAAGTGCTCATCACTGTAGGGGGTTGGAATCCTCATTAGAGTAGAATCAGTTATGATGAATATTGCTTTAAGAAAATTTAACTTATGCTGAAGAAACCCAGTGGGACATAGCCTCGACCTCTTAGCTCATCTGTGTAATGTTAAAAAATTAAAGAAGCACGCTATTGTCAGGTTTGCAGATTCAATACTCAAAGGCTTTCTAATGACTTCCTTAATTAAAGAGAAGAGTAAACAATAATAACCAGTGCATCAGTCTCTGATGTCTTAAGACGACTACACAAGTAGGGTGCTTAGACGAAGAGAAACCCATCAACTCTTCACCTCTTCTTCCATTCTCTCCATTTATGCCTGGAGAAGTCTCATTTAGCCATCACTGATACCAAATCAAGTTGCTGCGGCCTGGGGGGATTGACACAAAATCAATGGCATCACATCTGCAGCGGCTACGCCTCGCATATTTAATATTCCTGAAGCTGCAGGACGGCAGGAGGAATCTGGAAGGAAGATACGAGGGAGGGAGGTAAATCTCAGCAGCGGGCAAATATGTTTTGACTGATGGACCCGTAGACTGTATCCTGTGACCCTCAGATTTATCTATATACAACCTGCATGGCCAGGTCGCCACAAAGAAAAGCAACAAGCTTATCCCTGTCCTTACTTTATTGCAACTGACTTTCATTCCCTTGGGATTTTTTTGTTTGTTTTTTGATGATTAAAAACAGCTCTGTGCTGCATATACAGTAACATTCCATCTTTGAGGTATTCATGAAAGCACAGCACATAAGTATGCACGCATAAATGGCTGCAATATAAGCGATCATCTCTTTAAAGGTGAGTTATATTTCATCACTGAATGCATAAACAGACTGCTTTTAGTCCAAAGAGCCCAATAACCCTATGATTTTTACCTTTTCCTAGCTTTATGTCCTTCATTTATTTATTCATTTGTTGTTGCTTATGCGTGCAGCGGAGGTTACACAGTTGATTAACGACTGGAGGACATGAATTAGTTTTTAGTCTTTACTATGCTTGGCACGTGCATGTTACATTTGAATAAACATTTTAATTGATTCCAAAATCCAAGAACAAAAACATGAAGATCTGAGAGGATTACTATTGTCTGTATATTGTATTTTATCAAGTAAGAATCTATACATACAGTTTTTTGAAAACAGACACTGGAGTGCTTTGCTGTCCAAGATATGCAAAATCTTAGTTTTGGCTAAAACTGAATGGTTGGATAGTTCTGTAGAGGTTCTGGCCATCCCTTGGCCATCCCTTGACCATCCCTTTGGTACTCATTAGGCAAAGATGCAGTGTGGATTTTTCCATTCCAGACTTAAATGATTCATGGTGAGTCTTTACTGGTCAAACTCCAAAATGTGAAATCCAAATATGTAAAAATCTCAGATCAGCCACAAATCTGCTTACTCTTGTGGTCATTACATGTTAATTCAATAAAACCCAGCGGAAGCTAAATTGAATACTAGATTATAAGATGTGTGAATTAGTTGCTAAATGATGCATGTTGTATATTTTCCAACATGTGGTGTGTAATCCAAATCTCCTAACATCCTGCTTCATTCTGCTTTCAAGTAAACTGCAAAAAAAAAATACATTATAAATATTTTTAACCACAAATGTGTGAATATTATGAACCCTTCTGGCCACAGCTACTCAGCACTACAGCCAGAATGATTTTTTTGTACTGGCCAAACACGAAAATCCTGCTGGTGGAGGAAGCCATCAAACTGAGAAAGGTGTGCTTGTGGGGTTGGAATAGCTCATGGAGATCCCCAGATACAATGAGAACAGCACATGTGGTCCTGAAAGCAATCATTTGGATAAAAAAAAAACTAGATAAAGTTTGCTTCGCACCATGGCAGATGACTCAGGAAGTGTAGGCAGGGCCTTGCCCAGGCTGCTCTCAGCAGGGGGCGAGAACTGCTGACCTAGACTGAACATATACTGTACAGGCAGAAGACTTTGAAGAACTCTTAATCCAACTCACACAGTCTGTGGGTGAGCTAGAACTAGAATTCTTGTTGGAAACATCACCAATCTCTCTGGCAGAGGTCAATGAAATAGTTCTCTAAAAAGCCAAGGGGACATTAGTGGATGAGATGTAGACATGGCTGGGCTGTCTAGGTTTAAATGCTTATTCAAGGCTGGAGTCTCGGACAGTGCCCATAGCTTATGAGTGGTAGAAAGAATGAGAGGTCAAAATAAGCCTCCTACACAGGTTTTCTGGGCTCGCCCTTAGGGATATTTGGAAAGCGCTCAGAATATAACTGCTGCAAGTTTAGGTGGTTCAGGCAAATGATCGGCTGCCTCATGAATGCCTCTTTGTGGAAGTATGTCCGGGCATGTCCAATTGGGAGAAGACCTGAGGCAAACTCGGAGCACACTGGAGGGATTGCATATCCTTGTCTGCCTTGGGAACCCCTTGGGATCCCCAGAGAAGAGCTGGAGGATGTGGAGAATGATTTCTGGGCTGCCTTTCTAAACCTGCTGCCACTGAGACCAAAATAAACAGAAATTGGTTGGATAGATGTGTTCTCAGTGGCCCCTCCAGTTACTACTTGTTGTAAATAAATCTTCAATACTTCCTATGCAAAGGTGGTTACCAATTCTTCTATACTTCTTCTGCACAGGTATTTTCTTAATGTTTTATTGTCTTTTTTGTCCTGGAGTCAAGGCATCTCCTCCATGTCTCTGAGGAAAACACAGTCTTTCTGCCCAAAATAGTCGCTTTGTCTCAGCCTGTTCAGTTGCATAATCCACCTTGACGATGGGCACAGAATAGCAAAGCAGTGGAACTAATATACGTATCATAATGCCTCAATTTCTAGGACGGGGCACTCATAAGTTATTCACAGATCCTCTTTTTCTCCTGTTTTCCCCTTCTGATCAAATCAAGCTCATGACAAATATAATCATCGCTGGTGAGTGACAAGAGAGAAATGGAAAGAGAAATGAGAAGAAAATGGAGGGCAACAGGGTATACCAGGACAGAGCATCATCTGAGGGCAATTATGCAAGCGTTATGAGGCTCTTGGAGGCACAAAAAAACTCTGCTAAAGATGTTCATATTGCCATTGTGGTCAGAAGAGGATGCAAAGATTTTATAAGCCCATAAGAGAGGATGGCTGGCCAAAACCTTTCAGGTTTTTATGAGAAAATGCCCGAGAGGCATGTAAAACCTACCTTTATTAAAGACCACTTAAGCCGCCTTTATGATGCCTACAGCAATTGCTGATGGATATAGGCACAACCTTGCTTCATACTGGTTTATGAGGTCTACAGTTTACGAGAAGAGTAGCTTTGGATACAGTGCGAGAAAGCTTGTGACGTGTTCCTGCATGCAAGACTGATACTTTAGAGGGTGGATATATATCCATAGCCATTGGGTGCCTTTGGGCTAATTTGGTCAACAAGTTATAGGATACTCATCTGTTTTCGTTACACCAATCATTCCTATTTGGAGTCTGTTGGGAGCTAGAGTGTATCCCAGGGTGCAGCAGTGGGCAGGTAAACACCCTACAGGGGCTAATAGATAATCCTTTACCCTCACATTCACACCTAGGGGCATCTAAGTATCTCCAAACCACATGATTTAAATACCTTTCCAAAGTATGCACGCTTTTTTGACAGAAATTTAGACCAGACATTAACAAGACTTCGCCTCACTCAGCAGCTTCTTAACATGATTCAGAGGAACAGAAAGAAGAGGATCACTACATTCACTTATTATGGTTACATAATCCCCCAGAGAGGTGCTGGCCTGTCCCAAGGCTTACTGGGGCTTTAAACTCAGACAAGGGATCCCTGACATGGGGAGGTGATTCCGCTCAGGGCCCCTGTCCTTCCAGGCATAAAAGCTGAATGTAATGTATTTGACTGTGCAGCCAGCCAAACCCAGCGGACTTGTGGCTGGTCAGGCTTCTTTCTCTCTCTCGTTCTCCTACTCTAGCCATTTTTCTTTTGCTCTCTTCCCTCTCTAGTAGCCTCGGTTTTAATTGCTTTGAAGCTGAGCGCTCACCTCAGGGAGCTCAACAGGATGTTTTACAGAGCTTTGGGGAGACTGACTATTAATAAATAATACCTCCCTCTCTACACTACAGTGGAATGGACAGGAGCATGGCAGAGAGGTAACAACAGCTTTTGGTAACCTACAATACTCTCCTGTTGAAGGCTAGGGGCAGAGCAAGACAGGTTACACCAACAAACTGTGTAATTCCAAAAAATAAAAAAGGGGGAAAAAATGTAATTGCTTGCTGTTCATCTATTACCAGCTGCTGCCTTTGTAGTGTAAGTTGTGCATTAGCCATGAAATACACATAATTAAAGCTGCTCTTATCAGGTGTTATATTACAAAGGACTGTGCCCTGCGTATTGCATATCATAAAGTCGAGTATTGCTTTTTAACCTTGTGCTGCCAGATCCTGTGCTGTAAGGTAGAAAGCAATCACGTCAGCTTGATTAGACCGCCATGGAAACAACATGTCTAATTATCAATCTAAATCAAATTGGCATCACCTCCTGAGAAAAAAAATAATAAAACCCTTCAGTATATCTTTTTATTCTCAGCCTGCTTTGTTCATACATACAGTGGATGTCTTACTAAACAGAGGTTTGACTTTTGGCTTTGTTGTTATGCTGCAAGGCAAGACTTTACACTCAGGTTTTATAAGTGTGTTATGTGTCTCTAAAGCTTTCATAGCTGTATTGACCTTATAACAGAGCTAAACACTGAAGAAACAATGGTTCCCAAATGCCCTTGCTAAAAGCCTGCCCGTCCATACTTTTATTCACTTTCACCCAAAGGATAAGACTTTATCTAACTCTTGAAGGAGAAATCCACCTTTAAATCGTAATAAAGTCAACAAAACAGCTCTGCATAGCTTGACATATTTTGTTTTTTGGGGGTTGATTTGCCACACCAGCAGGGAAAAGATGATTCAGTTTCAGCACAAATGAGTGTCAATACCTTGAAACAAGACAGAAGTTTGCTCCAGAAATGTGAGTTTAGAAGCAAAAATAATAAATCTATTGAAAACAGGTGAAATAATCTCACTGTGCAGTTTTGCCCTTATAACAAAAAGTTAATTATAACTGATAATGACTTTAAATTATTCATGAGTGACAAGTCAACATGAAGATTTTTGCCGTGTAGGAGCAGCAGATATGTTCATTTGTACCGACAGCAACCTCAATACATCAAAATGCAGTGCAGCTAGAGAATGTATCAAGTTTTGCACAAAGGCACAAAAAGTCTGTTTTTTCCCGGGTTTGTCAAATGCATTCTGGCATATAAGAAATAACCACCTGAAGCACTAATATTAGGTATGTTGGGAGGAAAAAAGGAGCACAAAAGAAATAATAATACAACACACTCCTACAAAATAACTGGTGTCACACTGAATCTCACAAACTGTCAATATTCAAGGAGATTTGAAACTTTTCACTTAGATACTTTCCCTAACTATCTACCCTTTATACTCTGTGTGGGTATATAGGATTTGCTTCTTTAATGAAGACTTATCTATACCACAAGAGCCCACCTTGAATGTACAGACCTGTTCCCCAACTACAGTTCCACTCCCCAGGCTATGTGACTAATTAGACGCTGTAATGCATCGTGATGGAAGGTGGAGATATCGAAGTTTAAAAAGGAAGAGGGGCTGTGAGATTGATCTGGTCCTAAATGATAGAGGAATTGATCACGCCTGCACGTGGCGGAGGGAGAGGAGCGATAGCGTTCCCTAATGAGGAAGAATAGCCATTAGTGACAGAGTTAACAGATATGTGGGCAATCTCTCACGCTGATTAAAAAGGCTTATGAGCGGTATGACGCTTTTGTCCTCCACATTTAGTGGGAAGGTAACAAGGGGGGAGGGAAGAGTGAAGAGGATGGTGATGAAGCCGGTTGTCAGTTCCAGATTTAGATTTTGTGACAGAAATGTAATTTCGTATACTTTGACTCAGATTGTGACTGTATTATACAAATCTGTAAAGAGTAACATGCAGTTATTTGCATTGTGTCTAGGTTTTTTAATGGCTGTATGATCTCACATGATCTAGTGCTTGGACACAGCAGCATTTATAGTTTTGTACAGAAATCAGTTAAGGTCAATGGAATTTGCCCTTAAACTTTGAGATTTATCAATCACAGTTAAACCTGAACTTTTACTGAATGTAGAGAATCAGTCCAAATTGGAAAAAAGCTACTGTGTATTAGCCATGATTCATAATCCAATACAATATAACCCTTCTCTGCAGAACGAGAAGCCATATAAATGGGTTTTTTTTTCTTTGCATCCACTTTACTGCAACCAAGGGCAACCAGTACATGTCTCACAAGTAGTCACTACATCACAGCATCACCCAGTCTCTACTAATTATTTTACAAGGATGTGTGGATTGATTTTGATTTGCATCCATGTTTTTTTAGGAGTCTGTAACATTCTTTGGTCATATTTCATATGAATAAAAACTGTCTACAAATTATGTTAAATCACATACAGCTGCCTCTGTAGCAACTATACCTCAAAGATTTCACAGCGTCTGTGTGTCTTCATGGTGCAACATTAACAAATGTCATTGGGTCTGTTTCCCACAAACTACACAATCATGTCCTCTTACCTAACCTTCCTTTGTTGTGAACTCTATCTTGTCTGACAACCCACTAGAGCCGCATACTTCTCTGGGCTCAGTAATGTGTGAAGGGGTTGTTGCCAGGACACTGTTTTCACATACGTATAGGTACATGGATACAGATGCTGATCCCTGTGCCCTTTCTCTCTAATGTCACCGTGCCATGGTGATAACATGCAGCATCCAGCTTTTTTTTTACAAACACACACTTCACCACATTGTTAAGCTTGATGTGTTTGTGAAGATAAACTGTCTTCCATCTTCCGCCACCTCGTCCCTCCTCATCTCTATTTATTACTGTTTAGCTTTGCAGCTTTAATGTGGTCAAATGATTGCACAGATTGTGAACACGACTGTTCACTACACTGCCTTATTTTGTGCCGGGAGACAGTTTGAATTTACGCCTTTCATTGTTCCGGGCTGAGGCCTTCATCCTAAGCATCCCATGTTAATGAGATTGATGTATCAGATATGACCACACACGCATACACCCTCCAACACCACACGCAGGCACACACACACACACACAGGAAAATCAATGGACTGTTGTTAGCATTTATATGGCTTTCGCTTGAATATCGCTAGCTAAGAGGAAGCCTGCAAGCAACAGAAACAAAATTAAAAAAAGAGAGGTTGTTCGCTGTAGCAGGTGATAGCCATAACATTGTCGTGCACTTAACGAAGCCCATTAAACACCACTCCAGACTAAATGGTTCGTTTTTTAACACAGATTCATGGCATTCATAAATGTTTAGTGTCACTTTGAACCAATCACAAGCCAGGGTAATTTCAGGATTTATGCACTATTTATTGAAGAGCATATGTAGATGCTGATTGGGCCTAAGAGTAAGATAATATGTTTAGTTATGTTAAATATTTCATTTGCCAGTATGAATCCTGCTAATAGGCTGAGAAAAGTACTTATGGATTGTACCTGATATCAACGTTACAGGCCAAAATTAGATCACAGGTAGATTTCGGAGTCTGTATCAAATTCTTGTTCTCTCTCTGTCTGTATCCATTTCACTTTCTTCTCCACCTCTCCGTGAAACAGTGAGATCTTAATACTCGGAAATCTGGATGAAGCAAGAGAGGAGGAAATCGTAAAAAAAAAAAAGAGAAGAGGGAGTGAGGAAACTGAGCATAAAAGTGAAACATAATCCATAAGTATTGGTTCTAATCTTTTGATTTGGGCAAATTTCCTTCTGCAGCTGAATCAAAAGGTCTATTTGCATTTTTTCTTTAATAGATGAGGTTTTAATTTTCACAGTTCTGTGGATTACCTCAATTCAAAGCTCCCTGTCAGGAATGGAAAGATCTCTATCTTCACTCCCCTTCTCCCCTCTCCTCGTCTTACCTCCTCTCTCTTGTTGTTGGGTGTACTTCTGGACAAGAATAATTAGGAAAATAAATACAGAGGCTGTTCTCTTTTGTCTTATGCAGGATCCTCTCACGCTAAATTATATTTGCACAGATTAGCTTTCATTGCGATTGGATATGCAACTCTTAAACTGCTCTTTCTTCACAGGAAAAAGGAAAGTAAGAAGATAGAGCAGACGAGAAAGATTTCACTTCATCCTTTCCAGGTACACAGTCAGACAGGAAAGGGGTCAGACCTCGGATAATTGAAGCTTCTGCTGTTTTTTATTTTTTTATTTTTTTATTTTTCAGTATTGGGAGACTTTTATCATACAGGCGTCAGTTTTGGCGTGATGCTCCAACACAACAAACGTTATTCCGAGGAGGATTGTCTCTCTGTTAAACAACAACTTCGGCTTAAAGGACGGGGAGAGTCCCATGTTGCTGAGGACTGAGGGACAGGTGGAGACTGGGGAGGTGGCGGCAGCCGAAAAGCAATTAACATTCACAAATAGCATCAGGGAAGCTATCCGCTGAGGTTACGCAGGCGCTGAATGTCACCTACTGCCTGGGCCCAATTCCTTCATTAAACCCTCCCATAAGGGCAGACACACTTAAATACATATTTGCATACAAATGCAGTGATTAACCCTCTAAGTGCATTAGCTCTGGCTGCTTCTTGGAGCCTCAGTGTTAATATCTCATCCACCGTTTGTCTATGTATGCTTGAAATGAGGTGGAATAATGACGCTTTATTGACTTTGTTGAATTGGCTTCCATTGGTTTCCTCTGGCTGTTTTGTTTATGGATTTCCGAAATACATTATTCCTTTTCTCTGCCAATAAATCACAGTGTAGCTTCAGTTTGAGTTTGACATCATGACAGTGCGCTCTGTTTGATTTAAGGAATACATTTCCAGATTGTGTCCCATACAGCAATAACGCAGTGAGGCAAAGGAGTGAAAAGATCCCAGATGGGGTGAACTGTGTCATTACAGATCAAATACTAATAGGATACAGTATGTAAGTTTATATAAAGAGCAGAAGAGACCTCAAGTCATGCTCCAACAGCTGAAGAGCTTCCTGTAAATGAGGAGAGTATATCCAAAGCATTTCTTACTGCTTTGTAAGCTTTGTTCTATTTACAGCAGATGAACGCTGACATACAGATGAACGCCACTGAATATGCCAAAGGGCTGATACAGCCGAGGTTACTGTGTAGATAGGCGAGTCAGCCTGGGTGCAGAAAGCAAAGAGCAAGAGGCAAGAACAAACACAGAGAGAAAAGAAGAGGGCAGAATCAAAGAGTGCAGTCGTAAGAGTCCTGATGCATTTTTTTTTAAGTCACACTTTAAAGGCATGCTTTGTGACCTCAGAGGCTCACCTCGAGGCTGTGACAGACAATTCCCCGCGGAGTCAACAACAACAACGACAGAGAAGAGAAAATATTACAGGACCCAGAGAGGCCAGTCATTGTTGATTTCTTTTTTCCATCCTACTCCTCTCCACTCACACTCACACTGTCTTACATACTGTTGCATAAAGCTGGAGAAAAAGTATTAGACAAGAGATGTCTGAAATTTAAATGTTTTTCCTACTTCATGCCTCCATCGCTCCCCGACTATCTCATTCCTCCTCCTCCCTTCTCCTCCATCTCGTCCTCCCTTCTCCGTCCATTGGCAGCGCACACAGCCGTGAGCAGAGCTAATTAAATGCTTCTAAGTGAGTCGCCTTGCCTCGCCTGCCATTCCAGCCTCAGCAAAAGGTCATCCTACTCACAGGCATGAGGCAGACATTTCTCATGACTGTTTTCCTTTTGAGAAATTTAGCAGATTGTTAATTATCAGATTACAAGTTTGCCGTTTTTAAAGGCCAGCACACCGCCCCAAGTCGCATGGCTGGAAAGAGAAGGAGAGAGACAGAGAAGAGGAGGAGAGAGGAGAGGGTATAAGCAGTGAAGAGGGCTGAGGGGGTCCAGCTTTTCTCCGCTTTGCTCGAGTTGAGTCAGGGCTATGATTCGTGATCAGACAGAGAGAGAATTTGAGATAAGCAGAGGAGAGAGGCCCTCTGTCTGACAGTAACCCCTGTACTCTCTGTCTGCTCCCATCAGCCCCTAGCAGGCTCTCCCTCCACCTCTCTTTCACTTCTTCCAAATTCAAATAGAAACTGTTAAAAGAACCAAAGCTGAGGGAGGAAACACAGACCTGGCCTCTGGTGATGACTGTACTCTGACCAAGAGCAAAATCACTGCTCATAGAAAAACACCAAGAACACTTGTTCACTTCTTCCTCACCTTTCATCGCTCAGCACAATCCCTCCTGCTGGGTTGAA
Organism: Protonibea diacanthus; assembly: GCA_028641955.1. Classification (NCBI taxonomy): domain Eukaryota; kingdom Metazoa; phylum Chordata; class Actinopteri; family Sciaenidae; genus Protonibea; species Protonibea diacanthus. The sequence goes on from CM053998.1 coordinate 13,871,393, forward strand.
AGGGAATGAGGCCAGAGTGAAATCAGCCAGGTGACATTTTGTATCTAGGTAGTGGAGGCCGAGCTTTATGACAGAGAAACAGTGGAATTTCCATTGCAGTGGTGTTATTGTAAAGATTAAAGGGGTTAAACAGTCATTGTTGGGTACCCATGAATAACTGCTGGGGGGCTTGTTAAGTGTGTTTGTGTGTATGATTGTGTACTGTGTGTAGTACTGTTTGATGTATTACCCGACTCTGAAACATGCAAAACATGCACTCAGTGACTTTTCCACAATTAAACCTCAAAGGAAACATCGATCTTTCCCGCAGAAATGTCCCCTTGATCACGACCATCTGTTTCACTATATATATATGCAGATAAGCAACAAGGCACCTTAAACTTCCATTTACAAGAAATTATCCACTATCTAATAAATTGCTCATGTTTAACACTGTTTCTTTAGCCTGATCCCTCAGTGCCTCTGGGTCCATTGCTTTTCATGGCCATCAATCTATAAATTGATATGGTGCGTTAATGAGCCAATAATTGAGTCGTGAATCAGCTGTGGAAATGGGCAATGGCAAGTCATTGATGAAAGATCTGTGCACTACACCCCTGCAGCCAAAAACAAAGAGAGAATAAACACTAGCAAAATGTAGAGAGTCACTCATCCTTTAGATATGGAGGGTTGCCCAAATCTAAACAGCAACTGCTTGAGAGTGCATCATAATTGGTGAGGGATGTCCACATGGCAGAAATAAGTCAATATAGTCAATCATTTTACAAAAGCATTTTATAGAATGCAAGGGTTTTTTTCCCCCTATGTTTTACCAACTAAAGTCATATACTTTTTACTTAGTGTGCTAAAGGACAGGCTGAGATTTTAGAGCAGCATTTAGATTCATCATTAAATGAATAATAATAATGATGATGATGATGATGATGATGATGATGATGATGATAATAACACATCTCCTATCTAGTGCTGAGTAAATAAAGGAGCAGTGTGTAGGATTTAGTGGCACCTAGCAGTGAAGTTGCAGACTGCAACCGAATGAATACTCTCTTGGTTGTTTGCCTCTATTGGCCCTGTATCCCGCCTCTTACCCAAAGTCAGCTGGGATAGGCTCCAGCCCCACTGTGACCCTGATTAGGATAAGCAGTTATAGATAATTGAAGGATGGATCAATACTCTCTCACATCTGCAGGAAAATCTTTGACTGTCTCGACTCCATGGAAGAGAACCTGCTCTCACTGTAGATCTAAAGGGCTCATTTGAAGACAACAAAAACACAACAGTTCTCATGTTCAGGTGATGATACAGTAATGAAAATATACTAATGAATATTGAATTCCATTCCTGCAAATAAATCATCCTAAATCTTAAACCCTGGACTTAACATTTTGTGCTACTCTATACCTACACTCCACTACACACAAGTTGTTACTAGTTCATTTATAGATTTTACATGCAAAGCATGTAGCAATATTATAGTTTAAACAACATTTTCCTTTGGAAAATACATCACTATCAGTAGTGACATGATGCTAATGATCTGCGTCTGCTGCTCAGGTCCTAGCTTGCTTACTAGCATAAAGCTAGCTAGTGCTAACTAACAAAGGCTTGTTTTTGACACACATACACACTCCCAGTGTTGCTGAATGTTGTTGCTAATCTGAATCTAATGGAGTGATTTGTAGATTTGGAATACAAATATAATTATTATTGCAATATAAATGTCAATGGGTTTTTCCATTGACATTTTTATTGCTAATGATATTGGCCTCCAAATATCATTAGCTTATGCTTCCAACCATAGGGTAATGATATTTGGGGGCCTTCTCTTAGAGACATTAATTACTTAACAGTATATAGTAGTAAAAATTGGCTCCAGCTAAAGCATTATAAAATTTCTTACACAGCTGTGATAATAATGCAATGATATAATATTACTCTGTTGCCTAAAGCACACATTTATTTTGGATACTTTTGATACTAAATACATTTTGTTTAATTGGTTGACCTCTCTGGAGATTTTTTTCATTACCACTTTTATTTATTTATGTAAAAGTCATTCTTCCATCAGTGCTGATGTCTTCTGCTCCTGAATGCAAAGCTATTTTGTAGCTGACTCTCAAATAATGGATGACCAACAGTCTTAGACGGTACCACCAAGGAGATTTTTTTCACACTAGACCCTGATTGCATCTGAAATATCACACAATGATGGCAGCTTTAGCAAAAATGACGACATCTCACTGTCATAGATTTTTATACAAGAGTGAAGGGAATAGAAAGAAATGACTGTTAAAACTGTTTAAAAATAAAATAATGTATCTCAGATAAAGATAGTTATCCGGTTAAATAATGCACGCTTCTCTAAGATTGCACACTGTTGTCCTTTCTCTTGCTGACTACTATTTCTCATCCACCCATAGCCTCACCTATTTCCCATTTCCTGACCTTCACCTCGCATTGGTGATTTGTAACTAATGTGCATAAGATGTTATTTGTGTCCCTGCCTGGGGCGACCAATGCTCTCTGTCCAAACAGCCCACTGCCTAGCCAACTAAGTAAATAAATGGGACAAGAAGAACAAATGAATAAGGAGATGGATGTTCCCTTCCTGGAGACACAGAGGCCTAATTTGGGCTAATAAAGGACCACATCAAGCGTGACCCCTCACTGAGAACGGAGGGTCGATGGAGTGTCTGAGACGCCCATGCAATCTCAAGTCAATTGCTCACAGGCCCAAAGATTTCATCAGCTTCTTTTCTTTTTACAGAAAGAAGGTGAAGGGAGAGGGAATGAGAAAAAGCGACAGGGGAGGAGAAAGGTGACTGACAGCTGATGTTTTAAACACAGAATAGGTCTTTATCATCATTCGCCCTCTCAGTGTTCTGTCTCATCAGCTTGCGGCTAATCTGAAAAGGAGCCACTTAAGAATGAGCTGTTGTTTGTAATACCTTCAGTCGATGGATGACCACTATCACTGTGGTGAAATGGTGAGGGGGAGGAAGGCTGACGAGAGGAAAAACCACAGTGGATGAAGAAAATTAGTCTGTAACCCTTTCCCTCTTGCCTATCTTCTACTCTCTCTGGAGTTAGCCCCTGATCTGTAGGGTGGGGGGTTATGGGTAATCGCCAGAGCACTTCCAGCGCCAGCTGTGATCTGATTTGTGGCAGAGGGCAGCCAATTACAACCATCGCATCACTTTGTGCAAGACGGTTACTGCCTGCGGGGGGGTGGGGGGGTGGGGACAAATTGTGAGGAAGGAGGGGATGAATGGATGGAGGGAGTGAAGCTGGAGAAAGAGGAGGAAAAGGAGGAGCTGACAGAGAGTTTAGTAAGAAAAGGAAAGAAGACTAGGGAGATGAGAAAGAGTGACGAGAGAAGGCAGCGATGAGGGAGGGAGAGAAATGAGTTGTTATTACATTAAGGATAATTCCATTTTTACAACCTGGCTTGTTTTACCAGTGATTTTTATAGGTTATGATAATTTTGCAATCATCAGGAGGACCACATACATCCATAAAATATTTGCAGGTGCTGAATAAGAATAATCTGTGCAAAAAGACAAAAACATACACACACACACACACACACCATTCCTCAGGTGGCCTGTTATTTAAGGAAGGCTGGGAAGCACAACTGGGAACATAAGAGAGTATTGTTAATTTTTTTTTTTTTTATCATAATATTGTACTCAGAAATCACTAACAGGACGGCACTTGCTTATTCATGCACAGATGTTTCTCCCTACAAACTGGAAATGGAGACTGTTGCCTGAAATGTGTATGAATAAACAGTTAAACTGGGTGATTGCTGCACTTTTAGTTTTTAAGTGATTTTATAGCTCTGTTCATAACCATACCAAGTTTGAACGCCTTGATTTCACCTTGATTCACCAGTAGCAAATGATTAATTGTATTTATCAAACTAATTGCTGAGATGAGGGAACATGGTGGCACAAACAAAGTGTGACAGGGCAACAAATGTTGTAGACAGACAGATAATTTAGTCAGATTGTCTGTATCTGACAGGTATAAGTGAAAGTGAGCAGACCTGAAATGTCCCACCAATGGCAGCTAAAATGGCTATAATCCATATTTTTATATTAACAATGGATCACATGACTACTTGTATGTGAAAGGGGTTGCTTACAATGATGAATCCATGGAGAATTATCACTCAACTTTGCACTTCCTCTTAGTTTTGTGGAGCTTAGCATTTTTTGGCTGCAACTTCTCTGTTTTCAACTTAAAAGTTACATAACAACCATTATGGGGATTGTGTGTATGTCTATCCAGATGATGGGAAAATTGGCAGAATATTCATAAAGCCACACCCGAACCAGCACAAACAAGAGAACACATACCTCCACAGTGGGCATTACAAGCAAACCAGATCAGCATGGTGATGGATAAATAATATGGGAAATGATAAATTCTTAGCAAAAGAGGAGAGTAATGTGATCAGTGGTATCAGAAAACCACACATGGCAGACAAATAAATAAAAAGAAATAGGAGTTGACTTTTCACTTATCATTAGACACAAAGACAGCACAGCGCTACTCTTCTACAAGTGAATTCACCCACACTGACATCCAGTACAGCACAGCCTTATTGCTTTAGACTGAAATATGCCAGCAAACATTTCAAGAGATATATCAACAACTTATAACTTTTGACCCCATCAAAATGAGGGAGAGCAGTGCAAAATGCACTGCACCAGATTCCTATTTCCTACCATTAAGTTCATTTCCTTTCCATACTTCCTTCATTAGCGCCTATGTTAAGCTCTGCAGAATTGCTAATAAGTTAATTGAGGGCTTCTTAAGACTTTGTAGGTGACATTGAGAGGGAGATTGGCTTCACTATGTGTGGGAATGAGCTTTGCATAATATTTAATGGTTACTCTTGCTCCACATAGTGTAGCTGTAGCGACTTGTGGGCTAGTGTCACACACACAGATATAGAATCACACACACCAACACGCATAGTTTCCCACTATGAGTATGGTGTCAGCGTTAATTAAACACATTGTCTCCCACTAGGGGAGAGGCTTTATGCGTGTATATGTGTGAGATCAGTCATTTTCTGTCTCATGGGCCATGCAGAGGGTTTAAGAATGAAATTGACTATTTCTGAGTTGTGACTGCACTTTCTTCTATCAAACAGACACACATTCACTGCGGTGTAAAGGCTGTTGTGTGTTTTCATTATAATGTGTGTGTATGCATGTGTGAATGTGTGTGGGCAGACAGGTTGACAGTGCATGCAGAGAGACTCAGAGAGGAAGAGTCAAACAGGCAGGCAGCAGCTGTATTGGGACTTCCCATTGGGGCCAGAGGTTTCCTGCCTCTTCCTCTGGCTCTTTGCCTCTCTTGCTCTCTCTCTCTTTCCCCCCTCAGGGGCTTTGTGTAGACAGAAGAGACCTCCACCACACACTCACACACTCACATTTATAGATACTCTTCTTCCAATCCTACGCCCACCCACCGGCCACAGATGGTTGTCTGAGTGTCAGAAGAAATACACTTTAAAGTGAAATATTGAAAGGGGAGTGGAGTATGGTAATTCTGTCTCTTGAGTTTCGTTTATCCCTGCTTATGTGTGTATGTGCGTGCTTTCTGGGTATCTGCAGGATGGCTTGATTAGCTAGCTGTCTGATGTCAGATTTCCTCACAACAGATCAACCTTGAACAACCTTTCTGTCCACTTGATAAGGTCCTCCAAAAGCTCTTATCTCATTCACTCATTCACTGCAGTGAAGAAACTGAGCAGAGATATTGCATGTCTTGGGTTTGAAAGTCTGGGAAAATATTATGTACATACTATAGTATGGTTTCAAATCTAAGCACAATCAAGGATGATTATTTCTTTTATTTTATGCTGCTGTTATTTCACATTTTAGGAGGAACATTCACAGTTCTAGTCTGCAAGTTCCTTAAAGTAGCTGTATACATGAAAGTGTAGAGCTGAACATGCCTTCCAGTAGTTCTAAGTGGATTACTTTTCCCATCCAAGACGGATTTTGTTCTGTATTAAGAGTTATAGCTGACATGTACTACATCATGTCTATGGCCACTCAGGAGACCCCATGTGGAGACAGCAGGGACTGTGATTGGTTGGTCTGTGTTTTCTTGATGTGAAGACTGTTCATTTAGCATATCCATCTACTGCAAACCCTTGGGTCAACGTGACTGTTGCTCTTTGTGGCAGTGATTTTGCAATGACTCATATGTTGTAATGAGACAAGGCAAAGAAATTACCTCAATATAACTCCAGTTACGTAAATATATATATGTAGAAACTTAATAAAAGAATGTACACAGTTGTTGTAGGGGATATGATTAAAGCAAGATAAGGCCTGATCATGTAATACATTTAGTGTGGGTGTGGTGCTATCAATGAGCCAAATATGATGCTGAATTATTAATCAAAACCTACAGCATATGGCAAGTTATCTGCTTAGCCCCTTACATCAAGTATAAATGCAGCTTAAAGAAAGACACGAGATGAGCTGGGTGGAGCTGCTGGCTCTCATTCCTCATCTCTAAGAAGCGGCAAGTTCTTTGAGGGGAGCTCAGTGGGGTAACCAGCAGTGAGAAATATGCAGCGGCAGTGAGGAGGACAAAGCTGAAATGAACTGAATAAGACTATGAAATGAAAACTGTGTCTTTTTGTCCTTAAAATACATTCACATGCATCTCCTTTATATGTCCTATAGTGTATACAGTAACAACACCAGAAACAGGCAGGAAGCATTCAGATTGACAGCAGGATCGATATGCTCACAGGTGGCCAGCAGAGTGTGGGCGGCTCACTGCGAGTATCTACCTTTAGGTCAGACTACTTTGAAAATCCTTGATAAGACATCATCAAACAGCATGGAGTCAGCTTTGCAGCAGCAGTTGTATTTCTACGCCAGACAGTTTAGTGTTCATCTCCTTTCCTGGCATTTATACTATTGACAGGAAGAATGAATGTGTTAACAGGTCAAAAGCATTGTGAATAATAAGTATTTTCTCATGTGATGAATGAAGTTCATATCTTGCTGAAAATCTCTTTTCATTTTCATTTTTCTTGCTATCTAGTATTTTTACAGCGTGGCATTGCTTTAGTTTAAAAAAGGATCTGAGCACTTCCTCCACCACTGCTCTGGTACGTTAAAAACAATGCTACTATTGTTATCAGGCAGGACTCTCTTGCACAGATATCAGGTCAGTAATTTGAAGTGATAAGATCCAATTTGTATGAATTTGTTCAAGTTGGAAATGAAGCTCATTGCGCTTGAGGTCTTGTTAAACCCTGAGTGAGAGAAGGAACATGAATTTGAAATGCTTTTGAAATACAGATGGGTTGCTCCATTTTGCTAAATGAAAATGTGAAAGACTTGCAAATCAAATCACAATGAGTCTGGTGAAATCACTTCAGTGCTGCATTATAATTCTTCTCACCAGGAAATATTGCTGGAGTGTGACACAGTGAAACACCATATATCTCCAACAAGGCTACTGTACATGTACATGATACACGATTCGTGTGTGGGGAGCTGTTGGAGAGCTTTGTAATGAAGAAAGAGCACACAATGCAGGATTACCAATTCCATGTGCAGCCGGAGCGCCGTTGTGAATGATACCTGCTGCACATGCAGTGATTTTGTTAAGTGAATCTCTGCTTTCCCCTGCAAGACCAATCTCTGCTGGTCTGTCATGCTGGACAAGTAGTTACTGAGCAAAAGATTGAAAGTGAGAAAGAAAAGATTGGGCGAAGAGCTTGGCGGAAGAGAGGGAAGGGGGTGAGGGCAAGAGACGTGGTAGAAGGAAAAGCGAGACAGAGGAAGAATGTGGGGAGGATGACAGAGAAGGCAGACGAGTGAGAGATAGAAGCTGTAGAGCTAATAGGAAGCACACAGAGAGATTGAGAGATGGATTTGACTGAATAAACGAGAAAAGCAGTGCTGACAGAGACAGTAGAGCCAAAGTGAGAGTATGCCCTGGGTGGCAAAAGATGTGGTGAAAGGAGAGGAGAGGACAGCTCAGCTCTGCTGCTTGCTATTCCAGGTGTCATCTTTTCTAGTCGCTGCTGATTAGTGCTTGAACATATCTCCTGGGGAGAAAATTAAATATTGATCTATTTTTCTCTCTTCATTCTAACCCCCATCCTATTTTTTTTTTTTTTTTTATCCTGGTTCTTTTTTATATTGAAAAGACGACCACCACTGATGGAATTTCAAATGTGACTGGTCAGGGATAAGCTGTGTTAGGGGGCTTTCACATATGACAAGAAAACTCACCCATGGTACCCTGAAGTCCATTCATCGAATTCTGTTTAGTAAAAAAATGGCTGCACCTTGGATGACTGCAAGAGCATGGCCCTGCCGTCTTTGTACGTCTAATAAGAATGAGGCATGTATCTGACCAAATGTTTCTGCACGTGCTAATTCATGTGCCAATTTACAACATAGCACTTGCAGTTTTGCGGCAACTTTATTAAAAATAAAATCTGTTAAAATATGTGGTGAGTTTGTTGATCTGCACTTCCTCTCTGGGATCCTGTTTTTAGACTGTTTTACTGATTAAACAAACAAGATAGATGGTGTTGTTATCTTTGGACAGTGCCTGGCAAGCTGTTTCCCGTTTTTATGCTAAGCTAAGCTAACCTAACCTGCTGCATTTACTGTAGACAGATGACACTGCTCTCAATCTGAACTCTCTCTCTCTCTCTTTCTCACACACACACACACACACACACACACTCTCTCTCTCTCTCACTCCCTCTCTCTCTCTCAGTGGTCTTTCAGTCTGTAATGGGTAGTACATGCATCATTCATCATACATGTATTCACACATAATTGAAGGAATTCCAGAAGACTGGGTATGTGCTATCAGGATGAAACCGCCTGAAACATTTTATTGTACCCAACACAAGACAGCCAAGGACATTTCCAGCTCTGTGGAGTCTAAGCTGATTTTCCTTATATTATGTTCACGTTGTTATGCATCTGAAAATGCTGCATGTCTGTTTTGTTTTCAGCAGAATTTAAGATTACAAGCTGATATTGCATTGAGGTATGATTGAGTTATTTCTGAGATATTGCTCATGTCATGCAGTATGGTCATGCGTTTTGTGTGCTCAGATAGATGAAGTTCTTGTGATGACATGTCATACCAGCTCTGCCTTGACATTGAGACATCATAAATCATATAAACATATGCGAAAACTGACACAGATTGAATTATTTCTACAAAAGTGCTCTAAATAAAAGAAGTGAACTGTTGGCATGCTGTATCATAATATAATATAAAGATATAAGGTATGCAAAAAATGCCGCACATTGTGGCACTGCAGGATGTTTATTGTGAGACACCTCTCCTGACAGTTGATATTTGTAATGTTATTATGGTCTAACCAATCGTTGAACAGGTAATATAACTTCAACTTACAGTATATCTGTAGTGAGTTTGAACAAATGAGAATTTAATTAACTTATGTAGCGCCTTTCTAGTCTTTGACCACTCAAGGCATTTTTACACTGCATATCATACTTACCTGTTCACACACATATTCATGGCTGCCATGCAAGGTGCCAAATGCTCATCAAAAAGGAGCTAATCATTCACACACATTCACACACTTGCAGACATGATATGCAGAACGGAGGAGGCAGAATCTTCCGATCAGTGGACGACTCGCTCTACCTCATGAGCCACAGCCAAAACTCATATGACCAGAAGGTGTATCACATATAAAACTCAAAATAATAAAACCGTTAATATCCTTCACACTAACTGCAGTCTCCTACCCTCTCAGGTGGTATCGTAAATCCTTCTACTGCACCTGAGTCCTCTGGGTGGCATAAAAAGAACAGCCACGCATGTAAATCCTCTCCTTTATACCTCTTGTCCCCCTTCGTCTCCCCCGTGTCCTGTTCTTCTCTGCGGAGCGCTGGCTTTCAGTGTGACGGCCTCAGCTGTGAGGGTCCAGAGTGGTTGTGACAGGCCGGGATAGCAGCCGTTCCCTGCTGTCTGGGAGGATTAACTCTCCTTCTTCAGGATGACTGGGAATGCCTACGGGCCCCCATACCTGGCTTCTATAGGGTCTTGTCCCCATAACAGGGCGGATTGGGCCACTATGGACTTTGTACAACATGATGTTGAAGTTGGTTTCTTTAAAATATATAATGTGATTAATCATGATTAAACATTAACGGCCTTTGTTTCATATTGCTTCATGTGAATACAGGACCATAATGTACCTGAAAGTGCTACAACTACTTGTTTTAACTGAAATAAATGACCATCATCACCATAATGTGGGACATTAGTGTAATTACTGTACACAAACAAGAGTATTTCCAGGAAGACTATCAGCCTCTACCAGCCTCCACACTGCATTACACTGTACATTGTGGACTGTTTAATGGCACAAAAAAAGCAAACAGAACAAGAACAGACATTATACAGATGAGTGATCTCACTTTTGTCTGCTTGTGTCTCACTGCATATACCTTGAGGCGTTTTTCTGACTGAGACTCAGTGGGTGTCTCACATTCAGCTTTCTTCTGTAGGAATTATTTATTTTGTCAAAACAGCACAATATTTGAATTTTGCTTCTTTCCTTTTATTTTATTTTACTATTCTAAAATGGATATTTTGGATAATATGTGTGTGAGATGACTTCTCCACCCAAACCGCACGATGCACATAATGTTCTTTCCTCCAAATAGCAGCATCTCAGGACAGGAAACCACATGGTTTATGTTTCATGTACATTTAATTTTGACAAACAGCAAAACTGACGTATCATGAGATAAAGGATAGAGTTTTCATACATAGAAAGAAGTGCAGGAAGAAAGCTGTGTCGGCTCAACATTATAATAAGGTATGCAACTTGAGTCTCGAGTTCATGTTCTTATGTAAGAAGACCTTTAAGTTTTACCTTGATTTGGGCTTTTTTTGGTTTGTTTATCATGGTACAGCTTGCACACCGGTGATAGAGGAGGTTTAGTGCTGCTCTTAGTCTGCCATTACTATTTATTTATGTTGTCTACTGTAAGTCCCAGTGTTTAATAAGCTTCCTGTAGAGGATAAAGAGGCTTAATTTGAATTGAATTCCATGAGGTTTTCTGCAGAAAAAAAGTGCATGATTCAGAACAACAACAAAAAACCCTGAAATATGCATAATATTAAAAACCTCAATGCAATTTGTACTGTTTGTGTAGATTTAACTGCAAAACTGTATTATTAAAGTTTTCTTTGGGATCCAAGGTTTAATTTCCCGTTCCAATTTGTGTTGGTCATTTTAGAATGGAATAATGAGATTCCATCATCACTGCTACATTATGTGTTATTGGTTCAAGTTAACAGTTGAGAAGGTAACTAAGTAATATTTGTTGTGATACTAATGAAATGAGTTAGCACACCAAAGTTCTGCTCTAGGTGTTTGTAGCACCAGGCTCAGGTGCCGACTCAGAGCTGCGCGTGTTAATGGTTTAAATAAGGCTTTTGAGGCAACACCAAGGCATTGTGGGAGTAGAATAACAGTGTAAATGTGACAGTGTGAGTCTGTTACCTTGTTAAGTCATCTTAACTGTGTAAGCAAATTAGCAATGTGTATAACTATTATTATAATATGTTTTATGGAGGATTTCAAAGTGTGAATTTTAATCTACCAAAAAAACTGGACGGCTATTTGTAAGTAAGAGAAAGATTCTGTGTGAGCACTGTATGCTTTTCTCCCCTGTTTTTCCCTTTCAGCCATTAAGACTTATTGTCCCTGACATGGTAACTGTAAAACAGGCGCTTGCAAAACAATTCCAACATTTTCCCCAATCGACCTCTCTTTTCCACATTGGTGAGCAATTGCTATGAAAAAAAAGCCTGACCTTTGGTTTTATAGACCATTTGCAATATGGGAAAAAAATGTCATAGTGGCTCCCCGAACTACCACGGGTACTGAAGAAAAATCCAACAGCCCTTAGAATCACTGGCCGCAAAAGGCCTTTGTCGTGCCTGTGTGTCTGTATTTGGTATGGGTACCTTCATCCACAAGTTCAATTTGAACTTTCACGCACTATAAATAGCCATCAAGCGGACATTGTAAACTTGTGAGATTGAGGAAAAGACAGCTCTTGCATTAAAAAGACGACCCCAGAACAGATGGGATGCTTTGCTCTGCTGACAAAGCCCAAGGCCTGAGACCAGACTCCATCATGATGACCAGTCCACCGTGGATTCCACAAGAGAAATAGCAAGTAAATCTTGACTGGCTCAGATCCAAACATCCAATTATTCAGCATCAGGGAAAGCCTTTCCTCTTCCCAGCCTGACTTTATTTGAAAAATTTGAACAGGCCAAACAGGAAATGTGCTTTCATTTCCAGAGGCAGTCGAGAGCCAAGATTGAACGCCATTTTAATGAGCTTTCCCAATGAGGTGCCACCTGTTTTATCCAGATAATTGGATGATTGGCCACCCTTAAACGACCCCTGCTTGGCAAGCAATATTCTTTTCTTTCTTTCTTTCTTTCTTTCTTTCTTTCTTTCTTTCTTTCTTTCTTTCTTTCTTTCTTTCTTTCTTTCCTTTTTCATAAAGAAAATCATAACCTAAGAAAGCGGAAAGCATATTATGTTATTAAGAAGATGTAACAAATGATGAGAAAACTAACAGCAGACTGTAGTCAAACCGTTCTGGTTTTGTGCAGACCTTAGATTTGCATGCTACTACAAACTGGTTTGCAGTACAAACAGCCCATCTGGAGAAGTTGGATTATGTCTTTTCATCATCCAACATGTATCAATTTCAATAAAATACAAAAGTGTCTCTGACCAGGTCAGCTACACATACAGTATGTGGCTGTTCTGATAGTGGTACATGTGCATATATGCAGTAATAACTGCCTGTCCTACTTCATACATAATGGTGCCTGCTAGCTTAATTAAACCCCATTTAGAAACGTCACAGCTCACTGTTGGCTTTATCAATAACCCTGCTACTTTCTGTGTCATTATGAATCCATTTGCTGCAGAGCACACACTGGACTCCCTGCTGAGACAATTCACGTGATTATATCCATTTCACAGGGAACTATTGAACACCACAGACTACGATGCACTTGATAATATCACCATTTCACACTGCTAGTATACATACAGTACAGCAGACACGGGCAAATTAAGCTCTGCCCATGGGTGCAAGTGAAGCCTACTGCAACCTCCTGGTGTCTCCCAAGTAGAATCAATCAAATTGAAATCAGTAGGAGATGTCAGAAAATGTACAGCTTTCATCATTGTAGCAAGTGAGCTACAAGAGTTTTAATAAAGTGACATGAAAGAATAACATTTCTCAGCTACATAAAGCAGAAATAGAGATCAGGGTGGGAGAGAATGATACATTCACTTACTACAGTTTCTTCATGTCCACCAGACACGACTCTTGTAGCAGAATATAGTGGAAAAAAATAAATATTGCTGGGACGATTCCAGCTGGTGATCTTTGTTGCATGTCATGTCCTCTCTTCCCTGTTTCCTGTCCGCCTCTGTCCCTACCCAAAGGCAAACATGCCCTAAAATAGACCATTCACAAAGTCAGCAACACTAAGCGAGAGTGTCTAGTCAAGTTTTTTTTTTTTTTAATTCAAATCTGTGGGAGGGCACCCAATCCATCACAATCTGGTTAAAATACGATCATCATAGGACCAGGAAAGTGTTTGGTACACCCAAGTCTAAACAAACAGACTGATGGTTCGGAAAAGGCAGAGATAAACATATATTGTTTAAGCAGTTGTTAGTTGCAGGAAAAGACAAAGCCTTCTGTTTGTGTGTATTTGTGTCCTCACAAAGGTGTTTGTTCAAGTTTGTGTTTGCATGTGGGTGAAATGTTTGAACCTGAGAGTTGGGGGTGGGTGGGTTGACTTGGCTGGGTAATTGAGTGCTTAATCCCATCAAAGACTGCTTCATGCAGTCCGCTTCTCCCATAATCTGCCCATAATTACACACTCCCAGCATCACACGCGCACACACACACACACACACACAAAGTTGCACTTGTACACATGTATAAAATCACACACACACACTGCTTTGTTCAGCCTTGAAAACAGTTCATCCTAAGGTTATTGATGATGTTTTGTCCCCATGGTGACAGAAACATATGAGTTTTTGTAGATAGTCTCAACATTAGTGTCGTACTACAAACATGTCATATTTAGTATAGGCAGTTATGCACATAGCTAATTCCTGAAGCTAATTAATGCACTAATCAGCACTTATCAACATGTCTGATGTCATAAAAATTGTGTTATAGCTATGGCCTCTGGTTTTTATATCTTTAAGAAGTTACAGTGGATCAGAGGAAGGCAGTTTTTCCTTATTAATATGCAAATATATGCACTAAGACACTCCAAAATCTCATCAGATTATCTCCTGCGTAGGTGAACCCGTATCTGAAAGTGTGAAGTTTCTGTCTTGTTAATGACACATTGTCTACACATTGTCTACCAGTGTTTACATGACTACACTATAAAACCTTCGGATTAATATCTTCAGCCATTTTTCATAATATCATTCCCCTCGCTCCCGTGTTATGACTTTGTCACACTCACACAGCAGAGAGAAATCCATTAGTGTCCGTATTTGGTTTCAGGTTGTCGACAGAGATACAAAACCATTCATCTGTCACAGTATGATATATACGCTACACAGTGTGCGAAACACACTCTTAACCTGTGGGTCAGTGCAGTGAATCCCAGCACTGACACATCTTTGATCAAGCTACAAAATGGCTCCAAAAGGATAGTTGTCCCACATAAATCCTAAACAGTCCAGGTAAGCCGAAGAAGAGGGAAAGGAGGTGGAGTTCTTTTTGGCTAGCATGGCCAAAGGTGGTAGCACTGATGCTAGTAAATAATATGGTAAATACTGACGCTTTTATTCTTGAACACTCCCATCTGTCTGGCCCAGGGAGGGAAAATAAATACTGGTGGAGAGGAAGAGGAGGAGAGGGAGGGTGATGAACCAGCAGGGCTGCAGATTATAGTTGCAGACTTGTGACTAGAGGCACCCTGGTTTAAATCCCAAGCCATTTTGAGAAAATTTCGTAAGGGAGGATGAGTATGTAAAAAGCCTCTCTGCACTGCCGTCACTGTGCCCATGAGCAACGCATTTCATCTACTGGTGGATAGATGACGATAATTGTTGTTCTGTATATCATGTAAATGTATTAGTATTTGACTATAGGATAGGGCTGTCTGGGCATGAACCAGGGATTTTGCGGTAGCATACACCACTAACAACCAGGTGTGCAATGGTTATAGCATGACACGGATGTTTTGTCCACATCAGAAGAAGCAGAAGCGGGCACCACAATGGCAAGGCACATTCTAAAAATGTGTTCCCGTCACTTTTTATTTCATTTTGTGATGTGCAACCTTTTCCACTTCAGCAAAGCACTCAAACTTTTCTCGATGTCTTACCTTTCCTTTTTACATTTCTGCCATTTCTTTTATGCATAAATTGAAAATGTGACTCCAAAGAGGTGGAACAAAACATACCTAATATAGATGAGTCAGAAAGGAACTGAAGAAAGGGCCAAGACTACAAAATTAAAAAAAAAAAAGGAAAGGACAACAAAAAACTTGCCAAATATAAACACCCGTCAGTTGCATCAACAACATGCACACACACACACACACACACACACACACACACACACACACAGTTATACACTATCTGTCAAACAGTGGAGATGGGCCAACATGCACGATGGCAAGGTTGACCTCTTGTCTTGCTCAGGTGTCTGTCAGCCGAGATAGAGAGGGAGTTGGGGGGAGGAGGCGAAAAGGAATTGAGGGGGAGGAGAAGAGGGAGGAGGAGAGGGAGGGCGGGGAGGCAACAGACTGCCAGATCGCTGTGTGGCAGAGCAGCGTGGCCTCTGGCACTGTCACCATCGCCGCCACTGCTGCTTCTGCTGTTGTTGCTGTCAGATGACGACAGGACAGAGAAAAACAGAGAAAAACAAGGGAGGGTCGAGATGGGGAGGACACTGCCACTGATGGGAAAGACTACCAAAATATTTTATTAAAGTAAATGCTGTCACTTTGCAGAAGTTTTTCTTAATTAGACGTGTGAATTACTAAGGAAAATGTTCACTCCTTAAAATCTTTATAGCACCCAAAAGCACCCATAAATTCCTAAATGTCTTCTTAGCTCATAGCTGAAGTTTCAAAACTGAACACAGGCGAATGTCGCATGAAGGTCGTCCTTTGTTTAATCCATCTTTAATATCAAGTCTAGAACTTTGGATATTAAATGAACAACTTTGTACTTATTTCTACAACTGCCTGCCTGATTAATTATTTTAGATGTGATGAAGTGGACGATTAAACTTTGGCTCATGAATATACATATTTTTCTCAGAGGCAGAGCATTTAATTTCTGGTTGATAAACAAACAGTCTTAGTGAGGATACTGGCATCAGTTCACAGTGCCATATTCAACAGCAGTTCCTAGCCTTTGCAAACACGCCAAATTGGATTTAGTTTGGAAGTAAACCACACTGTACTGCACTGTCGGCCTAACTGCTGAGTGAGAGGCACTGTCCTCCCTCACCCCTCACTGCTGCACTCTCTAATTCTCAGGCTGGGCTCTATCTGTCTCTGCCTCTAGCCAAATGTCAGTTTCAGTCTTCTTCCGGTGCCTCTGGTTGGAGTTTACTCGCAAAACGGTTTCAGGCGTAAGACACTCACCAAGGCTTTGGAGACACACTCGGATACATACACACACAAGCATACCAATGCAAACGTGAAATAAACTTCAGAGCTGTTTGATTTTGACACCTGACACCTAATAATAACATAACGAAATATCAATCAAGCAGATCGATATGAAACCCTGTGGAAGGACTGTACAGTGAAAATGTGACACGCCTAAAGAGAAAAATATGTGAATGAAGTGAGTAACGACACAGCATAGCAGGGGAGTCTGTACAGATGTGACAGTTCTGTTGATGTGTCTTTTTGTTATGGTTCACAAATAATAAATCAGTTCACTCACTAAAGATGCATTTTAGGCACAACAGTCTCCTGATCTAACAAACGTTGTCAAGAGAATAGTACAGATTTGGTGCATCAATAAATAGATCAATAAACCCATCTCCTCCACTAAGAATTGATTGCATTGCCAGATTTATGTCCACAATGTGTTTGCAATGAGCCAGCATTGGAGAAAGGTCTTGTAGATTTAAAGATGTGGGAAACACGTAATGGGTTACATTAATTAGTTCTTATAAGGGTAGTCTTTATAATTAAAAATTAGTTATTCAAAGTCATTTGCAGGACTCAGCTGCAATAAGCTTGTGGGTAGCAAGAATATAGCACAGAGGAACTTTTTATAGCCATACACTACATTATGTCACACTTTTCCATGTGGCTTATTAGCTTAAACATAAGCAATTTAATATAATTTTCTCATAGAGATAGTTTAAAACAGAGAACATATAGTTCAAACAGCAGTTCAAGTAGCTATGAGCTGTAACAGTGAAGCACTGTACAACATAAAAATACTTTGAAATACTTAGAAAATTTGTACTTAATTAGAGCACGCATTTGCTGACTTTTTGTTGAGTCAAAATTCTGTCATTGTTAGAGGTAAAATCCTTTTAGGTTTGCATATAAAAACAATTGTAGTATAATGTATTAAGCACCATTGCCTCATTATAGATAAACAAGTGTTATGAATGTATTATATTAATCATTCTGCTTCACTGTTAAATTGCACTTTCATTGCATTGTGATCCATTAATAGCAGTTATATTATATATTATATATTATATTATAACAGTCTTTTAGACATATGGACTTTGTTAACAAGAGAGAGAATATTGATATAGATTACAAAGCTAAATTAAACATGATGATCCGTGTACAAAGTATACTTTGTGTGGATAATGTTCATTTTGCATACAATAGTATAGTAAAATTTTTTTTTTTTTTTTTTTACATTTTTTTCCTCTTATTTTCCTGAATAATTTAGAACAAATTCTATACTTTACTTTCACACTGACATGCTTATTTGGAATATCAGCAAAAAGACCAATTAAATCAGTGTCAGCTCACTTTGTATCTAATGCCTGTACAACGAAATGTGCAACAGTTCCATTTACCCAAAACATATTTGTTTACTGTATATATGATTGTACTTAAGTTGACTTTTATTAACCGTAGCACACATGTACTATACTTCTCAGTATGTTGTGTCATTTGAAAAACTCAACTTGAAAAAGCAATTAAGCTTACTAATGAATACATGTTATAGTTCTCTGCAGGTGGTATGTTTCATTTAAAGGACTACTTTCGCCTCTTAGCTAATGTGTGCCATGCTGCCTCTTTGAAAATTCAAAACCAACAAAAAGCGTCAAGTATGCAGCCAGATGTGATGTTAGATGAATGGGAGAGAAAATTCTCGGGACCTGCTGGGCTCTGCCTAAAGTGCTCTTACACATTCACTAACAAACAAAACAAGAAATCCCCCATTAAATTCCCCACTCACGCATATCAAACCTACATGTGCACCCACACATATGTTAACATCACTTTTATTCCAATTAGCTGTATTCACACTTGGCTAGTTAGCAGTGTATGCCTGTAAAAAGTTCCATCTGTTTATTTCTACCAGCTTTCACAGGTCATTTAGTTAGACAGAGAGTCATGCTTTCACAAATCCACAAACAACTCAATTGTTGTTGTACTGTTGTTGAAAGAGGTTACTGTGTGTGATTACAAAGGGGGTTGACACATTACTTCTGAACAAGCTGTATTCTTTTTGAGTTGCAGCTGCTGTAGAAGATGTCAGTGTTTTCATAGCTTAACATGAGGTACCTGTTTTTTTTTAGCAAGATAACGTTTGGTGTTTGATGAGGATTTCAGTGTCACTTCACTGAGTTTTTGGTTTGGGTTGTGCATTACATGGATTACATGTAATCAGGATTACTTTTTAAGATTACAGATTGGTGTAAAAATGTGCAACACAAGAACATCTATGTCCAATATAAAACACTGAAAATGTTTTTTTACATGGCTGTGGAAAGAATATTTGTTGATTATGTGACTGTGTCCATTTGTTTAGTATGAGGTGAAATATTTTAAATATTTAATTATGAAGTAATTAAATTTTGTTTTGTAATCGATGTGCACACACACACACACACACACACACACACAAACTAATGATTACCACAGAAGTGGAAATCATCTGGCTTAATTAAAGGCCATAATCACATTTAGACCAATGGATATAGACATCCCCACAGTCCTGTGCACAGGCATACTACGTCAGTACTATTTGTGCTGTCTGGTTGGACTGTAGGATTAGGATTTATTCATTTATTTATTGTTACATAATAAAGGAGTGCACACACACACAAACACACATATAAAGGAGCAAAAAAAAAACCAAAAAAACAAACCAAAACAAAAAACAACATATTAGAAGAGAAAGAACTGAGTTACATTTGGTATGTTCATATAGTTCATTGTGACATAGGGAATATTTTATGCAACAAGCAACTATGGTGTTTGTATACATGTGGAAGCTTTTTAGCAGCTTTCAGCTAATTGCATTGCTCTTGTGGCCGCCTCACTGTTTTGGTTCAGTCTCACGTCTCTTGTGGATTTATTTTTTTGATTGCAGCAGGCAGCAATTTCTTTTAGCAAAAAAGCTCTAAAAACACACTGCACATCACCTGTCAAGCAACAAAGGACACACAAAGTTAGCTACTAGCTGGAGCACATAGTGCAGCATTTAGCTGCTAAAGAGTCAGGCGATACCAAATGAATATTAATGTTGCTCCATATCTTCTGAATGTGTAAATAGGCAACTGTTTCCCCAGATCAACTTCAAAGCTGATAATATTCCAGTCTTATGTTTACAGCTTGATGCCCCTAAGATGTCAAAAAATCAGTTATTGCAAGTTCAAATAAAACTTACTTAGTACTAATTCTTTCAGTTCACCACCAGCTGCATGTTTGCAGGCGGCTCTCTCGCAGCCCCTTATCATAACCCCAAACTTAACAGTCAGTGGTGTGTGCATCTGTGTATGCAGCTGACTGGAAAGGCTGTGAGAGTTGCGGCTGTGAGCCTGCAGCTATAATTGAAATGCTGTTGGGGCCATTGGAAATGTAAAACACATCTCTTATGTATGCCAGAAGAACTTTTCCTAGAGCAACTGTAAAAGCTTTTATGGACCAGAGTCACAGTTTGAATAACTATCATGTTCAACACAGAAAGACTGAGAGTAAGAAAGTGGGCAATTATTTGAAAAAGTTGTATATTAGGCTATTACTTTAAAGAGATATGGAAACCGCATGTTAGCAGCTGAGCTTCAGGCTGTGGCGTGTGTGTGGGTTAGAGACTTCATTACTGGGATTGATCAAATGATTCTTTAATTACCACATCCATGGGTAGGCTGGAGCCCATCAGCCAGTCTTTTTGGTACAGCAGTGATACTAAGCTTTGATGATGTTGACCGCGGCACTCGTGTTGTTCTCCATCCATCTTAATGTCTGACTGTGTGCAGTGATATTGTATCTGTTTGACATGAGATTTAGTTTAGCCATCAGTGCACATTCTGTCGGTGTTAAGGGATATTGCAAGTGTAATTCTATTTCCTTCACTTACTGTAATGCCTATGAGAGAGAAAAAAGTAATGTCAGAGAAAAATTCTGTTCTCGCATTTAAAATGATGGATTACATTTGCCAAGGCAGCAGAATATTTCTGTGAAATGTTTTAATAGATTTTTGAAAACACAAGGAGCAGTTGACTTCAGTAGGTCATAGAAAGCTGCAGTGGAAATCAACAGCAGGGCTTTAGCTCCTGACTGTGATAAATATGAGGAGTTCTATTCATCACAGGCATTAATTGAAGAAACTATGGAATAGAAATTTCTCAAGATTCCCTGAGAATAAATTAGTGTTAATCGCTGAATACTGTATAATGTGAGCCAAATCTGCAGTTAAAAATGAATCCCAGACACGACTACACTGGGTGCATTTGGGTCCTGTCCACTCTGGCTGCAGACATGCCACACTCCGGCGTGTGTTTGCACACATGCATGTGTTTGTCCGCCTGTCCGTCCCTGGGTTCTCTGTGTTGGCGGGGATACCTCTATTACACTGTGACTGTTCATCAAAGCCCTGCTCCCAGGCAACCTTGTCGCCTGGCAACACGAGTGAGGTTCACCAAGGGGAGACTTCAACCGGGGCGCAATAGGAAAGAGAACAGAAGGAAAGAGAAAGGGCAGGACATATTAGCTCCACCTCTAGCTTTCCATCTTTTAGTTTTCACCCGCGTGGCTCTACAGTGTTGCACAATACCTGCTTCACTCTCTTCTTATCTCTATCTGGCAAAGCCTTTCTAAACCTACAGTTTGGCAGCATCCTTAAACAGGCTGCAATTATACCCTGAGACACATTATGAAATCCAAGCCAGGTAGGTAAGGTGTTAATGACATTTTGTTTGTGGCCTGCTGCTCAATATCACTCAGTCAATCGCTAAATCTGGCTCCATTGGTTAGATATAGGACTACATGCACACCCGAACCCTCCATAACCCTCCACCACATGCACGTGCATCCATACTGGAGGCTCAGTGATCAAATGTGAAATGCGTCTTCATTTCAGAGCTGCTACACCATAGAGCTGCAATTACCCACTGATGCCTGCTTACCGCCAGGCAATCAACACTCCATTAGCCCCTCCACACTCAGCCCTCAGACACACATATGCACTGACACCCACAGACACACACATAGGCAGACACTTGTACGCACAAATGCACACTCCCTTCGCTTCTCTCCCAGCAACTGCGATTCTGGAGGGGACGCAAATCATTACTGACTGCTGCGGCAGTTTTTTCCTTTTTTTGTTGATCTTCCCTGTTTTTCTGTCTCTTCCAGCATTTTCCTCAATCCGTAAAAACGTGCTTCTTCCCCATCTTCTGCTTCCTGAAGGAACACCGGCTTTTTCCATTTTTAACATATTCTTGCAGAGGAAACCGATCATGTAATACTTTGCCTGAGGTACAGTAGAGAGTAAATGTGTTATTCATAGCCAAAGGCATTTCTATCATGTTAAGTGGAAAATCTGCCGCAGAGAGGTGACTGGGATGCAGGTGGTGCTGAAATGAACACAAACACACATGCTTTCACTCATACACACACACACACACACACACACACACACACACACACACAGAAACATGTTTATGAAAAAGTACACAGCACCACAGATACATACAAACAGACAGAGTCCAAAATAGTAATATAAATGTGTAAATTTGCTTTCCTGGTTAAAACAGTAAGTGTCTGCAGGAAGCAGCGTTGAGCATTCCAGTTCGCAGCTCTAGAGTGATGTCTATTCCTGTTTGCCTGTGTTTTCTCTCTCTTAACTTTCTAATCCAGTTGAGCACAGAGGCACCCTCTAAGTATATTTTCCACCCACAGCACATATTACTTTCCTGATCAGTCCTCCACTCTCAGCATGTGTGCATTGTTGCTGCCTGCCACCCTTCAAACACTCAAGGCGAGAAGCAGGCCGTCCTTCACTTTGCCTTCTTTAAATTGGCATTCTTTTGGGGAACTGTGAACAAACATTCAGCCCAAGGTGTCATTATTCATGCTGATGTCTCACAGACAAGGAGATGTTTTCCCGACTGAACGCCGACTGAGGGGAAAGAAATTGACATACCATACAGGTCTGTATGGTAAATCATTTGTAACATAAGACACACACACAAACGAAGCTTAGCATTAAATTGGCATCAACACATGAATGTTTTAGAAAAAGGAAGTGTGGAAAAAAAGGTAAACGGCAAGGACATTCAGCACCTTATATAAAGTACTGCATTGAATGTGAAATCACTCTGAGTCACTGTGTCATTCTTGTCTATGGAAGGGCTTGAAATGCTCTTTGTTGGTTCAAACTATGTTTCCATTAGCTGCCACATTGTAGAAAGACTTAAATATTAAATGCTTTTATACAGTGTGTGAGGTGTTTTTCTTTTCGAACTCAAAGCATTATTTTTTGACAAAATAACCACTGTAACATGGGTAAATAGGTCCATGTATTTTCTTTTTGATAACCGCTTGCTGCAGCTGGAACCGTGCTTGAACTTTCACAGGAAAGTCTCCTTCCAACAATACAAAATAAAAGCAGGAAAAGCAGAAGAATTACAACACTTTTTAAAATTGACATGGGATGTGTCTTTAAAGCACAATGAAAGATTGTTCACACTCATCAAGTCCATTCAAGTCAAACTTTATTGTCAATTGCTGCTATATGTACAGGACATACACAGAACTGAAACAGCGTTTCTCCCACTCCCTGGTGCAAACAGCAATAAACATGAATTATAAAATATGAAATATAAAAAATAAAGTTAAAAGTTAAAAATATCTAAGAAAAATATGGCAATCTAAGATATAAACAGTATGATATAGTGATATATCAGTATAAACAGAATAGACAGTATAAATATGGTATATACGGCCTGGTGGATGAAACTGGCTCTCAGTCTGCTGGTTCTTGCCCGGAGGCGTCTCATCCTCCTCCCTGAGGGCAGGTGGCTGGACAGGCAGTGGGTGGGATGGGTGGAGTCACCCTCAATGCTGAGTGCTTTGCGGGTCAGGCATGTGTTATAAATGTCCTGGAGGGAGGGGAGGGGGGCACCAATGATCTGGTGGTGCAGCCGCCGTAGCTACCACACAGTGATGCAGCTGGTCAGGTTGCTCTCGGTGGTTCCACAGTAGAAGGTGTGCATGATGGGGACTGGTGCTCTGGCTCTTTTCAGTCTGCAGAGGAAGTAGAGGCGCTGCTGAGCTTTCTTGGCCAGTGATGCGGCTCAGTGAGGTGCACACCCAGGAACCTGGTGCTGCTCACCACAGCAGCACCCTTGATGGTCAGTGGAGGGTGCTGGGTGGAGACTCTCCGGAAGTTGACAACAATCTCCTTCGTCTTCTCCACAGTGAGAGAGAGATTGTTGTCTCTGCACCACGTGGCTGATTGGCTCACCTCATCCCTGCCCGTCTGCAAACTTGACGAAGAGGTTACCTTATCTCATCACTGTACATGATTACTGAAAACGTTCTTATCTTCATAAAGTAAAAAAAAAAAAAAAAAAGCCTAGTGCTTCTATTTCCTGTGCTAGGAATCCATTCATGTTGCACTTATTTATTTAGATGAACCCCCAAGAGTGGTGCTCAGCAAATCACATTCCTGTAATGTCTCCACAGTGAATTAATGCAAATATCTGAAAAATGGCCTTAAGCGTGCAGCGTGTTAATTCAGACATAGACTGCAGTTGAGTTGTTACTTCATGAGGAAAAATACACAGGTTAATTTGGATTAATGCTGTATGTGCTGGAACTGAGCACCATGTTAAATACAGGTCAAAGTGATTCAGCTGGAGAGCAAATTGATTAACTGTGGTGTTCAGTAATGACATGTGTGTACAGTTATGTAAGCAAGCTATCCTGCAGACACACAAACATATAATTCCTAAATAAAGTCAAATGTCTGACTCTAACAAGCCTGAGGGTTGTGTTCAGGTGTCAGCCAGTGACTGAAACTGAAACCGTTACATACAATTAGATGGTCAAAAAGTAAACCATATCAAGGGAGTAATTCAGGGCGGATAGTTTGTGGCTTATGAAGGTTATGATGTGTTACAGGGTGCTTTATCTGTAGGAGTCAATTGTATGGAGTCAGTTCTTGTGACATTTTAGTCTTTGAAGTCCATGTAAAGTCAGAATAAGTACTGTCTGAGTTTGTCATGAAAATAGGTGTCAAAATTGGGTAAAAATGAGCAGTATTCTCAGCTCCAGCACTGTGGGGGTCAAGCAGCAATTTTGAAGTGACTGAAAAGTATCAGATGAGTTCAGAAAATGACATGACTAACTTTGAAACGCCCACAAAAATCCTGGACTGAAAACTGGTGAAAAACAGTTTGAACCTCTAACTCCACATTTCAGTAATATATCATTCAAAGTCACATCTTTTCAGAAACTATTTTCCAACACATTTAATGTATTTTGAAAGAAATCTCAGAATTGCCTTTATACAGATAACCATAATTTGCAGGTCATATTGAACCACGATGCAAATTATATTTGTATGTGATGCTGAATTCTCTTATTTGTGCCAACTAATATAGTGTCAAACCATGTGGATTTGACTACAAGTTATTTTCAACCAACCAGTGTACTTCAGAAACAGTTTTATACTTCTGGCATCTCTGTAAATCTCTGTTGATGTTCTAGCTCTGCGTTGTACTGTATAGCACACCAACAACACACTTGCCTTCTCTTTTTATTTTAGACTTTTCTCATGGAGTGCACCAGTATTTATGCAAGAGACAGCCTTTGAATGCTTTGTTTCTTTTCAATTGCAAGTTATGCTGTTGCTGTTTCTATTCCATTGCAATAAAGTTCTGAAACACAGTCCTGGGAAGTGCGGTCTTTGTCCAACATCGCTCCAATAAAAACGCACAGGTAGACCCATTATATATACAAAACAGAAACAACAGGAGAGATAGAGAAACCGAGGAAAGTGTGGTTAGCCACTGTTCATGAGTAATTTGAGTACGGGGCACTGTAATTATGTGAAGTGCCTTTGTCCACTGTGCCAGCAAGATGAGGTTTCCTAACAATACTTTTATTTATTCCTATAGGTTTTAAATGTTCTGCTCTCTTTATCCAGTCATTGTGTAAAAGCCGTGCTATTCAGCAGCTGGGGTTAGAGAGCTTAATTTCAACAAATGCATTATCTTTTTCTTCCACTATATAGTTGCATAGTGTATACATAGTGTTTTTTATTGCCACTGCTGGTTCACAGTAACTCATTCTTTTTGTTCTGTGTATTGAGCTGATAGCTACAGGCCCATTCATTCAATTTTGGCTGGCCAGAGTGTTTAAGTTCCTCCATTGAGGCAGGTACTGTATTGTCGGGCACGCAAAACCTCATCTTGATACCGCTGAAACACTTTTAGCCATTCAGAGCCAGAAAGAGAAATTTGACCCATCCACTCATTGATTTTTTTTTTTTTCTCATTCCCACTCTCAGTTGTCCTGCACATTTTAGGCTGGTTAAAAAAATTACAGCAGTGCGGATGGGCATTGCTTGCAACTAGTAATAAAGAGAGACTCAGAGTCAACAAAAGTTGTTGGTGTGAAAGTTTCTGATTGAAACAGCAGTCCTGAGGTATAGCTGAGTTTGTTACCCAGAAGTACATTCTAAAAACTTTCCCTCTGCAACTGTAGTAGTGAATTTAATGTTGTATATTACTGTGCTTTTGTGCTTTGCTTTGAGTCGAGCTGAGTAAAATTGAAAACCCAGCGTTTACTGCTACTACTGTTCCACTGCCTCTCACATTTTTGGCAATATGACAGGCTAGCACACCTGTGAACAAGGAACTGAAGTACAAGGCAACAAAATATAAAACAGAATGTATTTTCA
Organism: Protonibea diacanthus; assembly: GCA_028641955.1. Lineage (NCBI taxonomy): Eukaryota > Metazoa > Chordata > Actinopteri > Sciaenidae > Protonibea > Protonibea diacanthus. Next base: position 13,897,887 of record CM053998.1, read on the forward strand.
CAAGAAAACAATTCACAATAGGTGGCCTACAGTGTAAAACTCCTGCTGTGTCCTTGCAACACATCAAATCAATGGTCCACTGATTGCACTTAGAGCTGTATGTATGCAGCAGTTTGGTTTTTGGCCAAAAATGGCTGCAACTGAACCTTTATAAATAATTGTAAAAATCAACAGGCAATTTTACATAACACAGAAGAATCCTGCCTCTTTTTTTCAACTAAAATGGAAGTAAATTTCAGTTTATGTGCTCTAATTATGCCTCAGTAGCTAGCTATGTTACCTCATCAGAATTACGTTATGCTATCAAAGGAACATCTGCCACCATGGCTCAGAACCGATCGATCCATCAACTGACTTGTTTGCACTACAAATGCTTCTAGTTACTTGCTCGAAGCCAGAAAGAGGAAGTCTTCCTATTTCATGTTTCCCACAAATTTCAGTCTGTTCCCTCCCTTCTCAGTCGCTCTCTACCATTCTTCTCAGTGACACTGGCAATGTAAATAATTACCCACAGTACCAAGAATGAAAAACAAAAACAGAAAAAAAGGAGAGAAAATCTCCTCCTACACAAACATCTCATAAACCACCAGTCTGTCAAAAATCAGCCGCATTCCAGAGTGCAGTTTTCGATCTGTATGTCAGTGTATTGCTGAAAGTAGTAATTAGGTTGTCAAGGAGAGAGCATGCAAGAGAAACATAATAAGCACCACACACACACACACACACACACACACACACACACACACACACACACAGTTTGGAAGGGACAGTTGGGGGACAGAAGAGCCATTAAGAGTAAGCTATGACAGTGACAACTGTGCACTATATGTCTTTACCCCTCCTGACCAAAGACATACAGTATTGACCATGCATTCATTTTCTTATCTGCTAAGTCATTTAGATCTAAATCTGTAGTCACTGTAGCAGTGCCGTTTTCTAATGTAACCTCTATTTGCAAAAAAAACCCCTGCAAGACCTTTATCCTGTCACTCGGACATTCTGCATTTATTTTGGAAGTGTACTTTGATCAACAAATATTGCAATGTGTCATATGAATCGAAGATTGCATATTGTGGAGGATGCAAGAATGCAACACATAAAAACATGTTCAGTGATGTGCAAGAAAACATTTGTTAGGGTTGATCTGCTTCCAAAGCCACAGAGGCAAACAGCTGTCACTGAATTTATGAAGAACAATCCTTAGACTATTTTTCGTTGCTGCACACAACAGCTCTGCCCCCGTTTCTTTCGTTTCATTGGAAATTGTGAGATGAAAATGACCAAGCGAAATGTGCTGGTTTCCCCCCACTAGCAAGTTATGCAGGAGAAGGTCTGGGCAAACAGATTTCTGGGGTTTGGAGGTACATATTTGTGACATTTGGCAGAAAGTCCCCAGCATTACACTGGAGGGAGGGAAAGTAAAAGAAGCAGTGAGAGAGTGAAAGAGTTGCAAAAAAAAAAAAGAGAATAGTGACAAAGACCGTCACGAGCAAACAAGCGAAGAGACAAATCTGCCGCTCAATTGGCATGAACTGGCATGCCCTGACAAGTGGGAATGAAGCGCAACAGTTAAGGGATTTGAAGCTCCATCCTCCCACCATCAGTCTCGATCACCCATGACTCTTGTTAGAACCCGACCATCAGCCACACGCAGAGTGGCTAACTAGCGTCCCACAGCTTCACTTCCAATATGACAGTGTCCTTAACAGCATCAGCATGATGGGCAGAAAGAGTCTGACATACAAGGGAAAAAAATGCAATTGTACGTGTATTTCATTTTAGAAAATTCAGGTAGATAACCAGATGTGTTAATGTCATAAAAACTCTGATTATACTCACAGATAAAGAGCACCCACTTGACTTTGAATTGTTTTACTCAACAACTAGCAAGACAATTTGCTTTCTACCCTGTATTTCCTGTATTTTCTTTCATGCTTCAACATTCTAGTCAGTTCAAGCTACAAGAGACTTCTAACCTGCCTAAATCTCACACAGCAACAGCCCTCCTCATTTACATAGGAACAATTTCAACGTTTGTGTCACTGACCTGGTTTGAATCACTATTTTGCCCTTATATTTTGTATCACGGTGAGTTCTCATAATAACACAAAGATCACAGGCACATTTTACCCTCTTTCAGTGACTTGCCCTTCAACCGCATCATATACAAACATACATGGCCTCGATATATCTTGCAGTCCATCATCAGAGAACCTTTTACCCTCTTCTTGCAATCATCATCCTTTTCCTCCCATGTTCTCCTCAGTTGCTGCCTCTCAACATGCTGACCCATCTCCCTGGAGGTCCAGCTGCTGGATAATTTGAAAACATTTGCCGGGTGGTGACTTCAGTACAGATAGGAATACATACATGTTCACATACCAGCACATGAAGTCGCACTGCAGGATGTGCAAACCCATGCAAGAACAGACATTTCATATATTTCATATTCAGCCACATACTCACACACATGTGCACAGCAGGGCTACATTCTTTGTCTTTTCAGCATGAATAGTAGAGGAAACCAGGTGCATGTACAGTGAATTTGGTCAGTATCACTCCTTTCAATAAAGAGTTATTGGGTGCAGTCACTTTTAGGCAGGGCTTCTTCTGCCGAAAAGTGACTGCACCCTGTAAGTCTGGTTTGGAAGGGGTTACATTCTCTGCTTTTCAGCATGAACCGTAGAGGCAACCAGATGCATATATAGTGAATTTGGTCAATATCATTCCTCACAATCTAGAGTTATAGGGTGTAGATGCTACTTCAGTATTTAACTGAGTTATCTCTTTCATTTATGTAACTAGATGTGTGTCCACTGTGCTGAACATGACAAAGGTTTAGATTTTAAATGACCATTTCCGTCCGACCGTTTGTGGAGATGCTGCTTTTTTGCACATTTATTAATTTAGTGCTTTTCAGTGAGCTGATCAGGACATAAATCACATATATTTTTTTAGTTCAGCTTTTGAATTCATGTGATCCACACTTGTGGTATAAATGTACCATGTTAATGTACAGATTTTCAGCTGATGTTGTTGTGGTTGTTTGGTCTGAACCAGAATCAAACATTTACATTCTTTCCTTAAACAGTGTTCAGGAAAACCCACTCGAATGAGTTTAAAACTAACTAGAACTAGAACAGAAAAACTAGGTGTTAATGTTACTTTAGTGCTCTCATTGCCTGAAGGGTGGGGGAGCTGTGTCTGACAGTTTCTGTAACTTTCCAAAACAGACAATCCGACATTCACACCCGCTGCATGGGGTGATTGTCCAGCTGTGTGGAGCTGAGAAAGTTGGCAGGGTTTGAACTTCTCTTTCATGCTTTCTTTTTCTGTCACTTTCTGTGTGAACAACACAGTGCACCACCATAAATGTCTTCCAGGAGAAACTGGCCATTATCTGAATACTGAAACAATTATCGTGTCTCAGCCATCTATATGACAGTCAGCTTTTCTCTCTGCCTTCAAGTGCGGCTGTTGGAAACAACTGTAATATTGTAGTTATTTTCTAACATAATCTAGCCCTAAAAGGTTTGTTGTAGCTGTTGTTGCAGCAATAATCCCATGGCTGATATGCCTTTATATCATATAACTTTATATTTTCCATAAAAAAATATTATCTGAAATAAACATTCAATTTTATAGATATTTGTTCACATACTAGAGGCCTTTCATCTGCCTTCTTATTTCTATTTCCACAAGAGGAAGATGCCCAGCGACCAAGAGCTGAAGCTCCTTAGCCGGCCTTTCTCTCCTGATTAGGATCACAGCAGAAGGAGGTGGGAGGGAAGAGGAGAAATGGAACGAGGAGGTGGTGGAGGAGAGAGGAGAGGGCATCAGGGGAGCTCTCAAGGAACACACACCAGTTGACTCTGCTGCACCCTTCACAGCGGGAGCTGTCAATCCAATTATGCTGACAGTCTAGGCCACGATTGCACACACACACACTCACAGTACACTCTCCACCACTACACTCAGCTGCTACACTCCACCCACATGAGTTTCTCATGTGCCGATATACTCGGATGTACACCCTCAAATGTTGCAGACGTTTATAGGCACACACACACACACACACACACACACACACACACACACACACACCTATGAAGACAGCTCCAGCTGAGTCCCTACTATCACCACATCCCCTGCTTGGTTAGAGTATCACAGCAACAACATGTGCAGCAGGGGGTGTGAAAGTCTCTCCAGCTAATCAAGGCATGTAAGCACCGGGATCTCCACACATAGCCAGACACTTCAAAGCCCTGCTGTTGTGTGTTGCTTTCCTGCCTGTTGTAAATTCATCTTTCAAATGCTAGAACAAACCCTTTGAACATCCTTCCTGCCCCTTCTTCCTTTTCTCTCTCTCTCCATCTTCCCTCTCTGTCTTGGCAATCTGCCTCTTTCATTACAGTTGTTTACTGTGGAGTTAACCCTATTTGTTCCTGATGCGAGCGCGGGATTTTCTTTGTGTGCCTGTTGCATCCTGTTGCATTGCATGACTGTGTTGTAATCATGTCCTGGAGAAAGCATCTCAATGTCTATTTTTTACCTTCCTACAAGAAACATGGCATGTTATTCCGTGCCATAAACAAGGGGAATGCACGAGTAATCTCATTCCATCTAAAGTGGCTTATAGCGTTGAGAATTAATCTTTCGACATACAGCACATGGGTGGCCACAGCAGAAACCAAAAGCCTGGTAGCAGCACCAGTGTTCAGCTTTGACATTATCCTACACTTCCACTGCATGTGGTGTGTCCTCTGCAGCAAAAAGTTTCTAAATAAAGTTTTGCTCCCTCCCATACGCTGGTCAGTTGACCTGCAGGAGCAATTTAGAAGTGAGCTTAATGACCTACCTGTACCCTGTAGCCTTTTAATTATGCAAACTACCAATTGGGAATCATGATTCAGGTGTCTGATCCAGCCAACGCTCACTAATCTGTGACCTGTTACTCTCTCTCTCTCTATCTCTCTCTCTCATCCTCCATCCACCTATTTGTCTCAGGTTAGCTGTCTTTCCCATGGCGTCCACGGAGCTGAGGACAACATGCAGGGCAAATAGGCCTGTCAAACAGATGGGACATGGAGGAGGGAGAGGAGGACAGACAGGATGAAGGCGGCAGACTTCAGAAACATCAACTGTTGAATATATATTTAAACAGCTGCAGAGGACTACAATATCCTTCTCTGATGATGCGCTGCCATTTCAGGAAATTCTTAATTTAAGCTGCACAAGACATGCTACACTTTTAAGCCATGTAGTGTGATGTGATTTTGGTAAGCTGCACAGCATCCTCATGTTGAACTACTCTGATCAGACTGTGATCACTTAATACCACATGGTGGTAAAGAAAAAGCAGAATCTCATTTAATTTACCGACATAATGCAATAAAACACTGCAGGGTTGTAAAAAATGAAAGTAGAAAAAGTAAGTGGCTACACAAACAATGCAGAGAAATGAAAAAGTTAAGTACTACTGCAGTGTTTTTATATGTAAATTGCTTTTTTTTTTCATTTTAACTTGTCAAATTACAGTTGGGGATGCACTGAAATTATAAAAATTATTCAAATTGTTATCAAAACTTTTACACCCTTGACTATTTTACATGAGCAAAATTGAAAAATAGATGAACCCACGGTTACTGGCTGCTTCAATCATATTACAATGGATTGGGTCAGACAAAAGTCAAGAAAAATAGGCAAGTCTTCACTGCAGCAGGGAAAGTCGTGTGAAAAATAATGTGCTGTGGTGCAGACAGGAGAGCTACTGTCATCAGTGATTTTATAATGCTTCACTTAATTTCCCTTTCTTTCCCTGTTTGTCTCTCTCATTCACTGTCTGAGTATCTCCACCCTGTGTGTGTCCAGTAAAACAGGCACACAGTACACAGTGTCCTCTGCTGTAGTGGTCAGTCTGCAGACAACTCTAAATAATCTAATTACACTGGCTATACAGTTGAGCTGATTAAAAGAACAGTCTAATTCAGTGCTTGACATCACTCCACATGCTGTTAGGTCATTAATATTGACTTCTCGCTGGGAGTCACTATTATTTTGTCGACCCAAAGTACATGTAGATACGCAAAGAATGGCAAAGTAGGACACAGGGGGTGAAGGTGCGACCTTGGTGTTAACAGACAGAATTCTTCCATGAGAAGCTGAAAGGAGCAGGGCAATGAAGGATGTGAAATTATAGAGAAATGTGAGAAAAGGTTGGGGTGGGGTGCAAAGCATTTAGTTGAAAGAGGTGGTATAAAAGTAAAAGTGGAGAGTTAGACGAAATAAGATGCTGAGTGGAGGCAAAGGGAGGAGAAACAGAGGGAGTCTATAGGACAAAAAATAAATATGACAGCCTTCTTAGAGGGTGACGCTAATGGATTTCTCTTGTTCAGCCTTCATCCTTGCTGAAACACATCCCCCGTCCACCACAGCTTATACTGAAAGCTCCGGACAGTCGTCACGACTCGCGTTTCGCCTCCAATATGAAATGACCGTTAATATGAAATGCTTTTGTTGTTGGAATTTCCCATTTCTGTGTGATTTCAATTGGCTCTGATATACAGTATGGGTGTGTGAGTCATAAGGAGTGGTTGGCTTTCTTTGACATTTCGAACACTGTGTATTAGAGATCATGCTGATATTTTTCACCAGACTGAAACTACACTCACACTCCATGCCTGACGTGACATATGATAATGAGTTTTATGTGCACCGTTCCCATGCGTGACATATATCTCTGTCATATAATGATAAATGCAGGACCTCTCTAAGCCAGATTGATTTTTTTATTCAGTGATTTCTCAGCTGAAGAAATAGCTGTCAATGTCTCTTGTTCTGTAGATGCTTGGCTCGAAAGTACATGCCCTTGTCAGCAATTAAACAGCTCGAGAATAAACACTGCATTGGCTACAGAGAACCACTTGTCCACCAACAATGTAGCAGTTCATTTTTAACCATTAACATTTAAATGGCTTCCACGATTGATTGACCAAGTTTGAATGGCAATTTTAACACACAAGTGATTCCTCTCATCCCCTATCAGCGCTGATGTTGTCACAACATTGCATCACGGGTGCTTTGGCAATTATGCTTTCACCGTGCACAGTATTTACTGTCAGACACTCTCAAACAGCTCCATTTGTAAGAGACTGAAATACAGTGTGACACAATGGCACACAGAGTAATGGCTGCCTTAGAAAAAATAGCCCTTGCTGCGTAGATAATGTAAAACAAAGACAGTCATGGCCTATTTTGAGGCACAATCATTAGACAAGCTTTATCATCTCTTATTTCAGTCCAAACAGATAGCATTTTAAGTGTACCAAAATTTCCAGCCAACAGTATGTCACATGGTTCTAAAAAGTAGTCAATGAATTATGTCTATAAAGCAGTGTTTTATATGCTGAAGATCATTCGGAAATGGGATTGTGTTTAATGCTCCACATATAATATGATTGTCTCTTGAATACCTCAGCCTAAAGAGACATTTCGTTGCACTGAGGTTCAGTGTGTTCAGCTAACAGGATGAACCACCCAGCACCATCCATCCATCCATCCATCCATCCATCCATCTATCCATCCATCTATCCATCCATCCATCATAGTCTTGATTGAAGTTTTTTTTTATTTTAGCACTCCAATCTGATGATTGTGAGCATCTTTTTGTATTTATTCCATACAGACTTGAATTGCTGCTACTCGAGCGATGAATGCCTCATATCACATGCAACAACAGCAATTGTATAACCTTGCATATACCAAATATGGCACTACTGAATTTAGAATAGAATATCAGTCCTAGAAAGCCAACAATGGTTTGGTCATTTGGATGATGTTGTTTGCTTATCAGAGAAGATTGACAAGCTAAGCTTGTAGTTGCCTGGTGCATATTATTGTAGCAGTGCTTTGGAAAATGAATCAAGTTTGTTTGATTTGAGTATCTACATAGAATCCAATCTGAACCAAGTGGTGATATAACATGTTAGAGGAACTTGACTCTTGTTTTTCCTTTCTCTTCTGAAAATGTTTTAATTAAATTCAGTTTTATTTATGATCAGTACATTCACCCAAATATTTAATAAAATATCACTGTTATATTACCCCACAAAAACTTGCATAAACTAACTATGGCCCACGATAGACCGCAGCACTGTTGTTTTATATCTGCAGGCAATAGCATTTTATTTCTATTCACTTTGTATTAGAGATGAAAATCATTAGGGCCATAATTAATCATTGTGTGAAGAAACAGCTTTTAAGACTTGCGAGGTTAACTTAGTTCCAACAGCCAACTGTGAAAGAAACCAGTGTGTGAACTCAAGTTATTCCTGATTTATCCATGTCTGAAGAAGTCACTGCTTCACTGAGCAAAGCATTTCAGCTCCAGCTGCTTAAATGAGCTTGCTCTGTGTTTTAAAGTCAGAGACTGAGTCTGCACTATGCAGGGTTTTTTGTGTTAGGTAGAGTTTAACAAAGTGTAAGTATGCTGTAGTTATAAAACAGGCAAACGATAAAGTGCATCGGTAAACATTTCATACTATTATCTATATAAAAGTATGCAGAAGCTCATCATTTATAGAAAGAATCATCTTTGACATTGACATTGTGAAACATATACTGATATAACAGCAGCAAGAGTGATTTATTTTAGTTTGAAAATGGAAAAAGGTAAACATAAAAGAGCTATTATGACTTTTTTCATATCATAAGGTTGGATTCCACTGAAAATGTTAAGCCATGAAGTCAGTTTATTGAATAATACAGCAGGGAGCCATTTACAATATATCAAGTTGAGGTGAATGAGTTGAATATGAGCGAAAATGGAACAGACGTGGCTGTCTTTTCTATCTCTGCAACAAAAGCTACCGTCATGCTATCGAACATTCACAGCCTTCATCCAAAGGAGAAAACCATGTCAGACGTACATCAAATGAATCTCTCCTTGGTGTGTGCTGTGCCTCAGGGGTTCATCAGTGACAAATGGCCTCCAAACTACCTCATGTGTGACACAGGTGAGGGGAGAGTACATCTGCACTCAGCACTCTGATGGCTCCTCAGATGGTGGCCGTGTGTGCATATGTGTGAGTGTTGGGGTGTGTTGTGAATGAGACAGCTGTAAAGAGACTGAGCTTATAAAAAACACATGATGTTGGATCTCTGTGGTGAAATGTTCGCTTGGTTGTCAGGTGCCTGATTGCTGGTTGTGTGCTTTGGTGGCATGTGGCCACTCAAACATGAAGTTATATTAAATTGATTTATGTATAGTGTTGAGCATACGTATGGTGTTATGGGAAATATTTGGAAGTGTATGGTATGTTTTATACAGTATATGCATGTGATTGTTACTGACTAGGCCTATATGTGCATGCGTGTGCGAAATATTAGATTGTATTTCAACTACCTTCCTGTCAAACAATGCCACGTTTAGCATATATGGGAATACAGACTTTGTCCCCTCCATGTACTAACTGCAGCCCTGTTTTGTCCTACATGCCTGCACAGATGGACGCACAACCCATATCTCAGTTGTCTCAGAGCTTACAAATCCATCTTTCACTCATCTGTTCCTGTTTATCTACATCTCCTCCCCTGTAACTGGTTTGAATTTAATGATTACTCACGATGCTCTGTGACTAGATTCACCTTAATCACCTGCTTAAGGAAAGCTAAATAGCAATATTATAAATTATTATTATTATTATTATTATTATTATTATTATTATTATTACAAATAAATATTTTGCCCATTGGCAACACAAACAGGTACCTTGTGAAATACATTTTTCTTGAGTCCAGAAATGAAAAACTTATTTGTGAATATGTTTATTTGACCTTTCTTGGAACGTAGATGAAGCAAATGTGTTTTGTGCCTTTTAAGAAAAGCAATTTAGAATAAAACTTTCTAATTCAAAAACAAACAATGAACCAAAGTTTGACTTTGGGTACTGAACTTCAATACTTTTATGGCACAGACTGTATTGCTTTGATCGAAATGTACCTTGTCATTCGGAACCAAATTTCAACACCTGAGGTGCATCCTCTCCTCATTGCAGCATGATGATGAGCAGAGATGGAGTGCAACCACCATGTGGTTCACAGAGAGAAGTACACCTGAAGCTGACACAGTGGATGGGCTGGAGAAAGTAAGAGGTGTCATTCTGCTGCTATTTCCAAATATCAGGAACACTTATGAAAGTCAGCATATTGGTAAACTTTTGAATGATACCCACCCCTAACTAAAGTCTCCTAAATTACTTCACAACAAAGTTGCATGAGTCTTAGTTGCCTGATTGCAGCTTCCAAAATACTGTCCTAATGGATAAGTGAACGCTCAACATTTGCTTTGCACACACCCAAAGTGTACAGTTACATATATTTAAATATCAAAGCGAGCATCACAGAAAAAAGGAAGACACTTTTACTGAGTACTGGGCAACTCTACCTTGAGAAACAAGATGCAGAGTAAAGGTCTATATCGTCAAGAAAATGACAAGAACCAATTACAACTGACCAGCATCATGGGAAAATAATGGAAATATTTTCCTTTCATAGCACTAAAGTGATGCTTTTCTCTTCATTTTCTTCATTTTTTCAAAAATGTTATCACCGCCTTTCTTTTCCCTCTTTGCTGGAAGAATGCAAAGATCAAAACTAACCTGTGTGTCTGACAGCTCCGAGTCCTTGGAACGATTACAATCACAACCAGTTCTGGTGACTCACCACATGCTGCTGCCTTCAATAGCACAGAGGCTGAGCGACTAAAATAGCGTTAATTTATGGATTCCCACTTTTTATTCTGCTTTTAATTTGGGTTTTCTGCACACTCAAATAAATGCACTGGATGCACACACACAGTACGCTCACTCGGCCGGTGAAAACAGAACAGAGTAAGTCCTTTCCCATTGATTTCTGCCTTTCATTATGCAGGTACGGGCATCGGGGGGTATTTCACAAAGCGCTCTTTATCACCTGCGTCCTTTTATGAAATGGATATTATAACCGTGGGAGTAAAAACCTCCACCCGTCGCTGTCCATGTAAGTCTGCTGAAATTCATTCAGTGACATACTGTAGGCTGATCTGAGCTTAGTAACCTGTAAATGGTTTCCAAAGTGTATCTGAAGTTGGCAGCGTATCTTAAAGACTGGTTAGTTAATGAGAGAAGTAAATGAAACGTTGTATGTGTGGTCTGACATAATTCACACCTGCTCATCCTTTAAAGTGTTCCTCTGTGTGTGAATTAATGACAGCAATGGCAGATAGTTGGGATGTTTCAAGAGTAAAAAAGATAAAGCAAGAGAAAAGATGTGAAAATGTTTCTCTTCTCTGAGTGCTTTTACCAACATCTTTTCATGTCCACCTGTCATTCTCTTTACCTGTACTTACTTCTGCCTTTCTTTTGTGCATCTTAAATGCAAATGTCTCCCCCACTTACACCCACGCATGTCCTGACTCTGCTTTTGCGCACACACCATACGCTGATTCATACTCCAGAGGAAAGTATGTTGTCCAACAAAGAAGACACCTCACCGTTCCATATGTTGTCTCTGCGCATCGCTGTTCCTAAACTTTTTTTTGTAATTGGATCATCTCTCTTGCAGCAAACCGAACATCTGTTGTTTGGGGGGATTTTACCATTTACTTATCATTCACATCTGTTTAAACCAATACATTTTCTGTTTACAGTAATAATCATTCTGATCTTGAACTGTTGACTGCTCACAAAACAAGTAAACTTTCTTTTCACCCTGTTTTCACTGTCAGTGAGTTGTGGATTTGGCTCCACACCTCATTTTTAGCCTTTATAGGCCAATATAAATTGCACATATTTTTACTCTGAACATTTTGCAACAACACTGGCCTTTTTCACAGATGACATTTTGATACAGTTGGTGAGTAAATAAAAGCACATGTGTAAAATACTACTACTAATGAATAATGGCTGCTTCTGTTTCAAGGTCCTGGTATTGTGCATACTAGCGCACTGTCACACTCTCGTGGCTTACTGGGACAACAGTGTCATTGGTAATGTGAGTAGTAACACCTGTGCTTTTCCTACCATGAAAAGTCATGCTTTTTGTGAAAAAGGTATGTTGGAGTGAAAATATAGTGGAAGTAAAGTATATATACACTTCATAAAATGCTAGATAAAGAACATCAAATTTGTACTTTGGTGCTGTGCTTAAGTAAAATTGCTTAAATATGTTAAGCACTTGTATCTTGAACATATCTTGTAAATATTGCAAAAACAGCAAAGAGCAAAGAAAAATATCAATTATTTCCATGTAGGTTCGCTATGTACATTTTACATGTATGCCTTTTGCTAATGCAAAATACTTTTTTTATATAAATATATTCCAAAGAAGCAAAACTAACTTAAAGATCAATTGCATTTTCTTATAATTAAAACATATATTAAAGAGAGATTTTTCTCTGTGTGTGGGATTACTGATTTTTGCTATCTCTGACTAGAATACTGAGTAGTTGGATTTGTTAAAGTCAACACACTTGTTTATGCAGAGGATAAGATATCCAAAACATCCTCACATGTCCCACTTGTAATTGCCCCTAGGAGGCTGACACTTGAATGCTCTCTCCCGAGGTGACAGCTCATATGTAGGTGAAATTCCATGTGACCTGAATGCAGCATTCGTCTCCCTTCACATCACTCCACCTTTTTTTCTTAAATCGCTCCACATACCATCTTGGTGAAGTGGCACACATGATGAACATGGGTGATTAGTCCATGTAATGACCTCTGCAGTGTGCTTTCAAATCACAGAACCACTTTCACACTCTGCAGAGACAGTATCTATGTCGGTCTGATCGTGTTTACCTGCTCGGGGATGTACGTTTATGGGCTCTCTGTAAACGCATAAATAAGTAAGGGCGGTTGTTCCTCGGAGTCAAATGAGTTCAATAACCTTCCCTGTAGTATGCTTCAATTTGTCTGCAGACAAGTCTTATAATGTCAATATATTAGCAAAGGCAACGTCAGCATGGTGAATTGTGCAAGTGCTACTTACTCAGGAATCAACACAGTCTCAACACTTCTTGGAGAGGTGGGTGATGAAGAGGTGTTTACATGAAAGTGCAGCTAATGGACACAGAGCAATGTGAGTGCATGTGTAGGTGGGTGGGTGGGTGGGTGGAGGAGGCAGGATGGTGAGTGGGTGAAAGGGAAATGTAATTTGCCTTCATGCTTGTCTTCGTGTTTGTGTGTGGGTGGTCTTGTATGTTGTAATTTGTGGATGCCTGTGTGTGAGCATGTGTTGTCTATGAATATGTGTGTGATATAAATGTATGCTCGTGTATGAGGTATATAAAAACCGTGAAGAATCCTATTCCTTGTTTCTCTGTCCCCACTGGCTGTTTATGTTCTCTCTTTCTCTACTGCACCACACACGCGCACACACACACACTTCTCAGCATCCTCCCTGTCCACCCTTCCCTCTCCATCATACTTCTCTCCACGGAGCTGCCAGAAAAATGGCTGTCTTTTAAATGGCCCACTCAGCATGGTAAGATAACTCGCTTATCATCAAGGTCTGCTCTCTGCGTAGACATCACACTCGCACACAAAAACACCAACACACACACACACACACACACAACTGAGGATTTGTGCAAGGCTATGCATTTGCATAACCCATACACACATATGTTTTTTGCATACAGATAGATCAATGCACACACACACACACACACACCTGCTTGCTGTGAAAGCTCATTCCTCATCCTCATTTCTAGCTTCTTCCACAACCAGTGCACCCTTCCCTCCTCTCCTTCACCCACCCAGTTTTACCCTGTCTGCCCCATAGGGGAGATTTCACACAGAGTGAAATACAGCGTTGCCAACATATGTCTCTAGCAATCAATTTATGCCACAGGGCTATCTCTCTTGGCTCCCTCTGCTTAATACACAGAGGGCTGCATGCAGACCGACTTGGCTCTGTGCTCATCATGTTTACAGGCAGAATTAGTCTAAAGAGAAGCATTTGTTTTGCATTGTGTGACTTTGTGTTTTATTTATGAGTGTATTGACAAATGACAATAAGCAGCCAGCCTCAGCCATGCTTATTTACACGATGCACAGAGTTACTGAGGCAGACGCTTTTGTTTGAAGTGCAGCCTTTCATTTATGACTGCAGTAATGTGGAAATTGTAATCGCCGGTGCAGAGCAGGCAAGTAAAAGTAAAGAGATGCTTTTTGTATATGTGAGAATGTGGCGGTGAACATCAAAAAAAAAAAAAAGAAAAGGGGCAATCTGAATTGCTTCTGGCATCTTCCCTAAGTGTTTTGTTTTCAAGGTAAAAATGTTTTGTTGAAATTGTAATTATGATCGGTCCGGTGTAATGTTTGTGCTCCCTGTAAACGCCGCGTCGCCCTGCAGCATACTGGTAATTCCTGTGTTTCAGCACCAGTGGAGTGGACAGTTCCCCGTGAATTGTTCTCTTTGTTTTTCTTCCACCAACAAAATAAATGCCCACTTTCAGTTTGAGGGCAGTATTGCATTAAGAACACAGGGAGGAGAGAAGGAGCGATTTAGTGAAAGAATGAAGAGATAATCTAACATAGGTGGCTGTTGTTTTTTGCTGTTTTTGGGGAGGAAATATGTCTTGCCTTTTATCTGAGTGGTGATGTGGGATCATTAATTTGCCTGCTTCTTCTCTCCCTACTGCTGCTGAAGCCTGCCGTTTCAGTCGATTGCTTGCGGTCGTTAAGACAAGAGGCAGGATGGAAAGAGGGAAAAACGTTGACGAGACAGAGAGACGAAGCACAGATTTATGTAGACATGCGTGCTTACATACAAAGAAGGCGTACAATGGGGTTGGAGACACACACAAACAGAGCCACACACCTACACAGACACAAAGAAATTGATTCCTTTCATTGTCTTGCATGCACGTCAGTGGGCACACATCAGCCTAATCGCAGCTACTGTGTAAAATGGAAAGCTCAAATGAGGAGCTGGATGGACTGATGGACTGTCTTCATTATGTTCCAGTCTGCCACTGAAAACCATTGGGAGGAGATGTGGAGGTAAGAGAGGTTTTAAATCACCATAATCCCCTCGCAGTGCCTTTTCACTCCCGCTTTTAAGTCGCCGCTCTTGCTCTCTTTCCTTGTATCTCTTCCTATTTGTCCATGTCAAACTACCCATGTGAGGAAAATAGGTGCCCTTCACTGTGAAATAATGTCGAGCTTTTTCTTCAAATAAAGAAAAAAAAAAAAAAAAAAGAGGTCCACTGCTGTGGCCCTTGAGGGCTTCCAAACTACCAATCAGTATATTCCAGTGGGCCATGCAATCATTTAGAAGTAGCACAGACCCCTGCTGGTACCTCCCCTAATTCAGATCATGGTATTATTAAATGCTCCTATCAATTAGTAGTGGTTTAAGGACTGCTTAGGGCAGCAGAACTACACCTCAGTGATTCAACCTGTCATCTTTTATAGATGTTGGTGAGTCTAAGGCACATCTGCCCTCAGAGGCACCAGTGTGCTGAGTGGTCAGCCGTGGAATCCATTCTCCAGAAGTGGTCCAATAAAGTAGGGGAATAATGAGCAATGGAGTGTGAAAACGTGAGGCTTGGATGAATAACAAGGTCAGTATTATTGCATGTGCTTCGTTTATATTGATGATGGGACTGAGCGATCCTGGTTAACAAGTGCGCCTTTTTAGAGCACTTGAACACATACTGTGGAGTTTTTATCAGGACCAATTACACAAACTAACATTGATTCTGTTTTAACCAGAACTGAAAGCAAACCAGTGCAGCATTTAATGAGCCTCGGTGCTATTAAAACCTGAATTTTTCACTGTAACCCTGCTATTAAAACATTCTAAATTAACCCAGTCTTTCAGAGGAGTAGCAGCTTTCTGTTACTGTGGATTTTACATTTGTGTTCACTAATTACAGGTGGGAGTATCAAAAAGACACTGTAATTTCAAAAATTACAAGACAAGATAAAGAAGGTGCATTCATATTGAACCTAAAGGCACAAATAAATAGGCCTAAATTAGCTACAATTATTCACAACATAGCTATAAATTAAACACAAAGGGACAAAAGCTGAGAACACAAGACGACAATACAGATTGACAGATTGAGAGCGAAAATGACATTTAAGGGTTCTGATCTGGAGAAAAATATTACAAATTGCTGAATAAAATGAATAGAGTGAATCCAGTCGTGATTCCAACCTGAGTGGTTTATCAACAGGGCATTTATCTAGCCAACCCACTGACCATTGTTCTCCACACCCAGCTTGACATCTCCACAGAAGCCATTGTTATGAAGGTCACTCCACGGAAAGAAATGAAAAGGGTTTCATTGCAGAAAGTTCAGGCTGAGGGCCTGCACTTCATTCAGCTTCTGCTGCATTATGCTCCAGTGGATGACTTACACCATTCACAAAGTACAATGCAACGTGGCCTCTGCAGCTCCCAACTGGACCACATGAATGAGGAGACCTGGAGCCAGGCCATTGGTACTTTGTCAAAAAGTTACCCTAAGTTGGATGACAGCCTCCTGGGAGGCTACATACATAGAGGAAGGTCAGGTCCAAGTGTGGATGAGACTGTATCTGCACCTGAGGATGTTTGTGGGGTTTTTTGTCAGCAATATCAGCAAAATGTTTACGTCATACTGCACTGAATTATTTGTAGGACTCCTGACTTACTTGTGTTTTGCACTTTAAAGTTCATGTGTTCATGTATTTTTGTATTTCATGTTACAGAATGAATTAATTGTGTCAGCAGTTTTCCCAGTATATTTTTTCTTCTACATCTTCTACATCATCTTTCTATTGTCTACATCACAATAATGACCAACCTCACATGCACAAACCATGGAGACTAATCTGGGTCTGTTGTTTAAGCATGCAGAGAAAAAGAAGTGATCTTTAAAATATAAAACTAAAACAGGATCTGGAATATACAGTTTCTGGTACCTTTTTAGGTACGCTAAATAAATATTTCATTAAAATGTGTGCAGTGTATAAATGTGCAATGTATCATAGCTATAGCTACAATCTTTTGAATAATGGCCATTGTCAGCTATTTGCAACTCCCATCACACACACACTTTTAGCACATTAATGAGGAAGCTTCTTCGAAATCTTCAACTGGTGAATGAGGAGTAATAAATCTGTAGATGAGAATGTGTGTGTTTGTTTTCGTGCATGGCAGAGAAGCTTGTTTATGTGTCATAAAAGTTGTGCATGGACATGGAATTCAACTCTGTCTTTCAATTAAGCTTATAATGAGCTGACATAAAGGTCAAGCATGGACAGCGCAGGAGAGCTGTGCACGTTAATGAAAGGAAACTTCTCAGAGTGGAGTAAGTATTATTTAACTCTGCAATAAGATATCTCCATGTCTCATACCTAACAACATCGTCCTACAGTGTGAAGCCGCTCACTTAAAATAGAAAATAACGTCTGACCTTTGATTACTTTTCTTACCAATACATACAAGGTGAACCACACAACATACACATTCATATACTGAGAAAGAAAGGTTCTCTTACCTCCGAAATCCAATCCCAGAAGTCCCAGTTTTACTTCTATTCTCTGTACAGCAGCTCCCAACAGCAGCCAACAGGGTCGAGCTGAAAGATATATTTTAATACTCCTGAAGAATGTTTTGACCATCCCGTTCAGAGGAAGGCTGTCTCAGTCAGAAACATATCAGGATCAGCCATCAAAATTATAATTCCAATAACCCAGCTTGAAAGATTGATGTATATGTTGGCCATAGACACACATTCTAATCCAAATCAATGTCTTTACTCTCAAACAAATGCCTGGCATGAAGATCTGGGTCTTTTTTTGCTCTTTTCATTCGTTCCACTTATGCCACTCATGCACATACTATATGGTCTAAATATATATAAATATATTTCTACTATGACTGTACTGTCATACATTATTTCAGCATGGGGGTAAAGAGAAGCCTGTGGAGGAGTAGTTGGCAGTGGTGCCAGCCACCCCGGCTCTCTGACAAGATTACCTCTCCACCCAATTCAATTAGAAGCCCACTTCCCCCTTCAGGATCTCCATAATCATAACAGATGGCTCTCTAAGAGACACCCACCATCTTTCACCTCCAAGAGGCCTGGAGAGGAGTGGAGCTGGAGAACTCATCATGGCACAGCAGAAGATCATGTTGAGTCTTTCTCACTGTATGTCAGAGTAATACTTCTTTTGTAGCTGATGACGCGTGTGTGTGTATGTGTGCGGTGCACAGACACTACTATTTTAGCATGAGTGAAGGCATAGTCAGTGTGACAAAAACAAGCAAAATGGAGCAAAATAGCAAAAAAAGTCTTGGGACAAAAAACTGCACTGGAGAAAATGGAGCAGATTTTCTTTTACACGCGTCTAAGAACTGAGCGTATAGGCTTCATTACTTCAGATGGAGACTCTTTACAGTGCAGCCACTTGGCTTGACTGATTGGCACTCAATATTGTTTTGTGTTTTGTAGGATCTGGTTTGTGTTAAAACACTGACTCCTTTCTTCTTGTATCTAGCTGTCAAAATAACTCACCAAAGCTATCTGCTATTTGTGAAAGAACAAAAGATGAGAACAGATGAGTTTCAATCATTTAGGTCCACTGAGTCTTGTAATATCACGGTTTGGCCTAGGGGGTCTGAGGAGGAGCAAGTAAGAAGTCAAAAGCTTCTTTTGTCTTCTTCATAGCATGTCAGAAGTCTTAGTAAGAAATTTGACATTGACAAATGGTTGTTGCAAATTATAGTCTGCCCTGATACCTGTCTTTATCATAGTACATTCTATATAGAATCATTTCCTTGTGAGGTCCTCCACAGTCTGCTCTAGTCAACCATTCTCAATGCATAATAATACTCAGACCACTCAACCTCTCTGCTCCACTGTGCTCTTCCTTAGAGACTTCAAACATATTCAACTCACGAAGTACTCACCAGTCACCACTGTGATTGTAAAAAACAGCACAAAGTTCAAGCTCACATAGTTCATACATGAAGAACATGCTGCTAGAGGATCCACCATTAGCATGTTAGCTAAATCCAGCATGTGCCTGTTGGTCATGTGACAGCATTGGGTGTGTTTGATTCGGGTCACTTAGTGTGCCTACTGGGTGGTGCATTAAACCAGTGCTTAATTAAGGTTGATGTGACTGTTACAACAACAGCAAATGTAATTCATTAGTTCCACCCCCACAAGAAACATAATGACTACCGGAGGTTATAAAAGCATTATTTCTTTATAGCCACACTAGCTGCATGGTTCTATAGGTTGGTACTGATACTGATATGTCGGTCCATCACTTTGGTCCAAATATCTCAACTGCTGGAATAATTGCCACAGAATTCTACCATGAAATTATGATGGCAGAGATATCCATGTCACACAGAGGATAAAGCCTGATGACTTTGATGATCCCCTGATTTGATCTGATTCAGTATAATACAGTATCTATGATGCACCATCACACAACTTTGTACAGATAAGTTCCCAAACAATCACCCCTTATGACTTTGGCAAACCTTTAACTTCTAATTAAGTGTTTGTTTGTCTTATTGGTCAAATGTTTATGTCTAACTATCAGACAGATGGTCATGAAATGTGTTGCATACACTCATGTTCCCTTTAGAATGAATACTAATGACTCTAGTGATCTCCTGATTTCCTTCTGAATGCCATGAGCCCGCATGTTTGAATGCCCATCTTTATGGCATAAATAAACATGTTTGAAGACGGGTACAAAATGGCTTCTATAGTTTATTTCTCCATTCATGACAACTGCCTATTTCAGCTATATTTAAGATTAAAGTTATGCATAACTTTAACTTTTAATGGTCAGGTGGGTGACAGGTTGAGTGACAATACAGAGAAAATTTATTTGAAAAGTTAATTTATGTTTGTTTTACAATTGTTTTATTTTATTATGACATACAATTTAATTTGTGATTGAGATGCACATTAGTGTTGGTCACTGTTAAGACCATGCAGCCAGAGGAATGCAGATAGGTGAAGCAGATTCTTGTCTGTGTGGGTTAATTGTTCGTCAATCTGCTCTTCCTCACCTAATACAAATGAGTGAAAGCATTAGCTGAGTGTTGTATCCTCAGTCTTCTAACCTCTTGTTTAAGGTAATTAATTAAACCTTCACACTGAAAATATGCTTATAATAAGTTTCCCTGTGTTGTTTTATGTGTCAGGAAAATATGTTTGCACCTGCCTGTACATTCTGATTGCTTACACTGCATTTGTTAGCAGTTAAGGTAGTCATGGTTACACTCATGTGTTCTATAAGATTTATACATTTTATTTAAAGTGCTTATTTTATCACTGTAAGAACTCGTTCGTGTCAATCAGGATAAATGAGTTAAAAATATATGATTCATATCATAAACTAAATGGCATCTGATGCCTTGGTTAAAAAGATCATTGAAATAATTTAGAAAAGGTTAAGAAGACACTGTGGTCCTGAACTGAGTGTGTTCAGACTTGAAAATATGTATTATAAATGTATATATAATTGAGACTTAATACAGATAAGTGAAGGCATGAGCCGTGTGTTGTTTCCTCATTCTTCTTCTGCTACTATTCCCCTTGTTTAAGAGCACAACACAAGCTTCATTCTACCTGCCTCAGCTCAACCAGTGCTCCGCCTCTTTGTCTTTCCATTTCTGGATTAGCTAGAAGATGGCAACAGCATGGGCCACCACACTGAGCTTCACAGTGGCTTTCCATATTTCATCCAGGCTGTGGTCTAAATTTTAGTTTGTCCTATACTCTGACCAAATACCTACAAAATAAAAGACATTCACATCAGCCTCTGCTGTACTCTTAATGCTAAATAATAATCGTTAGCATGTTAACATGTTAGCATGTTAAACTACAACAATATACCTGTTGACTAGTATGCCATGTCATTGTTACCATGTACAGCCTCAGAGCAGCTAAGCGTGGCTGTAGATACTTTTCTCATTTTTCTACAACCACTGAGTTTTTCTTGTCTTAACAGTAGAGACAATGTTGCTACCGTTGCCTTAAGCTAGATCTTGTTGTTCATCCAATTGTTCCCATTGAGTTACTTCTGTGTGTTTTGTTCATGTTCCAGTTTATTATCAACATTTTATCATTGTTTGATCGCTGTCGGCTCATCTGCTGCATGCCTTGTAGGAGTATCTCTCTTTGTGTGCCTGAAGATCTCAAGGTTTAATCATCATGTGTGTGATTTTGTGTTTTTTTCTCATTGTCGATGAAATATTATATTTTCATTGGTAGGGACTTTGTATGGCTTAACAGAGTTTAGGTCAGTCAGTAAATTGAGAGTCCAGACAGTCAATGTGGGTTGTACAGTGATGGTATTCCCCCTACGGTATTGTGGGACCAGAGCAAAATGTCCTGCTTGGACATCAAACTCCACTTGTGATGCCTCCAGAGGTGGTTTCCTTCTCCTTCATTCTGGAACAAGTCACTCTATTTTTCATGTAAAATATAAAATTCTGCCTTGACTGCGGCTCATGCAGAATGAATGAGGCCCCAGTTGTGTCATCTTATGATACAATTTTAAAATACCAAACACATCTGTCCCTTTGTGGCGCCTCAGGCTAAGGCACATACCATGTCCCCATGTCGTTATGAGTTTGGGTCCAGCTTCGGAGCCCTGTCTAATGCAATCCCAAATTTCTTTCTCACCTCCTCTACTCCTTTAACTCCACACAGCATGACTTGAAAAGACCAGAAACTTCATCAAAAAGAGTGTTCTGGTCATTGGCTGTGTGCTGCATGAATGCAACATTGTGACTTTTTGCATGTGATGGAAATCAAGTTTCTCCCGTTGAGAGGGAAGGTGGCACAAATGTGCCTATTGATGTACACAAAACAGTGGATCAAAGGCACAAACAACAAGTATTTTTGTTTTGTGGAGATGAGAATGCTCAGAAAATAGTAAGCAAGCATCTAAACAACAGGCGCTGCAGTGATATTGCTCAAGCCTTTTTTGTTTTTTAATACCACTTTTCTTCATTTTTCTTGAACAGCGATGATGAAATGCTATTGTGGTCAAGTCAATACTGTTAAATTACTTTTCAAAATAAGATACAAACCACAAATCTGTATATGTGTGTCTTTAACAATTATTCAAGACCTGGCTTGAACTGTGAGAGGAATAAGACAGCAATCATTTTTCTTTCTTCATTTTATTTGTGTGTACTAGTGTGTGTGTGTGTGTGTGTGTGTGTGTGTGTGTGTGTGTGTGTGTGTGTGTGTTTGCGTGTGATCAAAGCATCTTTACCCCACCATGTGCTGATCCAGCCTAGGCCAGATAGAGCTACTTAGTCCCCATAATGTCCTGGGGTCCCCTCTCATCGTTTCCTTTGAATCCTGTCACAGATAACAGTGCAGATTATATGCCTCTCCTGAGTCACTTTCAAGTTGACTGTACTCCAAAATCGCAAATCTCTCAATCTGACTGTGTAAACATTTGCAGCGGAGAGCAGCACTATCCAGGCTTCCATCTGACTATGTTGTTTTTTGTTGGTGAACAACTGGAAGGAGTTTTTGTATGCAATGTTGTCAAGGAGGAGAAACAACATGCATGGTGCACCATGGTGGTATTGTCTTTGTCAATCTAAGTTCTTCTAAGAAGAATCTAAGTTCTTCTTAGTTCTTCTGTAACATCTTTTGCAATCATTTGTAGGTCGGCCATTTCCAATAAACTTGAAATTCAATGTGTAGCTTACATGGTATGTTCAACATAGTGTACAGCTGTTGGAGGTCCTTAGCTGCAAACAAACTGCACAACATCAACCAGCAAGGAGCCTCATTTCTAAAACTTTCCACACAATTCATAGTACAGATTTCCCCACATGGATCACCATGTCCGTGGTGATCCATGTGCACCAAGCTCGTGTGTTTATGTTTGTGTTTGGGCATGTGACTTTCTCTGTGTAGAATGTGATTACAAGTTTTAAGTTTTTCAAATTCATATTCAGGTCATATCGACCCCAAGTACCCCAGTGAAAAAGTGCAAAAGGAGAGTTAGTTTGGCAGTGGGTGTGGTCATAAATATCATATTATCTAAATATATCTATTTAGATCTAATCATGTCTATGTTTTCCTGCATGTCATTAAACCGTAAATATACCCATTGTTGTGGCCAAGAAAGATGTTTCTATGGTGTGTTGGTGTTGAAGTCCCTGGGCATGTGTGGATACAGGAAATTTAAAAGGGACAGATGGTGATAGTCTAAGTTGGAAAACTGTCCTTTAGCTGTATGCTCATGAGACAAGTACCATAAGAGCAAGTACAGTCTGTTAAAGTGTCTTTGTGCAAGTAAGTGAGTCCACCAGCTCCACAGTCCCTGATCTGTGGTAAAATATGCTTCATATTCCCTGAGGAGGGCTATGCAAAACACCAAATTTTCAATTTTTAAAGAGTATCCCAAAAAAGGCAGTTATAATGAAAGTATGGTGTGAAGGAACAGGCAAAAGGAGAAGGAGCTGTTAATTGTGTGCATAAATCTGTAAAGCTCCTCTCTCTTTCATGTACCTTGTTTCAGAGCAAGTGCTGTGCGCATTTGGCAGTGAACATGCAATTTAATCCTCAGACTTCAATGTTGTTTTCATACTCAGATGACGGGCGTGATGATGGAGAAAAGTTCAACCACAGTGCAGCAGGTTCAAACATCGGTGAATCCAACTTTATACTGTATAGAGGAGCTGCTACATAATCATTCTGACTACAGTACTGCAGTTTAAAAAAGGCATTTCACAGTGAGAGAAAATCCACAGGTGGCTCCGAAAATATAAAAAACCTCTTTGGTTGCATTAGGTATCTGCATAGAGGAACCATTTCAGACACTATCACTGGGGCAAATTACATCCCACAATGCCACATCGGCAACTGAATTAAATCCCTAGATACTGTACATCACAAAGCCGAGGATATTACTATCTATCAGGACCCCACCCACTGCCAAATTATAACTATCCTTTTCTCAATTCTAGCTCATCTTAGACTACTGTAAGTAGCACCCCATGCAGTGTTTCCCTTTGCTAATGGTCCTGCTGTCTAGCCTAGGAGGGTAGAAGCCTGAACTCTGTCAAATTTAATCTTTTAATAACGTTTAATACTGAAGACAGAGCACCCGCCTCCGTCTTCCCACCCCCTTACCCATTTTTTGTGATCTGGGCTGGGCCACTGTTCCCTCACACAGTCAGTAGAGCACTTAGCTTCACCAGGCACACGTCAGCAGTCGGTGGATGTGACGACTGAGAGGCGAGGAAGATGAGGTGGAGGGGTTTGGAGGGTGTGGGAGGAGGGGGGGGTACACAGGGCCTTGTTAATGGGTACACAATGTGCCAAGAGACAAGAAGCAGCACAATCCAGCAGACAGCGCTGTCATCACAGAGGGAGAGACAAAGTGGGAGGGCGACAGAGAGAGAGGGAGAGAGTGTGAGAGAGAGAGAGAGAGAGAGGGGGGTTATTATTCTTCCACTTTGTTTATCGGTTATCACTGGTGAGCACACAGACACGCAAGGACCAAAGCATTAAACACACACGGAGAGGCTCACACAGGCAGTGACTCTCACACACAGGACACACACGTATGCACACACTCGGCGGTACGCAGGCAGACAAAGACACACGGAGAAACGAGGAAATGAGCAAGACCCACATTCACACCCACATCTACACGTTCAGCATGGTTAAGTGAATCTTCTAAATCACAAGCCAGTATTCAATTCATTAGGGAGCTCTTAGCAGCTGTTCTTGTCTAACCACATCAAGGTGAAGATTTAACACATGAATCTAACACTGAACACTTAGATAAGTCTGCTTTTCTAAGAGATGGGGGAATTCTCTTTATAATAGTCCGCCTAGAAATTGGTTTTAAAGCCTAAGTCATAAGTAGCATTTATAAGCCGACAGTGTACTGCAAATGAAATCAGAATCGATGTATTCTCACAGGCAATATGGTGGGTGTGCGAACCAAAAAAAAAAAAAAGCCCTGCATTAGGCTTTGATTGCTGCAGTGGGTGCAGACCTCCAGTTAGAACTTGTTGAATCTTTTGCTCAGTCTAATTCACCGGCGGTAATTAGATTGTTGCCTGCAGTTGGTTGCAGTAATGTGATCTACTTTTTACATGAGCTACGGATGTTTCCAGTTTGTTTTCACATTGGCTAAATGGACCGTTTGTGCCAGGATGATTTCATTAATTATGACTCTGGTTTATTGCAACTGAGGTCTTATTTCTTCAGCTTTGGCTGCATGTTTTTTGGGGTTTTTTTTTTTGCAGTGTACTCACCAGTTAAGTCAATCAACAGATTAGCCAGATTATCTAAACCATTTTGCTAAATGTGTGTCTACACAAGAAAATATGAGGTCAAAACTGAAAATCGGATCATAAGCACTGATAAATATTTACAATAGACAGTTTATTGTTCGCTTTCATTTTCTCTTCCAAATAAGTTTGTTAATTAACCTAATCTGGCAAGTTGCAAAATATTGGTACTAAGCGTGTGAGTAAATGTTCACTGATGACATATTTCATTTGTTTTTTTACAATATCCACTCTTGCAAAACGGTATCCATCTCATAGCAACCAAAGCATAATTCAACATTTTTATTAGGCACTCAACAGTAGGGTAAATATTGAAAAAAGCATTAAGCTGTTATTATATTATTAAGAGTGGTGACTAAAACAATTAGAATAAGATGCAAGTTGTAATAAATCAGGATCATTATTAGCATTATTTTAACATGGTAAGAAATTGGTTCATATCGTGCCACTCTGTACAAACAAGTGCTGTTTAACACATTATAACCGCTACTTCCTGTGCATGCCACACTTTACACAGTCTCCTTAATATGTCAATGCACTTATGCATCTTTTAGGAAAAACATGGTCATATGTATTGGGTGATTTAGTAGCTGTCCTTAACACCTTTTAGAGTGCCTGTATTAAGAAATAATTGCTTGAGCCCATTATGAAAATACACAGTACATCAAAATGTAGCATTTGAAATACATTCCTCGGGTATTTTAATAAATTACATCAGCTTAATTACTCTCTGTTTATCGCTCCTTACTAAGTGATGGATTGCTTTTAAACATGATGGATGGATGAGAAAAATTTAATGAAAGGGGTCACTCAATTTGGGAGTCCATTAAATCAGCTATTCACCTCCTCATCCACCCATTTTTATCTAATTCTAGGAAAACCCATCCCTCCATTCAGCCTGCATGTTTGGTTCAGGGAACAAATATACTACCTACTTTTGTTTTTGTTTTTTACTGCAAAAAACTGTAACATTGCAGATGTACACACAATAGATTTTAGCCACCTCACTTTTAGCCAACAAAATGAGCTATCTCACTTTAGATCACTTTTATTCCACTCATAGCTCATCGGAGAGAAGTTTAAATTGTCAGAGCACCAGTTCAGAATCATTTTCAGGCTGGTGCATGACAACTGTAGCTGAAACTTTAGCAGCTTTTAGTACACCAGACTGTGTGTTCCCTTTTTTGGGGTGATTTTGCCATTTGGATTTATTTACTGCATCATCTCCATCAACAGACTCCACCCTCTGGAGCAAACAGACAAACCTCCAGTGGCAGTATCCAACAGTCTGTGAGATCTCGCCAGTTGAGTACACTGGAGCCTTTTCTCTGTTAATGTGTGGCTTGTGTCAATGTGGTACAATTGCTCCTTTTAAGCTTCCACAGAAAGCCAAGGAAGAAAATGTCTCCAAAAGCCAAATAGCAGCAATTTCCTTACATCTAAAATTCTGATTCCAAAGAAGTCAAATACTGCCAGAGAGAAGTAGAAATTTCTCATGATTGGTTCTGGAGCAGTTAGGATTCAGAGCACTCTGCTGGAGCTTGCACAGTATGCACTCTGATTAACTTAAGCAAAGGCTCTATGTTTATACTCAGCTGTCAAAAACAATAAGCTCATGGACAAAATGGTGGGCAGATCAGGTTGGCAACGGAAGGGGGAGGTCACACAGAGAGACTAACAGAGACAGAAGAGGGAAGGAAAAAGAGACGGAGGATACAAGGGATAAGCTAAGAGAAATATGTGGGACTGCATGTGTGTGTATTGGGTGTGCGCATGAGCAAGCGAGTGCGTATGTTTGTGTGTGAGACAGACTACGAGACATGCCTCCACCAGTGCTGAGGGCAGCAGGATTTTGGCAGAAACAGCGCTTTCGTGGGTGGAGGGGAGGAGAAGGGGACGAGAGAGTCGGAGGGATGGAGGAGGAGGAAGAGAGAGGACTTGGCCGTGGAACTGGTGCCCGGCCATGTGGTGATGGCAGGGTCGTGTCAGGCCTGATTGGCTTTGGTCTTTGATGGAGGTTGACCTTGAGAGCTTACTGCCTTTAACTGACTCTGACTGCTCAGTGAACACCAGCCAGACACATTCCCATGCTCTGTCCCCGAGGCCACAATCAGCGGGAGGCAGCCACACATGCATGAGAGTGTACAGATGCGCACTTCACATGCTAACACACGCTGGATGTGTGCGCTGAAGTCACTGTCGCTGGCACTACACCAACTATCAAGATTTATTAAAAGGTCAGTTCACTTGAATTACAAAAAGCATATATTTTCTCACTTACCTCTGGTGTCTACCAACATGCGGATTATTTTGGATTTATTTGCCCTCGCACTGTGTTCCACTCTCCCACTTGTGGGAAAGTTTCATTCACAAAACCCATGAGTAAAAACACAAATTTCATACCATGGAGCAGAAAGCCATGCTGTTTGAAACCAGCAGATGCAAACATCATCAGCTGTATTACAGGAGCTGAAACAATTAGAAAAGATTAACACAGCTGCTGAACATGTAGGCAGAACCCTACTGTGACAGAAATACTGGACGATTTGTGTTACACTTAAATAGTACAGAATTAGCTTAAAGGAGATTAACAGTCACAGAGAGACACTATCTGACAGTAGACAATATCATACAGTAGGTAAGTGGTAAAAGGTGCCTGGATATGTTGAAAATTGTGGAGCAACTTGAAAAGATGGATAATTGTCATAGCATCTGGCTCTGCCCTTCATTTCTACACATAGGACCTCTTGGACTGAGTCAAGAAACAGCTACCCGCAGTGTGTTTACCCTGCACTGCATGCCACAAAATAAAATCAATAGGGCTGATGCAAAATATTTATTTCCACGTTACACGAAAAAGAGCTGACTCTTTGATTCACGTAAACAAGAGAGAGTTTAAGTCATATTTACTGCTCAAATTAAGTTCACAAACAGTCACAACACAGAATCGAGTAGAGCAATAGTGGTTACCTTTGTTACTGATTTATTTTTTTAGAAAAAATAGATTGGATGAGAGGGGCACATCAGAACAGTTACCTGTTCAACTTTGTAGTAGAAAATGTTTCACTTTTAGCCAAACATAGACCTATTTTCAACAAAAACATTTGTGGGGGTCGAGCCAAACTGCAGGACTGTGATCTCAGTTTCTCAGATTGTTCATCAGCTTGGAAAGAGTTAGACTCAAGCTGTGAAGAGAAGCCAATATTAAAGTGCCAAAACCTGCAGTTCCTCTGACAGCCACTTGAGCCTGGTTACAAAACAAGTCAACCTTCATAAGCCCTCATATTAAAATGTCCAACTTCACAGCAGAATTTTTACAGCCTGGTCTCTATAGCTTCCCCGTTTATGACAACTGTACTGAGGCTAGAACTCACCTCTTCAAATTATATTAAGGCTTAAAGTTGTTCAGAATTAACAGTGTGACCATATTCTTAACTTCACATATAGCTATTGAGAAACCTTTGGGTGACGTCACAGATACAATATTCATATTTATACTGTCTATGGTTACCCACATACACTGATGATGATAAAATTGTGTTTGGACTAGTAGATACCTGCAGTGTGTTCTGTAACAATAGTTAACGTTGCTTACCTCAAACAATCTGTCATTAAAATGCCAACGCGTCTCTGATGCAGATAGAAATGTTCCAGTGCACCCATGTATGTGTGTATGTGTGTAAGCACCCTTGCGGATTTATGCAGATTGACAGACTATGATTGACAGCCAAAGCATGCTGTGGCAAACCATTCGGAACAGGTTTGACTGAACCAACTCAAAGGGTGGTCCAAAAATGTGTAATTTGTTTTTCTACTTCTTTTTGTCAGTCGCTGAAAAAGTAAAATGATCATTGATATAGACTGCTTAGATATAATCACCTGATTGTCAGGATTGTCTGAAAAAAGGGATTATATATAACTTGTATAATAGCACCGTGTTTCCACTGCATGATAGGGCTCAGCTCGCTCATTCTTGTGGATAGTCCCTGCTACAGTACTTGGTACTGCAGTGATCACCTGAGTCCAAATGAGATGAAGCGATAATAAAAAGTGACATGAAAACACTGCAGTCCACTCGTTGGTCAGAGTAGTGTAGCATAGTGAGTGTATGCTTGAGCATGCGAGAGAGAGCAGCAAGAGAGTGGCAGTGAATGTGAGCTGAGCAGAAGAAAAGGTCAGCAGTGAAGTTGTCTATCCGGTAGTAAATCCACAGTGAAGGTTACAGTGAAGAAAAGCTGCAGTCCAGAGTAAAGCTTGTGCATTGTTTCCCAAGTGCTGGAACAACGTCGCTATAACAATCAACCCCACCTATGTTGAAGAAGTACTACCTGCTGTAAAAAATAAGTACAGACACCGAGTTGGGGCAAGTCATTCCATGCAGTGGAAAAATGGCACAAGAGACAATTCTAAGTAGGGAAACATGATGAATGGGACATGTTCTTTTACATGACCTGTGCATGCCACTTAAGACAGGTCAGTTCGTATGGGTGGGTCTTGCAAGAGGTCCAGTGTGCCAGTTACCCTGGATAATCCGCAGAGCATTTATCACCCACTTACCTCCGATGAAGATCATTTAATGTGCTTGAAAGCTCCACAATAGCCGGAAAAGGACATTGTGGTCAGATTGTCTTCTCAAATGCAGCTTATTATTTGATGTACCCTATAGTGTCACATTACATAACATTTAATCTATAAGAGTTCAGTGACATGAAAAGTCAGAGCAGGGAGTAAAGCTCTGGTCTTGACCCTTATTAGCATATATTACCCTATAGCTGTAATCTGAAGCTTAAAGCTTTGCAGTAACCTTACCACCCAGCCTTTCAGAAAGTTCAAAAAGTCTTTTCTAAGAAATTGTAGTGATAATAGTGCAACAACACATGGACATGTGTGTCATACTATCCGGCTGTGAATGAATCTGAAAGGATAGTCAAGACCCGAGGCACCTGTGGTGGTGAAGGTCACACGTCTGAGTGGTTTGTGAAGGACACAGGAAAGTGATCCTGCCTTTAAAAACCCCACTGACATCACATTAGCTGGTGTCCAGGGAGACATCGAAGCACACACACACACACACACACACACGCACGCACGCTCACATACACAGCAGCACACAGAGCCATTCAGGCGATCCTGTTTCACCTTTAAACATGTGATTTGTGGGAAATCCTCTCAAATTGCACACAAGATCCATGTTCTCCCTTTGGGCAATATATATAAGAATCAACACTCGGAGCAGCCACAGATGACTGGTGGGATTTTTGAGTAAGCATGTATTGACATGTGTTTGTTGAAGTTGTTTTGGTACACAGACACCAAGTTTACACACCGCAGTTGTTGATTGATATTTTCTGTGCACAGGCCAATCAATAACCAAGTTCTATTTCTCTGGTCCTCTTTAACTGAACCTGTGTTTCTTCTTGGAAAAGACAATACAACGTGGCCTTGATTGATTGTAAAAATGTATTATTCAAATACATGCGGCTGTGGAGCAAACAACGTTTCTGATCCATTTTCTTATTCAACTGTATGAAAGCCAGTCTGCTTGATGACTGCTTTTGTTGTTAAAAACTGCTGCTTGTTTTTTTTTTTTTTTTTAAAGCCTACACTTTGAGATAAGTACCAAGCAATTTTGTGACGGAGTTGGTTGGCATTCAAAGATAACAGAGGACTCTGAAAACCAAGAGATTTTTAGCTTCAACAAGGGGAAAATACAGTAGTAATCACGGTGGATGATTTGACTGATCAAAGGCTGTATACATTGCAGCCATTGTCACATGGGTATCTTTGGTTAGTAAGACATGTTATGGTGTAAGGGCATTCAAATAAGGTCATATATACAGCTGGAAAATAGGACACATACCTCGGAGAATGCTCTGCTTTTTCACGCTGTCAAAAGCAGGTGTTAAAAAATGGTTTTGTGCCTTTTAAAAGACACATTATGAAATAAAGAATGACTTCTGGGGAGAACTAAACACCAAGGTAAGCAGGGACAATAAATTAATTCACTAAATTAGCAAAGAGTGAGACTGTCCTTTAGCTCTGCAGTCTGCTGGGTTTTAGGGAGAAATATATTTTTTAGTCTTGTTTATGTCCATGCACCATCTGTATAGTTGCTGGTTACATTAATACTTTACAAGCAAAATATAACTCAGGCCTATAAATTATGATATACTGCACACTGAAGAATAAACTATGTAGTATTGAGTAATTAGAACTAGTGCTACCTAGAATACTTTTAACATTAACATTCGGCACAACACGTTAATACTTTTTATTATACTTTCATTTTAAACTTCTTATCTGAAGTCCATCTAAATCTACTTTTTCTGAAGGAGGTTTTGAATGTGGGACTCTGGAATATATTTAGATAGTGAGAGTGCTAAGACAGGTAGTCACAAGTGAACACTTCTTCCAGCATTGCATTTACCATCAATATTTGACACCTGTAGCACTTAACGTACTCTTTAGTGTTCAGCGCAGCCATTTATGTGTGGAGCAAACGTAGCAGTAAAAAGTAGTTTGTTGTTAGATGAAAAATAACATTTTTCCTTACTCCATAGCATTTACATCAATGTTTATGACGGTGCACAGCACGCAAATAAGCATTGGAGTGTGAGATGTACAAAATTCAATTCTGAAAAAAAAGCTGTAATTTACACATTGCATAGTAGCACAACTGCTTGGTCAGATCAAGTAAAATGTTTCATGACCCATCATCAAATCTGCTGCTACTGTCAATATAAGTGGTATAATTTACCATGATTTATCATATAAAGTATTATTTTTATCCTACAAACGATTACAGTGACACCCACACAGGTGTTTTATCTGATTTTGTTGATGAAACATGAATGACCATGAATGACTGATTTTCCCCTCACTCGTCGTGTTTCCGTCGCACAACTTTATGCTTCTGACATATGCAGTGGTGATCCCGACAAGCTTCCTGTGTAGTATATGCAGGTTCTTCAGCGTCTTTTCACAGACATTTGTCTCACACTGACAACTTGAGCCAGAATCTTGTCGAGCTTTTTATCCTTGTATCCTTTTGTTTTTCTGCTGTAAGAATGCCTATTTCTGTGCATGTACACTGAGAGCAACGTAACCCTGAGTGAAATACCTTGTATGTGCATGCATACCTGGCCTGTAAAGGTCATTCTGGTTCATACAAAAAACTTTGTAGTTGTATTTCCATATGTTGTATAACTATAACATTCTCCTGTACTGACTTTTCAGAGGACTTAGATTGAATTCTGTTTGATGTATGAAGACAGTGACATTTCACAATGAAGTATAGTATGCCCCAGAAAAATCCTGCAGGTCTGTAGCTCTCATGTACTATTCATGCTATATATTTTATCTGACACAATCTCTGTTGGATCAGACAGCTGGTTGGATTTTCACCCGAGCTACAGTACATGCATGGCATGCATGGTAAAACGGTTTGCAATTTGCAGACAAAGCCCTTTGATGATAAAGGGCCCCTATGGTAACAAGAATGGAAACGTGAAAAGGACATAAAATGCTACTCTTGTTGAGTAGATCCAACCAAGCCCAGGGTTCTGTGTTTCTCGCAAATGCTTTTCTGCTGCAAACCTTTTCCTGCTCATCTCCTGGGTCTAAATATAGAGATATGGAAAAAGGCAAGAGTGAGTGAGAGCGAGACAGAGAAACATCTCACGCTGGCATGTTGTCAGATCATCTTTTTTTTTGTGCTGATTTTTCCAATTACGGCTGAGTGACATGTAGTGTAGCAAATGGCGAGGGTGTTGAAGCTCGATTCACTGCCGACAGCAGTTAATGAGCTTTTTATCATCTATTTATGTGATTTCTGTGAGAGAGCAGATGAAAGTGAAGATGTCTCAGAGAAAAAGCTTCCCAGACATCTCAAATTGTGATGAAATTAAATGTTTTTTTAACACCTGATCAGCTTTGATCACGATGTGCTTTTATCTCCTTTGTTATTTGTAGAAGCACTTATTGCATGCGTCACTGTAAAATCTTCCTTTGTAAAATGTGTCAGTGACCTGATGACAAAACTGTTTTATATAAATATATATATATATATATATATATATATATATATATATCATTTAGTTTATGAAAGCTTTATGCAGATATTTAGAGTTTCTCATTCTGTTTTAGAAGTTATTCCTGCTGAGAGCTAAAAAGTATTGAAGAGAAAGTACAGCTGTTTTAAACACTTTCAGTGAAATGATTACATATAATCCATTTCCATTTACAGATCAACGTCCTAGTTCTGAACACAGTTTTCAAGTGTAATCATAAAAATAAGCCACTGACAGTATTGAATGAATGAAGTAACTGGTGCCAAACTGTTCAGCGCTGGCTAATGTTGCTTTAATGAAATTTCACATTAATTAGAGATAGAGTTGTACGCTCACAAGTCCTTTACTGTCAAAGTAGAAAGGTCTCAAAATGAATCCAGAATAATCATATTCACACCTATTAAATCCAATTAAAACATGACTAGGATCTTAGATTTTAGTTTAAAGTTTCCTTTTGCTTTCATATTTGCGATCAGTCTGCTATCTGATGTTTTTAAATATTCATTTAACTATTTGACAAGCAATGTTCAAAACGCCTCAAACAGAAACCTGGATGACTTCCTGTTGACGACAGGCATTAATCACTGCATTAGTGGATGCCACGGAGCTTGGAGATGAATCATCCCTCAGAGGGACAGTCTATGGTGTCCTCTACCCTTCCCCTCCTCCGTCCCCTTCGTCACCCCCTGGGGATGTGTATGAAGCGCTGTGTAGGGGTAAGGGTGGAGGTGGGAGGGGTGAGATGCACACATGAGGTCTCGATGATTAAGAGTCCAGATCCAGTGACCATGAGTGTCAGCTTCTACGGCACACACACCTTCCAATTGCTCTGGTCTGGTAGAGTGTGAACCCTCCCCACCTGTCTCAGTCAAGGGAGGGAGAGGGGGACATACAACCCGTCATCCCCCACTGATGGATGGGGGACATTATGGCTCTTGGGGACAGGTGCCACTGACGATTAAAGGCCCCAGCCAGTGGCTTGGAAAGAATGGAAGTGGAAAGAGGAGAGAAGAAGGAAAGGGAAACTGTTGCCGCAGAACGAGTAAACACAAACGCTGCAGGGAAAGCAGACGTGAAACGAGTGGCAAGGTGGAGAGGAAGGAGGGGGCGTTGCAGGTAGAGGAGAGACAGATGGCGAGAGCAGTTTTCTTTCTGTGTTTGGATTTTAAGTGTGATACAATGCGACTGCTCGTGTACCACTACAGTGATCACAAAAGCTAACATGCCTGCTAACAGGTGTGGGAAACACTTTGCTTTGTCTTTATCGGACCTTTTTTTGATGCAACCTGACCACGGCAGACACACTCCTCTTTTCTCATCTGTTTGCTAGAGTCCTGCAGCTGCCCGCCTGCTCTCCTCTGCTCTGTGCTATGCTGTGTTGATGACATTTGTTTCCTAACCCTGTCAGCGAGCTATGGGGACGAGTATTACCTCCCCTGCCTCAGGGGCAATTCACCTGTGTGTCATTGGCACTCCCCCACCTCCCTGTCCTGTCACGGCATCATTGTTGTGCTACCTTGTAATTGCTTCCCCACACTGTTTGGTGCTCAATCATTTCAAGTGTCCATGGCCTCACCTGTGCTCAAATAAAGCTCTCGTTTGCAGTTAAATACATCATGAATAGTGTATGTTTAATTTCTATCCCCCTCATCAGCGCAGACACAAAAAGCTGGAGATTTATCTGAAATGTGGCTAGCTAGTGCCAAATTAGGCAGCCGTTGTCATGTCACAGCACACATGGGACCATCCATTCCTAGATAATGGTCGCACCACTAAAATGAACCCCCTATTGAGGTAAAATGTGACAAAAATAATCGTTGTGCTTCTCGTTTCTATTATCGATGTTATCATGGAGAGAGGGAAAGAGGCATTGTTGAGAGAAAGATGTGAGAGTAAAAGACAGAAGATAGTAAGGAGAAAGCAGCAGTCCACAGGGAATGGGCCACTCTTTGTTGATGCCCAGTTCAACAGACTGATTGCGGAATTGAATCTCTACAGGACCGAGGCAAGGAATAATGGGCCCCGGCTGAGAGAATGGAGCTATACTTTAGGTTTCAACTGCAGAGTGAAATGTACTGCCATCAGCAGAAAAAAAAGGACAGGAGTAGGGACCAATGTCTATCTCCGCAACACCAGTGATTATCTGGAAATTGCCTTGACATTCAGCTATAATTTGCTTTGTAATGACTGAAAATAGCTGGGGATGAGTCCTCCCAGATTGCTATGTTATCAAAAATTGCGCTCGTGAAAAACAACGTTTTCACATTTGCAAACAGCAGGGGGAACCACTTCATCAAACCGCCCCCCTCCCCCCTTCCAATTTTGGCTGTTGCTCCTATTCTGATCTCTGTTTTTTTTTTCCTCCATCTATTTTTTTTTTCAGCAAGACCAAATCCGCTAGTGTTTACTGTTATAATGTTTAATGTTTGCTCTTCTGCTTACCCATAATCCCTCAGCACACATTCCCTCTCCTCCTTGGCCTCTATATTAAGGCTCTGTCGTCATTGACGGATTAACTCCTCTGAACTTCTTTGGAATGATACAGAGCTAAAACATACTATTGAACTGTGCCTGGCTGTCATACCCACCACAACGTTTCTTTGTAGTGTGTGTGTGTGTGTGTGTGTGTGTGTGTTTTATATGTCTGTATGTGTTTTACTTGCATACTCTCAAGGGATTTCTGAATTAACAGTCCTTGTAAATGAAGAAGATTTTATAAGGACTGTAAAGCGCATTTAACAGTAACTTTGGCTGCTTTTCTATGAAGTCATATATAATTTGACTTTGATTTTCAATCAACAAACGAGTCACATTATGGACTAAAACATATGTTATTCTTAAAGTGCTGTAACAGTCAGACTAATCTAGAAGCTTCCACCAACTGCTGGTGTTCTTTTAAAATACTTCCAAACAAAATAGAGCGTCAACAAAAACTTTTCATGGTTGCTCTCTTATATGTATCCCACCTAATTATAATGAAAGGAGTGTTCCTTCTCAGTTAGCCAACGTCTGATAGGTTGTCATGTGGGTTTCTGCTTCCTCTTGAAAATGTCCCTTTATCAGTGAATCCGTACAGATACTGCACTGAGCCTCTTGCCAGCTTATCTCCTTTAGACCGTTAATTAGCACCAAGTGCAGCAATTACACTCGAATATCCTAAGCAACAAAGACACAAAAGATGGCCCCATACCTACCCCCACCCCGCCTTAGCCTGGCCTTAAAACTAGTCCAGCTCCCACAAATGACAGGAAGGCGAGATGGGGTGAGGAGAAGGAAATGAGGAAGGGAGGTTTTTGAGCAACACAAAGACAGAACTCGGATAAGGCTCCGCTGCCATATTTTAATTGGTTTGTCTCTCCTGAGAGGAGCCCCAAATCTAGAAGGTTTTAGGTCTCATCCAGTATATGTCTGTAAGTTTGTAACTATGTGCATATCCATGAGTGCAATTGTCATACATAAAACACAGGAAGTGATTGAATAACCAGCTGAAATGAGCGTGAGATTGACACTGCCGCTATTTCTGTGTTGTCAGATAGCCGCACAACGAACTCAGAGAGTATTTGCAAGAGTGATGGGTAAAATATAAACAACAATCATAAATTGGCTGTTTCTGAGAAGGTTTAGTTATGCAGGCTCTCTATGTTCCTATATTTGATGTTCCTATAACGTGAAAATGAACTATTTGTGGAAGCATTAAACTTGTTGCATTTGTGGTCACTGTGGGTAGAACTTTTGACAGCATACACCTGTCAAATTAGATAACAAATTGAAATTCATATTTTTCATATTCTGATTTTCCCTGGGTAATGTAGAAATCTATTATTACTCACTAATCTTCCTTTATGAGCTTAAACGTATGATGTGTGGAGTAATGGAGTCAGATCACATACGGTTAAACTTTACTCTGCATACTTATAACTGAGCTGAACTTAAACAGCTGGGCTCCAGATGAATACTGTAAGAACTCACCAAGGAGAGATCTTTTTCCTTTGGTAGACATGGCTGTTTACACACATCACATCTGAAGATTCCTCGGCATGACGATCAAACAGTTCTCTGCTGTCGGAAGCAGCTGATACAAGAGCAGAAAACCAACATAACATTATCTGACTCACTGAAAATTATCTATTAGCCTTCAATAACACTATCCGTCAGCTACTGAGAGCAGGTTATATGCTTCTAATGGTTTACGTTGCTTCTTAATGCATGGTGTCCCTGTGCAGTATGTCAAAGCCAGTACAAAGACATTGCTTCACCTAGAATGTGCTACAATATACAGACAATCATATTAAAAATATAAAAAAAAAACATTTTCATCTTATGTTTTATTTAGTGAGACGCATGCAACAAGATGAGGTGCTGTGGTTGTGGTACAGTATGATTGTAGGGGCCAAAAATTGTAATGGAAATTTAGGGGACTTATTCCCTGATACATACCTGCAGCTAAGTTGGGTTGTGTATTAGCAATTATATGTATGTTAGAATGGAATGAATGTAGTCAACAAAAATGCAGGTATTGTCGGATGGATGCATACTGTATGGATCACGCAACGCCGTTTCTGTCAGTATTATAAAAACCCTCGGGTGTTAGCTAGTTCTCCACATATACGCATTCGGCTGCTCTGTGAACAGCTGACTAGACAGCAACCAGGAAACTGGCAACCATCTGGTGCCATTAGGGATCCAGGTTCCCCCATAGCATTCATCATGAACAGCAAAACTCAAGGGGAAAGTAGAAGCACAAATTAGGATGTAGCACAATATCCTAATGGTTCTTGCAGTGTTTCAGAATTACTTTTAATTCTGGAGGGAGTCTGTAATCTACATCAAACAACAGCTGTGGCTATGGACTGTTTGTATATCAGTTAGCGAGATGTTTAACAGGCAGACACAAAAAGCTTTTTAACTTCATATTGTAAGTGGAAAACTACAGGAAACATCTGGCTGCTTATGGCAGCACTCAAGATCTTGACATTATAAGAGAACTGCGGAGCCTTTCAAAATTACCCATGTCCACTCTTGGGACCTTTTTTCTGATATTATCAGTGTTTGCTGTTGTGCCTACCTGGCACCAGTGAAGCCCTGAGTGTTGGTCTTAATGTTTTTTGATTTGGTTTCCCCAGCATGGACCCCCCTCCCCTACAGAGAAGAAAGTGGCTGAGGTGTGATGAGAAACATTAAGGAGCCTGGAGTTGTACAACGTTGTGGAAAACTTATGAAGGTAATGCAAGGTCAGTAAACTGTCACTTCTGTCTGACAATGAGAAAACAGAATTTTAGACGCTACCAATCAGTAATGGTGTGATAATGATGCTTACTGTGGGTGGCTGAAGGCACACTGTCATATCTCATCTTTTTTTCTGTGTGATTGAGGCCATTGATTGAAGAATTACTTTCAACAACCTCTAGAGAAGAGCAAAGTGTCTGCTGGAATTTGTTGATGATAAAAAAAACACACACACATTTGGTGCAGTTTTGTGGCAGAATTTCTGACAAGGCATCAACATCAGTACTGGCAAATATCAAATTAGTGGTTGCCATAGTTACAAAGATGTTATGGACTCTTGCGACAATAATTGATGCCTTTCAACCAACATATGGAAGGTGTTTTTGAATAAAATGAAGCCACAAATCTAAAAGCTTATGATTTATACAATTAAAAGTCGTCATCTTTTT
Source organism: Protonibea diacanthus (assembly GCA_028641955.1). Classification (NCBI taxonomy): domain Eukaryota; kingdom Metazoa; phylum Chordata; class Actinopteri; family Sciaenidae; genus Protonibea; species Protonibea diacanthus. The sequence continues at coordinate 13,936,975 of CM053998.1, forward strand.
CTTTTCTTGTTGTGTTTTTATCACAGCAGGTCACATGTCAAACACTGCTTTACTTATTTGCAAGGTGTCATGGGCTGGGCTCTGCGTGTGTGATGTAGTGTCTGAAAATCTCAATAACAATCTCTTCGCAGGGTGAAGTTTTTAACTGGGACACATCACTAAGTTTCAGGTGAATGCACACTCAGCAGAAGGGTAAAAGGTGAAGGGAAGAAATAGGACACAGCAGAAAAGAAATCTCCATCAGGCTGCTCTGCATGCGTAGCTGATACTTGTTGTTCTCCTGTGGTGCATTCATGAGCTGTAGGAGCCTCCAGGAGTTGACACTACGCTGATGAGCAGCACCTTTTTAATGCAAGAGCTATTGAAATCAGAGCCTCCTTTTGGCAGCAACTATGTTTCCCCTTAAACCCGTGGCTTTAAAGGCAAAGAAAACTGCACCGCCTCACCATTTTTCTGAACACCGCAATCATAGTTATAGCCGTCCCAGCAAATGTACAAAACAAAACATTTTACATAAAAATACATATACACGTACGCATTACAATTTACCCACAGCAGCAGTCTGACCTGTTCATTTCCTCTCAGAGAGATATTTCACCACAGAGGGCCAGTGATTTAATCTATTTCCTCTGTCTGGTATGTTTCCTTAATGACTGTAATCGTGACCTTTGTGGATCCTACACCTCTACCTCTTCCCACACAGTGCTCTCCAGCCTCTTGTCTGCACATTAATTTGCTCTTATGAGAATCAAACCTTATTATACCTGAAGGTCACACCATTATCCCCCACAGTCGGAATCCAAATATTCACACACTGTAACTTTTTCAGAGTCCTGAAGCAAGAGTGATATATGTCACATTGCCACTGATGAAAGCCCAATGCTGGAAACTAGGCACAGATATCTAAGACAGAGGTAAAAGCTCACATCTCTAAAAGGCTGTAGGTTAAAGATTGAAAATAGATCTTCACAACAGCGGCTGGGAGATATACCCACTGTTTTTCGGGGAATGTCGTGGCTAAGGAGACACAGAAGCGAAGAGAGAGGGCTGTGAGAAAAGGAACAAGAGTGTCACATCCATTTGTAAATCCCGCTGTGATGTCAGGATGCTGGCGGGGGCTCACCAACTGTGCAGAGTGACATTGATGGATGCAGGTGAGTGCCCTGACTTTCTCCCCAAATACTCATCTGTGAAGATCTGTCTGTTGTCGCTCCTTTATGAACCCATAGCCGAAAGTCTGAGACAGCTAAAGATGAGAAATTGGGCCAGCAGGATAGATGAGGGTGACAAAGATAAGAATAAAGGTGAGAGTGGAGTGAGGAATAAAGTAGCAGAGAGTGTAAGAAGAAGGAAAAGGTGGTGAGAGGAGAAGAGATGGAGTAGCGTGACCATTCCAGAGAAAGTCAGACAAATAAAGAGTACTTATAAAGTTCGTGTTTCTTTCTGCCTGGACTTGAACTTTTTCCCTCAATTCTGTTTAAATATTAAAGGTTTGTAATTAAAAGGTGACGGAGTGGGACGCCACAGGGAGCTCCGGCTTTATTGACCGAGGAGTGACAAAGTATCAGTTGCTACAACTTGCAGCCTGCAGCGAAGGTGGGGTGGGAGCTCTGGGATCTTGAGGCAAGCATGTGAGATGTTTTCATCCGTTTACGTCCCAGCAAGTGCTCTGCTGGGCCTCCCGGGGCACACTGACGGATTTGAAGCAAGAGCCCACCATGGCAGATATGTATTTCTGAGCGTTTATGTATTGCTTAATTTGTTTCTCTCCTCCGCATGGGATTGAACTCTTGCTGAGAGATGACTGGCAGACAAGAAGGAGGAGGAAAAAGTCAGTTTTCAGCACTTTATAGTAGCATGTAGTTCACTGGCAATTCCCCTACCACCGCAAACACAACTCTGCTTTGGGAAATTATTTGCAGTGTTTGGTCGTTTGTATGTTGACTGAATGCTCAAGTTGTTTATCATTGTCTCTCAAGTGTGTCGGCATCGAATGCACATTTGGAAATGACTGAGCTCTCATTGTAGCAGCCATGTGCACAACACCTCTTCCTTGTTGGCAGACACGGAGCCAGATGGTGGCGTGTCAGGGGTCGGCATGCTTACCACCTCCAAACAAGAAGCACAATTATCAATACAGTAATCGCATTCAGGTATTGAATGATCCAGCAGCACCTCTGCATGAAGAACAGAGGCAGCCTCTGCATCTTGAAATTGCTTGATAACATGAGAGAAATGTCAGAGTAAAGCTGTGGGTTGTGAAGTTGTGAAACAGGCAGTGATATTGTATTGGATCCTTACCTTCATTAATCATACATGCCTTTGAGTAAATTCACAGCTCCGCAGATTTAATAAGAGACACGCTGGTAGGCCCAGGCACTCTATGTGCCTCATATATATACCAGAGTAAGAGAGATCATTATGGAAATTCTCAGAGGGAGGTGAACTTTAATAACTGCTCAAAATAAATCAAGAGGCGATATGAAAATTGACAGCCGTTTCTCCCCTCCAGACTTCAGGTAGAGTGTGGAATTGAAACAACACCAAGCGTCAGAACTCAAGTAATATAGCTTCTTGAGGGAGATTCTGATTATGCAGGTTAGAATATTATGTGCCCCTGCTTTGGGTAATCATGTCGTGCTGCAGCCGTGCTACTATTCCAATAAATCACAGTTTATGATAATGACTCAGGAGGAAATCATTGACACCTATGCATCCGGAACACGATGTGCAAGGTTCATGCATATTCAGCGCGGACACTTCAGTTTGTTCCACACTTTGCTCATCAGAGAATTCCAAAGCGACATATGTGATTACGTGGGAAGATGTAAATCATAAAAAAAAAAAAAAAAAAAAAACAGATGACCTTTCCGAACAAATTCAAGATGACCTTAACGTGTGACTGCAAACGTGAGCAATGACTGATACAGTTTCAAAGGGCTGTTTTAGCGCAGATGAAGAGTAACTAATGCTGATATGTGCTCCGATACATGTCTCAGGTTTGTGTGGGAAAAAAAATCTTGTTAATATAAAATCATGATCATGATAAATGATGTTTTACACGATATGCTATCCCAAATAAAAACAGACAATTGTTTAACTCTCAAACGGGAAATGGATACGCCTCTGTCTTCACCTGCAGCAGTTTAATTAAAAAAACTCATGCAAAGTTTAGTTTTCTGTCATCATTTATGTGTCTTTTTGAGCCCTGGCTAAATCATAGCTCTGATGTTGATCAAAGTACTGCATGTAATTTGTCTGGACTTAACCTGCATTGTCTTAATCTATCTCCAAGAGTATGACCAGGTCAGACTTGATGAGCTTGACGAGTGGTGCTGATACCTCCCACAATTAGACACTTGCTGTCAATTCAGATGCATTTCTGTTTCATGGTTGCTGCAGTTTAGGTACACAAATCACACAAATCAGAGATGCAGGGTGTGCAGTGCTAAGTGTAAGAAAAATAAGAAGTAGTATAGGAGTAATATAGATAAAATACTTTAAGTGTATATTTGCTAGTACTTGTTCAAACAGGAAAACTATACAGTTACGGCCAAAATATTTGGCACCTCTGCATTTCTGTCACAATACACTGCTTCTCCCAAAGAATGTTGCAATTCCAAATATTTTGGTATTTTCATGTTAATTTATTTTGTTTGCAGTGGACCAACAGAAAAAAAGCCTAATCTAAGATATTTTACACAAACCTCTTACACCTCTGTGGGGGTTCTTGGACCACCCTTCTTTTGCCAGCTGCACCAGATCTTTCAGATTTGATGGGTTCTTTCTCCCTAACACTGTACTGAGATCTCTCTACAGGTGCTTTATGGGATCTAGATCTGGGCTCATTGTTGGCCACTTCAGAGCTCTCAGCGCTTTTTTTTCTGACACTTGGCCCTACATTGAGCCCCAGAATTCTTTGGTAGCCTTTAGATTTTATAATGCCATGCCTACAGTCAAGACACCCAGTGCCTGAAGCAGAAAAGCAACCCCAAATCATGAGTGAACCACCATGTTTGACTGTAGGGATGTTTTTTTTTTTTTTAAGGCAGCAGACTTCGTTGGTGACACAGAAACATCATAACGCCAGATTGGAGTTTGCCAGAACTTACCCGAGGAAGCCAAAATCCTTCTGGGAGAATGTCTCGTAGCCCTGCGGACAGATGAGACTAAAATAGAGTTTTTTGGTAAATCACATCATTCTTCTGTTTTCAGAGAATGAAATGATGCCGTCAAAGAAAAGAACAATGTGGAGCAGCCTTTGAGCAAGAGACTCATCAAATCTGAAAGATCTGGAGCAGTTGGCAAAAAAAGAGGGGTTCAGGAAGCAATTGATTTCTGTTATTTTTTTCCAAAGGGTGTGCCACCACATATTAAATTGAGGGTGCCGATGATTTTGTCCAGAGTTTAGTGTAAAAAATCTTAGATTTGCTTTTTTTTCTCCACTTTTTTGTGCTGTTTCATTGCAAACAAAATAAAGAAATGTGAAAATACCAAAGTATTTGGTATTATGTGCATTATGTAACAGAAGTGCCAATATTTTTGGCCACGACTGGACAATAATATCAAATGCACCTGAGTGAAAATGTGCAAGGATGCAAAGATAATCTTCTAGACGCTGAGGATATACAGAGGTCAGAGTTCATCCATTCTGATGCCCTGAGAAATAAAGGGTTTTTTTAGTCTCTATGTGTTGAATTTGGCTACAAAGGTGTTTGCAATAGTGTAAACACTTTAATAGTCCAACTGTGAGATTGATGAGGATCCTCCATAATCCTATTAGTTCTGGTTTTGCAGCTTCTTGTGTATGAGTCCTCTGCAGGAAGTGGGTATAGCAGTTCCCGTACCAGCTGGTGATTAGGATAGAAGATGTCAACATCACCACAGAAGAAGATCTTTAGGACCTCAAAAGAAAATGTCTTAAACTGTCTGGAATGATAAAGGCCCTGCCTTCCCCAGCAAGATGTCTGTGTGTGTGGATCATGTCAGATTCTGGGAATGTGTAGCTAAAGTACCTGCTCATCCTCTCCAAGTGTCCTGTTGATTCTGAGAGGTGTATAGTTTCTCTGCTGCTGGCTGGCAAAATTCACATTGAGTATTTTTCTTTTGCTCACATTTTCTAAGTTGCTGGACTTATTATAGTGACAGGTTCACCACCTTCTTCCTCGCCACTATTCACCTTAAGACAGATTTACATACTTCTTGTAAAAAAATTATCCACTGTGACATCCTGATGTGCCTTTGGTTAAGGTGCAGCATCTAAGGTTAATTCTGGCTGCCAACCACCACCTCCCTTAATAATTTGAGAAAAGGAGCGACAGGGAGAGAGAACAAATACTCTGATGAATTTATTCTGACTGTAGAAGTACTGCAAGTTATAGTGGCTACTTAGCTTTTTCACAGAACAAGACAGGAAAATAGCCTGTTCAATTCTGTATTGAATTTCAGACACTCACTTTTTGTGAGTTTATGGGTTGTATTTAGATACAAGATAAATTAATTTCAGAGCCATGAAAAGTCTAAGAATTACTGTAAATCATGAAGAGGAAACTTTTTTTAATTATGTATACGGCTCTGATATGCTTGAATAACCTTTTTTAGTACTGAATGCAGAGATGAACTGGCAGCTGTGTTTGGCGAGGGCTGTTTTTTTTTTTTTTTTTACACCTTCCGTTCCTGGAATTGGAATAGATTTTCTGTGGCAGCAAACTTTTAAAGCGCACTCCTTGTCTGTTGAGTTTTGCCATTTTGAAGTTTGTCTTGACATACTTGCCAAAGGAATATTTGTCATTTATTTACACCAGCTAACTACCACCTGCGGAGGCTGAGTCAGAAAAATACTGGAGGAATAGTGAAGAGATGGCAACATCAGTGAGATTAGTAAATCAAGCAGCTTTCTGCAGCAGCACATAAACAAACCACTAAACTGAAGGCCGAGATTTTTTCTTCTTCCGTCTGCTGCATTCCATCCTCAATCATGAATGAAATGCAAAGCGTATGATAAGGCCACTGTGACTGTGTGCTTAATGCTTCCTGTCCATACCTATCATCTGACCTTATAAAGTTGCAGCAAGTAATGGCTAGGAAAATATACAATAAAGGTCACAATGTGAAAGTTAAAACAGCTTAGCTAATGAATCATCTTTATTTTCATCATGTACTTGTTACAAACTATTGATTTCTTCTTTGGCACCGTTCTATAGAATGTTTGCAGTAATTCAATCAATCACGCACACAGGGTCATTCCAGTGTCACTCATAAAATGAGTCTTTATTCCTTCCCCTTCAACATGAAAGTACAGCAAATAAAAAAGCGTCTTGACCTGTCATGCTCTCTTATCACCACAGACTTACAATAGGGTTTAAAAAGGAAAAGAAATATAGTTTTAGCTTGTGACTGCTGAGCCCTCTAGGGATTTGATGGAAAGCCTGACAAGCAGTGACAAACTTCCAGGACTGTCCCTGAAGGTGCTGGGGTGAGCATTAAGCAGGCAGAGTGATGGACCCTATTTTAGTCTCTAGGAGCTGATAAGGCTGGGATTCTGAATCACACATTTACAGTCACGGTTATTGAAAAGCAGGGTCACTTCACTCAGACGAGCTCTTCAGATGGAGATGGGGAGCTTGAAGAAAAGAAATGAATTAAGAATGGCCCATCTTTGTCTCTACCCGACTAGAATTTCAAGGACTTTTTCCGCAGATCCCGTTCAAGAAATAGACTCTTAATAAAATCTGTCACACCGTCGTGCTGTTATGAACTTACACGCTTGTGTTGTAAGTGTTTAACATTCTAAAAAGGCAGAAAAGTCTTTACTGTGATTTACTGTGACAATTACATTTTTTTATTATTGCTTACTATTGCCTCTCCTCTTTCAGCACTGCAAAATATGGTTGCCATAAAGGAATGGATGCAATATCAAAAGGATAGAAAGCTTGTATTGGTGCAGAACTGCAGGAATCAATGAAAAAGCAGACCAAATGAGTGGGTGCTGTCCTTTCCTGTTCACGCTCAGAATCATTTGGAAGAACAAGTCTATTCATTTCTGTTTACTGTAACCTTTGACATTGTGAATAACAAGTGTGCCTCCTTTAACAAGAAATATTTAGAAATGAGTCACACATGCGCTCTCCAAAAAGAACACTTCAAATTTCTGCAGCCTCCATTATTCACATGCAGTAAATCAGACCTGTGTCTAAATCTTTTCTATAGCATCAGAGGCTTATTTTAATACAAAAATTTTTGAATAAGCTACGGGATGAAAAGTCAGCTTGTCGTTTTTAGGTGACATACTGTGACTTTCATTTTTTCCCAGAAAAGGAATGAAAGAAGGACCCATAATATATATTAAAAATGTCATGGACACAGACAGCTACCTTTTCAAGTATATCCAGCTTTTTTGTAATATACTCACACCATTAGTAAATGGTAAAAATGGTTTGACATATTTGTTTCCTGCAAATATCAAGCTATCAGTATCAGTATTAACATATCATTCCTTATTCTTTGTGATCCTTATTTATCTTCTTCCTTAAAGGTGAGCTCAGTCATAATAAAGAAAAATAGTTGATTGTTGTGTTTCATACCGAGGTCTTCATCAAGTTCCAGTCATTTGGGTTAAACAAAATGGGTCAGATTGAGACACACAGCACAACAGGTGGTGTTCGTGCTCGGAATGAGACTCAATAATCTACTATATCTTCAAGCCACCATCCCAGATCATCGGTATTTGAGGACCTGGGAGGACAGACGCCACCTGCTGTGTTATGTGACTGGCTCTGAACCACTTTGTTTCCCATTTCCTATAATCCAAAGCATTGTTATTTGATGACCTGGGAATGAAACAAATCAATCAAATACAAATTCTCCAGTATGACTGAGCTCACCTTTAACTGATTTGTTTAAGGTAAATATCCTGATCACACAGACAAGAGCTATCTCTGAGAAACAGACAAGATGCATTGTGAATGGAATTCTACAAACTACAATTGATATATGTCTTGTTATGAGCAGCACTCATTTCCATTCAACCATGTTACTGTAACTTTAAAATGATCTTTACTGTTGCTTGAGGCACCATTCATGTAAAGTGATGTATACTGTTACACCAAGCCAATAAATAATATAATAAAAAAATGCCCTGTGGTCATAATAACAATAATATATAAATCTGAACAGTCACCTGTGCAGAGTGGGAATGTGGCTGCCATCTTTCTCAGAGGACCAGAAAGTACATATTCATTTTCTCCATTTCAGCCTTGAACTGACCCAAAAGTTACAACATGAATCATGAGCTGTAAGATTCAAGAAAGAATATACAAGCAAGAAATACAAAAGTATATCACTGTTTACAGAAGATTTTTAGTCATCACATACAGCAGTGCCTCTCTCATTGTCAGTTCCATTTGGCTGAATAGAAAGAATGATTCACAGAGTAAACCTTTGACTGTAGTTTTATTGCAAGGAGTCAGACTATGCCACTGCTTTACCTTCTTTCTTACATCAGAAATCAATGTAGGTGAGGGCCCTCAACCTGGACATCATGCCTGATTTTCTTAAATCAAACAACACTCTCTATATTTATTTGTACAGACATATACCAGACTCACCCAAGGTCAAAGAAAGTATCATCTTGTCGATGCAAGAAATCCCCTTTCTGATAACAGCAAATACCAAAGCTGGAGAGGCCACAGACACCAAGCACGACTACAGAGAGAGAGAAACCTCAGTGAACTTTCCCCACACTGAACCAGCCTGTGATTGATTTTCTACACAGATCTCTAAACGGGTGTTACTCCCCTATCTGTAACAGTAATGAATTTCATTATAAGGCCCTGGAACACACAGAGAGAGATGGAGATGCTGGCCGATGGCAAGGGAGAGAGAGGCGGAGAGAGAAAAGAAAGACAGAGGGAGAGGAAGGGAGGGCTGTCATTCAGGGTCTGTCTGTCAATAGTGACAACTCATCTCCCCGCTGGCTGAAGACTGAAATAACAGCCAACCGCAGAGCAATTATATACGCTGCCGACTGCTTTTAGGCAACCTAAATAGTCTTCAGCAAGCCTCGGTGCCTTACAGTATGCATTGTAACATACATGCAAATATAAACGTGAGTTTCCACCCTACTTCCTTCTCCAGCATGTCGTAACCCATGTACATGGTAACCACGGTGACCAAAGATGTCCCGGGGCTGCAGATGTATCCAGGCCGCAGTGAGTCAGTACGCAGAATTGGATGACTCACTGGGTTCTTGGGGCTAAAAAAGCCCTTTCATCATTATCTCGCCCTCTCTCTAACTCTCTGTCTTTCTTTCCCCACCCTCCCCCTCCTCCTCATTTTGCACTTATCTGTACCTCGGCATTTCCCAGGTAAATAAAAGCTATTCGGTTTTTCTCCCTGGGGAAAGTGTTGTCATCTGACACCACACAGAGGTGTCTGGGCATTCTGTTGACTTGCCTTATGTTCATATCTATTCTACTGTGTTTGGTTGCTAAGGAAGTGAAATACAGCCCTATCATTTTGAGCTCATTAGTATTCATGGAGGTCCACTTCAGCTACCTCAGGAGTGATTGGCGCTTATGAATAAGCCAAATACCACTGGAGAACTTGCAGAAAAATTGTTACTCTAGTTTTGTTCAATATTTTGATCTCAAGTGGACAGTCGCCACAGTGTCTGACTTGTAATACTCAGAAGTTATTCAAAAGGTTACACATTTATTTATTCTTTATCATTATGAAAATCAATTGCCAGATTTTCACTGAGGGACCAACCATTCCTACCTAGAGCTCTGTCATTATTTATGCACCTCCATTTCCTGCTGAACAAAATTGATTTGACTCCATTCTCATCATGTTGCCCCTGGAAATGATTTCCCAGATGGGGCATAATGTCATACAAAAATATTAGGTTAACACTTAACATGGACTCTGGAGGAATTTTATTTTGAAATAGCTGCTAGATAAATTGGCTCTGTGTTCCTCAAGTAAATCAAATATTGTCAGTTTAAATGATTTCTGTACAAAAGGACAAAACTTGTCTTTGTGGATGCTTCATAAAGCTGTCATGAAGTTCTTCTTCATCTACTGTAGGTATTAAATAATCAAGGTGATATTAAAGCAAGTTAATATAAAAAGACATCAGTTTAATATTTTATATTCTCAAACGAATCTTTAAATATCTACACATCTGATCTTATATTTCAGAAACACAGAAGCTGAAATTTTAAACAAATAAGAAAAGTAAAAAGCTGAAAAGACCATTTTCAGCAGCAAAATTTAGACTGTACAAGTGAGTACAAGTACATACTGTATGTTACGCCGCCCTGTTGAGTCAGTTACAATAAATAATCTTTTTTAATCTTTTTAATATATCACACATTTATTTTAGTTGTAAAGTCTTAAAAAATCAAAGTGTGATTATGACTTCAGTAAGAAGCAGACAGCATGAGTATTGAGGACATCAGGTCTGTAAAGAGACACATGGATTTCTGGAAATAGTTGTTTGTATGATAAATCATTCACAATTAATTTACTGATATTACATTATCTGTGATTGAATGATATACTCTTCAGCATTTTATGTCTTTTTCTAATTGTTTGTTGTATGTTTATTACTCATAATATTTTTGAATGGTGTATGTATAATGAAAATAATTTCAAAAACATGTCATCAACATTGGAACCCACAATTTGGTAGCTTGCTTAGGTTAGCTATTATATGCTGGTGATGCATATTTGTAAACACAAGACCACATTCAATGCCAGAACAATTTTCATCATAGCAAGCTGGATCATAGCTGGATCATTGGAAATTCTACTTCTTTCTGTCTGTTCTTCATACCATTATCTGACTTGCTGTGGGCCAGGATAAACCAGTTGTTGTAGTAAAACACAGGATCTGTTCATTATCTCGTGTTAAACCCTGGGTTTAGGGTTTCTGTGCGAAAGCGGTTTAACTCTCAGGCTCGGTAAGAAAGCTTGTACAAATTTTGTTTTTGGTCAGTGGCTGATATCCCTTCCTCGACCATAACAAATCTCACTCCCTATCCTCTTTTTCTCCTACTGTTTTTAATCCATCTCCTTCATTGCAGTCACTATCTCCTGTTCTCACTTAGTCACTCTAATCCCTTCACTCTGCCCTAGCTTTTAGCTTTTCAAGAGTACATTCTTTTTTTATTTAGCTCTTGTTCTTTTATTGTGGTCTTTTGACCTTCTGTTCTGCATTTCTCTTCTCTATTTTTCTTTCATTCAAACTGTGCTTCCTAACAATGCATTTAGTTTATCTGCCTCACTCCTTTCTCTCTTTTTCACTCTTCTAACCGTTTATTCATTACTCTCCCACTGCTGCTGCCCTACAAAGCGCTTCCTTTTCTCCACCACCTCCCTCTGTTCACTACTGACCTTTCCTCCCTTCACCTCAGGCTGCTGCTCCCTACTCGGCCCGACTATATGTACATATGTACATCTACTGTACTTCTATATTATGACGCTATGCACTTTTTCCATTTCTGGCCCTCAGAACTGATGCATGCTTAATCCCTAGCTTTAATTTCATCTGAACATGTATCCTATCCTAACACCAAACAGTGACTCGTCCTCTCAAGTATGGCAATACAAACAAACACCCACACTCGCTCTTCCCCCACCCCCTTCTTCCCTCCCTCACTTCCTCTCTCTCTCTCTCTCTCTCATCCACACACACACTCACGCACATGTTGACGGCTTGTCGCCTCACTGACGTGACTGCACAGAGGTGACACTGCGTCTGTCATGCTGACAGCTGGCATTTCACAGGGATCCACTAACTATGGTACTCTCAACACAGACAGGAGATAGATAGGAATAGATAGAAAGGGGCACAAAGAGAGAGGGAGAGAGAGAGAGAGAGAGAGAATGGTGGGGATGGGGGGAGTGGGGTTGTTTAAAGAATAAAATCAGCAAAACAATAAAATAAAACACTACGACAGATGGACAGTTTTGCTTTAATATTTCTGCCCTTATCTTACCCTTGTCTATGAAAATAAAGGTAAAGCACATAAGCTCAGTCTGCTGCTAGTCCACAGTAACATGAAGTATGTCTGAAGGACACACTGTGGTACATTAAGGGATGGTTTTCAAAGCAAATGCTAATTAGCCAGCTTTGTTAATATAACCATATGGTCACTTACAAGTCCCATATGTAATTTTTACCCATATAAATTACACTTGCATTGTAATTGAATAACCATACAGTATGTGTGCAGTTTGATGTAGTTGCTGGTCAGTACAAAGAGGAGGATGAGATAATGACAAGACAAAAAAAAAAAAATCTGAGCTGAGTGTTTATAATGCTCTAAATTAAAAAGAGTCAAAACAGAAATGCATCAAGGTTAAAGTAATAATAATTAAAGACGGCTTTATTAGCTGGGGAGGATTAGCATGTCACATTCAGCTTCCTGGGTGGGCAAATGGACAAACACAAGATGGTTGTGACCACTCTGGGCTGTGTGATGCCCCCAGATGTCATCAAGAACCAACATACAATATTTGACAGGAAGACTGATGGACACTCTACTGACACAAGAGGGAACATTTCAGACTGTTATTAAAAGAAACCTGTGTGAGAGGTTTACTGTAAGAGGATCTTACAGTGCTGAAGAGCTGTGAAGATCTGCATGTAGAGTATCTCCTATATGGCCTACTGCCTGCTTAGCATTATGAATATGGGAGGCAGAGGAGATCTGTTACAGTATGCACCCATTGTAGAGGAAGAGATGAGTTACTGTCCTGTTCCTCGACACCTTTAGCTTAAGCCACGCTTCATAAATGTTGCGTGTTTGGCAGTGCACATAAATCATTTTCTCCAGCATTAGGGAAATGTGTAACACCATTATTATTATTACAGCATTCATGTCTTTAACAACGGTTGTAGTCTCTGATAGATTTGGAAATCATACAACACATTTAATACATTATTAATAATTTAAAGCCCTTTTAAAATATTGAAATAGTGAATGTGTTAAATTGTTAAGCTGTTTAAAACTATAACAGAGATGGCATGCATGGTTATTCATTTATTCTTCAAGTCTTCATTTATTCTTAGCCATGCTAGTGGCATGGCTATAAGGCAAAAAGCATGTAATAGACCTGCCAATCCACTACAATATATTTTGTCAGTGTCAAGTTTCGTCATAAGTCATGAAAAGTACACGCATGTATAAAGGTGCAATATAAAGAGTGACATGGAGGTTGGGGTGGATGGATTGGGCAGACAAACACAGGATTTCTACCCAGGAGAGACATGTCTGAGTCAGTGACGCCAAAAGTCGACATTGACTTGTCAGGTACGTAACGTAACTTGCAATCTTTTCCAAAAGTATGCAGTTTCGCTGCTTAACCTACTTATTATTGCTTTAGCACATGTCGAAAATGTGACATTGTCACATCACATGGACTAGCATTTGTATTACATGTTTTGGCATGATTTTGTGGGTTTTACAATATTGTTTCCCAAAATATGCAGCATATTTGAACCCCTATATAGTCCTACTGTTGAGAGTTTTGATTGAAGTAGGCATACAGAAAGCTGACCTGTGTAATAGCCATCCTGTATAGTGCTAAAAATAGAACAGGTCGGGCTTTAAGGAAGAACTGAGAATAAACAAGATAAAATGGGTAATTCTATCTACAGCTATAAAATGGAAAAGTTTTGAGTTTCATTGGAAAGTAAGCAATTTCAGAAGAACTAAGGAAGGTCTAGTCATAACACAAAAAGACAGCCTTAGTGCACTAGAGAATGAAACTCAAAAAATAATGGAGAAAACCATCAGCAGATGAGGAAAAAAAAGGTATAAGTGAGCTATAGTACAAGAAAACCTGAGAAATTTCATAGCTTTGAAGATGAAGAGAATGCTAGAAATAAATGAAAAGAAAGTGCAACTGGGGATAGTAGAGGTAAACTGACAGCAACAAAGTTGGAAATACAAATATACACTTGCAGACTGGAAAAGCCTGTTTTCAGCTGAGGCAGAACACAAAATGGATTTAAGCCCACCAACATGGAAAAAAGATGCAAAATGCAGTGAAACATTAAAAAGATTGCCATCCCCAGGAGCCTGTACTGTCTGCTGGAAGGTTAACAGGAGTGCCTCAGGTGCTAAGAGATTTATGTGAGGCTCATGAAGAAGAAGACAATATCTGGTAATTGCCGAGACCAGGAGCAACTGTAATGCTGAAGTCTTTTTACCAGTATGCAAGTGCACTGGTTCTGATTGTGAACCAATTTCTCGAATACCCAATTTGGATTTCCCAGCCAAAAACATGCAGGGTAATAGACCTGAAAGACGCATTTGGCTCAGCACCCTACAGCCTTCAGTGGGTAGATTTCCACGTGTGTGCGTACCGAATGCCACCAAAAACCACATCAAAGCCCATTTTCAAGACAAAATTTGCTAAATTTAATATGCTTCACAACATTGGATTGATACTTACCAAACCATGACAGTGCCTGAAAATTGGTATCATGACAGGGTGCACAATCTGCTCTGTAGCATTCACAATGACAATGGAGGTAATCATTAGGCCATCAAAGTGGCTTCTTGTAGCAAAAAGGACAAGTTATTCAAAACAGCCAGGCAAATATCTAACAACGATTTTGCTCCCACATGCAGCAGAAGCCAATTATAAGTGGAGGAAGATGGAACTTTGTCTAATAATCAGACCAAATTGAAATTTTATTTTCATTTAATTATTTAGTCTGACATTACCTTCATGTTAACTATTTTCTATTCTGCCCTACCATATCAGTAGCTGCCGACCTTCAGTCAGACCTATTCATGCTGTAGCGGCAATGATTGCTAGAAGCCGTCAATTGTCATGTTGATTCTGTCACACTTTTTCTGGTTCTGGCATAATAATCCTGCCAAAAAGCTTTTATTAGCTTGGCTGTTTTCCCAACAGGAAACAGATATCAATGAGAACAACAACAGACCTACTTGTAGTGCAGAAATTAGATTCTATTTCTATTTGAAAGCAGGCTAGTGCAGGCAGCCCTTATCACCAGACAAGATTTGACAGTTGTATACATTAAAGGGGATCTCCCCAATTTTAAAATAGAGCTGAAAGGGTTTCCAGATATTATAAAGATTTCTAGCTGAGGTAAGAATATGCTTTAGCTGTTCGAGTTTCCATTACATCCTCCAGCCAGCTGTGGTGTTCATCTCGAGGATAATCTGTTAATGAGGAAGCAGTGGAGAGATCACAAATGCAGCTTTGTTAGCAGTGACCTTAGGCCCTCAGGGACAGCCTCAAAATATAGGGTGGATAACCACGGCCAGTTTGAACAGAAATTTGGAAATGATAATTGGTCGTGTCAGCTGGGCTATCCTACTTGACATGGTTCTTTTCTGAAAATCTGTTGTAAAAAAAAAAAAGTGTTAAAAGGCTTTTGACGGCCATTTACAAGATGCACTGCTGACACATGTCATCGGGGTAAAAAGCGCCAACTCAGTGCTTCATCTTACATTGTGCTAGGGTAAGTTCCAGTGCGGACACAACAAACAAAATACCTGTCAGGTTCAAGTCAGGCTGAATTACTACTCTCCCTAACTTGGTTCAGGTTCAAACAGAAGTACTTTACCCCAAATATGGTCATCAGAGGGTTAGAATCAGTAAATCCTCCAGCCAGGAACAGGACCAAACTCGCCTGCATCTTAAACAATTTTCATCTCCTCATGAAAAAAGTTCTGCTTCTGAAAACAATTTGATGCTTGTACTGTTAAGTACTGTCAGCTGTAGTAGCCTGAGTCTGGTGCACAGAAATGAAACTGACCATGTGGCAACTGCCAAAAAGCTTAATGTGGTCTAAATGTGGTCTACACCTTTTTGTTGTGGGTCTATTCTCAACTATATCGGCTGCACAGTGATTATAATAAAAGCTTAACACCACTGCTGAGTCTGAGTAGATTCTGTTCTTGTAACTGCAAGGTAAAAATGTTCTTAATCAGTTAACCCACAGAGGATGATCTTCATGTTAACTATTCAGTTCTTTGTATTTATTTCAAAGTAACATCTGCTGGTACAAGTACATGTTACTTGTAGTGTTGCCACTTCATTTTAGCAAAGCAAGTGACTTCATGGTTGATCAGATGCTCTTCAGATATCTGTTAGACATCTGTGGATCTGTGATAAAAGACGACTGAAACATCACTTATTTACATCACTCTATTACCCTTTGTTGTAGTTAAGCAAAACCTCTGCTCCAGACTGGATAAACCTTTTCCTTAATTCACCAGAGGATTTGTTTGACTCAGGAAAGACCAGTCAGAGAATGTTTAATTCATCAGCAGCAGAAAGAAGAAAAACAGACTTCTACCCAGGAAAATACAATGTAATAAACAAGGTGAGTTAAGACAAACTGATTTTGGAAGGACAGGTTCACCTGATGTGTAGAGGAACATGAGAAGATATGGTTATCTGTGCTGATGCCTCCGTGCAGCTAAAGAACGCCAACAGGCAGCAGCCTGTCTGGAGAGGGGCAGCAGCCTTATCACAACTTCAACAGACGACTGGCGTTTCTTAAAATTTATTTTTACCAGATTGCCATATCAAGACTGGCATTTCCATCAGGTGTTGCTAGTTGCATGGAAGGAAGTGTGAGCTTGTGAGTGACTGTGTGTGAGTGTGTGTGTGTGGGATGGTGTGCGAGTGTTCATTTTATGGTAATCCAGGTGGATGTGAATGTGCCGGCTTGGGTGTTATAATAATGTGTTATTTTTGAAATACCATTTGACTCCTCATTAATAATTTTACAGAGCGTGTTGGCATTTGCTTTGCAGAAGAACATCTGTCTGGGACTCAACCCTGGAGATGCTATTGTTCCGTCTGGTATGTGTGTCTGGTGTATGTGTGCGTTTGGCTCTTTCTAAAATGCCTCAATCTCTCTGCTTCAATGCTTCCACTTTTCTAATTTTCACCACCTCTCCCCTGCTTCTTCCTCCATTCCTTCTCTAATTACCTTTTCTTTACCATCATTTCCCTATTTAGCATATGAATTGGACCCAGAGCGTCTCTGGGTAGTTCACTTATTATGTTTGCACGTGTATGGATGAAAGAGTATGGCTCTTGTAATGAAAATACATGGAGAAACGCATTATATTCAATTACAGCTGTGACTGCAACATGAGTTCAAAGTTTGTAGATATTTTTTATGTTTATACAATGTAATGTTTATGACCTTGAATCATAATTAGATAACACAAAGGGATGTTTGCTGAAAACAAACATAATTGCCGTGCCCCTGTTTTGCCACAGCTTTTGTATGATTTCTCTCTTCTCCGCTATCTGTTTGTTTCTTCATTTCCTTTACATGGTTGATGATATTTAAGCAGCTGCACATTTTTAGAGGGCAGTGTTTATTCCTTGTGTACAGTATAGGAATTGTGGGTAGATGAAAAACAGTTTTGTTTCATCTTATTCATTGCCTGCTCTTAAAAGGAAATAATAAATGCCTTTATGGCGGGAATGGGTTTATGAAAGCTGATCCAGAGTGAAATTACTGACAATATCACAGTATAACTGATATGGTAGCATGTTTCTGCCTAATGTTCTTTAATTTTACATCCCTCATTTTCAGATCATTGTTTAGTGTGGCTCCTCTGTTTTTTTTCCGATTATCTTCTCAGCATTTCTATGATGTAATGGAGAGTGTAACAGACTCCACATGAAGAAACAAAATAACAGCAAACAGCTCTACATAGGTGGTTAATGCTGTACTGGGTTACATGCCAGTCAGCTTAAATCCCCCAATCAGCAGTGATGAGATACACACATAGAACTTATAATACAATGTTTGTGCAGCACTTTTTAAAGGCCAAGCCAAAAAAATAGACTAGCCAAGGTTGAAATATAACATAATGACAGGACATTAGAATTTGGAACAAGTAACAAGTTAAAAGATTTGAAAGTTCTTGGTTAAGTTGTGACCCTGATCTGGGATCTGCTTTGGCACAGTCACCCTAATTTGGGGAGGAATCTGAGGTGAGACTGAGGTACTTATTCTTTATGTTGGGCCTTTCTGTGTGGAGTTTTCCAGGTACTCCAGATTCCTCCCACAGTCCAAAAACATGCACTTAATAGGTTAATTGCAGTGCCCTGCAATGAGCTGGTGAATGGTCCAGGGTATACCCCGCTTCTCACCTTAAGTCAGCCGTGATAGGCTCCAGTGAAGGTGATAAGGTAGCAGAAAATGGATGGATGTAAATTACTGGTATTTAACTAAATACTGTATGAGCCACCATTATAGCAATGCTCGCATATGACTAATCAGCGGCTTTGTGTAGCTTTGTACTTCTTCTCCATCTCAGAGGCAAATATTGTAATTTGTACTCCACTGCATTTGTCTGGGAGCAGGTTTTTCAGATTATAATTTTTTATATCCTCACTCTCTAAATTCAGTGCTGAAATGTCACAAGACAGCAACTCTGGATCATTGCCAAAAAGCTTGAAATGGGCCGTATTTATCATGAGAAGCTGACTTTTTAGAAATCCACGCATCTCCCAGGACAGTGACGCTACAAACATATGATGATCTTATAGATTATGATTGATTGTTGTAGATCAAACTACCAAAAGTATATAAAGTTGTTCAGATGAGCTAAACGTCTTCAGCAGTAAAAACGCAACATACACATGAAAGCTACAGTAATATGAATCCAAAAGCATCAAACAGAATAGTAAAACACTGTAAAATGAATAAAAACAAAGTACAAAAATTCTTTCCTTTTCACGTGGCTGTGGTCAGAGAGAAACCTCCATCATGCCAGATGAAAAGAATACTGAACATGCTTGCAGGAATATTAAAGGATTTTTTATGTCATAAGAGTGTACATGGATGTGAGAGGAATGAAGGCAGAGAGAAGGAAAGCAGGGTTTTGAAGCTGATACATCACACCGTCTACTCGCTTAGATTACTCCCTTCTCACATCGCATTTCTCACTCATTTCCTAATGAGCTTAATGGACTGAGAGCAGAGTCTCACCTCTTTAAACCTGATGAGGTCGGGCAGAAAATTGATCTGCCTGGAGGGCTGATATGTGCTCATGCGAAATTAGATAGATGCTATGTACATTTTTTTTTTCTCAGCCATTTTACTGCTCAAGGACTAGTGGTAACTGTGGCGTTGTGTCATCGTAAAAGGTATTTTCTGCTTTACCGCAGGACAACATCGCAAAATCATGTTAAAATTTTAAAAGATTCAGACTCATTAGTCCTCAATATAGAGTCCAGCCTCACTGCTTTATAGCATTCACCAGCTTACTCGTGCTTAGATTCGTTCCTCTGATTAAAGTGCTTCAGCATGTGTGGTCAGACAAAAAGCAGACTTTGAACGATGTTCAGCCATGCAGCTCATCACGTCTGCCTCTGTCAGTGTCGTGATCATCTCCTAGTTTCACTCTTAATCAATATCATGTTTTATTTTCCACCTGATGAAATCATTGTTCCAAATCCAAAAGGTCACATCTTCAAAGAGCAGGAGGAGGAAAACTTCCTTTTTTCCGGTTAACACTGTATTGAAAGGACCGTTCCTAATTTGTGGCTCTCAAAAAGTGAAGCATTTGACCTATCAATTCAGGCATGGAAATTAAATGTGAAATAAGTGTGAAAGTGATGGTTGCTGTCGATCAGTAAAATAAACCATAAGTGACAGTACTGTGATCATTAGCTACCGGCATGCAGCAAAGTGCCTGTTTGAAAAAATACAAACACTTGAGATCAGCTTCTGGAGGTGCTCGCTTCTCAAACTGAGGTTGATGGGGGATTTTTTTTTTATCAGTAACAAGGTACCTTTTGAATATCATGGGTACAAACACACCATCTCACCACTGAAGACTTGTGGCAATTAGACAAAAAAGCGTGTGTGAGATCAGAGTCGTGAAGCTGAGTCTGCAGGCATACGGGGGGTCCAGGATGATCAGAGCCTCTTGCTGGGTCCCTGTGGGTCTGACTGAAGGGGAGATATCAGATCACAGAGCAGGGGTATCACCACCCTCCATGTTGGAGTAAATTGTAGACTTGACTCACAGTTCTAAATAGACAGACACCGTCCACCAACAAGTATAGCCCCTGCCACTAGCTTTTGATGCATCTTTTTAAAGCCTTGACATCACTCACTTTGGTGATTGCTAACAATCCAGGCACATAGCACCTAAGCGCAATGTGGGGACGGACTGAGAGAGAAAGTACCTCAGTATACATGTCTTCTTAAATGTTTTGTGTCAGTCATATGCAGAGAAGAGTAGGATTGGGCAGAAACCTGCCTTCTCCTGCCCCCTCTGCACCCGTGATTCTACGACACCTCTCAAACTGTCAGCGAGAGAAGTGTTCTATGTGTGCGCGCTCATGTGAGACAATCCACCCATCACATTTTCCCACACTTCAAATGGCAGCCATCTTGTTGACATCCATGCACTGCAGCCTTGGGAATCTGAAACAAGTCTGCATTGAGGACAGAAACACGTATGTTTGTTTGTTTGTTTCTAAGGTATCGGAGGAGCACTGATTAAAGCTTTTTGCCACCACAAGGAACAATCCATCAGGGTTGTACATGAGCTATCAAAAACCTCAAAGCAGCCTCTCCTTCGCTGCTTTGTCTTCCAATGAGAAGATAGGCAACACATCAAATGGCTGACAAAACCCGGATAAAAAGGGAATATTTTATTCATAGCTGTCAACGAAAGGGAGGAGTGAGACATTAAGGACAGAAGGAACCTGCTGCAATTTAGATCCTGAACCCTGAACTCAGTGTCTCTTCCTTTCGGAGCCCTGTGGGGGTGTTTAATGAGGAAACATGATCAGAGGAGCATGTGATATCTGAAGTGTGTCAGGACACAAGAGATGGTGATATTTACAATCGGCAGAGATCTCACCTCTTGCTTTTTGTTTTTCACATCAGCCCTCTACATCTATTTATTCGGTGTTGTTGCTGGGTTAGAATTCAGTTTTACTTTTTATGCAAATCCATGAAGCGTCTGTGATCACATTAGAATTTTGTATTTTTCAAGCATTTAAGACAAACAGCTGAATTTAACGTGGAGTTCATTGCAAACTGCCTCTAAAAGGTAAAGACTGAGAACTATCAACAGCTCTGTGGACTATCCCGAGTAAACAAGGCATTGTTTTCAGAAAAAAGCATGCCACTATTGATTTTTCTTTTAATTGAATTTTTCAGTGTTTTCAGCACCACAAATGAAATTCTATTCACCTCCAGTTTCCTTTTGTGTTTTCAGAAATCTCAGTGGCAAACATCTCTAAACCTCAGCAGATAAAACCCAAGCTCACAGCATGGATGGTTACAGTATTTGTAGTGATTTGAATGAACTGTCCCTTAAAGTACTTTGGTTCTATTCACTAACTGAGAAATCATTGTACTCCTCAGAGCGCCTGAGCCTTTGTGTGTACATGCTTTATAAACTCAACCTTCAGACAAGCTCAAGTGAGAGTGCTTAACAGCCAGCTGATTCTACAGTACCAACCCTAACCACTGCTAAATAATATCTTATTACATAACTGAGCACCTATAAAGGGAAAATGGAACACATATACTTGCTGCACCTTCTTTATTTCCTCTGACGCAAAGGAGTGGCAACCAATAGCGCTATGTCAGAATTTTCTACAATATAATGTAATTATAAATAAAATAAGTTGTAAATTAGTTGTGAAAATAAGTACATGAGTACAGCTTCAGTCCCCTCAGCCCCTAGTTCATTGTGTTTTTTCAATATTTTTGTCAAAATTCTAGCACCTTGTTGCTGTTTAGTCCACCTGGTACAGTGAGCGCCCCATGTATGGAGACTCAGTCCGTGACGCAGCGGCCCAGGGTTCAATTCATTTTGCTGCATTTTGCTTCTCTCTCTTTCCTTTCACTCTCCAGCTGTATCTATCAAATAAAGCTCAAAATGTGCAAAAAATATCTTAACCTTGAAATGCAGCCTTTACATTTACATATTTAATACAACATAAAAATGCTGCATTTACAACTCAAAACAAAACACACACACGCAAAAACTCATGGTTTGACAAATGGTAATTTATTCAAAATTGAGCATATTAATTGCCATAGAACAAAACAGAACAAATATTTAGCAGAAAAATAAAAAAAAGGGGGCTCCATATGTTTCAAATATATGCAGCCTTAAATATGGACGTTTTTTTTACTGGAAGGCTTGAAAACATCTGTCTTATCCATTGAGTAGTACTTGGTCTGTGAATCTGTCTCACAACAGTGCAACACATTTGTTGGTATTAGAGTAAGCTGAGGTCCAACAAATGGTTCAGTTTTACCATAATTATGTTTCTCTGATAAAAGCCCAACAGGAAAAGCTGATGGCCCAGTCAAATTTGTTTTGAAATAATCTTCTCAGTTCTAACTCTCCCCTCTTCTCAGAGCATTTGGAGCCTATGTTTTTATTACATCTACTTAATTCCATGGGTGCCATGCTAACCATTTGTACTGTATAAGTTAAAGACATGTATTTAGAGACTGAGCATTAGCACCAGTCACTTTCTGGTCTTCATCATCAAATTGCACAACTTACTTGCATTCATTCATCTTAAACTGTAAATCTCTGGATGAGTAAGATATCAGCAAATTGTAAAACTCTCTATCTATGATGCCCTTTCTCTATTTTCTAGAGGTGAGTGTGGAGATTTATTTGAACAAATCCTCTAAGCAGGAGGTACTTGAAGAAATGTGCCCTATTGAGACTGAACTCAGACCTCAGCTCTTCAAAAGACATCATCAACATAATGTCTGAGACATGGATCATTTGAAGTCCTATAATTTAAATGCTGCATCTGCTCTTCCTGGTGCAGAGAACTGATTTCTCCATATAGAACAGCACTGTGATAATTAATGTGGTTCCTTTAAATGTTTTTACATCCTACCATGTCTTTATCGTATGTTTTCTTTTCTTTCCAGGATATGTATAAGGAGGGAAAAGGTAATTTTAGCCCGTGCGATTCCATTTCAGTCCAATGTGGAGAATTATTTGTTGAAAAATAGAACATAACAGATCTCAGCTGTGCAGCCCGGTAATCTCAGCCCCTAGTTTTGTTACATCTCCTCAGCTGTAGACTCTCACTTTACTTCCTGAGCCTTCCACTGACATCAGAAACCATCCAGCTTTCTTATCTTCCATTTACAGAAAAGGATTGTCTCTTTAAATATCAGTCCGTCTGATCCCCTTTGGACCTGTCCTGCGTTACTGTAACTCACCTCTACCTCCATGTATTACATTTCTCTCGTCTTTCATCTTCTCCCTGTCCTCCTTTTTTATGCCGTCACGGCGCCTCCTGTAAGCTATGTGTGCTGCTGAGAAAGAGGAAAAAAAGTTTTGAGCAGCTGGGAGATAAAAGCTGCTTTTATCGGCCATTAGCTGGAGAGCGGACACAGCTTCAATCAAGCAGTATTCACAACTGAGCCATGTATCATATTGAAAGGAAAGGAGCGCCCGGACGCGTGATTGAATGTGTATGGAGACATTTCCACCGTGTTTGTATACAAATGGCTGACTCTCTGATCACTCATATAATCTTTGGATTTAAAAGGCAGATGGAAACATAAAGGATCACTATATGCTCATACAGTAAGCATATGTGTGCGCGTGTGTCCGTGTTTAGGTCTGTCTGAGGTGTCAAGGACTTCTCTGTGGACTTGGCAGATTTGTCCGTCTCACTTTTTCAGGAGCTGTGATTGACAGATGGATAGGGCAACGTATTTGTGTGTGTGTGTGTGTGTGTGTGTGTGTGTGTGTGTGTGTTGGGGGGGGGGTGTAAGAGGGAAAGAGACAAGAGCTGTTGATGAGCCAGAGGTGATTTGTGTGTGTGTGTGTGTGTGTGTGTGTGTGTGCACATGTGTGTGTGTGTCAATGAGTGAGTGAGTGAGTGAGTGAGTGAGCAAACACACATGTGTGTGAGGGGGATTTATGAGTCAGGGACAAATGTGTGCGTGCCACGCTGACAGACTCCATCACAGAGGCCTGATGTGAAGGGACAGGTCGTGTCAGAACACAGGAGCAGCAGTTTCATCATCCAAAGGCCAGATGGGAGAGAAAAAGCCCACAAAGACACACACTCACACTTACATGACAGTGCCCCAATGCTCTGATCTGCAAATGAATACATGGAAGGACACAGGTAATCCTGGGCTTTGTCACACACACACACACACACAAAGAAAGAAAGAAATCAGATTTGCGTCAGTCAATCAAAGGCAGTGTTCAGACAGAGGAAGTCACCAGTAGAAATGGCAGCAACAAAGTCACCCCTGTCATCACAACGAGAGGGTTGCTTTTCTCTCCTCCACAGGCAAACACATCCACATGATGTGCTTGGCTGAGCACAGAAGTTCAGTTTCCTGAAGTATTTTCAATGAATAGAGTCAGACCAGTGGCTGACAATATCATCAAAATGAACACAGACACTGTAAGATGAAATCTGCCAGGCTTTTTTTTTTTTTGCCCCTTACCACTCCAGTCATGTGAGAAAATATGTCTTGTCATAATTTGGTTGAACCAGTCAATCAAGTGAGATCCCATGGATTCATGCACATTGTTGGAATATGTATTTTTATTATTATTTACCTTTCTTCTTCTTCTCACGTTAGCAGCTGCACTGGAACAATGCAGGTTAAATGGTTGGTTTTTTTGGGGTGACTGAAGCATTCGTCATCTTTGTTCTTTGACCAGATTTTACAATCTGCCCAAGTATCTGAACTAACTACTTCCTGACCTGTTTTCTTGACATTTGGCGCGTCTGTCTCTTCGAGCTTCTTCATGTCAGATATTTGAACTTTTTTGAAGCCAATTCTCAGTTGTGTAAAAGAGAAAAAAGGCAGAGAAAGACAGATAGAATTGGCCTACATGACATGTGCTATTCCTCCAATATGACACTTTTTTGGTTTTCTAAAGTGCCTTCTAAATTAAGAAACAAAACTTGCCCTTTGCTGTTCGGAGAATAAATATTTCTTGCCGAAACTTGGAGAAAAATGCACAACGTTTGTTTTACCAGACAAAAATAATTCTGTTCCTCTTAAAGTTTTTAAACAATCTTTGCTCTTTGCTTATTAATAACCGCTCGTTGATTTTTTATTTTTTTTTACTTTCCTGTTAACAATGCCAGCTCAATAACTGCCAAAAACAATAGAATATTGAGCCTGTCTATTTTTTTTCTATCTCTGTTAAATGGCTCCCATTGAGATTTGAAACATATGTGGTGCTTGTTTCATGAGAAGTGATAGTAAAAAGATGTAATTGATTGTTACGACTATGAGGGGAAACTCGCTCATGCCGCTGTGCCAAGTGCCGTACAGTTAATTCAATCAGTGAAGTTGACGTGCCAGAGGAAAGAATCAGACATTTTCCCAAGGGCTTTCATCTTCTTCAAAGATGCTGCTCAACCTGAGCAGAAATGAAAACAACAGCAGTTATGGACAGGGTTTTTTATTATTATTGCTAGGTGGAGCCAGCTAAGTTCAGAGCCAATGTGGAAATCTTCCAGTGAGGATAAGTATAGCATCGAGCATGCTCCACTTTCTTCAGACAGTACTGACCTTTCCCACAGTGTCCTTCTCAAACAGGAAACCCCAGTGGTCATGGTTAAAATATACAGTATGAAGGCTTTTGAGAAAACCCACCCGCCCCGCTGCTCCTCGTGCAATTAGCACATTTACTGCAAGCAGAGGAGAATTTGGTCTTCTCTCTGTACAGCTAATTATGATGTGCTGATTCCTGCAAAGTGTGTGTGCACATGACAAGTGTGTGCATGCACACAGGCAGACAAACATGCCTGAACACATTAACACCGGGGTGCATGGGTGTGAGAATGGGGTGGGTTGTGGGACAATGGTTGCAATAATGAATCAAAATCATCATCCTTTCAATAAACGTGGCATTCACTTTCTGGTGAATACAGAAGAACTGATGACAGTATATATATATATACTGTATGAGATACTGATGATATGTTTGATTCTAATTAGAACCTCCATAATTATTATTATTATTATTATCAGTGGATCTCTACCTCTAATTTAGCATTCAATCAACCTACTCTGATACATTCACAGACTTTTCTCTCCGGTATGATAATTCAAGCTGAATGATATTTAAACCACCTTAACTGTTATGACTCTAGTCAGTCCATACTATAAATCTAATCGATTGGGTCAGCTCTAAATGCTGAGCCAGGGGCTTTTCCACTATGCAATGAGTGGACTACTGTGTGAATGTTTTTAATTTCTTGGGATCCATCCAACCCTCTCTGGTGTGCACTTTGCTTCTAGTACAGCGCTTACTTCCTGTCTCTCTGTATCAGTGAGACGAGAGCATCCCTCCCCTAGGTCAGCATCATTCTTCATTTTCATCAGCTTCTTCCCCAAACTGTAAACACTCCCTCACCTCCTGTCTGTGGCTGTGATCTCTAACCCTGGTGGACGATGGGGGCTGCAGTCCTACTGATGTGCCAGTGCCCCAGTCACCTCCCGGGTGCTTTCTGCCTGAATGGAGTCGGTCTCAGAGGGTTTCCTCGGGTGACCGAGCCTGACCAGACCCAGGTCCCTTGCTATGGGAATGAATCGCTCACCAACACTCTGCTGGGAAAACTCAGCTGACTGTTGGCCATTTATTCAGCACATTTGTCAGCCGTTTGCGTGTCAGCTATCCAGGGCAAAGACAAAACGGCACTGTCACAAAAGTAAACACACCTTACATTAAGCATGAGCCAAGTATGTCATAACTGGGGTCAGATCTAATGAAGCCAAGCTCTCAAATAAAAACGTGAATTAAAAAAATCAACCAAAATTTTTTTCCAAATAGAATTTTTTAGTTTGTTGCCTTGAACTAGCAAGGAGCAAGTAGCCTCGAGCTGAGGCTAGAATTGGATTACATCCTCATTATGAGTTTGTAGGGTAATAATAGACCATCCCTGACCAGAAACTGTAGTTCAGATGCTTTTATGTAAGTGATCATAATCTGAATAGAAGATTTGAAGTTCATTGTGAACACCAGCCAGTATTAGGTTAGCAGTCATTCTGAAATCGCAATAGTTCCCACTGCTTTGTCTTACTTTTCTCAGTTCTCTAGATTAAGCTTGCTTTGGCTGTAAATCACTGCCACATAGTTTTATACATATTACAGAGTGGAAATTACATTGTTAACTCATGATCAGAGAACGGAAACTGATTCTTGTTGTTCACATGCACATCCCAAGGGGGTTGAGATAACTTCTGGAAATCATGCATGTCTTTTGTTTTCATCTTTTTGTTTACAGCTGTCGCTGAATTAAGTTTTTAAAGTTAAAATGTCTCATGTTTGATTTCTCACTGCCTCTACTTACCATTATTCTGATTCATATCAAATAATCTAAAATTTAAAAAGTCAAAATCAAGTTTGCTCATACTGATAATTTCACAAATAGTACAAACTCCCCTTTTAATTTGCAAGTGCTTGCTTGCATGTGCTTTTGTGAAGAGACTTTTACTTTTTTTAAATATCAGCCAACACGTCCCGCAGACATGCATACTTCCCTGCACACTCTTCTTTAGCTTCATCCCCTGCCAGTACTCTCCCTATCTCCGTCACTGCACCAGCGCAATTACACGGCAGCCACTGGCCAAGGTTAGAGAGAGTTCAGTGCTCTCAAGCTCAGCCCCCGGGTCCCTAAAGGACATTGATTCCTCTGACCTATGTGTGACTGCTCTTCCTCCATTGGAGGTTCGCCCTTGCTTCTTGCAGCATGCTTCAGTGCACAGCTAATTTCCCAAGGCTCAGTACACCGAGCTATTAGCACTGAGGCTAAACACTAGCTGCCACAAGCCGCTGCCTTGGTGAGATCTATAACCAGGCTGGTGGACCACAAGAGCTCTGACACGCTGAAGGCTTCCACTGGCTACTCATGCATGTAGTCGTCTCCTCCTAAACTTGCCTTTCCCCCAATAGGGTAATTTTACCAGGTAGATTCTGCTCATGATCCAGCTACAAAATGGACTTCCAATGTGTTCTTAATGCTTTTCCTGAGATTGTATGTTTAAATGATTAAACTTAAACTACTTAACTCGCCTCATGTTTACACAAGTTACACCTTGTTAACACAATTTATACTTATCACATCACAATTAAGGTATAATTAATGCATGAATTTAGCATACTTTAAAGCACTTTTCTTCACAACCCCCTTGGTACAGGTAGCGGTATAATTCTCTGGGTGTTAAAGCAGTAAGAAGTGATAGTTGTAAGAAACTGATTAATTTTCTAGTTGATGCTCCAGTTCATTTGTCATAAATCTTTTACTCTTTAGAGAGTACAAATATGAAGATGTTTCTATGAGTTGTTAATGTGTCGTCACAAAATTAGCCCAAGACTCTAACACATTTGCAACAGGTGGCATAGAGGTATACACTATTGTAGGAGGCTACCATATTGTTAGTACTATTGCTGTAATATGGCTTTTAGCCACCACACAACTAACATTGTGTGCTGCTGTGGTACTCCAGTAAATGAATAAAGAACCTGACACCATCTTTGATTTTCATCAGTGAAGACGTTGGAGTTTGGTAATTTGAGTTTTTGTTGAACTGTCCAAGTTCCAGATGATGATGATGGCCAGGAAGATCAAGCATTTAGTACTTGATTTCCGTGGGTAAAATCTCTTGAACTCTCCTCAGGGAGTTCAGAAGTCAAGTTCAGATCTGAGTCTAAGAGCCAAAAGTCTGTGCAATGGGCGAAGAACAACCATCTGTGTACAGTTTGTATCCAATTATAGATTATTCTGATGGTATTAGTGAAAATTCTTGCAGGGCCACTCATTGCAGTGGGATGGATTTGGTGGTGGTGAGGTGGAGTGACACTACCACTAGTCATCATAGTCGGAAATGTTCCCCACACATGGGAGGATGAGAAGTGTGGCTGCTTGCCAACATTGACTCAAGTGGCTTAAGTCACATCAACCTCTACTTTGTACCATTGACTAAAATGTGCTGTTAGGCATATCTGCTATTTATCTAATCAAAGCATCACAATAGGATTACTGTGTGTGTATCAAATTATCTCTGAGTGGATACTGTGTGCAACTAAATTCTCCGTGGTATTCATCACACCATGAAAAGCAGCAACTGCTGTCTATCCCTCAGAGGTGTGACACAATAGGGACGAACACTGCCTCCAAACAAATAACCTATATCCAGTCACCATGGAAACATTGACCCTGGCCCCAGCCCCCCACCCTGCCCGAAGGCTGGTGACACAACTGCATGATAAGCAGCTTTTCAACCTCGAGTCCGGTCTGGACTTTGTGTAACTCCCAGCCCATCCACTTATGACGCCAGTTGCCAGAGGCCAGCGTGAATCTCATATACAGCAGCCGCTATCAGTTGGTCCGTAGGGGTGGCTGGTACTCAGTTAGGGCAGAGATAGTCGCAACTGTGAGCTCATTTTGCCGGCACTCCCTGCTACATAGTGCGACAGAATAATCACACCAATAACACTCTCTGGCTCTATTTCAGCACAGGAGCTCTGAGGAAGGAAATTAAAGAAACGCGGAACGAGGCTCTGCTTCGGATCTCACATCAATTTTTTTTTTTTTTCAGCCCCCCCCCCCCACGCCACCAAGAGAGAACGTCCAAGGCAATAAGGCTCACAGCCTGCGGAGGGAATTGTTTTGCCAAAAATATTTGTTGTTTTCAATAATGTGGATGTTTGTATTGCACAGAGGAGAGGAGAGACTGTGGCTCACATACAATCTCTTGTCATGCCCTCAATTCACCATAGATGCCTTATTCTCTTACCCGGGGATATAATGAGGAAACAGTATGATTAGTATGATTAGTCTGCCTGAGTCTGAACTGAAATTATGCTGTGTGTGTGTGTGTTAGCATACATCAGTGTGTGTATGAGATTTTTTTTCTGTCCTATTTCTATGGTTGATACCATTATCAGTGCCTGCATTTAAACCTTGACTTGCTGGTTTGCGTCATTGGCTTATAGATACTGGACCCACTTAAAGACAGAAGATCCCTTGAGACTCAATTGCCCGAGCAAGCTCTCCTAGTTCTGGTTCTGACAGGCTAACTCTCGCTTTGCTAATCCCCTGGAAAGGTGCCTCGCCCTGGGGATAGCAAGCCAAAGAGTGGTCCCGTTCTCTGAACAGGTGCCCTGAGGGTCTTTAATGGCCTCAGAGACACAACCTCCAATCCTTTCTGATCCTCAGGATGAGCCAGGAAAATGCTGCACCAAGGTGATCTCCTGCCCAGGCGAGCCAGTGGTAGCCAGCCATGCAGGCAACAACTGAGCATCAGCATTTTCACAAAGACAGAGGAGAGAGTGGGAGGTGGGAGATTGGTGTACCAGCACTGGTCAAAATAAAATGGGCACATACACACACACACACACACACACACACACACACACACACACACACACACACACACACACACACACACAACCCTCTCCCTTCCAGTGCACAAACTTTCACTTACTTAAGGCTAACATTTGGCATGGGGATATTGCGGTTTGCTGCAAGTGCTGTCGCTCAGAGAGTGAAGTGTGTGTGTGTGTGTGTGTGTGTGTGTGTGTGTGTGTGTGTTATTTGTGAGTGAAGTATCCCTTTCATCTCGTCTCTGCTACCAACTTGGTGCCCCCCCTCACCACCACCACCACCACCACCACCATCAACCAGCCACCCACACTCTACACTCCGCTCTTCCTCTGACAGTGGCTGCCTTGAAAGCCCCATCAGTCTGACTGTTGTTCTTTCTAATGTGATGATGGAGCAAGTGTTGTAACTGGTGTATACTTCTTTATTTGTAGGAGCCACAGTGAGGGTGGGTGGAAGTGATTCTAAGAAAGAGGGAGAGAGAGAGAGAGAGAGGACTGGAGGGTAGCCATACATAATAAACAGGACTGGGATAAAGTGGAATGAGACAAGTCAGTATTTTGTTTTTGTTTTTATTAGGAACGATTCAAGCTTTACTTTCTATGTAGCAGGATTTATGTGAAGAAATAAGACTGTGTGATTAGCATAATCAGTGTTAACGGCAATGTGTAAACAGATAAATAAATAAATGATAGGCGTAGGGTTGCAATTAATTAGTGATTAATCTGGTGATTATTTTTCAATTACTTAATTAGTCTTTTTAAATGTCAAAAAACTGTGAAACAAGAGCATCACAGAGCCCAGAGGCCAAAATAACATCCTCAAATTACTGATTTTGTCTGACCAACAGTCCAAATCCAGGAAAAGAAGTAAATCCTCACATTTGAGAAACTGCTTATTCTATAATTTCAATTTATTATTCAAACTTAAGTGCAACAGATAGAGTCATAGATGGAATGCAGAAGGAATTTGCAGTGTTTGTGTGTAGGAAGCCAATTAGGGATCATGTTGCACCACCAACTCCTGGTTGCAGCCTTTGAGTAAGGGTGGATGATTTGGAGGAATTACGTGAACATCTGCCAATGTTTGGGTCATATGGTTAAGGTGCTCACTCTCAGGTTAAAAGAAGTGGCAGGTGTGTATTTGAGCAGACATCTGGCAGTCAACCCTCCCTGGGCCAACAATGATTGCAATGCATGTTGAACTGGCCAGTTGAAATAATTGGGAAGAAAAGGTATACAATACAACAAAATACGAAAAATCAATCATCATGGGATCATCTGTTGGGGTTTAAATCCACCGACCAGTCTTGATGACTGGAATGACAGTGGTGCAAACTAATGTTGACTAGAATTTGTTGCTTGGAGAGGATACAAGAAAACCAGCTTGGACCTTAAACATGTCTCATAGACCTTGTTTAAATGACTGTATTTCTACAGGCAGTACTTCTTGGCTGTTTAAATAAAGTACTGCACAGCATGCAGTGTGGGATGCTGCTCCTTGGTAACAAGTTAAATACATTAATGGAGGACGCAAGACTGACTAGTTCTTTTATTCATAATTATTCATCATGTAGTAAGATAATACATGTAAAAAAAAAAAACTCAAGCCCTCTTCTTTGTGATTTGGACACAGATCTGACTCCCACGTCCACCTGCTCACCACTTTCCCTCATCAGCCCTGCAGTATATAACTGGACCATGAACACTCCTTCCCTGCCAGACTACCAGTGTTGCATATGCCTTTGTTATCCAGCCATCTGAACCCGAGCCTGTATCCCTACCTGATCTGTTCCTGCTATTTTTGTTTCCTGTTCCTGACCTGCTCACCTGTTAAGCCCCACTTGGATTTGTATTACTGTTCAGACTTCCATCATGTTGCCAACTTATAAGTCTGTTCCTGACCATTGCCTTAGTAACTTTCTCTTCATCCTGCTTACCTGCTGCGTCTGCATTTCAATTGCCCTCCCTCTGTTCCCAGAATTCACCTGCCATGTCAACAGATGCACAGAGTGCCATTTTCTATAAAAGTGACAAACAAGTGGAACATGGGGGCGGTTTTAGATAACACATACAGCACTGCATGAGGGAGGAAAGTGTTAGCACTTAACTGAATTCATTATCACTCCCAATTAGCATTGTGAGTAGTTATGCAAACCTGTTATGAGGAACCTGTTAAAGAAAGGTTTCCTCTTTAACCACAAAGGAGGAGTCAAAGATCAGTGGGTACACACAAACACACACATGCACACGTTGTATTTAGTTGTCCTTACAGCCTCATTGACAGTGCATAGTCAACAATCAACGCAAATTCTCGTTGTCACCACTTCGTAACTAAACTTAATGTATTTAAGGCTCAACAGGTTTTTGGGTACCACATCTCCTCTTCAATAACTGACAACACCACTATATACTTATATATTTTCATTTTTAAAAGTTCCACAAACTTGTTTTGTCACATCCATGCAATGTGCCTTCCTTTATTCAAATGTTTTCATAAAGGTTTGTCAGGAGTTGGACCAGTGAAAGAAAAAGGTTTCGGCTCATCTGGGATTGGGACGGTAAAGTATTTTGGCAGCAGTCGAGCTTGCTCACTTGCTCTTTGGAAAAAAACTTTAACATTTTGCTTATATTGTCACTTTCTGTGTGTGCAGATTTCCCAGCAGTGACCTGACATCTCTGGCACCAAATTACATTTTAGAAAGTAGACTGAATCTGTATCGTCTCACTTGCAGAGTGGGACAATTTACAATTTTGGCTGATAAGACAGCTGTACTTTTACATAAATCTCGACTAATATATCTTGAAAACATCATATCCAGAATTTGAATTAATCCTTACTTGTATAGCATTATAATCATACACAGACACACATACACACATACATACATGTGGGTGCCTTCAGAACTAAAAGAGACAAATCTCCCAGCTGCTTTTGTCTCTCTTATAACAGAATAACAGGGTCAAACTTACAACCAGGCTCAGGGAAAACAATGCAAACATGCACTCCACTAACCTGTTTATTCCCACTAAAGCCACAGAGCATGAAATGCACCCCGCTCCCTCATGACACTACACCAGCAAAACTACAGCTTTTTATGGAGCTTATTAGAAAGCCTCCACACTCTGTCTCAAAGCAAGGGGGAGGAAAAAAAAAGAATGCGCAGAGGGAAAACAATGTCATTCAAGTGTCAAAAAACATATTTGATCTTTGCTGCAACAACAAAAGAAAGGAAATCAGTTGCTCATCAGCTTAGTGGAAATGAAAAAAAAGGAAAACACACAAAGTCTTCCGCATACTGCTGAAGACTGAGCAGGTTTT
This sequence comes from Protonibea diacanthus, assembly GCA_028641955.1. NCBI lineage: Eukaryota > Metazoa > Chordata > Actinopteri > Sciaenidae > Protonibea > Protonibea diacanthus. Next base: position 13,970,695 of record CM053998.1, read on the forward strand.
TTTAGGATCAAATACTTTACAGAGAAAAGCTTGCATTAATACATGCTGCTGCAGGTGCATCAACAGAAACTCCCTGTGCATGAAAGAGGAATTAGGACTTACCATTTCTGGTCACCATTTCAATGTGTTATTATGGATAGAGGCTGGAGATTGATTGGTCGTTAAACCCTTATGTCTAACATAGCTTGGAAACCATAACTAGACACAGCAGGCCTGTCAAGATTTCTCTACCTGTACTTAAATCTGAAAGGTGAATGGGAATAATATTACAGCAGGGTAAACAATAATCCAATAAGCTGAGACGGTTGACTGCAAAATGGATCGTATGTGCTGATTACTTACTTTGTAGTCCAACATTCATGGTGTGTCATATTTCAGATGCTGTAGATGCTCATCCTGTCTGTCCTCAAAACCAGTACCTGTCTGTTTGATTTGATGTTCTTACTTCCACAGGTTTATAGAGCTTTTGCTGCTGCCCTGACATTAAATGAAATAAGAAAACAGCAGCTTTACAGGGTAGAGCCTCTATGCAACATAAAAAAACATTATAAATTATGTAAATGTATACTGTAGATGCAAAGATAACATGCAGCCGCACTCTCATTACTAGACGCTGTGTCCCTTTTGTCCGTATAATGTATTTTTTAGTTGCACCATTTAGAAAAATGTCCTATTATTTCTGCACCATTAATTTACTGTGGCCACTCATATTAAGCAGCTCCACTTTAAGTCTGGCCCTTAGGTAGTAAAAGATATATGTTTGTACTTCAGATTTACCATATGCTTTTCACAGCACAGAATAATGCATCCATAAGCACCTAAACAGAAACTGGTAAAGTTATTTTTAAACGGTAAAATGCAAAACCTGCCCTGGATTTGGATTGAGGTTTACACCAAAGAGAGAATTTACTATTTTACCATACATTTTGTATCTTTTCTCTATGATGTAGTGTACTGTTTGAAAATATAAACACTAAAATCTGATCACTAAAAATTATATATTAAAAACATACAGTTATATATTGCATATTTAAAATGTTGTTAGAGAAACCCTTTAATCAATTACACAATCATCTTCCCTCAGTGAGGATTTACTTGAATTACCCCCCCAAAAAAGAGGATAGAACTCCAATAATTGTATGAAAATGACAAAAACCTGTAAGTCTATGGACACCATGGTGGGTGCAACAAGCAGTATTAAGTTACATAAATTAAATAACCTGCCACTTCAACAGCAGAGTAAAGCATCACCAAGGCAACACAGAGATGTAGAGACAGTATAAACTCCACAGTTGCTGCAGCCCACAAACACACACACTGAGGCAAAAAAAGAAAAGAGAGAGACCCGTACATAAACAATGCATAGCTCACACACACGTAATGCTGCGTAGGGTGTGGCTGTTGATGTTCTCATCTGGAGAGAAACAGTCAGTGAGTTTATCGTTGTGCTCGCCTGCATTCTGTGAGCCTTGTGAAGTCCTCCACAATTTGTTCTAGGTTCAACTTTTCCCTATATGACCAGTCCACACAGCCCCTCTGTACCACTGCGCTCCTCAAAGTTTTTGAGCTGACAGGCCTTATCACAAACAGCAGAAAGACCTCACACACATCACGGAAGGCAGAAATTCTGAAATAAATGTCGACATTTATTTGTTCACACTGGTTTATCATGACTTTTTTATGTGACTTTTATTTACTTTGTATTGCAGTAACAAGCAATTGCAATATGTCATCCAGCATCCAGTGGTAATCTGAAGATTAGAATATTTACATTGTCTACATAATTCATCAGACTCTGAAACTCAGGAGTTTCAGCATTAGTATTTGCTTACACTAGCTAACTACAGAAAGGCCTCACAAAAATGTGTAGCCTACACAAACATATATCACATTATAGCAGCACTCAGAACTATGCCCTCTCTAACCTGAGTCATGTTAATGCCATCCTCCATTTGTTCTAATATTTCCCCAAAGTGCTAGTTTCTGTCTGTCACGGGTTTGGTAGTTCTGTTTGCAGTGATATTAGACTTAAGGCAAGAGTGAGTCTAATATTTGTGCAACCAGAACTTAGTGAAAGAGACAGACAAGGGGAGAAGAGATTAGACGCACCCTCAAACATACTCACACAAAGTAGGCCAGGGGTGTGATGATGTCTCGCTCCAGAAACAGAATGCTCTGGGGTTCAGACACTGCCCTCATCTCCTGCTGACGGACCAACCCAAGTCAACCACAAAAACAGAGAGCAGCTCCAACTATTCTCCTATGTACACATGCTCTACATGTATTTTTATATCCTCTCCACTTGAAAGGAGAAGCCCATTCCACTCAGGGATTTTCTACCCCCTACTGTTCCCAACAGCCATTTCCTTTTCTTTTCAAAGGAAGATGGCAGTAAAAAACAAAAAACAAAAGTGTTGCAGGAGGGGAGGGGAAAATAACTGAAGGTTGTTTCTGAGCACTCAGCTTACCTCTCCTTGAGCAAAATTAAATGGCATTCTGTAATTCCAAAAGTAAATATGTGTATTCGATGGGAGCCTTGTTTAGGCTTTCGAGGCCTGTCCAAGAAATACATTTAAAGTATGGAAATGAGTACAGAGTCTTCCTTAAAAACACACAAACACACACGCGGGACTACTACTGCTGCTGTGCATAGAATATTATTTATTTTCTGTACATCAAAACTGGGATGGAGAATAACAGATGAAACTGAATTAAACATCATTTTGGGGAGAGACTTACAGTAAGTATGCCTGCAAAAGTGGATGTAGAAGTTTCCCAAGATTTTGTGTGAGCATTTTCTAACTGTGTGAATATGTGAGTGTCAGACATACTGTACCTGTAAGCACATTGGCTGCTCTCTAACTTTCTAAATTCCATTTCATGACACAATGACAGCATCGCCTACCCATATCTCCCTCCTCTGGCTCCGTCTCTCCATTTCTTGCGGCGCCTCAAACCAGCTGCAATAAAACTCAAAAACCCACTTGGCTCAGTTCCCTTACCCCCATCTATGCCTTTCAGATATACTGACTACTTAACAGACAATAACAGCATATTATACAGCCGCACAGGCAGTGAAACTGCCAGAACCTGTCCTGTAAGATGACTGCGGCTGTAATTTGATTACAAACTAGCACACGTGCAAATTTTAAGCCATCTCTCAAACATGCAACATAGTATCATGTTGGACATAGGACATAGTATCTGAGACATCATCCAGAGACTTCTGAAGAGCTGTAGTGAAGCTAAGAGTGTGGTGGCGCTGGATACCTCATTGGTGGCGCATTGGATACCTCCAATGCCTCCACCAACTCCATACTAATCCAAAAAAGTGTAAAGACATGGATGGAGCTGGACGGAGGTGAGTAAGGCTGAGCGAGCCCCAGTTGCCCAAAGAAGCCACCTGTAAGAGTACCCACCTTAAAGTGGCCACACACTTGATCATGCGCAAGTTTAAGCCCTAGTATAATTTGAACAGATACATTCTAGAAATGTTTTCCAGTACACAGTACACAGGGAAATTAGCTACAGAGACCAAAACCATTTTTTGAACTAGGCTGTAAATATGTTTGTTTATGCTGTGAAACTGAGCATTTTAACATGGGAGCTTATGACTTGTTTTGTAGCCAGCCTCAAGTGGCCATTTAAAGAACTGTACTTTTTGTCTTGGTTTCTTCTACAGCCATGGGGGTTGCTGCTTGACTTTAGCACTAATTTAAATGTACATTAATTCCACAGTTTCCGGCTATAAAGTAAATTGCCAGGTCAAAGGTTATCACAGACAGTCTCATGGCTCTAAGGACTGTCCTATGGGATGGCTTGGTATGGTTGAAATCCCACTGGATCCATTAATAAGCATCCTAAGTGATTTCATACGCTTGTAATATATAAACATCTTCTTAATAACACTTACAGCCAGTGAATGCAAGGGAAATGTCATTTCAATTATAATAGACAAATGGAGTGGTATTGGAAAATAGAGAAGCATTACCATGAATTGCACACAGTAATACATACATTCGCTGGTTTAATATTACCAGATAATTGATTACTTGTACATACAGGGAGTCATGTGGTTTATGGCTTCCTGTAAAAGAGAACTGAGGAAATGAGAGAGCGCAGAGACTGTGGGGCGATATGATCGTCAGAGCCACAAGACAGAATAGTTACACAAACACAAAACATAAAAGAAATAAATCATGGAGGTAATTTGTTTTGATATACATCTTAAGAAACAAGCATTTTATAGACAGTAAATGTAATATTTATTTTGTGGTTATGCACAATATAATACTGAGAGAAAGCTAAAAATTGTCTTGTGCATGGTAAACCAGAATAATTCACAAGCTGCCAGCAAATTCAACACATTTCACATCTCATTAACTACTGGACCTTTATTATGATGTGAAAAGGCTTTTACTCATACCATTGACTTGAATTACTTACTTGACTTGTAGCTATTAAACAACTGCACCTTTTGACTTTTGATAGGAAAGATATTTGTAAGAGAATATGGTTATTAATACGAATAAGCACTTATGTAAAATCCAACTACCTCTTGTGTTAAAATTGATTTTACTGATGCTGAGGATTAAATGTTATCTGAGCTGTTACAGCGTATTATGACAATTAATGAGTAATATGGTTACATTATCAGAGCAGCTTACTCAACTGCTGGTCCATGATTTTATCCAATTTGCAGTTTGTATTTTAGTAATGCTCGATAGTACTTAGGTTCACATAACAGAGACGTCATATTTAATAACTATCATCTGTTACTCTGTTTAGATTAGCTTATTAAACGAGTGCTGTCAATTAAGCTACTATGGCTGTTTAATACAGTGAATGAGCTGGAGTGAAAAATGGAATGGAAATAACCATTACCCGTAGTTCTTTTCATACTTTTGGGTGAATAGACTACTTCTAATTAAGTCATAACTAATTTCTGAATATAATGAACTTGGATTATTAAGATCCTATCATTTCTGCTTTCTAGGATTTGAAGCATAAATTAACAACAGATGGTTGGAGATGAAATGCATGTAGTTATTTCTCATCCTTAATACTGTGATCACAAAATATCATCACACCCAACAGGGAGTATTTTTGTTATGGTTACATCATGAAATTATCTTCTTCTGACAAAACAAAATATGATATAAAGATCGTAACAGTTTTTTTCTAACCTCTCATCAACAGGTTTATGTCAACATTTCCCCTCGTAAAGCCCGGCCCTGTCTCCAAGAAATTATAAACTCCTCTAAATCCATGACCATGATATGTCATACCTTTCTTGTAAGGATATGATGCAATGTGCATGCAATATAATATGTCACCTCATTTGACATTTTTCCTTAAAATACCTTATTGTGAGTAAATAGTGCATGTATTCTTTTCTCAAAAGAAGTAGCCTACAGTATGAAATAGGTGAAACAGACAACTTTCTCAGACACACTGTCACGGCTGTCAGTTTCCAAGTGGGCTCAACATGAATAGCAGGAGTGTCAAGTCTGGCAGAAGAATCCTAACAGAGGTGGGTAAACGTAAACAGCAGCATTGGGACACATTTTCAGGTCAGAGCATGAGGACCAGTACTGAGTGTTTTGAAACAATAATAATTAGCTCAAATAGCACAACTCAGTAACACAAAGAAAATATAGTAAACATAAACATATTAGATATCATATCAGATACACATGGCAAAAGCAACCAAGGAATTCACTGTATCTGATGAGTTAACAAAGTAAGAGGACACAGCATTTGTTCACTGTACTTTGCTTGTACAACCCAAGAACTTTCTGGAGCCTCTAAAGGAGTATGTCCATTGATAGGTGGTGGGATGCTAGTGTGAATCTCAGTTATGTTAGAATGCTACCCCCGTGACATGCAGCAGCAGTTGAAAACCTATGAAAAATAAGATTAGGTTAAATGTATACAGGCAAATGATTCTAACCATCCACCGGTTTATTGAAAATAACAAATGAGTAGAGAGCAACATGTAGAAAAAAAGCCTCCATATGTCTGTTAAAATATCCACAAGATGAGATGATACACAAGATTATTTTAAATTGATATTATTATTTTTATATTAATTTGATATTAAGATTATTTAAAGGTGTCAGTGATTTTCTGTTGCTGTTGCAACACAAGCGTTCATCATATAAACTCATTTTGTCTTTCTTGGACTTTTTTCCTGACCAGCACTGATGGTGAAATCACAGGATGTGCATTCATGCGTATATTTTCTAAATCAAAATGGAGAGATCTTCAGTACATCAGTTGCAGTCATGCATGTTACTCTCCACACTTATCCTTTATCGTGAATGGGTTTTTATAGTGTATGATGGCAAAACCTCACAGATTAGAGGTTAGTTCATCATTTTATACTTTGATTCAATCCTACTGTAGATAGTGGAGTCATTTGGAGGAAAAAGACAGTCATTTCCCTCCTAGAAAGTCACACGGAGCATTGAGCGTTCCCTTATTTAATGGTTCAATAGCGATACCTACTCCCTCCTGTTTGAGAGCATTGTTTCCCTATGGTTATTGCACCATCCGTTACCCCTGCGGAGGCTGGGCTGACATAAATGCATACTTCCAATGCCAGCAGAGCAAATTAAACTGAATTGAAGGTGGAGAGAAAGAGAGAATAGGAGATTAAGTGAGAGATTGCCCAAAGAGAGAAAGAAAGAAAGAAAGAAAGAAAGAAAGAAAGAAAGAAAGAAAGAAAGAAAGAAAGAAAGAAAGAAAGAAAGAAAGAAAGATTGAACAAGAGATTCAAGGAATGACTTGCAATCAGGAGTAAAAGAGGCCCTCTCAGTCTCTCTTTGCAACCACACACTAACACACACACACACGCGCACACACACACACACACACACACACACACACACACACACACACAGGTTTGCCATACAACATTTACTGTATAAGGCCCATTCCTCCTTTATCTGCGAAACATAAAAATTACTTTCACTTTCAAGTTAGCCTTCCCCGCTTAATCTAGACCTAATGGAAATAAGCTAAACTAATATATAACTATAATTTTACCATCCCATTTCCCCCAGAATGAGTAAAGTAATTAAATCTAGCTTTAAATTTAAAATAATTGATAAAGATTTGTACACAATAACACAGATTATTTGTTATTTGCTTATTGCTAATGCCAATGATGTATAAGATTACAAAGCCCACTCCAAACTCTTAAAGGAATACTCAGACACTTTGGGAAATTTGCTTATTTGCTGTCTAACTGAGAGTTGGATGAGAAGATCAATACCAATTCCATCTGTGCATTTGATACTGAGGTGGCTGCATGAGGTATTTAACCTAGCTTAGTACCAGGTTTGTGGCTGGAGAGACACATAGCCATCGTCAAAAGCCTGCTATGGATGTTCATATCGAATGCTATGTAAGACTCTTGTTGGACTGTTCCTTCAACTAGCTCTGGTCTTAACCTAATCTATTCTAAACATAACACTTTAAAATAACGTCAATATTAAACTAAAGCAAGTACTAACATATTGAAATACCTAGAAGATGTGATGCAAAAACTGTTTCTGACACCAATAGAAACTAGAAAAATGTAGTATAAGAACGTACATCCACACACACTTATACAAATATCTGCACATATACAGATTCTGCGTTACAGGAGGGGCAGTGGGGAGCTCTGCACTGATTTCTTCAGCCTTGGTAGCGCAGCACAATAGCTGCATTGTTCACCTTCGGCAGGCGCTCTTCGTCTCAGGGGGATAAAAGGGAGGGAATAATTGCTTACCCTCACACCGTGTGTAAAGTGTCTCCTATCAGCAGCCAGGCATGATGGCAGTGATAGCAGGGCTTCTTGCACAAGACTCTGCCCCCCCACCTCCTCAAACACAAAGACAAGAAGCCGCTGTCCATGTTAACTGCTGCGACAGCGATCACTGGAGAGCCCCCCTGGAAAATGGCACCCCCTGATGTAGATCTGTGCACATGCTGTGGGAAGGAGCACACTCGGGGACTGGAGACAGGCTCATTATGACACCGCACACAAACACAGATACATGCATACAGGTTTCAATCTTACCTGTGATCTTTGCATTAATCCGTCACATGTTTCATTCTTGCTCTTCTGAGAACACGTGTGAAAATATGGGCATGCGTTTCACACGCAAACACACATGCAAACAAAGATATACATCTTCAGTGGTGCCTCTCTGCTGTGCGTCTTTGTTCCTTTCCCCTCTCTTGTGTAGAAGCTGCTATCTGCAAATATGCTGATGTTGTCACTGTTACATTACACACACACACACACAGTATGTCCAAAGGGCTCTGTGGGATAAATATGTTTGGAGCCATCATGCCTGATCATCTAATCATGACTAGGCCTTTAGGGAGCAGAGCATGCCTGCTTTTTCCCTTGCCATACATGCTGATAACACAATTTTGCCACAATGCCCTTCAACGCTACAGATTCGTATCTCAGAGGTGGTTTGGATGGCTACAAAGACTGACTGAATAAAGAGCTGTTTTGCCTGTTTTTTCTTTTTTGAAGGAGATAATTGATGTGTCTTGAGTTTTTCCATCACCGCTATTATTTCTTCTGCCACTTCAGACAAATCCGGGTGATTGTTCAGCACATACAATTTGCTTGTGGTTACATGTCTAATTTTCATCACCTACTACTTTTAGAATCTCATACTGTCTGAAACACCATCTAAACTTTAAACATCCTGCTGACAGGAAGGCTTATTGATTACAGTTACTGTCCTGTCTGCCTGCGCAGCAATGTTGCTTTTGTGGAGAATAATGACTTTCCCTGTGCTTTGGTGTAAGAGGTGTGATACAGATGCAAAAAGTTTCTGGAAACAGGAGACTTGAAGTGCACAGCAGGAAGAGCTAAGCCAGAAGCAGTATTAATAGCTGTAAACTTTTATTTAACACAATTTGTGTTGAAGAGGCAATTAATTACGTATTCCTCCTTAACTACAATCTAATATCTTCCTCTTCTATCTTTGAATCTAATGGGTTCTCTGCACTCATAAAATACCAACTATTTTCTCATTACTGATGATCAAAACAATGAAATATATTTGGAAATGTTTTTCTAGTTAGTAATCTTATTTCACCAACATGATCATTTCCTGTTGCTAAAGTGGACGGATGGTTTGTGTGCAGATGGATACTGCACAGTGATCTCTGCTCTCTGTCTCTGTTGCTGTTTTCACCCTTACTTAGAGCAGGGCACGGCTGATTTCATTTTCTTTTCCCATATTGAATGAATCGAGGTGAACTCACTTTTCTACATCTGTGACATATGATGGAGCTGACTGGCACTGATGCCCAGTATCTGGTTATGTTCAATTATGGCAAAAGCAAAACATGCTTGTGAGTGGAGGATTCAGTGCTGCCTCAAGATAGATAAGCATTTTCTGATCTGACATCTCTATTTATTAATGTTCAGGCACAAAACAATGTGGTTTCAATTAGGGGAAGATCATGGTGTAGGTTGAAAGGAAACTTCATCATCATAGTTAAAATAATACAGATAAGGTTGTGGAATGATCCAGGTCACAAAACCAACATTGACTGTCAGTAGCAAAGGGGGAACAGCATCAACCTCCTCCCTATGCAAACGCTTTGGCTCCGCACCAACATAACACACTAGTTCGTACTTTGCTCCTGACGAACCGAAAAGCCATGACTTTAACAGCCACAAGAGGGCTTATGCATCAATCCGTTGTTAAAGGGCATTTGCTAAAACGACTGATGCTGTCATTTTTCTTAGGATGACAGACCCCAAATTTGCCTCACAGCGTAACAACACAGATTTGTAACTGAAATATTAAACTCCCATTTTTCTTCATGGTGTCAGCATCCAGACCTCTTCTCTGCCTTGTCTCCATTACTTTTTGACCATTAATAAAATATCCATCCTACACACAATGGAAATAGATCAATTTCTCTGACAAGTGTTGTGTCTCAGTAGCAAACCCACACGGCTTGCCCCGCTAGTTAATGATCTGGATGGAGGCTTTAGGTTTCTCCCCATAACAGCAACACTTTGGCTTTACAGTAAGTACAAATTGATGTGTAAACACTCTGCCCTGGTGACCATTACTGTATACTGCAGGCCTATGAGCCTATCCAGTAAAAGTACTAACCTGATGAGATGTAAATAGATTGTTAACTCAGCATCCATAACCTCTCAACTGCTTCACTGTATAAGAGTTGCATTCTATATGATTAATTTTTACTGACAACATAACATGCAGATTGTTCGGGGCCATGCAAGCCTTGTTTCACACATGAATAGCAATGAGAGTATATTTTTAGTATTCATCTGATTTGGCACCGATGTTGAATTATTCTAACATGATAAGCAGAGTTGCTCATAAAGGGACATTGAACCATATCAAAAGTCTATAAGTTAAGAATAATTTCATGCTCACAACACAAAGGACGTGACATAACCATCAAAAGCTTTTAAAAGTCATGACAAGGGGAATTTGACTTGCTCAGCAGCACTCATATGCTACAGAGCTACGCATTTATTTTGGAATAGTCATGTGTTGTCCTCACTGTGTTGTTAAACTTGATGCAGATGCGTGATCGTACATGTCTATTGGGGTCACTGACTTCAGCTTTCTTTAAACAGAGACACAGAAATGTGTCTGATGGAGAGGAAATAAGAGAAGATAAGGAGCATGTGTATAGATATTTCAAAATAAGAGACCATGCACAGCCTTTTCACACATGATGGTAACAAAAATCAACACGGATATTAACTAAAGTGTCATTTAATACAGCATGACAGGTGGTTTATCACTTAATCTGTCACTCTCTCAATAAAATGTTTAAACATTCTTTTTGAGTAATAGCACTTACAGTATATAGCAATAATAAATATAGCATTATGTCAACTTAATGTGTCTTTTGTGTGCTGTTTCTGTTTTTTGTGTGTACTGTAGTATATAGGTTTGACTCACTAATAACATTTTAGGTATATGCACACTGCACCAACACAGCGCTATCAGGCAGTAAACATGATATATCGCTAATCTGCATTAGACTGCATAGATGTTGGAGCTACACTTGTTTGATATATTGTTTGAGGAGACAGGTGTATTTTCACATAAAAGTCAGCTTTTCCAAACTTAATCTGTAAGTCTAGGGGTATTGATTTCAAGCCAAGAGAAAATGCACCCAGGGAGACTTTTTTATGGGTATAACAACCATTGTCACATCTAAGGAAACCACATTTACTTGTGTTCAAACAACTCTCCGTCTGCTCTTTTATGCCAAGTAATTATTTGTGAATTTGATGGAAATGTGATAATGCGCCCAAAACAATAACAACAAACAAGGGAGATGGCTTCTTTGGCGTGTTGACTTTTTTCATGTCTGATTACACGGCACACTTGATTTGTCTCATTTCAGGGATGAGCAGGACTGGGATGGTAGCACTGTGATTCGGGGGCTCAGTACCATCAATTCAATTCAATTAGTTTTAATTAGCGCAATGGAGAGAAAGAGGAAAAAACAATAACCTCATAGGGTTCTCCAACAATGAAATGAATTACTCATGAGTGAAAGCTTATCAAATCAGCCAGCTTTATATGTAGAGAATATTAAATCAAGGCACTGGAAGACATATGACTGGAATGAGTTATACTAATATTTAAGAGGCATGAAATCTCTATTGGATTCAAATCAGATCATGATAACAGGCTGTCGGTTATTTGACGATATTTGGTGTGTTATACACTCCGTTGACATCTGTCTGCTGTGAGATATTTTCATTTATTTTTAGGTGTCGCCGTTGAATGGAAAACTCTTGTTGCACCAAACAGCATTGCCTCACATTTGATTGAAGTATACATCTAACAATGACCGCAGAGACCTGCCGGTTTGTCAAAGGAAGGGCTCTGACAAATGTCATATACATGAGAGCAATTTCTGATGAAAACTTAGACGTCTATATCACATCGCGGAGTTGTGAGAAGGGCATAAGTGTACATAAAACCTGCAAGTGTGCATAGTTATTCAAATCATGTATTAGAGCAGTGTTTCCCAACCTTTTTTCACTGGAAACTCCTGAAAATGAAGTGTTTGCCTTGTGATCCATGCCTTGTGTTACAACAGGCGCAGGCCTATGAGTTTTGAGCTGTCAAACAATCTATGGATTGCTACATTTGATCTTTAAACCATCCAGATAAAACGTTTTAGAATGTTTTTGTAGCAGAGCGTGTTTTTTATCCTTCTTTCCTATCCCAATAATCATCTTGTCACCTGTCTGATTTCTTTATGACCCAGTGGACAAGCTCGGACCCCTGCATGTAGGTTAGAGAGGGGATACTTACAGCACATCTGTTGAGGTATCGTTATCTACCCTTAAAATCTGTTGGAAAACAAAACTTGCAGTACTAACTTAACTTTTGTCCAGTAAATGGCTCCATTCCTGTATATATAATAATGAAATATAAATTTTAAAAAAGCAAACAAAGTTTGTGAAATCATTTTATCTATGGCTTTTTCTAATAAAGAGTGGTAAATCATCCCAATAAACACTTCCCTGAATTGTAAAAGAGCAGTCTGATCCATTGTCACTTGTTTAGCTTTAGCTAGTGGTGCTTATTATTTGTAAAGGTTATCCTTGAGAAAGTCTGTTTTAGAGCACATGTACCACAGAGGAAGGTTTGAAAACTACAAGCCAGCCTCTCCTTGACCTTCAGTCAAGACAAACTAGCTCAAACAAAATGTCTGACAATTTTTGTCTGGTAGCTTTGACTTTTTATTTTAAACGATCCACTCTCAGCATTGTCAACCATGCAGCATAACCGAGGATGAGATGTTTAAACTACAGGGATGCAACTTTCTGTGGTGACAATGGGCCACCTACCCTCTACCAGCAGTGCTTTTAATCTAGCATTTTGTCCCGAGAAATTAATTTTGAGAGGTGCCAATATTCTTCTGACAGCCTTCTCTGGCCCCATGCTGCTCAATAAGCCAGTGATTGATGCACCGCCTCCAGATTCATTGACTAGGACTGTGATTTCTCTGTCGACACACTGCTCGCCTCTGACGTGGCCAGACCTTTAAGGCAGAACAGTCTGATGGCTAGATGGATGGGATACAGTGTAAAAATACTCCAAAGACACATTATTGACTTATGTGTCAATAGCATGTGTTCAATGGTTCCCAGTGTTTCTGATTGATTACCCACTATGGCATAAACCAGCCACTTATTTAGTTGTTTTTTGAATGCTTATCATGTGTATTTTTAGGGAAATTTAATCATTGGTGAACTTGTAGACTTATCCGTGCCATCTATGCCCCTATGAAAGACCGCACTACTCTGACCAAAGACAATATATCCTGTAAATGAGCAGAACAGGCTGAAATGAAGTCTTTTACTGTGACAATCTGCTGACATGATGTGGGACATGATGAGCAGACCCGCTCACTCTCCCACTGAGGCAAGACAGAGCAACAGACCACAGTGAAGGCACGGAAGGCTACTAATGAGGAACTTTGTCAGCCCGGTGTCTGACACGATGAGAGGAGGAAATGAAGAGAAAGTGAGAGCAGGAGAGAAATGCAGTTTCAGCTTCAAATGGTCTCCCTGACTCAAATGACCCCCTTCTCTGCCCAGATCAAATGGTCCCACTTGTGCAGGTGACACCTTGTTTTTGCCAGGAGCAATGGTGATGGGCCAGTCTTTAGGGTAACAGGTGATGGTGCAGCAGACAGGGAATGGCATGGCTAGTCAAACTTGCTCCCACTTGTTGTCTGTAAAATATATGCTACAGCACTGGTTTACAACGATGGCTCGAAGCCATGCTGCTTTTCATTTAAGCTATTGATTAGGATCTAATTTACACCCAGGATGTAAACTTAATGCATTTAACTAACTAGAAGAATAAAACTGGCTGTGCTCTTTGGACTGCATTTGAATCCAGTCGTCACACAAAAAGAAGATACAGCTGTGAATACTGAGATCCAGATGTGGATTTTTATCCTTCCTTTTCCTGTAACCGCTTCTCCTTCTCAGGGTCGCAGGGGGCTGGAGCTTATCCCAACTGACTTAGGGCAACCTGGATAAATTGCCAGTTCATCACAAGGCCAACACATAGAAACAGACGAACATTCACACTCACATTCACACCTATGCGGGTAATTTGGAGTCACCAGTTAATCTACTGACTGCATGTTTTTGGACTGTGGACGAAGAGTACCCGGAGAGAGCCCACACACACGTGAGAACAACCTGCAAATTCCACACAGAAAGGCCTTAGCTGAGGTTCAAATCAGGAACCTTCTTGCTGTGAGACAACAGTGCTAACCAGCAAACCACTGCATCGCTGTGCCGCGCTGTGGATTTTCAGATTCAGCAGATTATTCCAGTTCAACTTTAACAAGCAGCTCTGCCTCTCAGCATCATCATACCTTTGAAAACATCTGATATTTGACTGGATGTGATACCTGAGATATTTTTGTGGATTCTAAATGCCACTGAGTATAGTATATTTTACCTCTACCTTGAGTAGCACACAGACATTAAAACTGTTTTTATTCCATTTCTTTTTGCTATAGAATAATCAGTCCCTTCGTTCTCCTTCATACACCTCTATAGTTTCTCCTTTTCATCTATATAATATGTTTACTCATCTATTTATAAATCTTAATGAGGAGTGTATGTGTGTATCCAAGTAAATAAACTGATGAGGATTGTGATCTCCTTTCACGTTGTTTTTTTCCCCCCTTTATGATGATGATGATGATCAAATGGAGCTCATGTTTACATGACCGCCTGAAGAAATGCTTGAGGGTGTGGGCAGCAATTAGCAAATAATACAGTAGCAGCAGTGCAGTTGATAGTTATATTTTAAACAAATAAGTTTGTGACTCATGAGTAATTGCTGGATTTTGATTCAGACAATGTAGTTTATAGCCTATAATTAGGGTCATGACAGGGTAGGCTGTCATCTATGATGTCATTACTGGGGGCAGCTGTGGCCAGCCTTCAGCCAACAGATCTTTATGTTGTTGTTTGGGTGAATAAAATAGATTTATTTCATTTTAACTTCTTTTCCCTCTTTGATATCAACTGATCAAGACTTAATATTTTCACTCTTCTGGATTATTTTTAATAAATTCATTCACTTTCATCTTCGACCGCTCCATTTATATATTCCTAAAATATTCACTGTCTGTCAGCTGCGTGCACTTGCACAGTAAAGTGGAGTATTTCGGTCAGCACAGCCCGACGCTGCCTTCCCGTCTGCCTTTGCCTTTCCACCCAGGGTGAAGTAGCTTTCTCCAGCCGGAGTGGGGCGTGTCTCTGTGGGCGGCCTTCTCAGTGCGGTGCCGCTGCTACTGCTGCTGATGCCACTGTGTCTCCTATTCGAGTGGATGCAGGTGGAGATGCGTCAAAGCACCCAAAGGCACCCAGAAGCATCCACCAGGAACACTGCTACGGGACCTCCACAATAAAAGCCCCGGCGATACATATCAATGTAGGAGTTTTCATTTGAAAAGAAGAATCAGAAGTTGCATTTACTGCCGCGTGGCTGGCTTGACAGCAGGGATGCAGGTGGAGCGACTCGGCCAGGACCGTTCACATCTGTCTTGAAGGAGAGAGGGGGGAAAGGAAACCTGCGTTCTGGTCTGCTCACCGCTCTGGATAAAAAAAAAAAAAAGAAACACAGACGCGTAAATTGCGCCCAGGCTTTATACAGGGATATTTACAAATCTCCCCAAGTCTGGAGAATAATTTCGGAGGGATTGCCGCAAAACACAAGTAAGGACTTTTCTCTTCTTTGCTGTGACTGTGTGATTCTGTGGGTTTTCTTCTGGCTTTGTCACTCTGCGATTGCTCTCTCCGAACGATGACAGGTGATGTCGGGGGAACAAATTAAAAAATACACTCACATAGTCCGGTAATGGGCAGTTGTTGGCTTTGTTTAGTTGAAGGGGGGGGGGGGGGGCAGCAGCAAACGATGCGTAATGGGTCAATATTTGGAGGAGATTTGGGTGGCGAGTGGATATGAGGTCCACTGTTTGTTTTCTGCGGCTCTGGGAGCAGACACGTTGAATCCGGTGTGGGAGAAATGACGGACATGTATGTTTTGAAGCCACGCGTGACAGCGGCGGCAGAGTGTGGGAATTCAGTAGGAAAAAAAAATCTCACTATGCTCGCTGAAAGTCAGTTTTTGTGCTTCTTTGAGCTGTGGATATGTTTACGCAATACCCAGACGACTTGTGAGGGGTAATTCTCACAGGGTCCGACACTCATTAAGGTATCGTTTATTTTTAACAGCTTAGTATAATAAAAAAAAAAAAAACAGCTTAAATTGTAGTAAGCACACACTGTGTGTATATTAATATTACATGTGGCCTAATTGTCACATGCACACACGCGCACGCACACATACAGCATGATCACTTGTACACGTACTTCTTCACTCCAAATCCCTGAATTGAAAATTCACTGGAATTTTACCCACTCCAGTGTGGATTCGTGATTTTGGCATCATCGACTCCGTTTATTAGTATTTATCTACCATTCCCCACGAATTTATCTTTAAAATGCTACACTAAAATCTTTATGACACGGAAAATTAGGCCACCGGAGGGTATACTTTCTTTACTGAGCAGCTGCATTACAATAGTCTGCTGAAGGGCAGAACGGCTGTGATCCGACACTCTGTGGTGATAATGCTATCTCACAAGTGTTTTCTCTAAACAAACGTGGTCAGCACGATGTGTTAGAACAGAATGCGTTTGCAGTACGTGGATATTTGGGGCTCTACATTACGCCGACTATACTGCGACTGTGTGTGACTCCTGCGCCACCGTGTCGCCAAACGCCCACTGGGGTGCGTAACGGTGTCTCTACACAAAATCTCCGAACCAGAGCATAAATAACAAGTACAACAAATCGGTAGATGCCTCATTATGAGATACAAGTGCTGTTAGCTCTACTTAGAATAATTAAACTGAGCTGAGGCTCCCTAGTTTGGCGGCGCGGGGCGGATGGCGAAGACGCGGCCACAGAGAGGTGGAAAGCAGACACCACATACGGAGAGAGTCTCTGTTAACGCCAGTGGGCAAACTGACCTACTCTGTCTTTTCATACTGAAGCTGTGCTTGTCATTTTTCACAATACTCATGTTGATCATTTGTGTAATATTTTTCTTGTTGGACTGAAAATTGAAAGACTTTGCTGAATAACAGAGACAGACAAAGATTTCCACATAGTGCTCACTGTGAAGTTTGATGAATACAGAGATGTGTCTCAGCTCTGATTGAATGACCTGAATTCATTGCTTGGAGACCTTCAGGAGGAAAATATAATAGCGTAAGGATGATTGGCTCAAACACACACAGGAAGTGATGGTGTTTCTTGAGTCAGCTGTCTTCTTAATGCAAATGAAACTGTGTGCCAGAAATCAAGCCAGACGATGTGACTCATTTTCCGGTTACGTTATCAGGCCAGAGACATTTGGACTCATAAAGCCAGGGCAGAAGGACGTGCTGAAGGACTTCACTGACACTTGACCACCGGGTCAAAAATCTATTATCCTGTAGTTTTCAGCAGGTAACTTCATCATCATTCAACCAAAGAATCACAGCATCAGTACTGCTTTTTCTGAGCGCACTTTGACTCCATCATCAACTCAGTCTAATGACTCTAGTTTTGACAATGGCTTTGGAAATACCTAAATAACTTCTCCCCTTTGTAACAATACACACTGAACAGACAACGGCGGCAGAAAATGGACCTATACATGATTCCACTTTTGTTCTCAGAGCTTTCAGTGCACTTCATGAAGGGTGCTTAACATTGCCTTTGTGGGTTGAGATGACTTATAATAATTGCAAATTCCCCTGCAATTTGAATAATTCCTCCAGACCTTTTCACTGTTTGTTATTCGGTGAGTGCAAAAAGTACATTTGAGGTCCTGTGCTACTCTTTGTTTTCACTCATCCCTCTGACATGAGGCCTCCAACAACTTTCCTGAATACAAATCTCCAGCGTTTCAACTCAAATGCCATCATTCTAGGTCAACACACAATCAGCATGCCATTTGAACGCTGCAGAAAAACACCTTTTGAAATGCATAATGTGACTTATTGTAAAGCACCCACTATGTGGGTGGACTATGTAGACCCAGATTGTTAGAGTTAATCTCAGAGAATGAACTTGATGAAGGAGTTGGATCTCATAAGATATTCACTCTCATGCGGAGTATATTTAGGCCAAGCGCAGCCCTCGAAGCAGCTGTCAGATTGGAGGCATCAGTCAGAAACTCTATCCGTTCACAGGTCAGTGTTTTGAGCAGCTGTCATTTTTTCCCCTGACAGAGAGCCGAGGCACTGTCTTCTATCTCACCTCTATCAAAACACGGGCACTCACACGGTGCCCACACTCCACCCCACCCCGCCGCGCCCCTCCAGTTTACCACCACTGCGAGTGGGAGAGCGGAATTGGAAGAGTAGAGAATCTGAATGGATAATCTTCCTGTAATCCCTCGCACGACGGAAGAGAGCAATCTGCCTCATTAACTCACTCTTCTGCCGTTCACCGTCTGGCCCTCATCCATCTTCCTGTCCATCCGTCCACAATCCCCCCGCAGAGAGGGAGTGAAGAGAGGTGGAGAAAAAGGGGAGCTTAAGGGAGCTATAAAGAAGGCAGACACTTTCACTTGCATAAAAAAGGGGGAGGAAATGCAATAGAAAAATGAAAGATTTCATCCTTCTCCTCCTCACGCCCTCCATTTTAGCTGTGGGGGCCATGATGAAGGAAGACATGCCCGGCCTGCTCTTTCTTCTGCCTTTCTATCGCTTTTCTCCTTTGATTAAGCAGTAGCAGAGTAGACGTGGAAGAGTCTATGATGGAGAGATGGACTGAAGGACCTCTCATTGTCTCTGAGTGATTGCATGGATGGATTTGTGAGAGAAAGAAAAGGAGCCAGTAGACAGAGAGAACCAGGAGGGATGAGGGGATACAGCATGGCCTGTCTATCCGATCAAGTTACGCCCTTCCTCCTGTGTGGCCACGCTGGTAGGATATCCGTGTCTAGATAGGGACTAATATTAGTCAGTCTGGCAGGATATTGAGGATGTCAAAGTTTTGCTTTTGCTGTCGGCAGCAGAGGAAACGGCACAAAATTGTCGTGTGATGGCACCAGTTGAATTCAAAGCTCAGTGCTGCTTTTTACAACTTGCCTTTGGTCCTTCTAATTGAGAAAGAGCTGAGAGACTTGGATGTTGAAAATCCTGGATCTGTGCCACATACTCTACTGTATTCCATAAAGATTGGGTCATGAATTCATTCAGCAGAGCTCGTAAGTATCTGAATCTTGGATGAGGATTTTTTTTTCTTCTCTCAAATAGTTGAAAGAATTGTAATCCCAGCCCCCTTTTTTCATATCTGAGAAACCCACAAAAAGCAAGCACTGCCAATGAATTAATGAAGATGTTCTTTGTAGCCTCCAGTGAGAGGCTGATTTGAAATATTTGCATTACCATATTGCCTTTTAAGAGGCTCAAGCGATCCTTGGTGCTACAGTCAAGCTGGAATCTCCAAAAGAGCATGGAGGGCGAGTATCAATAATAGAGAAGTATAAGAGACATTCCAAGAGACTTTGTCATGTCTGCATATTGTTTCTTTTTATCCTCACCTGAAACGTCATCTCCCTCAGGTGTCAAACCAAACTAGACCTTAGTGAACTCTACGCCTGAGAGATTTTTAGGACCAGCGTATGTTTCATGTGTGGGACGCATCTCTTTAGCACCCGCCGGTGAGCTGTTTAACCTAAATTACTCCAGCACAAAGGCAGCTGCTGTTTCTCAGGTTTAAAAATATCACCCCAAACTCCCTACCTCCCCATTTGGAAGGGCACGTTCCGGACAAAACGAGCTGATGTAACCTCACTGTTGATGATGATGTATCATGTTCACCTGCAACCTGAAGATACTCCTTCCTCACAGAGTCAGTAGTAAACACTGGTGGCTTTTTGCACCGCACAGCCCGTTAGACCAGAATGTTCTGATCCTCATTTGGTTTTGCATCATCACACGTGAGCACCAAGACTGTCTCCATCTTTATCTGAACTGTACCCAGCCATTCAGGGGTATGCTAACATGTGGTTAGCTGTGAAAGGATCCTACTTCAAAGTGGAGCAGGTTGCATAACAGGGATATGGGACACAAAAAACCCCACATAAGAGTTTTATGCTCATAATTGAAGAGTGGGTGTTAGTAACTAATCCTTATGCTGTGGGATATCACTCATCCACACTATTTCTAGTTTTGCATAATCATGCAATTTGTTTGCATAACACTTGCGTATCTAACTACACAATAGCATTTGCTTCCAAAGACAAGTGCTGGACATTACCATCAGTCACTTACTCGAAATTTGGAGAGAACCTTATGCAATCAAATGCAAGCTAATCCACAAGACGCCTCTTTTCTTTTCCTCTTAGGGGATGTTTGATTAATTTACCCTATGGTTAACAAAGCATATCATGAGAATGTTTTACAACTGGAACAACATACATTATTTTTAAAGATTCTTAAAATATAGACGGTTCAAGGAAAGTTCAGAGTCATCACGTTGAATGTAAATGTGTTTGTGTTCCCCCACACTGAACACTGTATATGAATCACACATTCACAGTCGCAGACATGCAGCCAGTCTAGCTTCCTCAGGTCCCCCCTTTTTTTATTACAATTTTAGTGTTTCTGTTTGTTTTTTCTTTTGAACTCCTCCTCCCTTCTTTGCTGACTCTCGGCAGAGCACCTTGAAAAACTGTAAGTATTGCTTTCAGTCAAGTACCCTTAAGAGAATTGTTGTGCTCCACCGCAGTTTATTTATCTCCCGAGAAATCCATAAGGCCTTTGCTCATCCTGTCATGGAGGAATATATTTTCAGAGAACCACCCCTGCAGCCAAATCAACACAACACAAACTATACATGCTAAAACCTGTGAATTGTAGCTATTTCCAATACCAGAATGCACCTGTTCCTTACAGTCTATTCACTGGCCGAAATTAGGTCTGGATTGTCCCCACCTATGGGAAGGATGGGCTGAGCGTCAGGGGGCACACGGGGGCTGATGGGGGTCATGATATTGAGATACTGTCTACTGCTGTGGCTGCGGCAACACTCAGCCTCAGCACGACAGCACTTTCCCCGTCAGGCGATGGAGAGGGATGGCTATTCTGCACGCCACAATGGCCACTTCACTGCAGAGAGGGAAATGCTTTGGCGGGGCACAATGGCTCCTTTTAGAGAGGTGGTGCTGCTGCTGCCGGGCCGTGCATTGGGTTTGTGCAGCCAGCGTACCTTCATCAGGCTTCTCTTGTCAGCGATACGATGGCGCTGTGTTTGCAGACAGCCACAGGGCAGAGTGTGGGAATAGCCACCATTTATCCCATAGAACTCTCACGTCGAGCGCTCTCAGCAGCCAAGGACGTAGGTTGAGCAGACAGGGTCAAACAATTACCCAGCACTATTCTCTCAGTTGTAATGAGCCAGGAATAGAGAAGCGCAATTGAGCGATGACTGCTGACACCGTTTCGTGATTCAAAGGAGAAACACAGATATGAAAAAAGCACTAAAATTCAATCACATTTAGCTTTATTGTGTTTTTATAGTTGTTACGTATCTTACTATCTTTATTTTTTTGTGGCGGAAAATTGAATTCATGATAGCTGCGGTGTTAATTTTTATTTGCACCATATGCCCTGCTTCAAACTTTAGTTTTAATAGCTTCTCTCATACTGGTGCAGATTTTCCTGTTTGTCAGGGGCAAACAAGGCCTGTGTCACATTTGTGCTGATATGCCACTTAGCTTGTCGCATTCCCAGTTTGAAGGGGAAAAGCAGAGACATGGAGGCTAGATGTGTCAGGATGATGGTAAGAGGAAAATAGGGGGAGGAGGAAGGAGAGACAGGGAGAGCAGAGTCCCAGACCCTCCTCCCCTCCCTCCATCTCAGTCCAGCCGTTTCAATCCAACCATCCATCCAGATAGCTCAGACTTGCTGACTAACTGCTCTGATGCACTGCAGGCTTTTCTTTAGTCTTTTGGACCACGTCCCTCTCCATACTTGGACATTTTAAGCTGCTCAGTGCACAGTGCACAGTTACATGCATTTCCTCCTACATTCCTTTTCAAAACCTACTACTTCTTCACAAACCAATGCAAGACTTCCTTTTCCAACTAGTCAGTTTTACATCACACTTACGTATATTTTATATTTTATGTCATTTTTCAGCAACTCTATAACAAATATAACAATACTGATGCAGGCCATATAATTGTGAAGCCACATAAAAAGTCATTACTGTACATTTCCAGCTCCACAAGTAGTGATTTGCCCAATTAGAGTAGCTGTTGAGGCAGGATGCAGAGTAATACAGTGCCTATCATGGCTTGTATATTAGCAAAAAAAAAAAAGGAAAGAAACATAGCACCACCTGCAAAATCTGAAACACCATCCACCCGAAAAAGACAGGATTTCACATTGTTGGACAGATTGGGTTAATCACCATTATGTGTTGTGCAAAACACCACAGCACTTGCATCACAGATGCTAAGCCGCAGTGTCTTGTTGTTATACTACTTAAAATATTATTATAGCCAAAACTATTTTGGTTAATCAGTGGTTTAGAACACTCCTGATATAGTTTCAACAGTCTGAAGATGTCCAAAGCTGCAGCCTCTCAAATCAGGGCCCAGAAATTAAATAGCCCAGATCTGATTGTTTTGGGATCAGAGCCACCCTTCCCATCAATGGTGCTAATTGTTGGGGTTTAGCACTTACCAGGTTTCCAAGTCTCTCTCACTCCCTCTCTTTTTCAGTTTCTGTGTCTCTCTCTAACCTCCAAACCAGGCAGTCCAGACTTTATCACTGTTTTCCCTCTCTTTCAAGCTGGTGTGACACACCATTTGGCCTGGGTTTTTGGGGGCTGGCATGTATGGGGACTTGTGCCTCCCACTCCACAGTGAGTCCCTGGAATAACTGTGCAATTTGACATGGCCCCTGGTGTACAGCAAGCTGTAGCGTGTGGGAGACAGGAAGTGTGCATGTGTGTGTGTGTGTTTCACAGATGGTATTAGCAACAGAGATGCCTGTGCCTGTTTTGACAGAGTAGATCCCTGGGAATGCATCAGGGATGTCCACCACTGCTGTGGCCTGTCAGTCGGTCACCCTTTTTTGGTTTTCTGAAACAGAGGACACATTACAAGATTTCTTGACATTTTCTTGAGCTAAGTTAGCATACATTTGCAGACACCACAACCTGAATTTCCATGAAAGGCAACAATGAAACTCTTTGAGCTCACATAATACATTTTTTAAGCATAAACTTTCAGCGCCTCTTTCTTCCAGTTGAAGTGCAACAAGACAAACGGCTATAAAATGAAAAACAAACAAGAAGGTTAACGTTGATCAGAAAACACAAGCATATTCAATATTACCTTCACAGAACAAATTTTACACCAGAGATACAGTTAGGTAGTAATGTCTACCATACAGTATGAAGAAAGATCAATATCATCACAGTGAATAGCTTCCAGGCTGACAGAGAATCAAAGAAAGATACTAGCATAGAAAATAAGAAAAAAAATGGAGAAGCGAGAGAGAAAAAAGACAAACACAGGCAGATCACAGGAGCCCAGCAGGCCTCTGAGGTCTTCCAAAACGCAGATGCTGTGTTGAAAAGTCTGCCCCACCAAAGCCCTATCAAACTTCTTCAGAGCGTTATCGATCGAAAGCTCTCTCTCTTGCCAAGCCATTTTCTCCAAGGATGCCGCTATCTGCAAGGCGGGCACTTTGCTCCAGTTACCCACTATTCACTTGCTAACCCTGCTCTGCCATCAGCCATGAATCTATAAGACTTAGTCACACCTGTGTGGCCCGGAGCAAGTCAATGAGTAGAGAGAGTGAGTGTGTTGTTCTCCCCTCTAACATTAACATCTCCATCTTCTTCTTGGTTTATACTTTGTGTTCTCAGGGAGGGGAAAAAAAAAAAACAAGGATGAAGTTCTTGCATGCTCACTAGTCTCTTTTCACAATTTGCAGGAGATTTCAGAGATTTGCAAAATGATCACATCAGCACTAAGAAAATCATCCATTATTAATGGCCGAAGACATAATTGGCCTCTTGATGATGCCTGAATACACTGAATAAGAATGTTAGATCGGACATTCCTGTTGGGATAACTTTCAGTGTTCTTGCTACATTAATATTAACAAACATGGTCTGTAATTGCCACAGAGAAGCAGTCATCTAAATTCATACTATACTTGTATATACAGTCTGTAGTCTTACAAAGCCATGCTTCATCTCAGCTCAGTTTGTGCTGTGACATTTAAGTCAGGGAAACAAACACCTAGAACTGATTGAGCCCAACAGATATGTCCTGAGGCAATCAGCATAATAGCATAAAGATGATGATGTGTGACTCGCAACCTCTTGAAATCCAGGAAAGCTTGTGAACATCTTTTTAAAGTAGGTATTATAAATCATGGGGCTAACAGAAAGCATAATTTTTGCAAACACACTTTTTAAACCTAATTTTTATTCTGAAACTGATCTCATGAATAGTGGGAAATAATAAAAATACTTCCATAAATCTCACCCTTATGCAAACATTGAAGATTGCTACAGTGCTTTTCACACTTTAGGAGCATCTAGCAGTGTAATTGTGGATTGCAACCCCCTCACCTTGACTTCTCCTTCCTGCTATAAAGGCGTAAACTACAATGGCCATGTGAAAAATTCAAAAGGCCCTATTTGTGCTATAGAACCCTGTTGGGTCATCACGGTTGTCTGTGTTATATAGCTATACATATTATATTCCATGTTTGACATACCAAATAGAGCACCCTACATATTACCCACCAAGCTTTTTATGTCATACATTTATTTGTCTTTGTTCAGATATCATCTATCCACTATCTACAGTTAAATGCTTAGTATCAGCCCTGAGAATTTCAGTGACCTTCCTTGATGCCATTAAGTGCTTGTGGCACAATCCACAGTGTACTGCCACCTCCACCCTCTCTGGTTCAGAGCAGGAGAGCTGAACCAGAAACAATGGGTGCAAGATGCAATGTGAGATAGGCTGCGAGTACTCCACGACCATCGAGGAAGGACATGCTTTTATGAACACGGCCCATTGGCACCCCACAGCATCATATACTTCACAGACAGCTCCGAGCACTGTATTGTGAGCTGCTGTCAATTCAGCACCATTGACAGATCCCTGCCTGCATGTGTTATTTCATCTCTCTCTGTCTCACAAAACCAGACTAGTGAGTTAGTTAACCTTGGGTTTAACATTCCTGCTGTACAAAGATGTCTTCCTGTACATCACTCTAACCCACAGCATGCTGCATACAATTTCAGGATTTAATCAAGACTTCTGTAGCAAAAGCTCAGTCAATACTTTAAACATTTTTAGATCATTTGCTCTCTCTAGCTGTAAAACATAATGTCTAACAAATAGCAGGTAGATGTTAGTTGAGTGTAGATATCAATAATGAATTAAATTTAGACTATTAATTGTGCTACAAAACTCCCAACATCGATTGGTTCAGTGTAAACTGTTGCACTCATATTTCATCATTGCAGCACTGGAGAACATGAAACCAACTTTTTAAATAGAAATCTTTTTACTGAGTCAATACACAGTACTGTATTAATGGAAAGTTAAGTGTGTCCACTGTGTTCTGATAATGCTGCACTGCTAAGCCTTTTTATTTGTGCATATACACTATCAGCGTTTTGTCTCTAGGAGCCCTCTTTAGCCTCGGCAATAGAAGCAGTCTTTTCACTGCGTTGATGTTCTGTCTGTACCATGGGTCCTATTCATGAAATATAAGAGCATTGTTGAATTGTATTATATTTTTCTTAATCATACTTTTATATTCTAACTCATAAAAAGACCACACGTATGAACCTCACTAGTTATGTAACTTTTTATTTGTGGAACTAGGAGTTTAAATCTTGTCTGTTTACATACAGTAGTATGAACATTATATGTCATCAAACAAAGGCAAACACAATTTCTATTATCACTATTAATAGTTTAATTTATATTTCTACTGTTGATCGTTTTTCCTGAAATTCCTGGAAGGTTGTTTTTTCTTTTCCTGAACAGGAATATTCGGTTAGCAGCCTTATTCACAGCAGCAAAGAAACTCAATTGCATAGTATCAAGGATACAAGTAAACAGTCTGACAGTGGCTTACTCCATGAATACGAATGTAACCAGTGCTGAAAGGAGAGCCATGCTGTTGATTCATTACCTTGGACAGTTCCTCTCTTCAGCCCACTCTGCCTCCTCTCTCCCATCTCATCTTTGAACCAGCCAATCGTTTCTGAGGGAGTGAGAGGGTTTCAGAACCTTGGATAGCTCCAGATCCTGGCCTGCTGCTCACTCTCCCTCTGCTGTTTTTTCCACTGTGTCACCAAGGAGCTGTTCTTTCAGCACCTAGTTCTATACACTTTCCAGCACAGTTCTCACTTTCTGTGTCCAAGTGTGTGTACCAGAAACATAGTGCCTGCTCTGGCTTTGTTGTTAGTAGAGCTCTCTGGACAGAAGGACCACTGCTCTGCCTTTTTGTGATGGATTTGAGGTGTGTATGTGTGTCTTAGCATGTGAGTGTGTTGAGGGGGACTTGAACACTGCATACTTTGGGCCTATGCTCCAATCTCTCTCTCTCTCTCTACCTCCACATTTCTGTCTCTTTCTCTCTATAATTGTGAGCCTGGCTTGGCTCTGTCATTGTTTACCTTTCTGACAGTGCTTATACTTTTACTCACTGCTGTTTCAGAAATTAATGGCAGGTCTCAGGAAGTAAACAACCATGAAACGACACAGTCAGGCCCATTTCTAAATACAATACAAAGGTTGTTTAGGTGTGTGTGTGCATGTCTTGGGCTGGTGGTTGCTTGAGCCGCTGTTTTTATTAATTATTGACTTGTGTAAAGCCAGTGGGAAGGGCTTGTGGGCCTTGTGGGATGACACTACTATGATTATGTCTGATTTACAGCCCTCAGCTTTTAGTGATGACTGTGCAGGGCTTTCTCCTCTACCCTTACTTCTTCCCACCACCCTTTTCTTTCTCTCTCACTCCACTCTTACACTGAATTTGTCTTTTTTTTTTTTAATCAAGCCAGACTTGAGACCAGCATAATAGAGGCTTAGGGCAAGAACAGCTGACTCGGGCCCTTTGATGTTTTGGCTGCTGTTTTTTGTGTCAGGTCATGGTGTAAATGTAGTGATGAGGTCATAGAGTGTTAAGCCCAAGCCTCTTAGTGCACTTAAGGTAGCTTCAGACTATCTATGTAAGCTGTTTTGAAGTGCATAAATTTTGTCTGATGGTATATGCAAAGTTTTCAGTGAAGGAAATAGGGTAGTGATTTACAAAGTATCATAGGGTAGCAGTTGTACTCAGTGTGCAATCAGTACTGTACCATGTGCCTGTAAGGGTTGTGTGTAAGTGTGTAAGAATGCGTCAAAGTAGATTACATTAAAATTACAAACCGCTGTTTTAAGTATTAATCTCGTAGGATTAAACACATTTAGCAGAAGCACAGTATATTAGAACATTTTGAAGAATATGAATGCATCTGTATCACTATATGTATATACATTTTGTGCATGTGTGTGCCCTGTAGATGTCCCCCGGCACCACCTGTGACCTAAGGAAGGGTAAAGTCAGTGTGCTGATGTGGCAGCTGATGCCTTTTCCTACCCCTACAGATGGCCCTGCTAGGCCACGGCACGGCACAGCATGGCACAGGGACAGCTGCTGGGTGTCACAGTGACAGAGAGAGAGAGAGGGTTGAGAGGGTGAGAAAGCAAGGGAGCATTTAAGGTGTTATTTATGTTTGTGCTTTGTATGCTGACAAATGCAATGTCTCCTTACCTCTTCTTCTCTTTCATACCTTAGCACTTTGGGCGCCAAAGTGCAGCTACACACAATACAGCTGCGGACAATGTTAGTTTGGGCTTGTATGATGAGTCAGAGATGAAGGATGAGTAAAAGTGGAGACATCAGGTAAAGGTGATAGAAATATGATGACAATAAAAAGAAATGAGGAGAGAATGGGGTAAGGTAATGGAACTGATTTCTGGAGGAGGAGGAGAAGGTGGAAGAGAAGGAGGAGAAATGTCTTGTAAGATGGAGGAAGGAATGGCAGGGGAGGAAGAGGAGGAGAGAAAAATGTTTGTCTTTTCACTAAACACAGTAAGAGTCTACCAGAAAAAACAGCCAGAGAGAAAATGAGGTTTGGTGAGGGTGCAGAGAGCAACCTGTGGTTTGACATTGGCTCACCTTGACTGTCAATCAGTAGGGAGGAGGGGTTATGTGTCTCCCCCTGGTGCACTCCCTGCTGCTTTAATGAATTTAAGGAGGCTTTGGGAATGGCTAATGCACTTGTTTATGGAGGGAGGAAAACAGGTGGCTGCAATGTTCACCTCTAGAAGTTGTTTCCTGGGGGGAACCAAATAGTGCAGGCTGCAGGCTGGGGCTCACGTGCAAATTGGTTACCATTTTGTTAGTTTGAATACAAATCATGACCTTTAGTTTGTATCCCCTGAGCTCTCTCTGTTATGTCTCCTGAACCATACAATGTCTTACAGTGCATCCGGATTCTGTTTGAATTGTAGCCTGATTTTATACCCCATGCTAATACTAAAACCCAAATGAATCCCACATGTGGGTTGAGGATTTCCTTTCCGCTCTGACTGCCTCCTCGGTTGGTCTGTTGCTACCAAACCATCCAATCCTTCATTCATATGCTCCACTGACTGTGCTGCGTCAAACAAGCAGCCCGTGAACTCATGGGGAAGTATCCACAGAGAAATGGGATAGTGAGCTGCAGGGTGTGTGGGCAGTTTGTCCGTTGTGGGAAGTGATGTGGAGGAGTGAGGAGAATGCAGCTATCATCCATTCCTATTAGAGGATAGGAGAGATATAGGAGAATGAGTAGGGGGGAGACAAGAAAGAGACAATAAGTCACAAGATGCCAAGAGAGCACAGAATATGCCTCTAGATGCAACATGAGCTGGAACATATCACTCATAGTCGTGTTAATACCAAGGATGAGAGGCAGAGAAAGCAAGAATAGAAAGAGGAAGAGAAAAAGAGAGAGACTAAAAAAGGACTAAATCTCGAGATAGAGACCTTTACCTCCTGTGCAGTGTTAAATGCTAAACATGTTTCTGCTTACTGCAGAGCATAGCTTTCTCAACCCTTCGGGCCTTTTCCTTCCCTCTGACTCCTGAGAAGGGGGGAAGTGGCGAAGCAGAGGACTGGGTATGTCAGAGCTAGCTGTAGGCTGCTTTCCTGCCTGAAATTGCTAAGAGATCTAGCTCTCTCGTCGGCTAGTTTCGCTCATTTCAGTTGAAAAAAAAACAAACAAAAAAAAAAACAAACAAAAAAATGACATCTAACCAATTTCTGATTTCATTCGTTTAGTTTCCAAATCTCTCTTCAGCACAGTGGAGCAAATGCATTGGTTCAAGTTGAAGCTGACAAGATAGACTCTGACAAGATGGACTGATAGCATGGCATTGCCAGAGGATGTCTAAGAATATAACAGAGTTGCAGAATTATTGACAGATTTCTCTCTATGTCAGGTTAGGTTACTGTATTAAGTATGTTAGTGTATGACTGAGAATGAAATAAAGAGATTGCTCATCTTTTTAGTGACCATGAAAATCCACTGCAAATTATATTTCAATTCAGCAATTAAATTTTAATACACAAATGTGTTTATTTGACCTGAATATGGCACGAGAATAAAGCTATGGAAGTGTTAGAAAAAGAGAAGGTTCAGTGATGGGAGGCATGACCGAAAGGTCTCTGGAAGTGATTTGCATGACTTGAAATGCAATTTTTACAATACAATTTCTTTTCATTTTCCTTTGGTTAAGTGGAAAGTTTGGTTTAATGCTGAATGACTAGTCTGATATCTAAAACCAAGATGAGACCATGGATCGCCATTGTGAATGTTATAGAAATCTGGCTAGTGACAGTGAAGGTAGATGTCAAGGTGGCACCTCTTGCACCCAAAGTGGTACAGTTTGGACCTGTTGAAGAGAGCAAAACATCAGAAGGGACAACCAGTAGTTCCAAACAGTGAGTAGTTCCAACTTTGAAACCCATTCAAGTGTTTCAAAGGAATGATTAACCGGGCTGATGATGTCGTCATTTTGCTGTGTGAAAGTTGAAAAATGGCTATTTTGAAGATTTCTGTCTTACCTGGTGTACATTCTGCCATCTTTCTCTTCTCGTAGAAGTTCGAATGAGTTTCTTGGAAGACTGGCCACTGAAGGAAAAACTTATTTACCCTCTCACTGGAGATACTATATTATAAAACGTTTTGTTGAATGCAATTGGTTGTCTTGTATGTTATGCACTATTGACCCAACTTCTTTCTTGGCTTTAATTGAATAGTTGCCGGCATTCATTGATATTCACTTATGCTCGTTTATGTGACTGAACAAAAAATAACATTATGTGAGGATGACCATAGAAGCATGAGAAAAAGATTAATAAATAATTTATTCTGCACTATCAGAATAGTCCTTTTCCATACAATCCTAAACACAGAAAACGAATTAATGCTGTGTGCACAAATAGGCCTACCCACTGTCATTGCTGCTGTCTGTACCTCTGTAAGCAATACAAACAGGTTGATGGATCTATACTGTAGAAAGCTACGTACACCACGTGACCGAGGTTTCTTCTGGTCCTTCACTGGACGGCTCGCGGTCTCGGCCGTGGTTACCTGGGTCCATTTTGGGACGTAGGTCGGTGCAGAGACGAAGACGCAAGGAAAATAAAGAGAAGATAAAAACGTGCAGGAAGATGCAGCGAAGAAGTTTAAAAAATGACGAATATTCTGTAGATGTGTAAATGTTTGGTGTTAATGCAGCGCTCAGTGCTCAGATTGCTGGCTTAATTGTCCAGTAGCATACGCGAGGCGCTAACATCATGGACTTCCTAAAAACGGAGTTGGGGGATATAAAAAGTGCAGCACGTCGACTTGGTGAGTGTTTCTATGATTCTGTCGGTTATCTTTGGATTAAGTAAAGTTGTAAGCATTTCTGTGTGTGTATATGACATTACAGCTTGGTTTGTGGAGTTAAGAAAAATACTTCAGCTGAATGGCGCACTTTATTTAATTTTAACTAATTGACGCGGTACAACAAATGTACAGCGCAGCGTTTATCCTCACTTTGTAACTTGTATAAACAGCGTCAAGGCTTTCACAACCATCGTATATACATACACACATATAATAGTTTTCTTAGCACTACAAGTAATGCCAAAACGTCAACGCCGTGTAACACAGGTGCTTTCCCTTGTGCCTAATTAGACCTATGAGCAGGTGGCGCTATGCCGCCAATTAAGAGTTTACCAAACTGCGTCATAATGAGAAAAAGAAACAATTAAAAAAAAAAAAATCAAATAAATTAGTAAAGCTAAAGCAAATAAAGTCTGTCCTGAGAAGAGTCTAAATAAATAAACAATATGGAATATAAACAACAGTAAAAAAAAAAAAAAAGTGTGTGTTTGTTTAGGACTTTGTTGGTCTGGAGCTGTCAGGTGGTGGTAGTTTAGTTGTTTGTAGAGCCCTCTCAATAAGCGCTACCCTTTGTCCTAGTCATAAAAACAGTAGTAACCTGCAACGGGCTTTACTGTCAGGCCAGCAGTCATTTTGTAAGAGTGCAGTGGGTGTCATTGTTTATGACTGGAGGTCTCTTTGTGTTATATGGTACTTTCAATGCATTACAGTAACTGAGCAGCATCAGTGTGGGTTTCGTGGCTCTGTGACTTAAATGTGATGTGTGTGGTTACAGGGACTCTTTGATCCATATAACATGTTCCTAACAAGCATTTAATATTGGCTTTGGTCTGAATCAGGCAGTGACCGAATGCATTGTTTTAAGACTCTCATGTCAAATTTTAAGAGGATAATAATTCTAAATGTTCAGAGATGCAGTAGAACAGCTGAAATAACTCTACCACACACACTAAGCTATTATGTACTTACAAGCCACTTAACAGGTTAAATTATGGTTTTAGATCTGAGGTGAGAGTACATCGTGTGTCGCCACATGAAAGACACAGAGCAGCATTATTAGTGCCTCAGCCGTGATGGCTCATCAGTGATGTCATGACTGGACAAGCAACATCTTGGACATAAAATATGCCCAGCAGTGCTGAATTAAAAGTTCTATCATCTCTGGATGCATGCTTCATTGGTTTCTTCTCTGAACTTGCGGTCAGTTGACTCAGGTGTGTGTGTGTGCTGCTGTATGCCCATGCCTTAGTTTGCACCACACTGACGTTCCTAAGGCTTTCTGTGTGTCAGTGTGACCAATAGTATATATGCTCCAATTTTTGTCTGTGTGCGACTTAAGGTGTTTGTGTGCGAGTCTGAGTGGATGTGAGGGAGTATTCATGGATCCTAGCCCGTGGGCAGGAAACATCATCTTCTCTTGTTTACTGGATGAAGGGATGTCTCAGAGTGTAGACTGCCTTTCTCAGAGCTCCTGCCCATTGGTATGTGAAGTCTTTATAATTGAATTAGCCCGGGCCTTATGGCCTAATGTTGGAGGCATGCTGAGTTCTAATGCAACACTGCTTGCTCATTATTTGTGAAAGGAAGTCACAAAGAATTGCATATGGATGTGCGTGTACTTGTTTAAGCTGAGTAGACGTGGAATGACTTGTGCATTCTTGTGTTGAGTTGTTGTGTTGTTTTTGTGTTTTTGTGTTATTGACATCCAAATTCATCCACTTTCCTAGTTTCTCACCAGGTTGCCCTGCCCTGCTTCTGTACCACATGTGGTGTGTGTGTATGTGTGTGATGGGTCTAGCTGGCTGCTAGATTTATGCCAGAGCTCTGGATGTGGTGATGATTGCTTCATCATCAGGCCCTGTGTAAATCTGGGAATGTTTAACGGCTGTCGGACACGTCCATCAATCAAAGTTCTTGGGGCACTTAGGGAGCGCGAAAACTGGTGTGGTTTATCCAGCAGAGAGAAGCTGTGTGTTTTTAATATTGTAGTATTGTCTTGAAAATTCCTTGCATGCATTAAGGATGCATTCTTAATCAGTTTTACACAATTCATATTTCTCTCTCTCTCCCCACACACATACCTTGTCACACACACACCAACACACACACACACACACACACACACACACACACACAGTGCACAGTGGTTGCCCACAGGTGCTGGCTACAGCTGAAATGCTGGGGCACAATCATTTATTTCAATCGGCCTTCTGTCAGTTTAGCATAGCCACCTGAGGATTAAAGAAAAATATGCATATTCGCCATAGCTAGGATATCAGCTAAACAGCACTTTTACTGCCCTGATCAACCGTGTGTGCTGCATTACATCAAGCTGAGATAATATAACACAGCCCATTCCCACACTTCCTTTAGCAGCATTTTTTGTTCTTATAGAGCTCTCCTCTGTGACAGGGAAACTGTGCATTTGGACATCTCTGTTTCTGCATTTACTTATTGGCTGCTTTCACCAGCTGTCTTTTTTGCATTCCATCACACAAAATATGCTTAAGACACATTTCTGCCTCACACAATGTGGCCACAGTAATATGTTCACTTTTAATGGCCTACAATCGGTTTGGTAGACTAGGGTTTGAAATGATGGTACTGTGAAGGATGTCTGCGTGTATAATGAGGATTAAATCATAGATGGGTTGGGAGCATTTCTGAGTACGATGTTGAGACACTGCTGTGGTTTTGGTTTTTAGTGCACACACGCTCATGCTCTGAGGAGGCCAAGTATTTAGGGCCCCACGGCATAGCAGACAAATGCATATGTAAGATGTCATTGTGCATAATTTAGCACGAAGAGGCCACCTTGTTGCTCATGCGTTTAGCTGTGTGAATTGGATGTCTGCAATTGTTATCAAGTGTGAGTTCACCCGTATGGAATGGATCTGCATGAGTAGGCTAATCTAACCTGTGGATTGCAAATGAAAGTGTGGTATGTGAGCTATATAACAGTCAGGCCTATTAAAGAGGGGGAAGACCCAATGAAAAGTGTAAGTGTGAAGTATATTAAACTGTGAATGAATAAATATAAGTCCCAAGGAAATCCTGGAAATTATACATTTACCAATACACTCCGACCCCACCACATCTTGGTTGTAATGTAGAAGCTGATATACTTCACTAGCTTTTACCCTTCTTGTAGCATTTTAATGACAACAAATTATTTTAGCTGTGTTAACAAAAAGGAATTATGATGCTTGGCTGGAGAAACGAGGAAGAGGAGGAAGCAAAGGGAAGAGGAAGTGGATAGAAAGGAAGGGGAAAAATTGGCGAGACAGGAGGTTGGAGCTCATTGTCAGAGGGACCTTGTAAAGTGGAGCTTAAATTCACTGTGGTAACTCTGACTTCCACAGAAGCACTCTGTGCTAGTGAATCCTGCAGGAAAGATGGGCAGAGAAAATTGCTATCATTTGATATTCAAATAATATTCAAATATTCAAATAAAAAGCTGCTGCTTTACAGTCCCTCTGGCTTTCTTTCAACAACTGGCCTGCCTATCCTTGCTTCCTCTCCTTTTCTTCCTCTGGTTTCTCTGACTGTTTGGTGTGTATCTCCTCCCCCACTGAGTGTGTTTTAACGCTGTCTTATTTCAAGGCAAATGCAGCTTGAGGGGCATTTCGACTCTCATGGGCAGTGACTTGTTTAATTTTGGTGCAGCAGTGGGGACAAGAAACCATGCAATCTGTGTCTCTCTCCATCCCTCTGTCTTTGTAGCCAGTTTTCTTTTCATGCTCATCTTTCCAGTTCAGCTCAATTCAATTTACTCTGTTATTGCCATGAATGTTTGTATGTGTGTACATATAAATGAAATGCATTAATGTTCAAAAAATTTGTCCAAGTAATCTACATGGGCAGCTAGCGCAGACTGTCTTTCCCCTCTCTGGGCTGTGTCACCCACAGTTTGGCACTGTTTGGTTTGGCAAATGACTGATCTGTTTATGTGATCTGCAGTGAGTCATTATGGCCGCCTGCCGCTTGTGCGACATGTCCCTCCCTGTGTGGCGTTCCCGGGGACATTCATCAAATGCCTAATGGCCAAAAACAGGGGCCAGACCACACTCTCCTCGAGACTTGTGGTTTTGGCCAACATGTTAACGTCTGCAGATGGAAAGAAGATGGAAGGCCAATTAGAATCCAATAAGTTCCCATTTGTGTCCTTGGCATGCAACTTTTACTAAGTAATTTACATATTACTGCTAAGATGAAGAAACCCTAATCCATACAAACCTAGTTGTTTTTTGTTATTGTTACAGAAAAGTTGATATTGTGGAAATTTTTTGAAATAGATTTATTTATGAAAATGGTGATATCTTTGGTCTGTGAATTAAATACAGAAAAATGTGTGTGTGGTGTGATGTGCCAGAAGGGATGCACTTTGATTTACTTATTTAACGTATGATTGTGTTATTCTGGGATATGGATGCAAGATAGATGTGTAGAATGTGAATTCAGATGTGATTTAGCAGGTCTGTTGGAGTGAAACGTGTCAATAAAATCTCTCAGCTCAGTCAGCTCAGACAGTTCTTCATTTATTGTGATTTTACTAGTATAAATGAATTTTCACCAATGTTTTATGAGCAGCATCTATGGTAAAAGGAGTTAGAAAATAGCTGATATCACTACATCTGCACCATGCTTGACACTGAACCTGAATTTGAGTGGCAGTTCAATTTTAATCGCCCCTCATCAGCAGCGATCATCAAGGTAAACAGTGCACCGGGACAGGATAATTAATCATCAGTCCCTCGTCCTCAATTAGCCGACTATTGGAGAAGCGGAAGGGAATATTCCAATCGCTGAGCTGCTATAAAGGCGGCATGTTGATGACACATCATAGTTAAAGACTTCCACCATCCCAGGATCTAATAGGCAACATCTTGTTAGCAGTCCCTCAGTGGATAGATGGGCTGAGAGCTGAGATGTGAGCTAAGAGAAAGAGCGAGAGAAGAGAAGGCAGAAGAGAGAATATTTGCATCACATTAATATTTGTTTTTCTTTGTGCCCCTCTGACTGGTCTTTTTGTATAGATAGCATGTGTGTGGGTGTGCACTGAAGTTGCTTTTCCATCAGTGGCAAAAAAGAATGAATCAATATGGTCTGACTGCTTTGAGCAAGTGACTGCACTGCATCAGCATTTTCAGGCTGGATATAGTGGCCCCACTCCCTAAAATCAATCAGTCAATGAATTGATCAATCAGTGGTGCTACACTCAAACCATTAGCTTAGATAACCTTTCAATCAGTTTAATGAGCTATGTGTACATCACTGCAGTGACTGAGGTAATGCAAGTCTAGTCAAAATGCATAATGATGTCATAATTTACCAGAAAATTGTTTGGCATACTCAAACTATTGTGACTACTCTGATCTTTAATTATCCTGCTACAGTATGACTAACATGGTCATACCGGAGCAGCTTGTTCTCCTCTGAAGACTTGTTTCTTAGAAGGAATACAGATTAAAATATCACCTATCACGTCATAGTCTATTGATAAAAAGAAATTAACAATTTTATTGGGGGGGCATTATCATTGAATTCATTTGTTGTTATCAGAGCCACAGAGTGAGGAAGAAACGTATTGATCCTATGGCAGGCAGGGAGGAGATGCTGTGAGAAGGGGTGAGGGAAGGAGGCAGTAAAAGAGTGGATACATGGATACAGGAAAAAAGTGAGAAAGTACATTTGAATGTAAAGATAAAGAGGAAGAGAGCATGGAAAGAAATAGGCTTCCCAGGCAGGCTGGCGTATAGCAGCTGTCAGATTAGTGCAGGGGGACTGATGGAAAGCTGAGATGAGATGGCTGAACTTTTCACTGCTTATCCCCTAGTTCCCTTTGGTGGCACCGCGGCCACTTTTTCAAAAGGCATTAGCTGTCACTCTGCGTGAACTTGGGCATCACTGCTATTCCACTGTCTGTTCACAGTGCCAGTCCCCTATGATGATGGCTAGCAGTTAGCTGGCAGCACAACAACAAAGAATAACAACAAGGGTTACACCAGCTCAGTTACCTCAGATGGCTTCCTTCTTCATGTCTGAGCTTCCTATGGGAGTCCTCAGGTGACTCTGGCAGTTAGTTTGCAGTGTAGCAGCCATGGTTGGGAGCATTCCTCTCTCAGAGGATGATAGGATCATCATTTCCATATATTTCATTGCTAATGTGTAGTGCTGCTCAGTTATACTGAGCCAGCTTTTGGTATTATACAATATTGTTCTCTCAGCATTCTTTGATTTTCCATCAAAACACTGTACAGGAGAGAAATGCGATTGTAACTGCCCTGCCAGCTCCCTGTCAAAGCGAGCCATCACCAAATATTTTGGGGACTCATTGCTGCATCTATGAAGTACATAATGGAATTGTTAAGGTTCAATCGTTAAATTCAAAGAGTAGAACAGATAGTTGGTAAAAGGATAAACCCGAAAATCTTTGAAACTCAGATAGTTTTTAGACACAATTATAACACAGTGGACACAGTGCTATCCTACAGCAGGAAATCCAAAAGAGATGAGTAGAAGGAATTGAG
Organism: Protonibea diacanthus; assembly: GCA_028641955.1. Classification (NCBI taxonomy): domain Eukaryota; kingdom Metazoa; phylum Chordata; class Actinopteri; family Sciaenidae; genus Protonibea; species Protonibea diacanthus. The sequence goes on from CM053998.1 coordinate 14,008,336, forward strand.
CTGATAGGACAGCCATCTACAGAAACAGATACGTGGTAAAAGGGAAACCCTCAGCCCTTGGCGGAGTGTCAGTAGTCCACTCTTGTTTTTAGTCAGGATGAATATATTTCGACAAACATTACAAAATTAACTGATAATGGAGTTGGAGATGAGAATGGGCTATATCTCAAGCCCACCTTCAATGGTTTGGGAGTCCATTATATCAGGAGGAGACTGGTCACTTAAACATCTATTGAAGTACTGTTTGGTCATCTGGTTTCCTGTAAATTTAATTCTGAAAAAGTTTTAGACAAAAATGTGTTAAATATGATGATGTAATTTCAAAGTACACCCTAAAGAGGCTGCTAGACTTGGATTGAAAGCTGTATTCTTCTTGAGTTAGAATTATTGGATTATGAAAGTGTAGTTTGCATCTACAGCAAAACCCTCTTTGAAAAAACTTGATAATATCCAAGCTCAACACTGCCGTTACATTGATGAGCCATTGATAATCTACCTGAGTGGCAGCTTTACAGGTAGAGATACTGCAAGGGGAATTCATTCACAATTGAGAAAGCCACAGATTAGATAATTACTCAGTTTATGTACAAGGATACAATGTGTGCTGATTTATATCATCCATATTGTTATATCAAGAAAGTTAAGATCTTTTGAAAGGATTAGTTTTCCTTTTACAAATCTTACTACCACTCAACTGGTATCTTGACGATGAAACTGATCTAGTTACAGTGGAAACTGCTTAGTAAGTTGATTAAAGAAGCAAAAGGGATAGACCAGTGGGTAGAGATGTAACGATGCATTGTGACACGATTAAAAATCAGTACAAATGTGTGCCGATTTTTTCCGGTTGACAGAAAAAATGAATTGCGAATGCGAGAAAAGTAGGATGTTCTTTCTCTTTCTTCTTTTTTTTAGAAATAGGTTACGTTATCTTAAAAAAATCAGATGTCAAGTCACGTGACTTACAGCACTATGTAGGTACAGGGCACAGAACGAAGGAAGACATGGTGATGGTAGGCAACAACTTTGAAATAGAGGATGCACTGATCAGTTTTAAACCACCTGTGTGGCGGCATTTTGGATTCCATATATACACAAATACAACCAGTGAGAAATGGACAGACAAAACCAAAACAGCATGTAAATATTGCAAGAGACTGCTAACATATAGCGGCAACACGAGCAACATGCAGCAGCATATTAGCCACCACCACAGTGAGAAGCAAAGTAACGTTACGCCACCTCGTGAGGGAAAATTGCAGAGGGGCAAACCACCCTGACGAGAGGCTTTGCATCTCCTCTCCGCATACATGTATTTTGTTGTTTAAGATGACCATGTAAGTTGCACTTTTTATAAGAGGACACAAACTGTTTTACAGAGTTTCTGTAAAGAAAGCACCTCTAAGATTTTTTTTCCTACAAATAAAAGATAGTTTCATTTGGTAATAATTTGTCTATAGCTCATTTTGATAAAAAAAAAAAAATCATGAGAAAATCGTATCATGAGCAAAAAATCATGAACTGTATTGAGTCGTGAGTTTAGTGTATCGTTACATCCCTACTAGTGGGGGTCAAATCCCACTGATAATTCCTCCATTTAACATTTATGATCTCTCAACGATGATGGCATTCTGAACATGTTGGGTGTGAGCCTTACTGGACATGGAGAACAAAATGGATGGATGGAAACCAAATGTTGAATCAATTTTATTTATCTATTAATGAGTAGCAGCAGGCCTGCTTGAATGTTGATGAAAAGTATCAGTCATTCTAGACCAACCATGCCCTAATAGAAAAAAAGTCAATCTCCTTCTTTTGATCTGAGCCAAGACTGAATTTTCTACCAGGCTCTGGCATCCCCGTCAACACCACCAGTGTCTTTGTACCTAAGTGCAAAGACATGTGCATATTGGTCTGTACTTGAAATATCACTTTTTAACACAGAGTAAGGATAAACTTTCTATTGACCCACTATTTCGGGTATATTTACAGACTTGGAATTGTGTGTATATCTGTGCATTTGTGTTAGGGCTGTAAAAACTACTGATTACTGATCAGTTTTCTGTGGAGGGAAAAAAGTAGGCCAACACAGGTTTTCAGCATCAACACAACTGTTCTCTGACACTTTTCTGTGTCTCGACAAGTGTGGAAATGGAGAAAAAAAGTATGCAAGTGACTCAGGTTTGCAAAAGCTCAACTGTTTTCTTAGTCGAAGAAAAAAATCTGCTCTATCAGATATCCTACTGCTCGCCATGACATGTGTGTAAAGTGTCAAATATGTTATATTCCTGTAATTTCAGCTCATGTTATGTAGAAGATGTTGTGGCATATTGCTGGTGTTTCCACTATTACTTGGACTTCTTATTTTACAACCAACACTGCCATCTGTCAACCACGCTTTCTAGGCCAATTCAGACCAAATCAGACACTGCAGTGAAATCACAGGTTTATCCATTTATTTGAATGCAGGTAGTGCATTTAGGCTGTGTCCTGTGTCCCAGGGTCAACTGGCGTCCTTCTGTAGCAGCCAATGATCAGACCAGCCAAACCACTCCTGAAATGTCACTGAAACCAGACCAAACTATGATACTCTCCCAGTTGAGTTCACTTGGTTTATTATGTGTACCCAGCATGTGTCTGTGTCATACTCAATGTATACTGCAAAAGAGATTCTAAATTTCCTTTGGTTTGAGTAGTAGACAGAGAAAGGAATGAGGGACCACCAATAGTGAGAGAACCAGTGAATCAGATAAATATAAAGTTATTTCATTTTAAGTTAATCAGTTTAAAATTCTGTTATCTTGACAGTCAGTGTGTCTGTCTGTGTCTGTGCGTGAGCACACATGTTCAACAAGTTCCATTTCCAATTTCAACTGTTTTAACATTTATGCGTGCATGGTAAACTGGTGCACTTATGCATGATATCCGCTTATCATATGCCTACACAAAGCCTTAAATAGACATTATGTCAATTTAGTAGGGCTGCAGCTATTGATTCTTTTTAAAGTTGGATATTCTACCGAATATTTAAGCGAGTAATCATTTTTTTTATTTTTTTATTTTTTATTTTTTTGCATTTTTAAACAATACTGTAATGGACCTTGTATACACTGTGGCTGTTTGGGTTGTGTTCAGTTAGGTTGTACTGCAGTGTATGGGGTTGTAGGATGTCTGGGGAGTGGTGTTACCAGAGGCTGTGAAGCCTGTCAGTCATGGCAGTTGCCATGGCAGCGATGGGGGCAAAGTAGCCAGCTGGGATTAGCGGAGGACCTGTGGGGGTGTGTCCGGTGTGTGTGTGTGTGTGTGTGTGTGTGTGGGGAGAGAGACATGACAGAGCTAATGTTGATAATGCTATATGCTGTTTTGATTGCGTGTTTTATTGTTTTAGCATTGGCTACAGCCCACAGTAGCCTGTGTTCAAGCTGAGGAATAAAGACCAGCAAAACCAGCTCATGCTTCATAGCTCTATTATTCTGGGTCGCTACAATACTATTGCATAATGTATGACAGAAGCGACAGGCCTATTAAAACCGAACAATTGATCCCAAACTTTGGACATCTTTTGTCTTTTGCGGATGGTCTCATCGCCCTCTTCCATAGCGCCAACTTTTTGACTTGTGTCACTGTTTACAGTCAGATCAGACAGATCCCCAGAGGATCGCAAACGGCGAGATTAATGATTAAATGAGTACGCGAGGCAAAAAAAAAAATTCAAGGATTTTTTTGTACTTGAATGACTCGAATTACTTGAGTACTCGTTGCAGCTCTACAATTTAGCTCATGGGAGAAGTTTACCTTCAGGGCTTTCTGGCAGCAAGGCTTTCTGCCTTTTTTTCCCCTTAACTTATGTATGTTTGATGCCTAAACCAAACCTAATTAGCTTTGTAAGCTGCTTACTACCTATACCCATCAAACAGTAATGAAACTGTAATTCATAAAACATGTAAAAAAATTTTTAGCATTTTTTTTTATCAAAAGAGACACCAGTGGATTCACAGTGTTTCAGCAGTCGGCACCATACTGCAAGCAACGATTAGACCTTTAAAGAAACAAAACCTTGCAGTTGACAATATTAAACCCTCAGAACACAACAGTGTGTTTGATATATGAGCTGTCTGGCTTTTTCACCTCCTAGCTAATAGTAATAACATTTATTCAAACAAAATCATCCTCTTTTTTTTCCCTCTTTCTTTTAACCTTGGAGCTTTGTGTTGGGGCTTTCTATTTGGAAGCCTGACAGCCTGAGCTGTTGTTGTCAGAGGCTTTGCTCTCAAATACCACTCTAAGGTTTCATTCAATCAGTCATCCTCACTGTGTCTCAGCATGCTGTGTATCGATGTTGGTTTGGAGCCCCTCTCCCACGGTGAGCCGCTGAAGTTGATGTAGCCTTAGGGCAGAATAAGCAGCCATCCAGCTGTGGATTGATGGGAGAGAAAGACACATGTGCACACACACACAAACAAAAGAAGCAGTCTGCAGGACTGCTATTGATCTGATCGTCTTATTGCTGACTCCAATGTAGTGTACTCATGTCAAAAGGGCTGTGGAACGCCACTCTGCTACATGGGGTGCATTCAATCAAACTGGCCAAAGCTGGGTTAAGAAAGTGTAACATCACTACTGTAAGTAATACTCTCAGTATCTTTCAATGGCAAGACAGCTTTATGCCATGTTGGCATCAACATGACCACTCCCTTCTCAGTGGTCCAGGTCTAGCGGTGAAATTGCACATCTTACACACAGGAAAGTAGTGATTGTTTTTCTATTGTGTATGATGATGATGAAGTAGTCTTTAGCTTATGGGGTCAGTTCATCCAAACTTCAACAGTTTCTTTGCTATCCCAGCTGTGTTTAGCCATGCAGATAGTTTCTGTTTGGAAAGAAAAATAAATAAATGGAAGTGAATAAATTTTGTGCTACTCAGTACATGGAGAACCTGCAACAGAAATGTGTTTTTATAGAAATAAGGTCTAACAATAAAAAACAAAAACGAATAACGTGTAAATTCTGAATCCAGTGTGTTATCATCAGCTTTCATTGAAAATGATTTATTCAGTAAAAAGGCTGGATAATCCAAGGCTTTAGTAAGAAAACATGTCTGTGATTTTGGCCAACTATCTCTTGTAGTGCAGTTTAAACGATTCACTGACACAGTCTGAAATCTGAACGATCCTCTCTGTTTCTTTTGTTGTGACAATGTGGCCTTCTATTTAACAACAGCAACACATGTAACACTTCCTCTTCCACTTGATCGCAGAATACTCAGTGAGAGATCCTGTTAGGGAAGCATGCACCACTGTGGCAAGTCATAAAAGGCCAGTGGTTCATTGCCAGACTAATGGACAAAGAGAACAATCCTATAACTGACTTAGAGAGGGGCTTTGTCTTTATGAGCCCCGCTCTCTAACAAACACAACTCTTCTACACCCACGGAAGAACTATGAACTCTCTCTGTTTTGTGTTATTTTTTTCACTCTTGCTACTTTATTTTATCTTGCCTTGTTTCCACTTGGACTTGGATATTTGTAGACAGTGGTTTGACTGGTATAGATGTTTTTTATGGCTCAGTAAAGCACACTAATACATTACTTTACCTCTATTAGACAGACGAAAGCAGACAAGTGTGTGTGCACGCATACATAAGCTTCTGCCTCCACACACAGAAGGCAGCATCAGTGACTGAGAGTGCAATAGATCCTGCTCAGGTTTCCCCCAGTGCACACATCTACATGAGCAGGGACAGGGCTGAGTAGAGGAGGGGTAAGAGACAGAAAGGGAGAGTGAAAGCTGCAGACGGAAAGAGAGATAAGAACTTGTAAGTACTCCTCTTTCTATCATCCAGCTAAAGCAGCCATTGTTATCACTTTTGCACTTGCTCTATTAGGGCAAGACAGTGTTATGTTTCACTCTGCAGTGTGTGTGGGTTTAAGTGTGCATGATTATTTGGCAAGGCCAGAGGCATTTTCATAGTATCACTTTGATGACATTGTACCCGTAGCAGGCAGGTGATTAAAAATAGCATATTGCTTCCTCTGAGGCAAAAGAGGTAGTATTCATTTTGATCACTGTGTCTGGATGTTTATTTTATTTTAAGGAAAGTTTCTGTAATAATCATGGAAATGGCTTAATTTTGTCTCCCTTCTACTGATACAACAACACCCAGGTCAAAAGTGAAACATTTTCTTGCTGCCCATTTTCTGTTCCACAATGATCCTCTGTTGGCTCTTCCCTTTCATCCAGAGACTGCTAGTAGGGATCATCTCATGACATTACCTATGCAGGCAGGGTAATAGGACCCCTGGATTGATCCCTGCTTTCCTCCACTGGGGATCTTTGGCCAGGGGCTCAGGTTACAAAGCTGACATCATCTTTATTCCCCCCACCTCCCACAGTCATACTTCATCCACCCCACTAATCCTTCTCCTCTAGCAAGAAAAGATTTGCATGACTGAATTAGCAGTTTGTAGGCAACATAACCAATATAGATTTCTGAAGGCCGATCTAAAATATACAATAAAATGTTACTTTGTTGCATTGTTAAATAATTAATGTACAGATTGTACAGTGTCCTGGTGTATCAGCTGTACTGGCCAGTGAGCTATCAAAACAATTGCTCAACTCCAAAAGGACTGGGGATGTGCATCACTACATCATGAAAGTTTCACTGCCCAAAGTACCCAATCACAATCTATCAAACATTAGCAGAGTTCATTCTTTATCAATAGTGCCTGCAGCTGGGGAATGAAGACAGGTTAATGTATGAACGTTACTAGCTGACACCAGTGTTTTTACAATCTTTATAAGGATTTTTAAAATTTTTGCTGATGTACTAGACACCTTTTTGTTTCTGCGTGGCAAAAAGAAAACATTTTTCACTTTTAGAAATGCACAACAAGTCTGGATGAGAATAGATGTGAACACTGCTGAAGGGAACTTTGCAGAATCAGAAACTGCTGTGTGTGTATAATTTAAATGAAAAGATTTTAGGGTGTTGGCGCGTGTTGGAAATTAGCGCTCAGTGACTAAATACATTAGCACCTTGTGGTAAACATTCAGTCTCATTTGGTCAATAAACACCCATTTTGCTAGCTTTGAAGTTGCATATCTTTCTGTGATTTACACAACCAAACATCACAATACAGTATTCAAGGTTTGTCCTCACAGTAAAATTTAAACCTATCATCTAGCATACAGAGTTTTTTTTGTTTTTAATTTTCTTATTGTGCTCCAGAGTACCTTCATTTGACTATCAAATATGTGCCTCTAAATTAATAACCCACATCCCTTATGTCTAGATATTAGATCATTTGAATGTTACATTCCATTTCTAATGAAATGGAAACCCAACAGTGATATTTTACTCTTCAAGCATCAGCAGTGCAATACTAAAATAATGCTTCAGTGTTAATAGTTTTCAAAGAGATTTACTGCTATTATATATGTAAAGACTTTATGCTCAGACACTGCTGTAGAATGCTGATCTGATGCTTGTGTATGCCTTTATCTCTTTGAGAGATCTTAAAATGGCATCCCTGACATGAGCCAGGTGTGTGATTTATCAGTTATGAGATGAGGCTGTGAATCATGGCCAAAGATGGCAGGTTTTTGTGTTCATCCCCAACAGGGCATGAACAGAACGGGAGCTAAATAAAGCTCAGAGATCTCCTCAAATGCATGCTCACAGATCAGAAAAACAAATGCTTTGTGGAAGAAAAAAAAGCCGCCTGAATTATTCATGGATGTTCATGAACATGTTTAATCAATTTTACCTTCCCACTATCACATCAAGTGGAGTGAGACAAATGGACACACTGTAGGGGTAGAGACCATGACAAAAAAAGTAAAAGAAAACAAGAACAGTGGAACTCCTAGGGGAATATCGAAGCAGCTTGATTCCTTCTTTGTCTTCACTGGACTGATTGTGAAACAGCTCTAGTTTTCTGAGCAGTTGTCGTTTGTCTTTTCTGTAGAGAGATTTCTCTAAGATTTTGTTTGTTTTCCAGTTTTTTTGCAATAAACTTGATTAACATTCTTTGCAGTCAACCTTTCAATGACAAAAAGACGGTTTGAAACTGCAGCTGGCACTGACAGTGACAATGACTTTTACATATAATTGTACAACTACAGTGTTGCATATAAAGTGTGTGTATAGGTTTGTGTGTTGGTGACAGTGAGTGTGTCTATCTGTAAAGGTCCCTTTAGGATGCTGTCTCCATAGTAACACTATATGGACTGTTTGATGTGAGTACTGGATTGCAGAAGACAGACTTAGGCCATTCATGTCTTCACACCTCCTGCTTTTTTCTGCTTGCCTGTGATGTGGTGAGAGGCCTGGAAACTCTCATTCTACACTCAAATTCTCTTTGTACTTTTTTTGTCCTTTTTTTACAAACATAAGAGGGACAGTGTATAATGCTGTCCAGTGAGATAGCACATTTTAAATTTGATCTCAATAATAATATGTACAGTATTTGAATTTTCACATTTTATGTACACACACACTAAAGACGATACTATAAAACACATAACAATTGGTCCAATAGGTACAGACTAATATCTGATAACCTTTCCACTTCAGTCATTAGCAACAGATTGGGCCATTCCAGACATTGTTTATAGCCTGGCTGACTCCAAACGACCACCAGTAGATACACTGTGCATGTTAAAACATGGGACAGTAATGTCAGAGCTATTATTCTAAGAAATGCAGACAATAGACGATAAATAACTCTTTGAGGACAGAGCCAGTACTCACACATACACACATATAGCCCAAATGCTCTTCATCTGTTCTCGCTCTAAGCACCATAGTAGCATAAATCGATAGCCTAAAGCTGCCTGTTAAAGACCTTGGTGGGAATCCAACTTGGCTCTCTCAAAGCTAGCTTTTAAAGTGTGGAAATGCAGGATATCATTTTACCAATGGCCTGTGGTTTTTAAATGGGAAGTCTTTCTGGCACACAAAGTATATATCCTATAGGCATTTTTAGAGTGATATGAATTTGTGTAATATTCATGAAAATCAGAGTTTTCACCTAACTCTAGTGAAAACAACAACAACAACAAAAAAAAACCTCACTGGTCAAAACAGAGTGCACTCAAGACATCCTGAGTAGATCCCACATGCCACTTGTCCCAAGTAGTGTGTGACAGATGAAGGGATGTGAAGGAGAACATGCAGGAGAAGGACATGGTTTAGGCCCCTCAATAATTAATTTCCATTGGCCGATTTAAAAGTTCTTCATTCCACTTGAAATAATACATGAAACGTCTGCCACAGACACACCCGTGTCAATTTTTAATGGTCTCTTCTTTCCCAGTGACTACACCAAATCAATCATTGTACCAGAGTCATAAGTTGGAAATTTCTTTTTTTATTGCTGTCCCCTATTTCATCCAATTGAAATTATTCACAGATTCCAGAGCGTGGAGGGGTTGTCTGAAATGGTTTTCAGGGTCTACTTTGAAGGTGTGTGCAGGGACAAATTCTTCACAGTGGCATGGTATTCCTAGCAAAGAAGCTAACAATTTTCTTTTTTCTTTTATTCTCTTTTTACTCTTGTTGAAATATGCATCGTGTTGCCAGAGATCCCTGAGTGCCTTCTCCTGTCCGGGACTTGAAAGTGCCACGCACTTCTCTTTTTGTTGTCTGCCAGTACTAATTCTCTTTCCTCTCCAGTAGTATATTAATACATGCATGACAGAATTAGTGAGACTCAGCTGTCCACACAGTCTTGGTGCAGATTTAAACCTATCTGTATGCACAACTTGTGTAAATGCTGTAGAGTTATTGATTTTTCTCTGTATTACAACTTTGTCTTTTCTTAACTGTATATATCTTTGAATGGGCATGTGTCTAAGGCCTGGATATATGTAGTTGGCATAGTGTTGATCTGTCTTTGTTGGTGGTTTGTCCTAGAGTTTCTTTACCTTGCATATTTTACCCTTACACCAGCCCTGACAGTTGTTGCATGACATCGCTGTGCACAAATGTTGTGACAAACGCAGATTTGTATTTGTATTTTTTTTCTGGTATAGTTTGGTTTTAGTGTCAGTGCCGAGATACTGTTAGGGATAGGAAATGGTAAAATCAATTATACTGAACTACTACTATATACTATACTAACTACTACTATTTGGTTCATGATAACAGATAGGCAGTCTTAACAAGTGCAAGTGGGCAGCTGTGGCTCAGAGGTATAGCAGTCCACTAATCAGATGTTGATTGGCGGCCAGATTTGACAATGTGAAGATGCCTGGGGGCCAATACTAACATTTTAAAAATGAAAAAAATACAAATGCACTGTCCTCTAACAATTTTGTTTTCATTGTCACAATTATCTTTTTTAATGGCAATGTAACCAAATCTAAGCCAATCAGGTGTGAACAAATCTGGAGTCAGATAACAAAGAGTAAATTGTATGGAACATGTTAAACTTGCATGAAGTTGATAAAAATCTTAACCTCATGTTCATTCTAAACATGACTTATTATTAGGGGTGCAACAATACATGTATCTGTATTGAACCGTTCGATACAGTGGTCTCAGTTTGCTACACACTAGGAATCGAACAATACGCAATTTATTATTTATTTTATCAACTTCCGACGATGCATTCTGTGCTGAAAGCTCAGTGAATCTACGCTTGACTACTCTGCCTTACGCCGAAACCCCACTCCACATGTCTCTGGCATAGCTTTTCAGAAGTGAGTGTTTAGCTTGACAGACTTAACTTAAGGCTAACTTGCTCAAATTTGGCCATTTTCCCGGTGTATGTTATAAACATGCTTAAACATGTGTAAATATGCTATGTAGTTAATTCGTTTTTGTCTGTTTTTACGACCGGCAATGACCTGAATTTTGTGTATCGTTGTACCTACCTACTTATTATGAGTAATAGAACGTCTGTTAACATTTAACTTTAAAACGTTCACTCAGAATCATTCAGAAAGTAATATTTTGTGTTACATCTACAGATATATAACACCAGCAGTTATGTCCTTAAAGGTTCAAATGCTTTGTTATGTCAACCAAAAAAAGCCAAATCTTCCAGCCATATAGTGTCTGACAATCCTAGCAGGCCATAAATCATATATTATAAAAATGAAGCTTCAGGCTGCATGAAATCTGACCGTGGCTGTGATTGCCCCTGGGCCGTACTTTGTCTTATGGGCTTTATGATCGCACAAGAAATCTATAGGGTTACCTAAACTACATCACACCATCTTGAAGTCAGTTAAAGGTATGTAGATATATGTGAAGATTTCTCCCTTTTTAGGCTAGTGAATCCATGTGAGCACAAAGCCAGTGAAGTGTAAAGAACTGCTTAGTGGGGTTCCTTCTTCCATCTCTGCAGCACATGTTTTAAGGCCAGTTTCCGTCTCCATCGCTGTGACCTCATTTCTGTTACCCTTTCTGCTCTGCTGGTGAAATGAGAAAAATGAAAACGTGGGAATTGACCATTACAGAACACTGCAATAATTAAAACAGAAACTCCTTTGGGTTTCACAAAGTGGAGACTTTGTTATACCACATGGGTGTCAGTTTCAGGAAAGGAGTATTGAGTGCGACTGACTGTGAGCAAGGTCCTTGTCTTACACGTTACAGGGTCTCCAGCCGCTACTACTTAAGCCTTCACACCTCAGGCCAACCTGATTAGGCCACCTCTGCCTTGTTTTCATCCACTTCCTCTTTATTAGCTAATAGGCTTAGCTCTCTCAGGGGGCTACAGGCACATCGGATCAGCACACCAACCTGTGCTGTCTATCTCTGCCTCATTTTCTCCCCCCACCCTCTTCTGTGTTTCTTTCTCTGCCTCATTAACTGTCTCGTGCAAAATCTCACTTACTTTTGCTTTGACGTGGCTGCTTCACTTGCTGCAAATGGCAACATGCATGAAATAATGCAAAAAGAAGGCATCTTCAGATGCTCTTGTTTGTGTACAATCTATGAACACACACACACACACACACACACACACACACACACATGCACATGTGCACAATATATTTGCTCAACTTAAAGTAACTGAATTATTCATGTTTCTTTCTTGTGTTTAGGGACCCATCGTCTGCTGTATTTGTCTGTTTTCCCTTGGGGCAGAAACACACATACACACGCACCCTAAGAACGAAGGGCAAGTTTTACTACTGCTTTGCTGATGCTGGGTGTGGAGTCATAAAAGCCGACAGCATCATCCCTGACTTATCACTGGCAATATAAACATAATAACTCCACTGGGATGTTGCATTACACTGTAATTGACCCTTCCTCATCTGCAAAATTGAGCCCATCATTTCCAGCTCATGTGTGGCAAGTCTTTAGTCTGGATGACGAATAAAATTAAAATGAGGACTGCATTGATGGTTATCAAAGTGTGTCCACCTTGAAGTTAATTGTAACATTAAAAGGGGTAGATTATGATGAAGGTATTTTCATTAATATTTATTTGTGCATCAGTTTCTTCTTTATCATGCATGGCATTTATGGATGTCTAAATACATGGAATTTCTGTGAAATTGATGCTTCAACTGGTTAAAAGGATCGATATTTTAATATTTGACACGTTGATATTTTGATATTTGACACTTTTTTGCTGCAACATATTTAAAATGATATGATCTCCATTAATTGGACCTTCGATAGTATCTAAAATAACAACATTATTAAAAAAACAGATCCGCTATCAGATGGACGCCATCCTCGTTCGATTAACTAGTGGTCAGTCTCCTCTTTGTGCTCTTCCTACCCTCCTGACTATGAAGTTAGGTCATTTGTTGCATTATTAGTTGCAGTTGATTGAGGAGGTGTTATTTATAGGTTATGCGCCTCATGAACCAAAATGAGTTTCTGTGAACCCTAAAACATGCATCACATGTTGTGGAACGTGATTAGGCCTAAGCCTCCACCATAAACATGATTTAAAAAATAAATTAAAAAAAACAAAGTAGTACAAACGGCTGAACCAGTTTCTCTTTTTTGACGTCTTTTTTTTTTTTTGCACTAAAATTTAAGCAAGTATTATCTTTGTATAAGAAAGGGAAATGATTTGGTCATGCTTAAATAAATATTCAAACCAAGAAAATTAAGCTTCATCCACAATGGAAAGTCTGTATGATGTCTGTCACTTCCTGCTTCTCACTGGGCTTGTTCACATTACTGCTAATGATTTGAACATCTTCTTGAAGACTTGCTGGTTTGAACGACATCATGTTTCTGTCTATAGCATATCAGACAGACAAGTATAAAAGTCTGTTAGAAATTCTTGTAGAGTGAGACAACAAATACATGGCTGGGAGACATGCTAACACAAACTCACACCGAAAAAAAAGAGAAAAAAAACAGTAGAAGAATGGAAACAAAGAAATGGTTGACTGAGGTGGGAAGGTTGGCAAACAAGTATATAAATATTTTTATCACATTTTCCTGCATTGTTTTTTTTCCTACAGGATGAGATTTGACTGACGCTCTTTTAATTATCATCTCATTTCACCCTCTTCGTCTACAGTAGTTTAATAGCACTCAGCTGGAATTGGCAGAACAGTTGTTTATCTCCGGGGACCAACTTCTAATGTGAGCATGACGATAGTAGGTGTAAACTTGCAATAATTTGCATTTTCTTGCTGATTTTCTAAAGATTAAGTTACATTTGGATGGAAACCTGGCTTATGAGATGAAGGATAAAATCATTAAATCTTTTGAGTTAGACCTTCCATTTTTTATCTTGTTGCCAGAGTTTCACATTTGCCACACTGAAGTGGGCAGGGGATAACAAGAGAGGACGTGTCATCCTTTTTAAGTGACACACGTAGAATATATTCAATAAGTGTTAAGTATTCGTGTATTTCATATCTTCATTAGTCTGAAACAGATTTTAATTAATACCCATTTCCCTGGTTCTTGTGTTTAGATTACAGGTTCCTTTCTTTGTGGCAAGTTGTTTTACTGAATGAAGTAAGTGAAACATAGACTGTACATCAGGGTCACATTTGCAGTGAAGTCCTGTTGTAATTACTAAGATTTGGCAGGTTTAAACTTTTTTGGGATAAAATCATATGTAATAAACGTTCCTTTGCATCCATTTGTTTGGATGGTTTTCAACCCCCTGTAGTACAGTATGGATATTTAATGAACATTGAACTTCTAGTAAGTGAGCTTATAAAGCTCAGATTGTACATGTCACAGTATATCAATATTTTGATTAAAGTTATCACAATACAATAATTTTAAACTTTGATACAGTAGTATTAAAACAATACCTGATACATCTTTTTGATACTACAACCAACAACAAACAACCTGCACACAGTGCAGGTACAAAAATTTCACTGAACACATAGAGGACTAGTTGTGGTGCTCCCCACGGGATGACAGTGTAATTTGGGTGGGTATTATGTTTAATTTGAATACATTAAACTATTTCTAGTAGCTTATTTATTTTTCACCATTTTAATTCTACTAAATTCTTTACTAAATTTTAGTGTTTAGTCGCAAACTAAACACTTTAATCTGCTCAACATACACATCACCATGTCCCGCCACACCTCTTTCTGTTTCTTGCTGTATCATACAGGGGCAGCAGTATGTTTTATGCACAAAATGTCTTGCAATTCTGAGGATTGTGTGGAGAAGGCCTGTAATAAATGACATAGCCAAAATAGTCATTAAACAAAGGGGAAACTGTATCACTTTTTCAGGGTAATGTCTAATCATCCACATTTCACTGCAGTCAAAAGTATTTTATGAATGACGATACTTCTCAAACTGAAACGTTACAACTTTTGTATTTGTATGTATGATATATTTACCTATATTCTCAGAATTAGTAATGCTTTATTTGCACAAATGTCACTAAATTGCATGACATAAAAGCCCCACATCTCAACACCAAACTGCCCTACAGGATGTCATCATGTATTATTCATGTATAAAGTGTTCTCCTGGACCTAATAAATTATCTCACTTGTGTGTTGAGTATTGCTCGAGTTTTGTTGGAACTTGGAAGCAGTCCTCATGTCATCCCTGGTGGGATGGATGATGCTCTAAGATGCTGTTGGCTTGTGTAACCACTGGCGTGCCACAGACTTTTGTTGCAATGAGAGAATCCCATTGATTCACAGATGAGATTAGCCAAGGATTGTGGTGCTCATGAAGAGTGCGGCATGGCATGCATATGCAAAGTTGAATTGAGCACAGCAGAAGGGTTTGATGGAGGAGCAAAGGGAGATGTGTTTTATTCAGGTCTTTTTAATGAATTTAGTATAACTCTTTTTGTGTTCTTTTTGTATATTTTGATTTTTTTTTTCTTTCTTGCAACAGATACATGTTCTAAAATGGTAACATATGCCCAAACACTTGCCCATCAATTTTTTGTCCCTGTGTTTGGCAATGATTTTAGTCCTGAAGCACACCCACTCTAACCCTGTCCTGTGGACGACCATCGGGCCATGCAGCTGGGACTGGTGAAGTGACAGAGCCTGCCTCGGGTATAACATGCAAGTGAAGAACATATGAAACCAAGGGTTGTGAGCTGATTAGTATCTAAGTAGCAGCATCATACTATCAGTGAGAAATACTGATGCCTAGCCAACTACTCCCACACCCCATCCTCATCCAAGTGCAGCATTTCTGCTCCTCCTCCCCAAGGAATTACCTGTATACTGTTTTCTCCACACACTCGCACCTGCATGTGGGCCAAGCTTTGTATCAAGAAGATATTGCTAATAATATGCGTGAATGTGTAGAATGTGTTTGCAGGCATTCGCATAGTGCACACTATACTTATCTGGATCCATACAGAAGATTAAAAACTTGCCACTAGGATGTACCAGCTATATTTATTAAATTCTAATACATTTCCAATACTTTGTTTATTTTAACTTATTGTAGTATACAAAAACACACAAAGTGAGTAAGAGCAAATTTAATTAATGATGCCTGTGCTTCAGGAGATTGAAATGAACATGTTGCACTTTGGATGAAGAAGTTCCATTACTTGTATTTCAGTCACATTTTGCACTTTTTTTGTGCTGCTGTTGGCGATTTGATGTTTTTATTTTTCATATTACTATTATTATTAATATTTTATATTACTTTATAGCTGTTCATTTAAAATATGCCTTGTCCAGTTCCATCATAGGTGTAGAGCTTGTGTAAAATTCCATTTATGAGGACATCCAGAAATACAGAATCATACTTCTGTATCATACAATATAATGATAAATACTATTTCCTCTGTAAGACTTGGAGTTGACAAGTAAATTATATGATTTAATAAATATGTTATATTAACATTCTTGATATAAATCTGTGTTGCTTTTGTACCAGTGAACAACGTTTGGACAGCAAATGATGATTACTTAAGTAAACTTTTACTGCATTTAGCGCAGAGCCAACTGCCAGCACCAGACGGCTAGACTTTATCAAGGCATAGATAATCTAGAACAAGCCAGCAGTGTGAAGGTCAAGGCAAGTCAAGGGTGAATTGTGTTTATGAAAAGGTGGACAACTGCAGATAGTGACAGACAGATATTTGTTTGGTTTATATATGAGTTGGACTAAGGGAAATGCCAGAGAAGACCAAAGAAATTGGGCTTTATGATGTCAGGGTGTGGGGCCAAAATGTCAGAAGGGCCTCATAGGTATGGCTGTGGATGCGTTGAGAAACATCAGTAAGAGCAGGTCTCCTTATAGTATTATGAGTCCTATGGTGTTCAGATATGGATACATATTTAAGCACTATGCACTCAGTTGTGGCCTACAAGGCGGTGTACAGTGCTATAGTTAATTAAAGCTAACAAGGGTAACTTAGTATGTCTAGACTGCAGTTGTGGTTTGTTGCATCTGGGTTCCAATTTCAAAGGTCTCTGTTTAATTAACAGACAATGCAAGGCAAGACTAGTGTTGTGAGGTGGCAGACTGAGAACGGGAGGAAACACAGATGGATACAGATCAGAGTTCAAACAAAGAGTGAGAGATGGATAGAGGGAAAGACACGAAAGGAGTAAAAGTGAGGGAGGCTCACTGGGAGAGAGTGTCAAGAGAGTTCTGGTCTTCCCTGCTTTGGAGAGACGCTGATGATAGAGTGCGTGGCTGTTGTGGGATCAAAGGCTTTGTCAGTCAAAGCCCCTTGACTCTGTCTCTGTAGAGCCGACTACAGGTACTCAGGGAGGCATGGACATGGAATAATTCATGACCATGAGAGACTAACCCTCAAATGCTCCCTCTGC
Source organism: Protonibea diacanthus (assembly GCA_028641955.1). NCBI lineage: Eukaryota > Metazoa > Chordata > Actinopteri > Sciaenidae > Protonibea > Protonibea diacanthus. Next base: position 14,025,565 of record CM053998.1, read on the forward strand.
CCAGAATGAGGCAGCGCATTTGGGGTCACAGGTCTCAGAGCCGCCCTTATCAGCCCCCAGGCACGGAGTCGAGAACAGCTGCTGGGTTTGGCTCCTGTTCTTCTCCTGTATTATCTGTTTTAACACACATACAGCACTATGGTGTGTTTGGCACAAACACAGTCATGCTGCGAAGTGTTTGTGTGTGGCATAAATGGCATGTTTTGCATGTATATGGGTGGGCAGGTGGGTGGATGGCTTGGCAAAAGATGTGTTGTTTTTCCTGTGTGTGTGTTTGATATTTTTAGCTTTTCTACAATGCTTTAGTGAACCAACAGTTAAATCACATTCTACTCACAGATCCAAGTTTCAAACAACATATGGTTTTGGCTTGCTGGAAGCTTATATGAATAATATTAAATCATCTTCTGGCAGTTCTGTTACACAAGGCTGATTAGAAACGCTCAGGCAATCAGCCAGCATTTACGTGAACTGAATATACATTAACTGGAAATTGACTTTAAATTGATGCATGCTATCATACTTTATTTTCAGTATTGTGGTGTAAAACAAACAAAGATGTTCAAATATTGCAGTTTCCACAGATTTTAAGGGAATCTATGGTTTCAGAGAAACTGTTGTCCTTAATTATTGTTGTACTGGGAAACTGTATTAACTAAATTTATTTACAAATTTCAGAAATATGCTAATTAAATGTGTGAAGTGGTTAATAAGTAAATCTGGATATGTGAATGTAGTGTCATGGCTTCCCCTCTCTGGGGTAGTTGTGGTTGCAGACTCGCTTTAATTTGTTTCCAAACAGTCACAGAAATTCTGGTGATATTGCATCACATAATATTTATTTTGCTATTCAAGCATGTAGTGTATGAACATTTATCAACATAAACGTATCTAGAAAAAGCACTAACAAAAAAAGAGCATGTGATCAAAACACTATACTGCCCCTCTGTCTAATCCACCTGTCCCTCAATCCCTCTGATCTATATAGACATAAATAGGTTGTGTCATTTCCTGCATTTCCTCTTGGAAGTACTGCTTCTTCAGGAATTTAGCTAAATTAGGCCGTGCTCACCATTGAAAGTTCAAAATACATGCAAAAAAAGAATCAATTGGTAAGCAACTTTTTTTTTGGCCTTTTCAAGCTTTATCTTTTGAAATGTGGGGAGAGAGAGAGATGGGGAATGACATGTGGAAAAGAGCCACAGGTTGAATTCGAACCCTGGGCTTATGTAGTAAGGACTGAGCCTTCACACACGGGATGGCTGCTCTACCAACTGAGCTAAACACCGCCCCAAAGTAACTTATTTTCAGTATGAAAATAAATTCCCAAAAACTTGAACTATGTCTTTAACTTTTCGAGCTTTTCTCGTACATTACTTGCACTTTAGTACACCGTGAAAATCTGCTTCCTGGGATGACATAGAACATTGCTCTTTTCACAACATTTTTTTGGTACAAACAAAGCCCAAATTACTTCACCAAAAGAATTATCTGCCCACATTACAACATTTCTATTGATCATCTGAAATCCTTTTGTGTTGAGTTGAATGTTTTTCTATTTTTTTTGGTTCCAGACGCATGAGAACATAATACACCCCAATAGTTTAGCTAAAACTTACACTAAAGATCATCGTACAGACTTAAGCTATGTAGAAACAACATTGCTGTTGAGCCTGAATATGGAGTTTTTGGTAGGGATACACCGATGCATCGGATGAACATCGCCTTCGCAAATAAAGATGACATTCACCGATGGCAGTGGCCGATGTTTATATGTTGATTCACATGTCGCATGAACGCTGTACTGAGGAGAAACCTTTCTTTTTTCCTTTCTTTAGAGGCTCAGAAACCCCACTCCACACGTCTCTGGCACGTCGCGTACGTGCTGCAGTTTTGGTCCGTCCTGCACGCGAGTTCAAACGCCACCAGGAGAGTTTCAGAAGCGACCGTTTAGCCCGCCAGACTTTGTTTACTTGCTCAGATTTGGCCATTTTCACGGTGTATGGTCTTCTAAACATGCTTCTACATGTGTAAATATGCTACATAGTTACTTAGTTTCGCTTTTGTCTTTTTTACCACCGGCAGTTGGCACGGGGTATTTACGGACTAAACTCTGATAACCTGTGTGTGTGATCTGACTTGTGTTTGTTTCACGTACCAGCTTCTAAATCTGAGTCCGACTTGCAACTTACGCCGCAAAATGTAATGACTCAAATAAGTTTAATTAGATTTGTGTCTGATGATTAAAGAGAGAGAGAGAGCGCTTTGGTAGAGAGTCATACTGTCGAGTGACAACAGAGAGAGCGAGCGCCAGCCTCGATAAAGCTGTTATTAATCAGAGAAATAAAAAGTTATTTCCTGATTGTTTCACAGTGGTTATGTTCAGCAGGTGTAGACATGCCCCCAGCAACCCACCTCAGCTGCCCTCACCACCCCACCACCGCACTCCTGCACCACCAGTTGCCGGTTTCCCTGTCCCTGTCTGAACGTAGTCGTATTCAGCACGTAGCCGAGAGTAGAGACACTTCTGGGACGCTTCGAGAAGGATCCACGTTATGCAGTTTGCAATATATGTAACAAACATCGGTATCGGCATCGGCCAAGTTGTTATTTTAAACATTGGTATCGGAATCGGCCCAGAATTTCACAATCAGTGCATCTCTAGTTTTTGGCACTGTTTAGCTACAAAGCCCCAATTCATTCCTGATTTAATGTAAATCTGACACCAGACTTCTTTACTGTACCTAGTGAAGGGATTTTATTCTGTTTGACATGACACATGCTGAATTATTTAGTTGATTACAGCAGTTTAAAGCTTGAGTCATTTGATTTAAAAAAAAAAAAAAAAAAGGGATATATTAAATTAATTTCTTGGGATGATGCTAAGCTCTAACACAACGTTCTCAGCTTGATACCGTTTCGTTGGTGCTTGCTAGGTAGCAGCATTAAGAAGAGGCTTGCTTATTCTATTTCTACCTTCTTTCTTGGCTTTGTGCTAACATTGAGCTTGAGAAGGAAGAGAAGTTTGTAGCACTTTGTATGTGCTTCCATTTGTGTCAACAGTTAGGTGACAACATTCTCTCTTTGGAAGGCATCATTGTATTGGCATGACAAGATGGTTGTTTTTATGACTTAGGTAGTCTGCACTTTGCCTTACTATAACTATCAAAGCAAACGGAATGAAGAGGGATGAAGAGATTGTGAAGTCGGAGTAGTGAAGTCTGCCCATCAGACAAACCCTTTCCACCTAAGGTGCCACTTCTCTTTCTGCTCCCTTTCCTCTCAATAATTAAGCACTTGTTTCACCAGGACCAGGTATCTCTCCAAGCCATCTCACTTTCTATTCATTGCTGCCTTGACCCCCAGTGGTTAATAGTGTATATCAGGATGTCCTTCTACTCGCTTGGAGTTAGAGAAGGTATGCTGGAGTGTAGCTGTTTTTTTCCATTGCTGCTTGAACATTATTGACAGATAGTGAAAGGTTTTGAAATGTGACTATTTCTTTGTTTGATTTACATATCCATAACATATCCAAAAAAAATCTGAACCCTTACTTAAAACATACTGTATGGAATTTTGTCTGTTTTTAGAAATTTTAATCAAATAATACATGCAACAGCTTACCCACAAAAAACCTGAAAGTGAACTTGATAAACTGTATTGATATTTAGTTGTACATAGAAAAAAGGAATCCGTGAATATGACATTAAACAGGATGAGAAGAGTATGAGAGAAGTACAAGAATTCATGGTGATGATGCAACCCCATCATAGAATATAGATGTCTGTTTCCTAATTACAACCTGGTTCTCTTTGATATGCACAGAAAATAATGACTCTTCGAACTTTAAGATATCCCTCTTGCCCAACATTGTCATCTTTTTGTGAGAGATTACAGGATTAGGCAGTTATTTGTATTATAGCGCATGGCCACCTGCTACCTTTCTGTATGTACTTGACAAAAAAAATCCCTTAACCCATTGCAACATCTCTCTCTCTCTCTCTCTCTCTCTCTCTCTCTCTCTCTCTCTCTCTCTCTCTCTCTCTCTCTCTCTCTTTTTTATAAATGAATGATAGTTCATGAGAAAATTGAGAAAATGGGTCAGGGTGAAAATGCAGTGTAGAGAGTGGGGGAGGGAAATACAGAGCAATGGGGAAAAATTAGGAAGGAGAGAGAGGGCACTAAACTCTGAGGCAATAATTAAGTGGAATATGGAGCGCGCCCTCAAGGGTACATCCGAATCAGCACTTTGCATTTTGATGGAATGTGAGACAGTGTGGAAGCCACTTTATTAATGAGTTTATTTATGTGTGGGTGGATGGCATTCGCCCTGACTCTGTGACACGCTTGGCCGGACTCTCTCTCATACTTGCAAATTGCTGGCAGGGGGCAAACAAAGGTGACTTGAGGTCGCATCTACTCAGTGTATTACAAGCTGTGGAGACCAACCATGTAATGATCGAATTATTTACATAATGTCCCCTCAATTTGCCCAATCATATGGATTTGTATGGGTTTATTAAAGTTCGACTGAAAAGGGATTTTGTACCTTTTGTACCTACAAACAGTTTGTGCCTTATGTAATCAGTTTTAGTGGCTTGCCAAGTTCTTGAGCAAACATGTAACACTTTGGAAACTGTATACTGAAAGAAATCAGGCTAACAGTAATACATGTAAGGGGCATTTAATTTGAAATGTTACATTAGGAGTAATTTGGGTTAAGAGCTTACTGTAGATCTACCAGTGTTGTATTTAGTTAATTATTACGCTGTGTCCGAGCCGCCATCAAGCTTCCCATTAGAAATGTATTTGTGGTGAAGTTTATGAGGGCACTGGTCATAAAGATTTAAGATGGAGCTTTTAAGGCTGTTTGCAGCATAAGCACATGTATTGAGTCGGAGGGGGAGGTTATAGTGCTGCATCAATATGAATTGTGCATGATGGCCTTCCAAACATTCTGTCTTTCTCTCTCTCTCTTTCCCTCGTCTTGTAGATAATCTCTCTGTGTTCTCCTCACTCATCAGTTATCGGTGAAACATGGTGGCTGTCAGTCATTTGAGCTTGAGAAAGAATAGCTGCTGCTGCGGTTGGCCTGAGTCGCTTGCTATTGCTCACATGGACACTTGCCCACAAACACATTAATCCCCCTATCCTTGTGTATGATGATGGGTGGAATGGTTTACCACACTTGAGCATGAAATGACCAACACTATGCGAGAATGCTCGCAAGGGATTTGACATTTGATTGGCCTGTGGCTCACCACCTGTTCCTAGATGAATATTCATAGGCCTAATCTCCACTGACAACAAACACAACCAAACAAGCAAATGGGATACCATTTGGGAACCTGTGTCGAGATGACAAAAGGTCAGAAGAAGGTGTATTGTGATGTGTCAAAATCTTTACTCTATTCCTGATAGACAGAATTAAAATACTGATATGCAGTTGGTGTTGTCATTTAGAACTTTCATGTTTTTAACTTAAATCCATTCAGCTAACAGACATTTATAATTTGCTTACTGTGTGATTTATGTTTTAATTTTGACTGACTACTTGACTACTGCGATCATGTTGTGGTTACATTCTGTATACTCTTGTTATAGTCACTTTAATGAAGTAAATGTGACTCCTTTTTAGAAGACAACTGTATAAAGATTGACAAAATTGATCTTTTGATATGTGAGTCATCTTTCTGCACCGCCACAACTAATGTTTGGAAGAAGTAGTGCACCGATTAGTGGAGTTACTTCACAGAGAAGGAGATGTTAACATACTGCTCTCCTGAGAAGGCATCAGTGAGATCTGTCAGTTTGCTGAGTGTCTTGTTGATTTCCTCCAGGATGTCAATATTGTGCCATGTTGGAGTGTTTAGTCTGCTCATGAGATGAGAGAACGTGAATTAACAGTTTGCTGTTTAGTTATCTGCTCCATAGCTTGATCCATGGTTTTGATCCACATCTTGCTTGGGCACTCAATTTTAAGCCTGTGTTCTGGTGGCTTGAGTGCCTTTGAGGTCTTGGCAAGCTCCCACTGCTGCCTCCCACCATGGCAGAAGCAGCCCACTAGCTTTTTTCATAAGCTCACAGCACGGTCAGATCCTTTCATTGGATCTTTCATTGTGTTACCCATCACCACAGCCCCTTCCGGCTTTGACACTGCCTGAGAGATTTTGATTGAACGGATTTTGTAGGCTGAAGTTAGTGATGTTTACTTGAACCCGTCAGTTACAATAGAGTTACATTAACACCCTTGACACTGGTAGAGCTTTATCTCTCAAAGAGCAGTAATATTAACATTTTTAGACATTTACCACATTGCCTGAGCTAATGGCTTTTAATTTGGAGTTGTACTTGTTCTGTTGGATCTAATTTGAAGGATTAAAAAAATAGTCTTACTGAACATATTCTTGGAAATATTTATCATTCATGCACAAGTATATGTAAGAAAACAACCAATTAAAAGTTAACTACATCATGTACATCATTAAGGTGTTTTAAATATGAGGTTTGATCATGTACACGCACATTATTGGCCGGACCGGCCACATGCACTTTTGTCCAAAGCAGTGATTATTTTTTCCTCCTTTTTGTCCACCAGGAAGATAACCTTTACATTTATTGGCCAGCAGCCTCACTGCCTCTGGCGTCCTCCCTGGCTTTAATTAAAGCTGTAATTGTGCAGACAGACACTTCTCTCATTATATCTAATCTTTTCTTTCAACCTGCTTGCTGTCCCCTGTTCAATTAACTGAACTCATGGCAGGCAGCGTGTTCAGTAAAGCAACAGGGTAAGAGTGGTGTAAATGAACTTGGAAGTATGAACTTGACGTTTTGCACTCTGACCACATTGACCTTCAGTACTGGTTGAACAGGTTGTGTGACAGGTTTAAAACCAGATGAGCATTGGACATGGAACCTGCCAATTATTGTTGCACTGTTTATTATTATTTTTTTTTTAGACATTTGAGGTGCTGGAAACCAGCAAATGCCATTTAGCTTAGCAGTTCAATGACAATTATCATAATTGTGGATATTTAATTTTCTGTATACTGATAAATTAATAAACTGCTACAAGCACTACAATAATATGTGCTAAAACCTCTGTGCTCTTACTAATTCATTCTGTCATTTTTGAGGATACATGTAGTGGCTCTGTTGTCTTCATGTGAAAGTGATGTTAGTGAAGCAAGCTCTTCTGTTATGTGTGGCTCCTGTCAAGGTCAGTATTTGATTTCTATACTGATTGCGGCCTGTATCCTGCTGCTTTCATTGCACTCTTCAGCTTACTCTGGATTTGTTAGTGATGGAAGCAGTGTAATATCTGCCACATCCTGTTCATTTCTCTTTTGTACTGAGGTCTCGTATGGTGAGTGATTGCAAACTGGGAGATTGTCAACAGCTAGAAAATACAACCTGTGATATCCCTTCATACAGTGCCCTTTCTTCATTGTTATTGAGGTGGATTTAACAGGATAAGATTTGGTGTAGAGCAAATCCACTAGTTTTGGCAGTAGTATTGTTTTATTGATTTAGCTTCTCAGAAGGAGTATTGGAGGATTGATGAAGGAGTTAAACTGAGATTTAATGATAGGATAGTGGTGAAGTCTGAGCAAAGAAGTGTGTGTGTGTGTGTGTGTGTGTGTAGCTGTGTGTTCAGGTAAAGGTGACCCCTGGATGAACAAGAGATGGAATGGAAACTTAAGATCAGTATCTTCAAACTTATCTCTTCCTGTGCCTTGCACTCCAGATTGACAGAGGAAGCCACACTGGGGTGTGTATGCATGTATTTGTATTGTTGATGGGGACTAACATTTCATAATTGTAAGTATTTGACATTGCATGTTTTCTGCTCAACTTTAAAAAATATCTGAGTCCAGTAGGGCTGCAACGATTCCTTGAGTACCTCGAGTAACTCGATTGCAAAAAATGATCGAGGAATTTCCTCTGCCTCGAAGCCTCGTTTAATTAAATTTAAAGCTCACATTTCACACGGATTCTTTTTAGTGTGACACAACGTGCTTACGTTACAGGCTATGCAAAGTGGAAGAAGACGGAAGCGGGCTTTTGGTAATGTGTGTGGACAGTGTTGATGTACAGAATGGCAGACGCCAGGACCGAAAACAGCGAAAATGAGCAAATGCAGCAAAGCGAAAGTAATGAGAATAATAATTTTATACAATTACTCAATTAATCGATAGAATATTCGACAGAATACTCAGTTACAAAATATTCGATAGCTGCAGTCCTAGTGTCCAGAATGCATACAAGAGAGTAAGATAAGGCCTTCGTGGATAGCCATTTGTAGCAACAGCGTTTACGTCTGAGGAATACATTTATAATTCATAGTTGTCATTGGATTATGGCATAAAAAGCATCAACAATAACACTTTTAATTAAACCACAGTCCAGATGCCTACTATACCATTAAACCACAGCCTCCTCCACAAATCTTTTGTGCAGTCAGGTATTGTGCCAGCCTGTCACAAATAAGTGCTGAAAACGAGGTGAAAATGCCTTAATTATGTTCCTTAGAAGCCCCCGCACCATTAAAGCCAAACACAAACCCCTTTTGTTGTTGGGCAATTACATTGCTTCTTCACTTATGCTCCCTTCGCTTTGTCTGATGTCCATTTTCCTCCATCCATGCGTCTTACATATGAGCAGAAAATGGAATAGATATGAGGAACTGAGAAATTGTTGAAGAAAGGGAAAGGAGCACAGAGTGAAAGAAGTCAGGCAGCGCAATGGAGAAAAAGATTATTGAATATTGTGCTATTGTTAGTCATGGACATCAGACTGCATATATGTGTAATCCAGTTTGTGAAGCATGGGGCAGACAAAGGCATGCCAACTGTAATTGACTTCAGAGGTAGGATTAATGTTGCATTCCCTGATTATTGCTTACTCACCCCCATAAAGAAACATAAAGAATCTTATATTCCAGGCTAGATGGTTAGAAAAGCTCTACTTTTTCTTCTCGTCAGATCTCACACTCATTGAACCCACTTTTTAAATTCCTTGGTTTGCTGCAAACTGGAAACTAGCAAATGCTTAGCGTTTTTACTCAGCAATTCAACAACAATTATCAGAATTATGGACGATTAATTTTTAATTAATTTAATTAGATGTATCAACTACTAGCAAGAACTACAACAATAATATGTGTTAAAACCTTCAATCAAAGAAACACACACTGTCTCTACTGTATGTTTAACATCAGCATTGCCCTTGGCTAATGTCTCTGCCATATAATTGACCTGCTCAAAGGTCAAAGGTTAATGAAACATTTGCAGGTACAAGCACTGACCCTGATGTCCAAAGGCACTCCTCTGTGCACTCAAAAATGCATATTGTTAATTTTAGTATGCATTATTCTTCAGGGCAGACAGGCTATACATAGCATTATGGCCTAGCACTGTGGCCTCCAGTCAAGGCACTTTACCTCGTTAAAAGATCCTGTTTAATAATTAATCAAGTCCATCAGCTTCAAAGGCAGTGATCAATCGATTGAGTGACTCCCTCACCCCCTTTTCGGAAGCTTCAGCTTCTATAAAATTGTATTTCCTTCCTTCTCTAATGATTTATTTTTAGTTCTTTTAACCAAACATGCTAAGACTAAGAAGTCAAACGGTAATTAGACTGAAATGTGATGTCTACCCCCATATCATCCTTGATCATCCCATTTCAAAGGAGTAAGTAGTTGTACTGTAATTTTAAGGTGGTTTGCACAGATCTATCAAAGACAGATGAAGGCTAGTTAGGTAAGACTGACTGCTATTATTGAAAGGTCATCTGCTATGAGTTAGTCTGCTGTAAGGGAGATGATGATGATGATGATGACAGCTGAGGAAGAGGGCCACTAAGGACTGTTGCTTTGCTGTCAGCGCTGACCCTTGCCTCGGGGTCAATATCTGCAGTGTATATCTCTGCCTCTGGGTCTCCCCAGCAATGCAAATCAGACAGCACCCATATTTTTTCATCCAGTTGGAGCTGGCATCATTAATCATCCACATCTCCTTTTCCCGCCTTAGCTCCTCTCCTGCCCCAGGCTTCTCTCTTCCCTTTTTATTCTCTTTCAGTCCTTCACCTCCTTGTCTGAACCCAATGCCTTCATCTTCTAACTTTAGACTTACTTTTATTGTGTACGGTTTTGTCACTGTGCACTAAGCATACACAGTAAGCACATACTGAAATTTAAACTCTGACAGATTTGTGGTGAACTTCATGTACAGTATTTTGTAGCTGATTTCAGTAGGCCAATAATTTTAGCCACATTACCATAATAAGAATAAAAATAGCATTTTAGGCTATAGCTGCTGTGAGAGCAAATGGTCAGTATCAACTGAATTGTTAAACAATGTGGTAAATGCATTGATGTTGACACAGACAATCATTTCCATGTATCGACCTCATTATATCTCTGAGTTTTGTCCAGGCAAGACATGTTTCATGCGTGTTGAAATCAAATGATAAACATAAACTCTGTATGTCTCAATTGAAAGCAGGATTTTGTTGTGAAAGTCATTCCCCTTCCACTGCTTCTGCCCTTTGAATAATTGAAAAATATATTAAGTGTTAGTAGGTACAGCGATACATCAAGAGAATTTCCTAATTCCTGCATGTCAAACATCCCATAAAATAATCACCATATTTCAGCTCTTAAAAACTGCTGCCAAAATAAGAATCTCTAAAACTTTAATGTCATCACCACACCAGTAGCATCTAATTTGTCTCTTTTGCCCTCCAAATCGAGGAAGAGCCACAATTTATCCTAGCTGGGACTTTAAATTTAAAAATTTTATAAGTGGACTTGTATTCCATTTTACAGAGAACACTGATTAGTTTGATGTCATTGTGTCTCAGTATCTCAGTGACAACATAATTTGTGAATTTAGTACTAAATTAGCAATATTAGTACAGCAAAATTAATATTTTATGCACAATATTTGAGTTAATATGCAGAAAAGTCATGCTTTCTGTAAGTAGTTTTAATGACTCTTAAGAAATAAAGGAATTCAGATTGCATGCTGATAATTTCATAGTATGCCAAAGATTGTTTCTCTCCAGATTATATCATTGCTTTGCATAATGAATCATCATGAATTACGAAGAAATAATATTATTCAGTGATTTAAAACTGCAAAACTGTTCACAAGATGAAACATTGTTTCTATTTCTGCATTTAGTTGATTTTGGCGCCACCTCAGATCTGTGATTTGTCAGCCTCTATGCTTTCACTCTCTACAAGATTAAGATCTCTCACAGAGAATCATGGTTGACAACGATACATCCACGCAGAGAGAGAAGTCATTGTGTTCTTTGTTTGTGCCAGAAAGGATCATTCTTGTTCCTTTCTGGCACACACAATAGAAACGATGACTTTGAGTAGGAGGGAGTGCATGCACAAACTTCTGAAAGACAGAAGTCTTCACTTAAATCACCATGGGCAGCCTTCACTGCACAGTAGAAGGGAGGGAAGGATGCAGAATACCTCTGGTCTTACCCCTCCTGTATGTGGTTATATTTCCCAGTAAAGCTCTTTAGGTCATCTTAGCTAGAGGGCATCGCTATCCTAAATCTGAAAATTCATTGGCAGAAACTCAGTGTTTGTGTTTCCTAATTCCAAAGTGAATTATTTTCTTCCATTAGGCCACAGTAGAGTCAGGTATTATTTCTGAACAGCAAAAAACACATGCTTCAGGCTATTCACACATACAATTAGTGCTGTCTTCTAAGAAAATCAAGATAAACAGTATCAGACATAGTAGCAGCCAAAATATTTGGTGTTCTATAAGACTGTGTTTTATGTGACTGGCCCTACTGCTCATTGGATTCAATGGGCCATGTTAACTGTGAGAGTTGGGGGGGCTGGATTCCCACATACAAACAGCCAACACACAGTGGCAGATAGTGGTTAGGTATGCAGGTTGAGCAGGGCAGAAAATGTCTAATTTATTGAGGTAATCCTAATGCAGAAGTATGAACGAGAAAGCATTGTGTTTAATATTCAGTTGTAATACCCATCCTTTTTGGCATGAAGCCCACTGAAAAATAAAGAGGTTAGAGGCCTTGCAGTTGTGAAGTTATTATGAAATGATTTAATCTATCTGCACCAGATTTATGCATTTTAGACAGTTAAGACATCTTCAAAGTGCCCATACATCACTTTATAGCTGTGTATATTGGTGAGCTAGTTAATGGTGTGATTAACAAAAAAGAAATAAACTGTAGATTGGACTTCATTAGGTTTCTCTCTTTAGCATTTACACTTCTCCATAAGATCCACCATCCTCCAAGATTTTGTAACTCCATTTTGTTTGACTCAAGCAAAGCAGCTGATCTGTGGGTCTTCATTTCCAGCTCCTGTATGACCATGACATTTGTCATTTCCTAGCTAAAGGAACAGACATTGATCCGTGTCGAGCTGGGTGTCCACTCCTTTTAGCTTAACAGCCTCTGGCTCATTGTAATGCCTTAGTGTCCTACAGGTGTCATTGGACCCCATTACTGAAGGCAGGCTTGATTGGCTATGCAAGACACCTCTGCTCATTAAAAGCAATGGAACCGGTAAGATTCCCATTTTCACGGCTTCCCTCATTCGCCTATTGGCCAAAGATTTCTCTGATTTTTCTCTAGCATTGCTTGAATGGCATGATGAAAGTGAGGGAAGGGAAATTTCTTACTGATATATTTCTGTATCACAATGCAGTGCCCAAAATTAAACTAGGGAACTGAATGTTTGCCATACATGTGTGGGCAGTTGTGTTAGCAACACATCTATAGCTATTAAAACAAAAGATCAGGATTATTCTTTTTCTTTATTTCTTACACTTGTTCTTTCTATTGTCAATAGATACAGCTCTATAATTTGACTGTTGAAGTAAAGTTCATAGTAACTACACAAAAAGTCTTTCACACAGCACTTGAGATGGCACAGTGGAAATCGTTAAATAGGCATACATATGTGTTAGGTAGCATATTTTGTCTGTCTGATAGGAAATGGAATTGATGTGATATTTTTGCTCAGCTCACCATACTTGTGTGTGTTTTGTAAGTCTGCGTCTATATTCCTGTGGTCATACAGATCTACCAGGCTTAATCCCCACTTGATACACACTGCACTATTAATGTATTGGTTACACACATACACTACTTCCCACCCCCTCTCACTGTGTCTATTACTTAATTTGTTAAATCTCATAGGAATATGATGTGTAATGTAGTATTTAAGAGCTTTCTTACGCTCTACACAATCTGCCCTGCACACAGTGAAACTTCTTTGGCTCAGTTTAAGAGGTTAAGACCAACCAGACCTCAGTCAAAGACTGTCTGCTAATCCCAACTGTTTTAAATTTACACTGTATTATTTAAATATTGATACCTGTTGAAATGGATACTTCTTTTAATACCACAGCCAAAAAAAAAACAAAAAACAAAAAAAAATCAGGGGCACATAAATTAAAATTAACAACCTACACACAGAGCTGGTACAAAGTCAGTGTTTGGGTTGGGTTTTCTATTTCATTTGAAGACATTTCCCTATTTGTGTTCCCTATTCTGTCCCTATTTCTCATGTCTCATGTTTTTATTCTCCACATTGTTTTAGTTTTTACTCACAAAGCTCTATTTTCTCCACACAGACACCTACACCTTTGTTCTTTACTGCACACACACCAGCTTGCCCCACTTCCCTCTAACATACAGGAACAGCAGCATTTTTATTAAGTCACCCAAAAAACAAAAATTGCATTTGATTCTGTTTTCAAAGCAGCAGATGAGCTGCGTGGAGGAGGCCTGTTGTTAATGATGTAGCCGATCAAAACCAGCGTTGTACCAAATGGCATTAGCACCAACCAGATGTGTTCACTGTTGCTTTTTCTGGTACATCTTTGTGAAATATACACTGTGTTCCTGTCTTCAACATAAAACCAGATAATGTCGCTCTATGTGTGTCTCTGCAGTAGAGCTGTGATGTGTCAGTAGACTGCAGGGAGAAGGAGTGAGATTCTCTACTAGTTAATTGTTCATAAATGATGTTTTTTGGTGGATTTGTTTTTCAGTAACCTTCAGTAAGCTTAAGGTCATGTCAAACAATTAATCAGTTATCAAAATGAAGGCATTTCATTATACTAGCTGTTTAGCATGCATCTATTTTTCCTGTTTTTCCAAGAGCTAAACTGCTCTAAAATGGAACGTGTTAACCATTTTAATGATTCTATCTTCAAAGAGATTTTACTGGCTGTGCTGTTATTATTTTATGAACCATTGCTTATTTTTTGATAATGATTTTATATGCTTTTAAATATTTATTCTTATGAAAAATAGAAGCCTGCGTTGGATTAGGGGTTTAGTTAATCTTAATTGAGGAACAAATGGGATCAGTTAGGTCAGAGGTTGTATGACTTACTCGCTTGAGCACTGCAGATGTCAACTAATGTCACATTGTCAGCAGGACTCATGCGGTGGTTAGGTGGCGCAAAAGAGGGGAAGCAGGGTGTGTGTGCTTGTAGAGGCCTAATGTGAGCCCTTAGTCCAATCATTATCACATTACAACCTTACCAGTCATTGCAACTCCCCAAACACAATGACACATCCGTACATGTGTCATGTATTCACCTTTCTCAGGCGAATGTTTCAGCAGCTCACAGGTTATTTACAGCTGTGGCCTCGGCTCTCTTCCACATGCAATTAAAAAGTGGTTTGGATGCACTCGTGTAAATCATTGGCCATCTATCCTTCCCTTCCTTCCCCCTTTTTCTTTTATTTTTTCTCTGTTTTGCTCACTGGAGGAGAGCTTTTTCATCACGCCGCAGATGACATCCTCCTTTTTGTCAAGGTCGCTGAGGAGGCTCCCAGATGATTGTTGTCACCTGTCACCCCTTTTTCTTTTCAGCATCGGTTTTCTCTGTGATGTGCTGATTGTGCCGACACCATACGAGCTATTGCAGAAGGCAGCATTTGCTCTGCTGCCATGCTGATCATATTCTCAATGAGTGCAAAGTGTTTAGCCAAGCCATTGTCAGAGTGCAAGTGGTGATTTGCGAAGGCTGTGTTCCTTAATGATGCTTTTCATGGGCTCAGTGTCATGTCCTGATGGCTTGGCTTCAACTGATCCATTTTAGTTCTGGCCATACATTTTACCATACTTCATATAGTTCATTATGGAGCACTGGCTGAGAGCCATACTTCTATTGGCATACACCCTCTGGATGCCACTATTCTCAATTAATTTGTGTGTACATGCAAAAGATCAGGTGAACTATAGAGGTCATTATTTCTCAACCATCATCCATCCAGCTGTATCACCCACCCCCCAAGTGGTAATGCCCTATTCATGCCCTACTGTGGGGGTCAGAGTTCACCTGTGATTCTCCTCTACTTTGTCTCTCCTCTCTTTTGTTGCTCCCTACTGTGAAGTGCTCGTAAACCCTCTCTTTTGACTTCATTCCTGTCCTACCTCCACTCTGAGGTGTCCCATGAGTTACCAGAGGTGACAAGCAACGAATGAGGACACTCATTGTTACGCCAGCTAGAGCAAAGCCATGCATTTTTAATCTGCTCTGACACTATTCTCTCTCTCTCTCCCTCTCTCTCTCTCTCTCTCTCTCTCTCCTTTTCTTTTCTTTCTTTTTCTTTCTCTTTCTTTCTTTGTTCTGTCTCCCTCAGCATTCTGTTTCAGCCACAGCTTCATTCACACCCAGTAGAGAGGCATTTCACCTGGGACAACAAACCTCAGTGTCCCATCCCTCCCTGTGTGTGTATATGTGTGTATATATATAGGTGTGTGTGTGTGTGTGAGAGAGAGAGAGAGAGAGAGAATTGCAGACACCTTTGCTGTGTAGTTGTGCTTCAGGGCTTCATGGCTTGTGTCAGGCAGGGGGGAGAATAGGGAGAGGGGAGGGGGTCTGCATTTACTGACCTTCAGCCATTAGCAAAAGGCTGCTCTCATTTGGTTTCACACAGACACAAATAAACATTGTGTCCAATTCATGTGAATGTTGATTCATGAAACTAATAGCACTATTACTGAAGTCCTTTTGGTTGCCAGCTGACAAAAAGTCTCTTATGTGAGTAGATCAATGGATTCATCAATAAGACACTTGGTGGATATTTACAGTTGTTGATTGAGAAAATGAGAATCCCTTACAGAAACTAAATACATCCTCTTTGCTGATCTTACAGAGACATTGACAAATTTTAATTGAAGGATTTATACTTACCAGTTTATTTGGCACACAAACAACTAATGCAGTCAAATCAAACAGCAATTAACAGTTTGTTTTACAGAGATCTTGATTCAGTTTTATTTAATATCTTTTGGGGCAGCTACAGTTAGTGGTCTTATTATACAGAATTATACCATGAAGTGTATCTAAAATTTTATACATTTAATTTATATCTAACATAGAGTAGATATTAAAAACACATCTCTGTAAATCCTTTACGATTCCACAATGCTGCAAACCACAGCCTCCAAAATATAAATAAATAATATTGAATCACTTCTCTGTTTAATGCTAAACTATATTTCTAATAATAATTGATGGTAATAATTGATGCTGATATACCAAGATACAACAATATTTACTATAGTAGAGGTACCCAGCCTTTTCACCCCTTCAATCAGCATTGATTGTCACAAGTTGGATGTCTAAAATAAGCAAATATACCAGAATGAAGGACACATATTATTAAACACACTTTACATTTACTTCAGGGGTGTATCAGCATCACTCCTGTGACACACTCTAAACAAAATATAAGAACCAAAATATGAACAGTAAGTACCAAAAACAAGCTTCTAAAGCTAATATTTATTAGAATGGTTAATTGGATTAAACCACAAGGTGATGCCATTAACCACCCTGTTTATCTTCATGTGCATTCACACAAACACAAAATACAGACTTTACGACTAGTGAGGTGTTAATATTAGGTCGGAGATACAGAAGCTGAATTTCTCATTCTGTATTTATCAACAAACAATCATTAATTCACAATGTTGATCACTTAATGTGTAACCAGATTTATGAATGCAATAACATGCCTCAGTTTGCACTATCTTTATTTTCAGCTTATTCACATGGTTCTCACATGTGGTAGATGCCATAATGGAAGTCATTACTCTGCTGCCCTGCACTCCATTCTAATAGAGCATTAGTATGCTCCTAGTGCTGCTGTTAGTATTGAACTCTCGCTCTCCTTCAGAGCAGACTAACGGCTGCTGGGTCTTTCCTTCATTCTGCCCCTTTTTTCCCCTCCCGATGTCACCTCAACTCTTTTCCCCGCCGATCTCCTTGTTGCTCCCTCTGTCCCCGCCCCCTCCTTCCCTCCCTGCTGTTCTGTCTCCTCGTGCTTGAAGACGGTGAATTAGCTCCAGCCTTCAACAGGGATCTGCCTGTAATGAAGCCTTTGTGTTTGTACTCTGAGCCGGCGCCGTTTTGAAATTGAATTGGATGTTCTCTCCCCGCTCGGTTCCTCTTACCTTCCAGCTCCCAACACAGCCCGTGCTTTCTCCATTATCTCCTGCATTCCTCGCCACAATGCTCTGCATTGTGTGCCTCAATAAGCGGACATGTTTTTTGAACGCATGCAAGCGCTCCCAGGCGTACGTCCAAGTCTCCTCACCTGGTTGCATAATATGCTACAAAGGCACACATACATATACAGTAGCATACTGCTTTGTGTAGTATGAATGCTTGGAGATGTACACTTGGTCAAGTATACAAATTTCCATTTTTATCCAATGTCCATAGCCCAATTTGCAGTAATACTCTAATCTGGCACCCAGAGCTCCCTATACACTTGTACTTGCACCCTCTCCAGACTACTTCTCTCTCTTCTTCCCTGTACTGCTACTGTAATCAGTGCTTATCCTTCAAGCTTTGTTATTGTTACTGTTAATGCCCAATGGGTGACTTCCTGTTTCAAGTCTCCCTGACCTCGCCACATTCTTCACATGTGGCCTCCCTGCTGTCTGGGAAGTGATCATCATAGATCTGCACTCACAAAATCCTGCCTGTATAGCAGGGGGCCCTTTTGTGCCCCATTGCCACGCTCAGACTCTTACCAAGTGCTTAACTTACTTTCTCTTTGTCTGCTCCTACCTCTCTTTCCTCCTCCTTGCCCATGTTTCCTACTGTACTCTCCTGGTAATGGTCGAGAATGAAAGGCAGAGCTTGTTTCTGTTACTGGTGCCCCAGTTGGCTCTTCGCCTTTCTTCCACTATTGTTGTTGGGGTTTACTTGTGGTTATTGGTTATTAAGGTAAAACAGTAGGAGGCCTGACAGGAACATGACAGCATACAGGGGTTGAGGTTTATTTAGGGATAGTAAAAAGGAAATACATGGCATTGTAATGGTAAATACACAGGAAATAGCAGGTGGATGAATGATAAATGATGGAATGCTTTCATGTTCAAAGAGGAGTCGTCTGAGGACCCTGCACTGCAGCAGAGGGTGCACCGAGGACTGTGAACAACTCGGGTTGCTGATTTATCATACACGTCAAAACCAGATAACACTCGACATGCAGAGGCCTTGCATGGGCCACAGGCTGAGAATGGTAGACAGTGCAGACCCCAAAGTATGACAGTCACAGTCCGATTTAGTGTGGTTTTCTGTTTGAATCTGTTTTTCTTCTATGCAGCAACTTGATAAAAATCCACTGGCATCGCCTCTGGGCTAAAATGTCATATATCTGCCGAATACAAATACCTAAACTCTCATTGACAGTGACACTTTATGTACAGATCACTGAAAAATGATGCAAACATCACTTTTTGACACATTGTTTGACTTAGCAGAAATGTCTGGATAAAAAAAATGCAGTTTTGATTTACTCCAGAGCTTTTAACAGTACAATTGGTTTAAAAAAAAAAGCAAAACATAGCTTGGTAAACTAGGCTATATGTAAATGCCTAACTCCTTTTCTTTTTTTTTGGCACGTAGCGTATTTGACTGCTGTAGATTCTCTGTGGGAGAGCTGGGCTGCCATTTACATGCTTATAGTGTACAACATCATTATGAAATAAGTCATTACTGCTACATTATAGATAGTTTAGTGCTGTTGAATGGGCACAGTGTGTACTGGCTGCAATTCACTCAGCCATATGGCAGAGGTGATTACCCCAGTTGTGTCTGGCTTTAACTTTCACAGGTGGCTTTGTGGCACAAACATCAGAGAGGAAGTTGTTTTTACTATTTCTAATAATCACTGATCTGTGAGAATTGGTGTGAATATGCTTATAAAGATTTATAAGCCTTTATTTGTGTGCTCCTTTTAAGCTGTAACATTGTTTCACTGGCTCCCTTCATGATGTTTATTCTTTTAATAAAGGGATGCGGTTTGTAAACCTCACTGAAGGGCATTTACCTAAAGCCAGTATACTTTCTATGTTTGCAGTTTGTGGTTACCCATTTGAGGCAAACATCCACACACATAATTTATTGGATTAAATTGTTAGTTCCATATGTTATTTCCCATATTATTATTTATGTTCTATTTTTCTAGGCTGTATTTATTAAATGCAGTTATAGTTACACTGACCCAATTTTTCATGGGAATCAAGAGTAAGCTAAGCTTATCTCATAGCTACACATGCGGCTGCCAGGGTCATGTCGTTGTGTATGTAATGGATGGCAACACATTACACTTGATGTTCAGTTTCTATCTTGACTACATTTTGGTTGACCTTTTTAAAATAATTCTGTTTTAGAAGTTCACTGATTCCCTGATCGTGATGTTGGAGAGCAGATTGGAAGTTAGTAAATGGTAGTTACCTTATACGAATGTTTTTGATTCACATGACATTCACATGACAGATTTTTACGATGTCTGGTTGTTAAAGGATTGGTGAAAGTACACACACACACACACATACATAGGAGACTGTTCTGCAAAGTTGACCCATAATGAAGCTTATAAACAAGGTTATCCACAATTTTAATATGTTAAATGAAATTTAACATAAATTTAATATGTTAAAAATAAATATGCAGATTCGGTAATTGTCCTTAAACAATGTGTAACCTCTGTTCTATGATTTTTTTTTCTTTATTTTTATATATAATGTGTGGTAGACATTACTTACCACTGAAGAAGAGCAACAGCAGACTTCTGAGTACAGTATATGGTGGGAGAGTCAGTCTAACACATAAATCCTTAATTTTGACTAGGGTTTTCTATTTTACCTAAAATATTGCTTTAGGTTCCTCATTTGTCTATTATCACATAACAGAAAATGCAAAACAAAACTAAAATCAAAATAAATTAACAAAGAAACCAGGCAAAAATGTGTTGTGCAAAGTCATGTGAAGATCTTTACTTTTTATTTTGAAGCCACTGGTCAAAGGTTCCTACTGTATAGTCCATGTGAAATACACACAAATAGGCAAGCCAGACTGTCCATTGCCTATGCAACAAACTCCAGCCTTTATTATGATACCAAATCAATCTCTGAACATATCAACTTCATCTCAAGCTAATGTGATCAGCAGCATCTTACATTACTAGACAAACACACCTGAGACAACATCCACATCTCCACCTGTATGGGTGTTTTTTACAAGGTCATAGTCAGTGCATTTTATATTGATCAGCTGAACCACTGTCTTTTAGCTTTTCCACTTGGTTTCGGTTGTAAATCCTGAATCACTGAGTGGTTTCAATTGGCCTCAGAGGCAGCCGGTGTAGTATTATTTTATTCCAGGGGTCATAATTTATCCTGTCTGTAATATCCCCACTGAGGCTGTTGTGAGCAGGATGCATTTTGTCTTGCAAGTTCAGGTTTGATGCCCAAAGAACTCCTGCTGCATATTCTGGTACACTTTTTCAGAATGAGAGTGAGCATTAGCAGCGTTTACATAATCTGACCCCCCCCCCTCTCCAAATCCAGCCCGTATGTCTTCTCCTCTCTCTTCTGCTTAACCTACTTCTGCCCAGGGGCTTGCAAATACGTACATATTCTGTTCCCTTTTTCACAGCTCCTTGTGTGTGTCTGTGTCTATATGCATGTGCACAAAAAGCTGTGTCACCTCATATCTTTTCAAACCAAATTCTTGCCACTTTTTTTGTTCTGAGTCACAAAGTGGCACCACATGTCTGTGCATGTTCCAGCTCCCTCAGATTTAGAGCTGAACTAAAGGAGACCTGAATCAATGTTTTCAGAATGGCATCAGTTCCATTTTCATCAGTTATTCTTAGTTACTTCCTTCTTTCCTCCTCAAAAGAGGAAAGAGAGCTGGAGAGACAGACTTGATACTGTGGACTATGAGCGAGAGGATCTAGACGAGGGGTATTTTGTAAGACACTGCTTTCAACCATACTGCCCAGATCAATATGCCACCATAGGAAGTGCACTGAGTGAATTGAGAGGCCAATAATGAGCTCAGCAAGTCTACAAGGTCTCTGAAATTAAACACATTGCTCACCTGCTGCAGATATCGGTGGGCCTTGACTCGTAGTAATCATATCAGTGCCTTAATGTCAATGGAAATCGCTAAGCTGGAACGTTGAGTAGAATATCCAGATCCCAGTTTATTGCTTTTGTCGGTCCCCAGGTCTCCAGCCTGCTTGTGTTTCTTTTGATCCTTTCCTTTCAAATGTTTCCAACAATACGACCCTCAATCAGTTGCAGCTAGGATATTGAAATGTCAATTCAATTTACAAATCTGCAGTTGCTGTGATACCCTCTCAAAGTTTTAGAGTTAATGTGTCTTGCACCTGCTGAGTTTACAAGGTATGCGGTCTAAAAGCCAATAAAGATTAAAGAGGTTGGTAATAATTGCAGGTTTCCTTAGAATAAGATTCGTCACTAATGGTATTTTTATGATCGCTGCAGACAGCCAATAGAATCTTAACCAACAAAATTGATTAAACCTTCCAATTTTATTATTTCCTACTTGACACATCCTTTCCTGAGTTAAACATTTTTGTATTCTAATGCTGAGTAAAATGTATCTGCATTCTCTGTATGAAAGAGCATTTAAGATCCTTTTAAACCACACTCCCATTACAATGATGAGTTTCAAACTATCAAAAGGCCTATTTCTATTCTGTCTATGTTTTAATTGTGGTTATATTACATGCCTTTGCCACATCTCATCCATCTCCAGCTCTATTCACCTTTCCCTTTCACATAGAAAGTCCTATGTTAGACAGGTGCACAGGTACCTTATGGGTAAATGGAAGCACAGGAAGGTTGGCTTCTTAAAATATAAGGCAAGCTTCCTAATAAGGAGCAAATATCAGGCCTGTGCATGAGCGAAGCAAATTGCTTTTTGACAGTATATTTAAGATGGTAATCGACTGTCATTTACTGCAGCCAATACGCTCCGAATTGCTACGTGTGCGTCAGTGTCCCTCCCTCTTCTGCTCTGTCTCACTTCCCATTCTTTCTATCTGCTGTTCCTCTCATATTTCCTGTCTGATTCTTTCATAATTCATCCTAGGTGAGAAGGCGAAGCCATCCTCCCCCGACACATACGCTGTTACTCACTCACCACTTCACAAAGGACAGTAATGTACAGAATAGATGAAATTCACCATTATATTCATAAACCCAGCACTGGGACTTAAGGAGAATGTTATTTGACAAGGTGGTGGTTTCTGTAGCTCAGTTTTATAGAGCAACATGAGCAAGCAGCAGCTCATGTGAGGGTGCTTGTGTGTGTGCGTGTGTACTGTCATTATCCAGTTGTACTCAAACATATCCCTTCCTAAAATGTTGAATCCTTGATCTTACCAAATTCCATTCTAATTGCTTGTGGGCCCATAAAAAAATAATAGGAAGGCTTGTGTTCTTTCAAGACCCTTGCTATATTTGCTGCCCTGTTATTGGTCGGTTGGCTGCTGCTGAAATGCTTCTTGTCTTTAGCCACTCAGGACCAAGAAATGGCCTCTAATTGTACCTGCCTTCACCTCAATTAACATGCTATAAAGAGATGTCTGCCACCATATATAGCTACTAATGGCCCCGTTGTTTGTTGGTGCAGTTTCCTAGAGGCAATCTCAAGTGGTGCCATAATGGTCACCTTTGAAATGCAAACACTTCTAGGCTTTTCTATTCACAAACAAGATGGTCTGGAAAGAGTTGAAGATCGAGCTAGAAACATAACATGTCCCAAAAAAGAAGTATTACAATTTAGTTCAGTGATTAAGAAGAAAGACAGATATTTGTATACATGTTTGTTATTTCTCCTGTCAGGAAATTATATTGCTTTGCAGAATACTTAAAGGTCTAGTGTTGGCATTTAGTGTAAATTGCAACCATCTGAATACTTCCACTCCGCTTTTCTTCCAAGTACATTAGAGAAACTATGGTGACTGCAAAAACTCCTAAGAAAAGGCTGTGTTTGGGTCGTCCATTCTTGTTCACAATTGCAGGTAATTATACACAAAAACATATCAGTATTACATTTCTGCCATATTCTGATAGTAGATCCACCCCTAAGTAACAAATCTGTCCTTTAAAACTTCTGGACAAGAAAATCTCTTTAAAAAATGAGGCTCTGAATCATTATTATATTTTAATATCAAGGATCTTTCTTTAATGAATCAACTCCATCTTCTCTTTCCCCTTTCCAGTGAAATAAAATCCATCCTTAAATTAACTGAGGTTTGACATTTAGAGTTGTCTCCTTTGGCCCTTATGAAGCCCAGTGTATAACAAGCGCCTGCTGCTGAATATGTGTCCTTTTTACACCCCCTAGTTGACAATGGCTATAGAAAAGGCCTGGTGGCTATATTGACAGCACAGTGTTTTCTTCCAAAAATAGACACAATACCATTGTCAACCACACACTATCAGTTGCTCGCTCCCCACAGTGAGGCGCCAGCAGGTCTTTGTTTCTTACTAAGATGGTTTTCCCTTGTCTGATGGGAAGAACATGAAGGAACAAGGGAAGGAAAGAGTCTGTGCGTGTGTTTGTGTTAAGGGGTAGGAGTTGGAAGATGACAAGCAAGCAAGCATCTGCAGATGCACCGCCTGGCAAGATGACTGTAGAGTTCTCCCTTTATTCTGTCTTTCCTCTTCTCACTCTCAAGCCATAATTTCTTCTGTCTGTTGCCTTTCATCCCTCTCTGTCTTTCCTGTGTCCTGTCTCACTCTATCACTTTCTCCTTCCCTCTCCCTCTTTTTCTCTTTTCTCTCAGATAAGGCCAGTAGAGCTGCAGGCTGCTGGGCTGGTTAATTGGAACAGGAGAGTCTCGAGGCCTGGCCAGTGAGCCTTGTGCTTCCTACCAAAACATCTCCAGGCACCAAGACAGCCACATGCATGCTGCTGGGTACACACGCTGGCTCTCTCACACAAACACACACACACACACACACACACACACACACACACACACACACACACACACACACACACAAACTTAATCGCCCACATTCCCACACGCCCCCAGCAAACATTTTACATTTCACGCATGCAAAGCAACTTAGAACGGGTGAACAGGTAGGGTTCACTATTTCGCTCAGGCAAGCAGGAAGAAAACAGCACTTTCAGATATCTAAACTATACTGTAAACATACTGTAGATGCCAAAAACTGCCTTTAATTGCACTCTCACACGCATCACCGTTGGCACAAATTGGTTGGCTCATATATACAAATATACTCTACAGAAAAATACAGACAAAATTTACCCCTCCAGGTATTGAAAGTAAAACCATTTACACCCTTCATACTCCAGTAGCACACTCTGATATTCATCCGGGACCACTACTACCCACAGACAGAGCTTAACCCGGTTTGCAAACAAACAAACAAACAAAAAATCATCCTGCTTAGCACACGTAGCTCAGATTTGCTTAGATTTACACCTGTAGTCATAGGTTCTGAAAGGTTGGAAGTAGGTGGAACCAAAGTGGGATTGTGATGGATAGCTGGATAAACCAAGAGAGGGAGTTAAAGAGAGAGGGAGTATGAGGAGGGAGAACTGTGATGGCAAATGAGGGGCATTATGAGGAGGTTAGTGTCAAATAGGGAGGGAAAAGGAGGATAGAAGGACAAGCGAAAGAGGTATTTAGAGCTTGGATGAGCAGGCAGCCATACGCTAATATTGCAGTATGTGTGCAAAAACTCCCTGTCAGTCTTTCGCTCCCTCTGTCTCACAACATGATTGGTACATTACACTGCAGTATGATGAGACTGGCTGATGGCATGCAGATCTAATGCTGCTGTTGTGTGGATGATGATGTGCATGTGAGTGCATGTGTTACTGCATGATTGCATCCAAGTGGCACCGCAGGCGAAGTGTCACTGACGTCTTTTCTAACCCCTTTCTTCATTTATATCTCTCATGAAAAGTCTCCCTCCCTCCCCTCTATTTTTTCCCTTTGTCGGCCATTTTGTTGGCTTGATTAGAGATGTAATGATGTCTTTTTGAGTGACTTGTTAACACTGAGAGTGCCTTCATATGTCCTTTTCTTTCATTTGTGTGACTTGTTTTTTATGTCTGGGTCTGTAATTGATCTCTTGACCAGCCAGGCTAGTTGAAACAACTTCTCCCACACAGTCTTCCCTTCATTATTTCTAGCCAGTTATTGATTGACTTGATAGAGGAGAGATTTGGATTACCTGTTTCAGCACAACCAGCAGAGCCTGAAGCTAGCCACAGAGTATAGCTATAATGTGCTTAAGGGCAACATCTCACTGATTCTTCACTACATCCCCTTTTATACTGTTCCCAACCTCACCCTGTCTGACTGCCTTCTCTTTTCACCCTCACAACATTTCAGCTTCCAGAGCAAATTCATTTACTTCCTATGATTCACCCTGTCAAGGTGTCACTACAAAAAGAGCAACAAGGTGTCCTGCTAAAGTCATTATTAATCTGGCTGTTAGAGAGCTAACAGCAAGGCTAAAGCCCTTGATCTGTTTCATTAGCATCTCCTCATCAGGGCTAAATGCAGTTAGCACTAACAGCCAGAGCTAGTCACTAGCGGCTTACAGCTGACGAGGCTGATCAAAGGCAGTAGTCTGATGTAGAATAAAGGCCAGCTCACCTCTGTTAGCTCACATGATACACATGACTGGAGGACTGTGTTGTGGAGCTTGGCTTTTGCAATACTTATTTTTTTTAACCCGGCTTTAAGGTGCCTCTTTTTATTTAAGTTTTCTTTTTTGTTTATAGTCTTTGTAATTCCTGTCTGTTCATCCTGCAGTCTGGTGATGTCAGTTAAATGTGTTGGTTTCTAGTAGGGTAAATGCATTAAAACAGATGTCTAGAACTAAACTTGTACATAATATCTCTGTAGATATCTGACATTACATCATCATGGTGGAGGGAATGACCTAATATGAAATTACCTGTCAGGAATTATACATTTAATTTCAAAGTTGATGTCAAACCGACCTGACTTCACCCTAGGAGACCTGTAGTTTAATTTGGAAAGATAAAGAAAAGCTTGATGTGTTTCATATTTGCACCCTTGTTTTGATTATATTTATTGACCTATGTGAAGGTTTTAGTCATGTTTCACAAACCTGCCATTTCTCTTATCACCCTCCTCATCCTACTTCCTTTAAATATTCATCCTTGATATTTAAATAGTCTTGGCACCATCCTTCTCATTCCATGTTTCTCTTTGTAACTCCCTATTCGACCACTTCTTTTTTTAAACCCTTGTTTTCCATCTTGACCAGGAATATTAAAAGTGGCTCAGCGTGCCTCTCTGGTTAATTAGAGCACAGCAGAGGCAGTAGCAGCCTCATGCTGACGGATGGTACACTGCTGAGCTTCTCACAGGCCAGGATTAATGGCTCCTGCCTGACCAGGGGTGTGTGTGTGTGTGTGTGTGTGTGTGTGTGTGTGTGTGTGTGTGTGCACGTGCACGTCTGCTTGGTTGCATGTGGAAAACTGTGTATAATGCATGTGTAGGTATATTTGTGCATAGGAAAACTATTTGCATGTGTAAATATTTGTATGAGGTACACTTCTATTATACTTTGTCTAGATTATTGTACTGTATAAATATTTCATACGCTTCAGCTGTTTTTATTGCACTTGGAAAGTGTTTCAGTGTCATATTTACGATTCTAAATAAGGTGTTTCCCCTTAAGAGAAAAAAAAAGAAAAATGCACGGCACTGAACTCTGTAGTACTGGTGGGCAGAAAAGTATTGAAACCAGACTTCACCTGATTGTCTATGAGCTGACTGTTTGCCTAAGAAGGAAGATGAAAGCTTGGCACAGCTTCACACAACAGGTGTAGTCTGGCCTGTGGGGAATATGAAGACCTTGGGCCAAGGCGGAGCTCTGCAAGAGATGGATTAAACACCAAGACACACATTTACTGTTGCCAAGGCATACTGCAAATGTCTGCGCACACACTGAAAAACACAAAACATAAAAAACACAGAACAAATGCCCAAAACTCAACCAACATCACACAACAAGCATGTTCACATTTCCAAAAGTAACATTCACACTTTAGGCCTCCATGGCCAATTTTACAAATGTTTGTTTTACTGCATTTACCGTAGGATGTAAACCATACAGTATCATAGCAGTTGACAGGTGTGAAAGAGAAGAATATATGAAGTGAAAATACAAAACAATAACCACAGAAATTTCTGTCTCCAACATATTGTGATTAATGTATTTAGACCTGTGATCAAGTTATTATCTGTGCTAATGCTGGCATAGCTAAGCTGCTGTGGGTATGAAAATAACTGAAATAAAATAAAATACAAATTTGAGCTATTTTGAGGTAAGATCCAATCTTTGTCACAAATGAATGAAAAACGCTAATAAATAGGACAGTTTCCAGTGCACTGTGGATATAGCCAAACACTCTTAAACAGTTGGAGTAGAGTTTCTGTGAAGATCGTGCCAACATTACCCATGGGATAATGTGAGAGGAAATGGGTCGGTGGTGGCTCACATGACCATGCAGCTATCCTGAGGGTTGCAGAGCTTTGCTTGGACACAGAATCGAGTCAGGGTGTGTGTGTGTGTGTGTGTGTGTGTGTGTGTGAGGCTGGACACAGATTGCTCTTTCAGTCAAGTTTCCCAGCTCTGCTGCAGCTCAGCCAAGCACTGAGAGTGAGAGAGCTGCCCTTTTTCTTAAGGAAAGAATTGAGGCAGATGGATGTCACCCTAGCAGTTAGAAGAAAAAAAAAGGCAAGCATGTTATTTTTGGATTGAAACCAGTCTGAAGCTGGATCGTGCATGTCATTTGTAAAACAATGCTGTGGCCAAATGTTGTAGAGAAGATGTTGTGGACTACAACCATGACAAAAATCATAATACCAAATGCAGGAATAAATATAGACACATACAAACTCACACTGAGTATACACAGTCCAGATGAACAGATGAACGCTACACTGTCACACGAGGACAGTTGGTTTGCTGAATGTAGACAGCTGCAATGAAACTAGAATCAATCACAACCACACACACACACACACACACACACACACACACACACACACACACACACACACACACACACACACACACTCAGAGCACAACCCTCGGAGCTCTAGTTATCTCTTGAGACTTGTTATGTTTTCTCAGTGTCCTTGGGATTTAATAGTACCATCAGGCGAGTCTGCCAATACCCCCTAATAACTAGCAACACAATGCATGGAGGATGCACTGAAACTCAACACAGCAAAGCTTCATAAACACAGCATTGTAAAAGATGCATGAAACGCTGCTTCTGTCTTTAGTGGTAGAGTCCCCAGCAGACAAAAATAACTCATGAATATTCAGTTTGGCCAGGGAATATTCCAAATCTATTTACCCATATAGTAAAGGACACAGATGTGATTAAAAGATTGGTTGATTAAGCTTAAGTTATTAAGCTTAATTAAGCTTCTCAAATTGTTCTCAAAATACAATTCTTTTGGTCCCAAAGTGTTGAGGGGTTTTTGTAGATGTTCATAAAGGCAATAAGAACAATAATCTGTTGGGGTGGAGGGATTACATGTGTATAAAACAGCAGGCTTATTGTTGTATATATTTGGATATTAATGGGAGTTTTTTGCCTTGGTATAATTTGATGATGAAATGAAACCTTTGAATCAAGCCTGTCAATTTGCAGTAACATACATAGGTGTGTGTGTTTGTGCACAAATGGGAAAAGAATGCAAACACGCACCTTAGACCAAAACAAACCAGCCCTGATTTCATCACTTCTATTGGCATGGTGTGTCTGCTGTATATTAGAAGACACTTTGTTTGACAGCATCTCACATTTAACAATATCACATACAGTAAATCACTGAGATCCGTACAAATAGAGTGTGTGTGCGTAGAGTGTGAATCATGGAGCATAGTGCATAAGGCCACAGCCGTCCCTCTGCTGCCAGAAACTGAAAATCAAGACCCATAGACTCAGCATGCATGCACACACACATGATACAATGCAAATTTCCTGTCAGATGCCTAAGCAAATTTTCTCCCAACCTAAAACACTTGAATGGCAAGCATGTATACTGCCTCTAACTTTGAGAGCACAACCTCACAAGTTCCAGCAGCATTACTTTCTCTTGCTTTCCCATATGAGCATGACCCAAAGAAAAACAGCCCAAACATTATTTGTCTTCTCCTCTCTTCTGTGTCCCAAAGCTCTGTCCCCTCTGTCCTCCCTCATCTTTCTCCATCGACATTAAGCCTCACCCGAGATTATGATTATGCAGCCTTTCACGCTCTCTGTCTGTATTTCTCCCACATTTCTCACACTCCCTCCCCTGCTTGCATGATAGCGTCATCGTTGTTGTCATTTTGAAGCCAGGCAGAATAGCACAAGGGAGTATGAACAGTGGTGAGCCTAGCTTTAATTGTAGACTGTCTGTAATGGAAATTAGATCACACTCAAGAAATAATGGCTGGGGATTAGGCCAAGCCCCAGGGTCAAGACCTGCTATTCAGATAGCTATTGACTCTGCAGCACTCCACTCTGAATCACATTTGATTTAATGATGCGTGTGTGTGTTTGAACATGCATGTCTCTACAGTGTGTGCACCACACTATATGGGTGTGATTTATCAAATTGAATCTATTGCTGATTGGCCAAAAAGTGTGTGGATGACAGTGCTCTTCACTGCATATGAAGCCATTATGTTAGGCTTCAGTACATCTGGGAAGTATGGTGGTATGGTATAGAAAAACTTAGAACTTAGAAGTTATTTATTGCCTGGCTCGAGACAAACTTTCTGAAGTGTCAGCTTTCATCTGAAAAGAGTAGGGATTTTTATATATAGTATATGGTATCTAAAACTGCAGGCAAGAGCAAACTAATGTAGCAAAGTAGATGAATAATAAAAGAAAAAATATCTTCCAAGACTATTGGGAATAATTGTTGATAAACTTAAAATGGAACAAGTTTGCATATAATTGACAGTTGTATTTTTTTGTGTGTGTGCTTCTTCCAGATCCCCACCTGCCACCATAATGATGGGACCCATACCTGTGTAAAGCTTCATGGTCTGTAAGTTTCAGGAGAAGAATGGTTTTTACGCTGAAACCATGAATGCATCGTATGCTCCAGCAGACACCAGCAAGCTCTGATACCCATCTACTCTAAGGCTCCCTCACGCTTTTGCTCATTTTCTTCTGCTTTCACTCCGCTTAAAGAAAGATCACAATCGGATAACTCTTCCCCCAAGCTTTTGGCGGCAGCTCAAATTTCCTGGAAATTGCACTGAGATCTGGATTCTAGAGAGGAAGATTCTATTTTCGGTCCAGGATAGACCAATAGGCTTCTGAAGAAACGGCTGTGTTGAAATTATCATATACCCCCCTCTTTTACTCTCCCGCTGTTCCTCATTCCTTTCCTCCAAGTCCCAGAGGCACCAACTGATGGAGAGACGAAGGAGAGAATCAGGATAAGAACAAGAATTAGAGCATCAGAGAAAAGCGGAAAAAAACTGCTGATTCAACAGAAAAATAGTAGTAGGGCCCCTCTGAGGATTAGTTTTACTCATTGAGCTTTATATCCTGGTAAAGTGATATATAATTGTTGTTTACATTTGAACCTTGTTAGCCACAGTGAAGCTAGGTTTTACCTCTGTGGTTAATTTGACTTATAAGGCATCAAGTTGAGAAGGGGAACCTTGGGAACTTTGAGCATGACAAGGGGGTTAAGATTCCTGTTTTGGCCCCTGTGGCCTCTGGCCCTCTTCAGCCTGCTCACTACAGTGAAGATGCTGGAATTCGGTGGGGCGCCCGGTCAGTGGGCACGCTATGGACGCTGGGAAGCTGGATCAGTAGGTGAGCTGAGCTTCAGTCTCAAGACCAACACCAGCAAAGCCTTGGTACTCTACCTGGACGATGGTGGCAACTGTGACTTCTTGGAGCTGCTCATTGCTGGTGGGCGCCTCCAACTGCGCTTTGCTATCCACTGTGCCGAACCAGCCACATTACACATGGAAACACGGGTGAATGATGACCGCTGGCACATGGTCTTGCTTACCCGCAACTACCGTGATACCCTTCTGATGGTTGATGGTGAGACAAAAGTGGCTGAGGTCAAGTCCAAGAGGAAGGAGATGGCAGTCGTCAGTGACCTGTTTGTGGGTGGGATCCCACCTGATGTGCGCCTCTCTGCTCTGACGTCTAGCACAGTGAAGTATGAGCCACCATTCCAGGGTTTGATCTCCAATCTGAAGGTGGGCGAGATGCCTCCTACTTTGTTAAATAGCCAAGGCATTCAGAGCGACCTGGAGTACCTCTGCACTAAACAGAACCCGTGCTTCAATGGAGGTTTTTGCTCTATTCAATATGGAGAAGTTCACTGTGACTGCACCCATACCCGCTTCAAAGGGAAGTACTGCAAGGAAGGTAAGGAACCATCATACTGTACTTGCCTCACCATGTTTTTATTGCATTGTTCCTGTGCAGTATTTGTGCCTAGCAATGTATGCTAACCCTTGGTATCATAAATCTGTTATAGGTAAATATATCTAAGTTTGTTTGATTAATTGCTCAAAATCTCTTTTTGGTTATGAGATATTGAAGATTTGGCTTTTAACTGTAGCAATTCAGTCCCCTAAAGGGTCAGTGCTATGTGAAGTTCTGCATAGTAACACGATTTGTACAGTTCCACTGAAATACCAAAATAGTCCCTTCTTGACCTTTTCTCAGTCTTTTGCAGAGAAGTCTCAAGTGACTCATTCATTGGTGTGAAGCAGAAGGATGCCTGTGCTTCTTGTAAGGTTTAATGGTTGAGTTGTGGACCAAGTGAGAGGGTGAGGTGCTTTCTGAAGGCAGGCATTTTGCCATTTTCAATCCTATATTGTCAAAATAGTTTTGAGTTTCTTTGCTTTGAAAGCTTGTGTTGTTGAGGTGGTGTTGAAGAAAAACACTTTCTTAGGGATTATGTGACTCATACAAGTTTTAGACATGGCACAGGTGCTACTTTGAATGTGGCTGGGGAAAAAAAACAATACTTAACATCAAAGGTGCTGAATATCTCAACAGAATATTTCAAATGCAAAATCACACACAGTGGCTCTGCTTTTCACCAGAAGGAAAGATTCTGTTTTTTTGTCTTCTTTTTTTTTATTCTTTCTCTGTCGTCTTTCTTTCTTTCAGTCCAAGCCTATTGTCTCTGGCGTACGCTCTGCTCTTGCCTTCATTTGCTCTTGGGATGTGCTCCTGTGCTGTCAGCTCATGTCAAACTCTGTTCTGTTTTACACCTCTGGCTCCCTCCTTCACTGACACATCCCATTTCCATATCTATGGTTTTTCCCTCTCTTTCACGTTCATCCATCTCTCTGTTTCTCTTCGTCCCGCAGCATTTCCTTCACCCGCCTCCTACCTTCTCTTCTCAAGGCTATCTGGGCTTCCCATCTCTCTTCACCTCCCTCCCCCTCTCTGTCTCTCCCGAGTTGACTCCCTTACTCCACTTATCTCTTTTTCACCTTTACCCGCTGTCAGCACTTCCTACTCTTGCCTCTCCTCCTTCTGCACTTATCTCCCTCCTCTCCTTCTTTCAAACTGTCTGCATCTCCACACCTTGCTTGTGAGTTATCTCATTCTCTATGCAGCCATCAGAAATTTTTTGCTCTGTCTTGATCATTTGTAATGGGAGGATAAAAGCCTATCCATCTACATTATCTCCAGTTTTTACTCTTAATAATATGTACTTTTAATAATGCATCACACCCTCCATTATAACCAATGGAATCTGTAGCTCCTACCTTCGCTTGTGTGATGAAATGACTTGTAATTACTGAATCTTCAAAAGTTAGATCACTACTTTGCCAACAGTCATATGCCAATTGTTTGAAGTACTGCGTTTTTGTGGCATTCATAGATAAGCGTTGACAGCGCTGAAAAAGAAATCGACCCTAACAAATATTTTTTTCAAATTTTTGTTGCGGTATTGCTTTTGAGAGATATGAAATAATAAGAATAAAATCAGCATGCAGCTGTGATTTAGATCAAAGCCCTTCAGTCGTTTTGATGTAGAAAGACTATAACTATATAATAGTCTTTAACAGCTCAAGAAGCTGTATTGTTTCTTCTTTCGCTCTCTCCAGAAACGAAACAAGAGGATAATACTTCATTTCTTGTGGATTAGTTATTGCTGTTTAGAGACCCTATAGCACAGCAAATGATGCTAATGCTGGACAGTTATGTAGGTCTGTCTCTCTCTCTCTTTCTCTCTGCTGTTTCTCAGTTCTTTAAATTCTTCGAGCCTTTTTCTCTCTCTCTGTGTGCTCTGTGTCAGATTGCTGTGTGGTTGCTGGAAGCAGATACCGCTGCCTGGCTCTTGGCTAAATTGAGAGCAGAATACCAATGCAGTGCTACAGTGACTGCAGGAAACATTTGTCCTTTTGAAATGGAGAGACTAAGATAGAGGCAGAGAATAAAGATGGAGGTAAGGAGGAACAAAATAGAACAAGAGGAAATCAGGTTCATCAAAAGTGAGGAATGTAGAGGAGAGCAAGTACGAGAAAAACGGCATGAAGATATTCATTTGCTCAGTGTTAATTTGTTTTCAGAGATGTTCTTTGGTTCGAGGACTGTTAATTGGGTCATTGTGGCTGACTGCCAGTGCAGCGGTGTATTTATTCCTTTTATCTAACACGTGGGTGGGATGTGAAGGTCTCTCTCTTTCTTTCTTAGTTGGTTTAAGACACTTTAGATGTCTGTGCTAACATCCATGTCTTGCTGTGTTAGCTCTGTGGTGAAGGGGCCATGTCAAAGGAAAGCTTATTTTTAAAGGGCTGCTGTCTGCTCACTTCAGAGAGGAGTGCGTCATTTCATAGGCACATTTTTAATGATGAGATATGGCACTTGAAAAATATTGCAGTGCAACGATGATTTTACAGTGGCTCCTAAGGATGAAACTCCTCCCCACTTACTGTTAGTGGTATCTACCTTTGTAGATTGAAAGTAGGGTTTAGTAAGGTTTTGGTTTAATATAACCAGAAATCTCATAGGCCGATATCTCAAAACTGTTTTGAGATTTCTGTTTCTACTTTACATCTCAGTGCAATGGACGTAGGGATAGGTGATATGAAATCTGTCTCCCCTCAGAGATTTTGCCAAACCATAGTAGCTATCACTTTTAATATTTCTGGTTCAATGAGAATATTGTGGTTCAGTATTAGATGAGATGACTTTTCTGCAGCTATGTAATGAAATTTCTTGATTTGTCAAGTATTCAGTTCACTGGAACACATAACAGGCAATCAGCTGTTTATTTTCAGGAAACATTTGATTTTCAAGAAAATCTCCCACTGTGTAACAAAATGAAATTACATACACTGATTTTTTTCCTTGTCAGTTGCTCCCAAATGGAATTTAATTTGTGTTGCTTTCATATGTCAAAAAAAAAAAAATTATATATGGGTGTTTCCGCAGTAGTACTGGATGATGCACAGACATAGTAGTACGCGGTTGTGATTTATTTCCTGAGAAAAAAGTAGTTTCTGTTAAAATCGCGGAATAGTTGTATTATTGCTTGATTAGCAATATTTCTGGTAAGACATGTTTCTGTTGATATTTCCAAATACAGTTATTAAATGCTGTGAACAACACTTGGGCAAATGAAAGGTAAAGTAACCCTCTAAGGGACATACATTCTAAATTCAAAAGAGTAAAAGGAATGAAATCATTCAAACATCAAACCATAAAATGTGATTTAGGGACTAGGGAACAAGTACGAGGATGATTCAAAGTACAATGGATTTAACTTTTCATGGAGAGAGATTTTAAAATATAAGTCGTTTGTAATTGTTCTGTTGTAGTACTTTAAGGATTTAATAATAGTAAATTTATGATTATTCGTTGTTAAATTTGTCTGTAATTCATCCAGCAATTCAAACATGAACATGTATCAAGTATACAGTATGGCTGCCACTGTCAATGAGCAGCAGCTCATTAGCAGAGAGAATGTTTTTGTGAAAAGACAACAAAACAGCCTGTTCACATGTGGGTGGAAAAGAAGCACTGGGATGTGAATCACCAAAACAATAGCTAATGGGCTTGTCTAGAAAAAATAATAAATAAAACAGATGTGTTTCATCTGATAATTATGCAAAATTGCAGGATAAGTGAAAGGTAGCCTTAAAAGAGAGTCAAGAAAAAGGGCTTTTAAGAAGGAAGAGTGTGCCAATATGTTGTGGATTTTAGATCCATATCTGGATTAAATCTTACATTTTGTGATGATTTTCAGTGTAATTTAAATGATAAAACTAGGACAAAAATTGACACTTTTTGAGCTAGTAATGTATCATGTAATCTATTCTGAGAGATGGATAACAGTGGCTCATGTAGGAATTAAATCTAATTTAATTACAACAAATACAGAAACATTACATACATCAACATGATTGACAGACAAGACATTAAGGGGGAGTTTAGTGATTAGAGAACTTTTTGTTTCTCTCTTTACTGATAGCTACTGTATACTCATGAATACAAGGCTTTGGAAGTGGCAGGCTTTGATGTACGCATTAGAGCGTACCAAGAGAGAATGGAGTTTGACACAAAGAAGTTGCTTTCAAGTCTGCCTGAAGCAGAGATAGAAAGGAAAAGAGTCAGACCTAAAGCACTTGATCTAAACAACATTGTTACATAAATCTTCTGAAAAGATGAACATTCAACAACCACATTTCGACAGCCTGGAGAGCAGATTGGACAAATGACTGAAATAGAAGCTATTAGCCACAAAGGTCTAATACACTACAAAAATATTGTCTTTCGGACTTTTGAAATTTGTAATGCTGAATGTCAGCCCAAAGTGGAATGAGTAAAATCTGAAAATTGAAAATGACAGCTGAGGTTTTGTAATTTTAGGAGGTTGTGCCATCTCATCTCCCTCAAGCATGTTTTTTTTCCTATCCCACGGCTCCCTTTATAGAGTCTGTATCTCCTGTTGTGATAATTTGAATAACAGTGATCTTACTCAGCTGCTAGCACCCTTCATCTATTTCTGACATCGACAGATTTGAGATTTTTTGCTCATTTACGGTAATATTGTTCAGCTGAAGTGGGAGGTTATTTAGGCAGGATGAAAGTTGAAGGTGAACATCGCATAGTCAGCTCAATGATTTTTTTTAAATATATATAAAGATATCACAGACAAAATTCAGATTTTATCACAAATATTACATTGAATGCTCACAAAGGATCAAACATATATACAGCCTAAAACATTTGTCCACTTAATGTATGCATGTAGGTGCACCTTCTATACAATAATCACCCCATTAGTTTGCATTTTGAAGTAGTTGTGGGCAGGCATTTTTCCATAAGGGGTTATAATTAAAGCTGCTATGTGCCTCTGTGAGCCATTGTTTCTTATAATTGATGCTGACCCTGGTTTTGTTCTCTGTTGACCCTGAACAGCAATGCAGGGCAAGGCAGCCATGAGCTCTCAAGTCAGGGTAATTAGAGATTAAACTAATTTGTGAAAATGACTGTGATATTAATACATTCATTTTCACAACAAACTGCACGGTCTTTCAAGTTGCCAGGTTGGATTTTCACCTGAATGTTGTTTTTTAGGGGTCTAACAATTCTGAAACCATGACACAAATGGTCATGGTCTCAAGTTGCTGTTTACTCCATTCCATTTCCACTGTTACCAGTTATCTGCTGTAAATGTTCACACAATGCAAATTCAAGAGAAGTTTTCGGTAACAATGTATCAAAGTAGCAAACAGTGTGCCAATGCTGTTCTGAAGTCCAGTTTTTCTCTGTAGAAACACAAATATGAAAAGGGGAACTCTGGAATGTGTTGCTTAGCAGGAAGAAACAAAAACAGAGGGGAAGGTGAGGCTTTCTCACCACAGCATTCAGGAAACCTCTCACTGCAGATTCAGAGCAAAGTAATCGAACTAATGATGTAGAAGTGTTCGTCTCAGTGAATATGGGGTCAGACTCATTCCAGAAAATAACCTTACAGAATTTGAGCATATTATCAAAGTACCTGGGTTCTGCTACAATGTGCCTTCTTCACATGCATGGTAGGCAGTCGTCTGTTTTGCAGCTCTTTAAAATGAGCAGCAGGTCCAGGAATTATCAACAGATCAGAGTCGATAGAGCATTACTGACATTTCTATTTTAAGACAGGTGTTAAGTCATGAGTTCTTAATTTAGTTTGGTTTACTTGGTTAGTATTGAATGCCCCTCAGCAAAGTTCATCTTCCTCATGGTGTTCTTCATATTCCACATTGTAGTTGATTTGCCTTTAAAGTGCCGTAAAGAATACAGCTGACTTGACAGAATGAAGCGGTGGAAATGGTAAATACATAGTAGCCAATCACTTCATCTCGTTAAAGAAACAATAGATCACTATCACTGGATGCTTTGTTTGAGATTTTTTTTTCCATTGAGTAAAGGGCACTTAAAACTAAGCCTAAAATGAGTATATACTGAATTTATCTCTGAAATGAACTCTCTGGATATTTCACTGTATTAATTTACAAATGCACTGCACAGTAAATTTAATTACTTTCATTTATTTAGGTCAGATGCTGACAGTTTCCAGTGTGTCTGAGATTTTTTTAAAGAGTAACTAAACACAAGACAGAAAAGTCATGATTAAATGTTTCAAGCCTGTGTTACCCATGACCACACCCAATGGTGATGTCACTGGGTCCAGGGGTTCATGTGTACATTACTGATGTCAGGCATTTTTGCAAGGTAAGAAGTTAAGTCACTATAGGTCAGCAAGTTTTCAGGAGGGTGTGAAATTACCTCTTAGTCCAGTTAGGTGGACGTTTTTCACTCATACGCCTCTGATGGAACAGATGCTGTTGTAATTAATAGATTTGTTGAGCCATGTCGTTTTAATGGCCTGCATTTCATTTGCACTCTACACACTGGTGGCCTAAAGCACATTTTTACATATTCAGTATGTGCGTAACTATACTGTTGGGGCACTAAGCTCTGCAAAAACAACCTTTCACACTGTACTGTGCCTGAACTCATCCTGCTACTCTGCTTACATGCTGCTTCCACCAGTGTAGACATTGTGTAATATCCAAAAGCTTGGCAAATGGGCATAAGGATTTACTGATAGCAGAATACTGTCAGTAATGTACAGTAGTAGCAACTCAAAAGTTCCCCTCCAAGCCGAAAGCCAGCCGAATGGCAGCCATCTTCCAGCCGACTTCCAGCCATGTGTCCTCAATTTTGGACAAGAAGAGCCATTTGCTTTTTTTTTTTTTTTTTTAATTTACTGTATTTTTATTTTTGTTCATCCCATAGGCCTAATCCTGCATAAATAAATTGAACCATAAATGAAACTCCATGCAGCAAGAACTTTTTTTGTGAATTTCCATTTAAAGAGGAAGAATTATAGGTGATTAACTCTTCATTGGAAGACTTTTGTAGTTGTGCAGGTATTCAGCTTTAGGCCAGGTGAGCCCGTACAAACACCTCATTAGCATTCTCATTGCTCAACCTATTGTTTGCACTTATTGGGCTTTTTGGTCTCCCAGTGTCACACAGATCACAGATTGCAGCTGGTTTGACTACTGTATACTATACAGTAGCCTTGTGATTTGAGTGTGTTCATGAACAGGAGGATGACTTATTTACTGTATTTTCATAAATGAAAGACTTAGAAGTCCCCGGAAGGCTGACCCTGAGTCACAGCGGCATCGCTACTGTTGCTAAACGACAACGTATTTATTTATTTTTTATACTATTTTTTGTTTGATTTGCTTGCCTTTGCTGAGTATGTATTGGTCTACATATAAATTTTTTAAAAAGTTTTTGCTGCATGGAGTTTCATTCTCCCCTCCCCCTCCACACCTCAGCCTGCCACCTTCAACACCTGAGCAATGAGAATGCTAATGAGGTGTTTGTACGGGCTCACCTGGCCTAAAGCATGCACTGAATATCTGCACAACTACAAAAATCTTCCAAAAGGCTGTTAATCACCTGTAATTCTTCTTCTTTAAATGGAAATTCATGCTTTCTTGCTGCATGGAGTTTCATTTATTGTTCCATTTATTTATGCAGGATTTAACCTATGGGATGAACAAAAATGAATGTACAGTAGGCCTAAATGGGGAAAAAAAAAATACAAAAAAAAAAAAGCAAATGGCCCTTCTTGTCCAAAACTGACAACACATAATGTAGCCTAGTTATGTTATTATTCAATAGTCATTATAAAGGAGGGTGAGTATTTGTGGTGTTTATATCTAACATGTCACTGTTTAATAAATCAACAACATCTCATTCTGTCTTTACATAATGATGCATCTCTTCTCTCGCGCTCGCGCACTCTCTCTCTCCTCGCTCGCTCCTGATCTGCCTGTAGTGCACAGCTGGACACGCTGGTCTATAACAGCTGTTCATATAGCCATCAATATAACTGCTATGACGGTCCGAGGAATAAATACTCAGAAATCGAGTGTGTTGCATAGGCTGGGGTATTGATGATGTTCGCGACATAGAGTTGCAGATACGAGGCTGCAGCGGTGCCTCAGTGTTATCTTATCACAACTTTTTTTTTCCATCAAACAATCCATGGATCACTTGGTGATCACTTGCCGGTTTGTGGGGAGCGATCTGAACGGATCATGATGATCCGTTGCACCACTAGCCACATCCATGATTGTGCTCTGTCTGTTCGGATGTGTCTCTATAAAGTCTACTGTGAGAGCAGAACATTAAAATCACTGCTCCTCCCTGTGGACAAATGAGGCATTGCAGCTGGTTTTCACCCAGGCTGCTTAGGGGCGTTTCCAGTCAGGGCCTCACTGACTACGTCATCGCGGGGGATCCCATTCCCATCAAGGACCTGCGAAGGACTGGTCAAGGACCAGCCAGGGACCCGTCTCGGAAACACAGGAACTTTTGAGTTGCTACATCTGTAATGTAACTGTAAATTGTTTGTACATTTGGGATGTTTATTTTCTAATTAAATAATCTATAGATTTATGTGTTATTCATACTAATGCTACATTATATTAAATACACATTTGGGATGTGATGAGCAGTCAGCATTTGAAAAGTAATCTTCCCTAACTTAATCAGTTATATATTGTAGGAGTGAATTTAGTTATCTTTTTGAGCTCGTGACAGGAAATATATCTGGCAGTGTCAGAGAAAAATTGGATGTTATCTGTCCACATTTGCTGCCTGTTCTCTGGCAGTGGAATAAACACTATCACCATTTATGAGGGAAAAAGGTTGATGCAGCAGCCCTTTTCATTTGGCAGTGCCTTATAGCAAAGTGTTCAAAAACAGCTGCTTAGTTCATTACAGCTCACTATTCCCCAATTCACTTTCATCATCATTTTTTATTATATATGTTAGAATAAAGCAGAAATCTTGGTCCCTGAGGAGTCCTGCAGTTAACTGGCGTGCACCCAGCATGTTGGGAAGGCAGCCCCCCCTTGAAGAAAGACACTGTGACCTCAGGCAAGCCTCTACTTTAGCTGCAGAGAGAGAGAGAGAGAGAGAGATAGAGAGAGAGAGAGAGAGAGAGAGAGAGAGAGAGAGAGAGAGAGACTCGTTCTGGGAGTCAAGGCGTCAGCTTCAGACACACACTGTCCTTTTTATAGCCTGTGGAGATGTTTTAACACGGTCTGCCATGAACAGATGCTATTTTCCCCGACAGGCCAGAGTAATCTGGGTTTATCAGCTGTTGTAATTCATGAATGATAAGGGCTCAGCACCCCTCTTAACACCACAGCACCCATGAACTCAGCATTTTATATGCTGCAGCTCTACATCATTTTTAGCCAATGCCTTGAACATTGTTTTTTATATTCAATTACATTCAGATAGAAAGGTGAGCTAAAATGTGATGTTGAAATTTACTTTACTCTTTCTTTAGCTGTAAAACAAAAACCTTTTCCTGCCCATGAACTTGACATTTTGTACTACAACCTTACACTGATATGATGATTAACATATGAATACATGAGAACACTTATTATTATTATTATTTTAGAGCTTTTTATTTGATAGGGACAGCTGAAGAGTGACAGGAATGTGGGGAGAGAGTGATGGGGAACGACATGCAGCAAAGACGCAGGTCAGATTTGAACCCTGGGCTGCTGCTGAGCCTTCGTACATGGGGGGACACTCTACCAACTGAGCTAATCGACACCCCGAGAACACTTATTTTGTTAAATTACCTTGCATGCTGTGATTAAAATAATTAAGGGACCATACTTTACTTATAATGTCATGCATTCACTAATTCCTGTAAATAAGCCAAACTATCCACTGGCACATTAGCCTAGATTTCACAGTTGTATAGTTTGTGTTGCACATAAATAACACTGTTGCTTCATTAAAGAAAAGTCAGATTTTTTAACCTTTACAGAAGATAAATAATAAAATATTGGTAGATTTCAATTTTTCCTCCATTCCATCCTCTGCCATTGCTTTCAACCCTGGAGGCTTTAGCTGCATTTGCACTGAAAGAATAGCATTTCTTTCTTTTACTGCTGGAACATAACATTCCTCTGGGCAATAAAGCATTCCAGCAGATTTTCCAGCAAATCTACCCTGATGGCACGAAATACAGAATGCAGGCACGGTCTAAATGATACAAATATTAATGCCTCATGGATCTTAGGATATGTTACTTTAAATGTCCCAAAGAGTTGAGTTGAGTGAGGCGGGACATTGAATCTTAGTGGTAATAGTTGGGGTAGGGCGGTGACAGAACGGGGCTGAGGCAAAGAGCAGAGGATATCAAGGGGAGTCATACATCACAGTGATAATTGCGCTATCTCCCCACTGGCATCCACAGGGGGAGATGGTGGAGAGAGTTAGGGCTGAGTGTGCGGTTGGGGAGGGGGGTGGCTCGCTGCCTGATAATTGAACTCCCAATTAACTTCTCCTGTATACATAAATAAGTATAGTGCTAATGAGGGGGCTGTACACCATAAGGCCGCCTGAAGAAGTTCCATAGATAACCTTATCAGTAATCCATCAGGCTGAGAGAATTCAAGCCATGTCTTTTTGTCTTCACCAACCAACCAACCACACTGATAAAGTCTGATGAAGCCCTCCATGCTTCAAGTCTTCATTGGATCTGATTGCTGAGATTTTGTTGGTGTTTATTAAAGCTGCTGTTTTACAGTCCTTCTGATGCTGCTGTGCTGTTGGGACTTAGTGTTTGTAAAGTAGCTGTTATCTTTCTGTCATTATGGCACTTTTTTTCTCTTCCTGCAGTTACTATGGATGCACCAATCCGCTTTTTTCACATCCAATACTGATATCTGAGGTTTAGTATCAGCTGATACTGATCCGATACCGATGCAGAAAAACAGCGTGGAATTACGGTAACAAACAGTAGCTCCAGGTGGCCAATTAGCAGCTGGAATCCCTTGTCCCTAACAACTGACAGCGGTTGCCCATCCATAATGATGAAGTTCAGTATGCTCTCAGTGATTTTTGTTGCCTGCACACTATTAAGTGGAAATTTTTCACCTCTTTCCTTCATCTCCTTCAAAGTTATCTGCTTCATACCGCCTCCGTTTTGTTTACTCAGTTCAATGAACTCCGCGTGCTCTCTGCCGTGAAATTCCTGTAGGTGCTTGATTAAGTTGGTTGTGTTATAAGTTTTACCACCGCCCCTCGGAACATTTACTGCGCAGGTAGTGCAAGTAGCCATCAAGTTTGTTGGCTGAGGTAGTGTGAAAAAGTTCCAGATAGCTGATCCTTTCGCTCGCTAAATTTTGAAAACAATGTGGGCTTCTGCATGGCGTGTTACTTGCGTATGACGTCACTCACAGCGCACAGCATAGAATTAGACTGAGTAGATGTATTAGACTGAATACATGTATCTATATTGAACCGTTCGATACAGTGATCTTGGTTTGGTACACACTATGAATCGAACAATACGCAATTTTATTTTATCAACTTCTGATGACGTGCTCTGTGCTGAAAGCTCAGTGGATCCACTAAGCTGTGCCTCCCACATTCATTCAGACCATGTTACTGAGACGAAAGCTACATACGAAGCTAGTTCGTTGCAACATGCCTTATATACCTGAAATTGAAGATCCTCCACCATCCTCCAGATCTGGCGTTTGGAACTACTTTGGTTCTCGTATTAAGTATGACCCTGAAATTTAATTTTTTTTTGAGTTGAAACAAATGTTGGTAATTTCAATAAACTACAAGTTAAAAAAGGCATGGAAATTTCTCCTTCTTGTATTGAAGAAATATCGAACCGTGACACTTAAGTATCGAACCAAACCGTGAAGTTTGTGTATCGTTGCACCCCTAGTAGTTACCCAATAAGCAATTCCCTTAATTTCATTTTGTGTTGGTTGAGGTAACCCACGGACATAGAAAGAAGAAATTTTGCGTTTGTAGGTTTCTGTGGTACAACTTTTCCCCTCAAGCCACAGCGGTGACAAAATAATAAGAGACTAATTGGAAATTTTACATTAGAAGTTTTAAGGACTGAAAAAACAAAATGCAGAAAATTACTGATAAACATTCAGTATAGTGCACAGTATATACTAAATTAAAAATATAACAAAGTACTAAGAATATTGTAAACCATAAATAATCACTAAAGCAATAGTTACGGTGCATCCGTTTAAAAATAAATAAAGGATCAGGAAAGAAAACTGTTGCTGGATAACAAACTTTAACTTTCTCATACATTTTTGGCACTAACCAAATTACTTCGATTTTAAGCAGTATTGATAAATGCCTCATCGTTCAGTACCAAATTATAACACCTGAGGGGTACATCTCATCAGCATTAGTGCAATGCTTGCAGCATGCTTGTACCAATATCTAATAGTAGTGGTGATTGTATAGCATTACATTGTAGAGGCATGCAGGAACAACATGGCTTTCACTTGTCTTTTTTTCCCCTCTCCACAAGCTGCTGATCTGCACAGATCACTGATAAAGTCTGATGAAGCCCTCCATGCAAGTCTTTATTGGATCTGATTGCTGAGATTTTGTTGGTGTTTATTAAAGCTGCTGTGTTACAGTTCTTCTGCTGCTGATAGTTTTCGTAGCTGTGGTTACATTCCTGTCATTATGGCTCTTTTCTATTTTGCATCCTCCCCCTTGTCAGACTTTGTATCTCATGCATTTAATAAAGAAATGCATAACTTTTTTTTATCTCCTCCCCTACTAACTAATCTACTTTTTTCTGTACCCTTTACCCAGTGCCATCTCTTGCCCACTTCTTTCTTTTCTACTCTTTCTT
Source organism: Protonibea diacanthus (assembly GCA_028641955.1). Taxonomy (NCBI): domain Eukaryota; kingdom Metazoa; phylum Chordata; class Actinopteri; family Sciaenidae; genus Protonibea; species Protonibea diacanthus. The sequence continues at coordinate 14,070,193 of CM053998.1, forward strand.
GTGTAGTCACAGTGTTTTGCTGCCTGAGTAATCTTAAATTCAAACTACACTTTATGGTTTTCCATACTGTTTTTTGATCGATTCCCACCTTACTCGAACAGACTGCAATGCAAAGATCCACTATAAGGCATTGATGCCCAATATTCCTCAGTTGCTCACTTTGATCAAAGGATGTTGTGTTGCACTTATCTCATTCTCTCTTGCTATTTTTCATACATCTGTGCTTTTGCATATTAAAGACCTTATGTACATTCCATGTGGCAAATTCTGATCCTGTTTTTTTTTTTTGCATTAAGAAAAAAAAAAAAAAACAGCAAAAAATGGATCCAGTAGCAATTGCTTCAGGTGAGACTTCCTTAAGTCGCTAATCCCCTAGTTCCTGCCCCCTATTTTTTGCACCCTATGAATATCTTCATGCAAATTGAAGCAAGAAGCAAAAAAACTAGCATTAATGGATAAGTATGAGGCTAAGTTGCTTGACTCAAAGGAGCCAGTGAGTGATAAGCACATGCAAAACACATTTGTTTTGACTTGTATGATGCAATAAGGTGGTAGCGTAGGATGCAGGTGGGCTGGGTGCAATCAAGCAAATAGTTTCTAGGGAAAGTGTCAGTCTGATGTTTCCAGTCCACAACCTTCCTCACCCATTTCTCAGGTGAGTCTTTACTGGCTTGAAGGTCCCTGCCACTGTGATCGGCTGTCACATGCAATTAAAGCTTGCTCTCTACCCCTGCTGTCACTCTACCAGTGGAAAAGTGAGCAAGAGGTCTGGCTCACACATCCCTGCCACATGTCACTTGCTATCCATCCCCATTATGGTTGAGCTGTAGGAGAAACAGTAGGCCCAGAACAAACAAACAAACAAACAAAAACCGTGTCTGCAAAGTTAAACCTTTTAAAAGCTTTGTAATAGTATTATTTAAATAAGTGCTTAGTGTGTTGAGGTTCCACAGACCATGTGCCACTGCATCATCATTATGTAATATAACCCTATTATACAGCATTTACACACGAGACAATTATTGATAACACACTTGTGAAAATAAAGGAGTTTTTTTTAAATAATAAATGAGAAAAACAATATACATCTTATTGCAATACATCCTTTACATCACACTAGTACATTAGACAGATTTTCTAATGCAACAACAAAGCAAATCAATAAGGGATTCTCTGATGGCTTGTTTTTACTGTGTTGTCCATGCAGCATCACTACTCTAATGTACTCACATCAATGGCTTTAAATTTCATATACATAGATTTTTGAGTGTCCGGTGCAGAGCTTTATGCAATTAGCCTTGATTTTTTTTTTCTTTTCTTTTTTTTAACCTTCAAGGTCTCCTGACTATTTGTGTACGCTGTTAATTAACAGACAGGCTGCTCGCCAGAGGCTGCAGTCACCAGAAAAGGGAGAATTATCAGCTACACAGTCAGACATGTTCTGTTTCAATATCCGCTCCTGCATCTTGCAGTTTGAGACTGACTGAAATCTTAACTCAGTAGACAAATGTTTGCTCATGCAACTTTGTAATTAATTAAAGTCTCTTTGGAATTTAAGATATCCATTTTTTTCCCACAGTTTTGTCTATGTTAGGATGCACTAGGTCTAGGACTAGATCCATTTAGTGTCTTGGTAAAAGACACTAGGCTAACGGTGTCTAGCAATGATTTTTTGTGTGGTTGTGTGTTTTTATACAGTATTATACAAAAACTCCCAAAAGTGGCACCTCTGTTAATGTGTTGTGTTATTTCTCACTCTTTTTATTAGAACACAACTGTTAGCAATCCATTTGTATCCCATAACTGACTTTACAGTGCAGACTACATATTGGCAGTATGCTAAGGCCTGTATTTAGATTTTGTTTTATTTCTTTTATTGATAGTTTATTAGTGCCTAGTACTTCTGCAGCACTTTTTTTCATATACGAATGTTGTGCTTGCATAGGCTTTTATGTCACATTAGATTTAACCGTCTGCTTTTTATTTGTTGATGCTGCATGTGATTGGCTGGTTGTTTGTAAGGCCTGGATTAAATCACTTAAAGACACCTTCAGAAGAGTGTGCCACGGTGTTCATTGTTTGTATTGACACCATGTTTTTTGAGGGCTACTGCACTCTAGGAATCAAGCGAACCCAAGCTTGTCTTATTGCATGTAACAAATAAGAGGCAGGTTAGAAAAACAGCACTGAGCACCCCTCCCCCATTCCTTGCAGTAAAATGTTAATCGTGGACAACCAGTATCCCACATGAAAATGATGACTGGCTGTATTGTGACTGATGAGAGATCTTTGTAACTCCATGCATCAGATGACCCCTTGTGGCCCTTTCCTGGACAACTTGTTTGTGTATTAAGTCAGAAACAAGATACACAAGGAGGCAGGGAAGAATGGTTGGGGGAACCAAACAACAGGGTTAAATGGTGTGAAAACATGGGAAAGTGTTTGGACCACTGCAAGGCTCAGAAGACGTTGCTGTCATGTGTGGGAAAACCCTCAGCATTCCACAGCACCTCTTCTTGGGATTCCACTTCAATCAAACACCTGCCACCTGAGCTTCAAAGATGGGCTGCAATCCCCCTCTCTTCACCAGCCAAGTAACTCTGCTACAGTAATATGACAATACTGATATATGAGTAGAGAAAGTTCTGACACCTCTCATCGTGCACCATAGCCCTGACTCAGTTTGTGACTTGAGTCACTGTCGATACATGTGCAAAATTTCCTGCATGAAGCTGTAGGACTAATTTTTACCTTTAGAGACTACCTAAAGGTACTAAGGTGCCCTCACTTCTGATATTTGCACAAACAGGGTGGCATTCATTATTTCTCACTTTATAGATCTCCTGTGAACCAGGCTTGTTCTATGACATTTATATATTTATTTAGGCTTTCAAACAGACAGGACCACCTATGGAGTTAATACATCGCCAGCGACACCAAATTACGAGGAAATGAGGTCTGATTGTTGATGTGCCTGCTGCTGTAATGCCGTCACTCAAGTTGCAAGCTGTTTGTGCTTGTGGCTCATCAGAGCTCTCCTGTCTCACTGCTGAGTGAGACTTGACAACATCAAGGATAAAACTTCTGCTTTATTTATTTATTTTTACATGACTTCCAATTTGCTTAAGCATTTTTTTAATGAAATAACTAGGCTTATCAAAGAGCTATGGTAATCTGACACAATCTGTCCGCTTCTGCAAGAGCGTAGAAAAGAAAGAGAGATTTGGGGAAAAAATGCAACATGATTCTCTTCCTGTTCACACTGACTAAGCTAAATTAAACTCAGCAGTTCTCTGGTGAATCAACCTAATTTCCCTAACCACCATGTACAATGTTGTACATCAAGCACGGCAGTGATTGATAGAAGTCACAATACAACTAAGATTTCCAGACTTGTTTAATTGACATGACTGAGACAAACAAATGGTGCTAGCAATGCAAAAGTTGCCAAAGGTGGAAGCTCATCGATCATACTGCAGAGAGGGGCATAAAGGGGAGGTTCAGATGGATTTAAGAGAATCACTCAGGAAGGATTACATTATAGAGAATGCAGAAAGCACAGGGATGTACAGAGTATACTTTGGCTTATTGTTGCACAGAAAGATGGTGCATGACATAATGTGGCAGCAATAGTGACAAAATCGTCCAGCGCCTTAAGAATAGGCTTATGTCTTTGATGGATTGCCCAGGGTGATATTTGTCAGAGAAAACAGAACAGCTTCAGGGGCACACTGTGAGTGTTAGCCCATAGATCGTGTCCCTGCCGTAGAATTGCAATCAGGGGACATATGTGGGAAGTGTGGGTCTCAGTTTGTGTAAGGCCTCAGTGGTGAGGCTTTCAGCATGGCTTCTCTGTGTCTCACAGGCAGGTTGACAGATGGTATGGAAATATCCATAAAAATGGAACAACAAAGACGGGTACAATAGGCTCTCTGTGTGAAGGCGTTTCACCTTCTCTCCTCTATACTTCTAGTTCCCCCACTGACATAACTAATGTTTTAGCATACAGGCATGGACTATAATGACAGTTTCCAGTTTCATCAGCATCAGTATGATCATACGATAATGTGATGCAAGAAAACAGACTTTATTTTTGCTTCCTGAAATGATTATTGTAATTATTCAATCTCGCCATGCTTTTGGAGCAGTCATCACAACATTGCGCCACATTTATTCACAGCCATCCTTCCCAGCAAAAGGACTTAATCACACATTTCCATAAACACACAAACACATTGACACACATCCTCTGGCGTCACTGCTCACAAGCCGAGCAGGGAAGGTAAATATTGACTCACAGTCTTCTCATTAAAGGGCTTTTTGACTATCAGAGCCTGAAAAGGACATATAGTACACTAATTGCAAATGGTACAATGCCAGGGGCAGTGTGTGCTGGTGATAATGGTCACCCTTTATCTTCTCTCTCCCCTGTGTAGGCCTACTGCCAAGGGACAACTTAGAGTGAAGGGTGGAGCCAGATTAGGGGTCATCCCGGATGTTAGGAATTACATGACTTCACTTTAAATGCAGAAAACATAGTTCATGTGAAAATAGGGTTAATCTTGTTATGCCAGGAGTTCATGCCAAGTTTATACAATGAGCACAGCTTCTAGTCCCTTTTTCTCTGCCAGCTGTTGTCTCTGTATTTCACTAAGCCATGCATTTTTAAAAAAAAAAAATCATCTTTACAGCTCGGAGATAGAATAAACATAATGCCTTCCCCTAATGTTTGTTGTTCAGCCCTGGTTTAATTTAGGTCCACCATAATAACAAAGTCATACAAAGTCACCAGTATCAATTGTAAATTGTGAAATATTGTAAAAGCCTGTATAGTTAAAGACTAAGCTCACGAATAAAGAGGCAAGAATAAGAGAGAAAGAGAGAAGGGATGAAAGAAATCCCAATCCCAAAGAAAATTGTTCTGCTGTTCACATGTCTGATCAAGCTTAAAGATGCCATTACTCGATTGTCACTGGAGCTGTACTCCCTGGCTTAACTTTAGAAGATGCACTGACCTTTTCCACATTTTACCACATCAGGTCTATTACACACCGACAGTTCACCTCTCCCTTTTCCTTGTGAGTGGATAATACCTGTTCCCTTTTTTTATTGTGATGAAAAGGCAGAGCTGGCTTTAGTGTGATTTCATTTCCTCTGCTCCTGGAGCTTCTACAGGCAGAAGTCCTGACAGTCACTTTACCTGAAAGCAATCACCAGGAACGACCGTTGCTTTAGTGTGTGATTGAATACCAATAAATCTGACCCTCTTTATTTCCCCCTGAACAAAGAGTAGTGGAGAGATGCCAGCTTGTACAGACAAGACCGTGGATTATCTTCCCTGGTGGACTTTTAGCTACACGATCCAGCAGCACAACACAAAGCTTTCTTCAAATAAGTAGTGGAAGGGATTGATTGAGGCTGATACTGTAAGCCATGTATTAGCACATTCATATTACCTCAGCTATTCGGTATGTCTGCTTTGTACTGTGTGACCAAGGATCTTCTGCTCTTTTCTGTGACTTGATTTTTCATTGCCACTGGAGTAGGATAGAGCAGTGAGATGTTTGTGACACAGAATGTCTGCAGTCTGTCTCCCACTGGAGCTCCTGTCTCATCCATCTATTTTTATTGAGCCCATTTTTTTTTTTTTTTTTCTTGATCTTGGCTTGTGTATGCAACATGCCTTTACAATCACCATCTGCATCATTCTGTGCCCCTGACTTTCAAAGACTAGACTATGACGCAAGCATCCCAAAATGTCTTTCTGGGTGTTTTTGTGAAGCGAGGGCAGATGGGGGTTAGGATTAATCACATGTTTTATTTGTGCTGATAATGACAAAGAGGCTGTTTTGGCCCTTGAGAGGGGAGAGCAATTTTGAATTGAGCGGACAAGATTTGGACCAAAAATAAGTATATTCCCATGATACTTCCATGGCAATGAGACACAATCGTCACACCCACACTGCTGGTAATGAATAATCAACCTAGTATTATCCTTTTATCCACTCCCACTGGGGTGTTAATGTTGAGCTATGCCTGTGCTGGATCTTTACCAGTGTTACACATTTATTATATTCAAATAGGGTCTTATTACTACTTTATTCACACAAAAACATGCCAGAACAGACACACAAACTAACCTTAAACTGGACACAGACAAGCTTGAGATGGATCTGTTTACTCTTGTCTGTCTTCAGTCATTTTACTACTGTAATATGGCTTGGTGACGTGTTTGCGGGGTTGTGTGTGTGTGTGTGTGCGTGTGTGTCGTTGCACCGCACAGGTGGCAGGCAGCAGGGACTGGAGCAGGCCAGTGAGCAGGTAGAATACCACTGAGGTGGAAATAACACAGTCTGGACTCCTCTGCTGCTCGAAGAGGCCTGGCGTGAAATGCTGCAGGTAGTGCTGACCGCACACTGTTGCTCCCCCTGCGCTTGACAAAATCTGGTACACGTGCGACCGTGTGACTTTGTATGTCTGGGGGTGCATTTATTTGCTAACACAGAGGCACAAACAGGCAGAAAGAAGCATCCATACACCGTACATCTATGAACTGCTAACAGCAGTTTGACACTTGTAAGAGTGCTATGTTTCACTTAGAAATAACATGCAGATCAGTAGGTCATCATAGCATAGAAACCATAGTAAGAAAGATAACGTGTGGCAGTTGGAATGGATAAATGGCTGGAAATTGGAAATTGGCTGGAGATAAAGTCACTCTTTTGTATGAAAATCAGTTTGTCTTACATTCAGGCCAACATGCCAATATTATATTCAGACAATATGCAGAAAATGGGCTATACACGCAAAAATATTATAGCGGTCCTTTTAATGAATAATTCATGAAAAGTAATTATTTTGCAGTTATTTAGAGAGCAGGAATTGGGCTACGTCTGAATATTTGATTGCTGTCTCCAGGAAGCTCCATTGTTCTCATGCTTTCACCTGTTGCCACTGACCAAAGCTGGCACAGAAAGCCCAACTGAGAGGCCAGCTGCTCTTTCATCTGCATCCTAAATATCCAGGTGTCACTGCCAAAGGCGACCATAACATCAACTCATAATTGTCCAAGAATTCCAGTTGTGTAACAGCCTCAACCTCTGGATTTCGTCAAACACTGGTAGCAGACAGATGAAGAAAGACAGCATAAGTTAGAAAATCAAAAATGCTTACCAGCTGGTAAAAATTGTAAATTGTAACATCCTGTGCTTGAGGCCCTTAGTGCTGAAACATGTACTATACGCTTGACTCTGTCTGACCTGCATACATGAGTGATCAAGCTTTTTGGAGTGTGAAAGTGGCTATGAGGCGGAGGAGGCGAATAAATGAGACCAGTCAATTCCCTTCTGTTCTGTCCCCTCCAAAGCCCTTCTTTTGTTCTTAGGTTTTTGGCTGCAAGCCTCGAGTCCAGTCAACTTTCCCTGCAGTGATTTGTCTGTGACACACCAGTAGTTCACAGGGCCGCTCAACACTCTCATCTTAGAGAGTTTAGGGAGGAAAAGTAAAGGGTGAGCATGAGTGCAGGCTCTAGGTATCCTGCAAGGCCTGCGTTTGTTTCAGGCTGTCACATCAGAGGCAGTTCTACTCATCAAATAAGTCCATTTTCCCTGGCAGACAGAAAAATGGATAGACGGGCATGTCGGCTACGATTCCACTAACCAACTGTCCTTGAGTTTACAACAGTTATTATTACGATCTTAGATTTTTTTGATTGGACAAATATACCTGTGATTGGCAAGTCATTCCCTGATTGTTTTTTTTTTTTGTTATATAATTTGCAAATTTAATGGTCTACTTCTGAATGAGAGCTGCTGTTTTGTAGTTATGGAGCTATGAGAGAGACTATGTGATCCATGCGTGTGTATTTTGCAATATATAAAGATGCAAAGGAGCATATGAAGAACTAAAATGTTACTGGCATGTATCAAAATAAATGACATACAGTACAGGGAGCACATACATACCTTATATTCCTTTACATAACCATTATAGACAAGAATATCCATTTAAATGATCAGTCAGTTCCATTTATTCCACTCTTAATATCAGCATAACGTGAACAGTGCTATGAGCCTAGGTAAAGTAAAATAGCCTGAAATAGAGTTGTCACAATATCAAAATGAGTAACCACGACACACGATACTTCCGGGTATTATCGCGAAATGGCAGCCTTTTATTATTATTATTATTTTTTTTTCTGAACTGAAATATATTTATACAAGTCATAAATACTTATTAATTACTTATAATGTTGGTTGGTGCATGATAAACATAATACTGGTGAAGTAAGAATTAGACTGAAACAAGTTTGAAACAACGAATTTGGTTTTTTGAGCAAAATTAATGGTGCCACTGACGACGATGCCGTGGTGGACTCGCCACTTGGGCCTGGTGCTTCTGCCATGGTGAGTGTGTTGACTCGTGTTTGTGACTGTAAGCCGTGTCCACGTCTGGGCGAGACAGAACTTTAGCTTGTTTGTTTGTTTTGAAGCAAATTCTATTGAAGCGGAGCTGTCTTAATGGAGTTTGTTCTTGCCGGCAGAAACACACGAACAGCCAGTCAGCTAACAGATGGCGGACCCATGTGCGGAAACAGCCTATCATATCCCTGGACGTCACCAGTAACAGGCAAACAACCAATAATTCAGCACCTGTGTAGTTCGGTTGCAGTAGTTGCCATGTGGGTTTGTTTACAAGGGAGTAGCATGCAGTCAGAAGCTGGGAGGAGAGTAGAGGTGGCCGCTATGTAGCGGTAACTGGCATCGGTAGTATAGTAATCCACAATAGTACCGTCATGTAGAATTTCTAGTATAGTAGGAACCATTATGATTTGGTACCGTGGGTATTGTGCAACTCTAGCCTGAAATCAAACTTCTACTAGATATGATTCATGGCCACGGACCTGTAAAGGTAACCTATGCACCACGTTAGTCATATGTCAGTCAACATATGCCGCAGTATTAAGGAGTATTAAGGAGGTGAATCAGAATTTTTTGTTATGTCACAATCAGAAACACTGCTTTGCCTCCTCCTACATGTTGTCTGTGAAATATGCTGGCAGTTTCTGGTAAAAATGCTATCTTTGTGTGTGACTTCCCAGCTGTCATTAAACTTTGTTTTATTCATTCAATACAGCAGTGCCTCATTCTACTTTGAATCCCATGCAGCCTTCCTATTTGGTGACCCCCTTTTTGCACCTACAAATCTACACAGTCCCTTTACATCATGCCCACAGTCCGTTTCACTTTCACTGAACGAGAGCGAAACAATGGCTCAGTACACCCTCCACCTCAACTCCTCAGTATTCCCTCCCTATGGTACACTGACTACTGCCTCATTGAGGGAAAAGAGATGAGAAAAGATGGAAAAGAGCCTATGTTTCCATTGCCACATTCACAAAAGGGAATGAAAAATGTTTCAGCCCAATGGGGGCAGTGAGGGGCTGGAGATGGGGTCAGGGGTTGGTTAGGGAGAAAAATTCATATATCTCAGCTAGATATTGATGTTCCTAATCCATAGCAAGAGGCCAAAACAAATTCCCTCAAACACAGTCAGTGATATCTGCAGTGTTTGACTGTATTTCCACAGTCTGTGTCTGACAAACAGTGTGATCCATTTAGAAATCACATTTATTTTCCAGTGCTTAACTTTTTAACAAAGCTGCTGTCCTGCAGACAGATCCTGTGTGAGAGAGGAGGTGTTTGCCAAATAACACCTCAGGTAAACTTTGTGTACTTTGCAGGTGCTACCTTGACTTTAGGAGCGATTTTCACAGAATAGTGCCTTTTCAGGCACGATTGTTTGCTGTGCTCTGATGATTTTCTGGTTGCATGCTGCAGTGATTTACCTTAACAGAGAAAGCTGTGGTTTGAAGTTTGTACTGCCTGCCTCTGTGATCTTCTGTCTCTTTGGTTTTGGATGTGAATCATCCTGTAAACCTGTCTCAGGCTCTGTTCACACTAAGCACTTTCAGTGGAATTTGTGTGAACTCTAGAGCATTTATTCCATTAGTGTGGTTCACTGGAGGAGTTCAGAACAATGCCATTCAGTATTTTCTCATCTATTCTAACATGAATGTCACCAAATAACTGAACGTACATGCCTGAAATTGCAAGGCTACAGGAGAAAAGGAAGGTGTGGTTCATTAGGAGTCAGAATTTATTCTGAACCAAGCACGAGGATGTGGATAGGTACGACAGGTGATGACACATGATAGCCCTGAGTTACTCATCCTTGCAAAGCCGAGCAAATCAAATTGAAGCCAGGGCAAACCACAGTCTAGACTGATACTCATATCCTGATATTGTTTCATGTGCTCCTAACTAAAATGAAGACCACAGACAAGTCCATCATGTTTACCCAAAGCACAAAGCAGTACTCAGAATAATGTTATTCCCATTCCTGTAATTTTTCACTTAAACCTCTTTCACCTTCATCACTGATTTTTACTTGTTTTGTATTCTGATGCATTTGTAGCCTGTCTTGATTTTCAAGGTGTAAATATTGTCTTAGAGAAGTGCTGTACACATAAAGTTATTATTACTCGGTTCCCTTTGCAACAAACATGAATTATGGAATGCAAAATGGTGCTCGAAGCTGCTCGAGGTAATTTACATCAACACTGAAAAACAATAGACATTGTAATAGCTTTCGAGTTAAGATCTATCTTTTCTCCTCAACATCTATCTTCCCTGCAATATTGGATTTCCAGCTCTCTGAGTTGAACGCAGTGGCCCAAAGCAGCAGCAGCCATCGCCCACCTTACCCCTTTATTTTTCTGACATTAAAGGCAATAAGATAATGGAGCTCTTGCTAGCAAAGAGAAGGCTGATGAACCTCAGGGCCATCCACGGCCATGTTATGTTTTTGATAGCAATAATTCCATGTATGATGTAAGGAAGGAAAAGGAATTTGACAGCGGGTGTTGAACTTTTTCTGTTGAATTAAGACTCTGTTCATTGAATTATCATTTTATTGAATGATGAAATTAATACAGGTTTTACCAGTCCTCCAGTGTTATGCTATTTAATATTATGTGAATGAGTTAGTGAGGAGTTTTTGCCGCCCTTTATCACCCGCTAATAAAAAAAGCAGAATTGTGTCACATCAGAATGTGAAAACCCGTTAAAATAGATATCTTATTTATGTTGCTTACAGTGATGGTGCATATGATGTGCTCAACAGGCCTTTTTTCATGTTATTTGTAGAACACTGAATTATTCACAAATTATTTCTAAAATCATCCCAATACTATACCCCTGTGCTATGCAGATCAAATTAAAGTCAGACCAAAGAACACTGCAACAGCAGTAGAAAAATGTTCTTCCAGGACACACTTTATGGTTTTTTTAGGCCATAGAAGTAAATAACATTAACATTTACATTTACCCCCCTCGATCAGCACCTTGCTCGTTCACTTAGACACCTCAAACCAAAATCCATCGGCCTTGCCTGGCAGACTGTAATGTACACATTCATTCTGACATTCATCACTTCCTGACTGTAGGGAGCTGAACCGCTGTGGGCTCACTACCATCAACAGCTCTTGCCTCAGAGTGTGGTGGCATTTTTGGAGATCTATGAGGGTGTTTATGAGCAGCTTGAAAAGGGCATTTTGCAGATTTATGGATGACAAGGCTAAATGATCTATGGAAAACGTGGAGGGGGGAAAAAAGAGTCGTCGTTGTTGATTGGAAAGACTGTTTTTGGCAGTGTGTGTTTTTGTGCGTATTTCAGAGGGGTGTGTCCATCCCTCCCAATCCAACTATATCAGGGACCTTCCACAGTGCAATTTGACAGGGACAGGAGGAGGTGGAGGTGGGAGGGGGATATAAATGAATAAGTAAAAAGGTCACGTCAAGCCATTTTCATAAAAGCTCATTAACTTTTATTTGCTGCAAAAGATGTCTGTGTAATTAGAATAACAGAGATTGAGCTAATGAAATTACAATAAACAGTGGTGGAGTGGAACCAAAAAATAATAACGCAGGGCTCACACATGTCAGAAACTTAACTATACATTATTGGTACGTGACCTTTCAAAGAGACGAGTTAAATCCCATGTGTCTTTTGCAAGGTATTGTGTAATCTTTGTGTTCAGTGAATGTTTGAGCACACATGATTTTCTTGTGTGTGTTTGACAGGGTGATACAGTAACTGTTTTTGTTGCTGCTCAAACCTTTATTTATTGGCCCTGTCATTGTCCGCTGGTGAAGAACTGGCTTACTCCACACTGTTCAATAAAAGGAGCAATCAGAAGCTCACATTTGTTATTTATTATCAGGTTTAACAGAGAGGGTGGTTACACTTATCCCTGACTCCCAGAATACAGTGCAGATACTGCTCTGCCATTTCCCCTGGCTTTACAGTGTCATGCTAACAAAGGCCAAGAGAATGAAGGTTTCTGCTACAGCCAAAACGCAACATGAACTGATTTCAGTTATTGGCACAATTTCAACCTTAGAAGAAGTCAGTTAGTGAAATGTGTTTGGTGCTGTGTTCAGGAGAAGGTGCACACTCCAAGCTCTGATTAGACACCGGAGCTCTGCTCCCATATATTATTGACACAGGGAAGTATAGCTTTCACTGCATGTCATTAGCCAGAGCAAGGCATAAATGATAAATGGTACCTTATGTTACATTTGTAAGAGGTGAATGAGTAAAGATCTCTGTAAAACAGTAATCAATGCTCATTCAATTCCATCACATTATTGGCTTGAAGCGTGTCTACGACCTTCAGAAGCAGAAGTCATTTCGTAGGGGCAGTGACGCTGAGACGTGAAAGCAATAGTCCATATTTTTTCAAAATGTTACATCTGTGTAATTGATTAGTTCATAAAAGAAAAGAAAATTATTACATTGATAAGATTGCAGGGATTTGCTCTAAAGTCGCATCAGCACCACCCGTGTGTTGTTCCAACACCTCACCTTTCTAACCTGCGTGATATCTGGCTTGGTTCCATAGATATGAGGGAGATTTGTCAGCCTCCCTGTTTGTTCACTCTGTGTGCTGATAGCCTGGCAGCCTGTTTGTTTGTTTATTCCCTGTCTAGGTCAAAGCAGATGCCCTCGCTCTTCTTCTCTGCCTTTCCGCTCCCTCACTGAGCCTCTGAATCAGAGATCTCTGAACTCATACAGACCCTGTTGCGCTGACCTTTTCAGACAAATATATGTGCTGTAAGGTAATGTCACAACATCCAATTCTCAGATCCGATGCACGTTGTCTAAGGAAGCTGAGGGTTGTCTCTGGTAGCTAGACTCATGAATCTACTGTTCTTTTGAAAAAGACTTGAAGGTGAACAAGTTCCATGGGTTTGGTAAAACAAGTGAATCAAAATTTAGAAACCGGTTTGGTTTCTGCTGTATTTTTTTTTTTTTTTACTTGTAAATGAAATCTTTAACTGAAGTTGATTTGATGGAGCATTTGAAGGTTATTGAGGTTGAGGCTATCAATTTGTTTTCTACAGTGTTTCACACTTATGCATGCATCTGACTACTGAATATAAATTACTACTGAATGTTGAATGATAGATTTTCCAGAAATATTTGTAAAGTATGTACATTCATGTTGATAAGAAAATACTTGGGACATGTCCTGCAAACTAGCGGGCAGAGAGCCATGATCCTCTCAATCATTCTATGAAATTTTTTATGAACATGCTTTGATGTGCTGCTTGGACCATGAGGATTTAAATTTTGCGGATGAGAACCTTACAAGCTGATTTTCATTTCATCCTCTGCTGATGTATTCGGAAATGTTAATTTGACGTGGATCATTTAAAGCCTGAACACCACGTACCACCACAAAGTACACAACCTTGGCTTGTTGTCACTGAGACTGTCTACGTCACTCCACTCGTCTTAAATGTTGCAGTGAGCTCAAGTGGTTTTCTTGGGGGTTTATACAGTATGTACTACCTTGACAAAGAAACGTCCAAAATGAAACCTATGTCATTACTACTGAAAACTTAATACTATAGCTGTGTCTCAATTCAGGGGCTACATCCTTCGAAGGACGCAGCCTTCGTGGCCTTCGAAGGCAACTCCTTCTGAGGGTGGCATCAACTGTTGTTAAATGAGACGGTCTAGCCTTCAAAGCTTTTCGTGGTTGCGTCACCAGCTGCGCACCTGCCGTCAGTTGGTACTTTTAACGTAGCCGTTGAAAAAACGTAATAAAATATAAGTTATTAGTAAATGTATAGGTAGTAATAAGTAAAAGTAATTAAATATAAAAAAAACAATATTTACATTTAAATGTGAATTCCTTGCCGCTTGATGCCGCTTGGTGTCGCCATTGTGGTATGTTTCCCGGCACTGAACAGCGGTGCGCTAAGGATCTTGGGATATGTGAGGCCGCGAAGGATAGTTGCGGTGCATCCTCAAAAAAGAGGGAAAAGAAGACCGCATTTGAAGGAGCCTTCGAATTGGGACAGCCTTCGCGCAACGTTGTGACGTAATCGGCCTTCAAATGCGTCCTTTGAAGGATGCAGCCCTTGAATTGAGACACAGCAAAAATGTTTGTACCTGCAGTACTCACTCTCCAACATTACAGTATTGAACACATAGTACTGTATATACATCAGGAGGATATTTAAAAATGTTACTTTTATCCCAGTATTGTCTTATATTTTATTTTTTAATATGCTTCCTGATGTTAGATTCCCTTGGCATGTACATTTTTTCTTTATGCAAATAGCGTAGCTTAAAACAATATTGTTGAAAATGGCCCTATTTAAAGTTTTGACACACTGATTATGCATTTTCTTTCAATTCCTATTCCTTTTATTGTAATTTTTGTCTGATATGATCAGGACCCAATATAAATGACACCTTGGAGTTCTCAGAAGTTGTGTTAAATGAAAATGGCCTATTTTCAAATTTCACATCTGAATTTTCTTTTTTTTTTTCTTTTCTTTTGTTTCTTTTTTTTCTGGTATGAAAAAGCATAATCATTTGCATCTCTTCACAAGTATTATGAGTTTTTTTTTAGATCTTAAATTGCTGTATACCATTATTGACGTATACTATACAGTTTATTCTTTCCCTTTTATTACAAACAATGGAACTGATAGGTAATGAGAAGATTTCAGTCTATGGTTACCCGACTAGTTGCATGGCAACCACAGCATCCGCTTCTGATCTGTAGCAGCCTGATCATCTCCATACAAGACAACAGCCTTATTGCCTGACCGCTTGATCTCTACAGGAGAACAAGCTCCTGCTGCGACATATTTCTCTCAAATAGCTCTCTCCTTCTTGTAATAGCTCATGTCGGTAGGGGGATTATTGCAGTTTGCAGGGAAACATACTTGAACCCAAGCAGACACTTGGCACACATTGAGATAATATAGGTCAACACACTCACATACCCACATGTACTGTACATACAGACACACACACTCAGTATTGATTTACTGTCATACACCCTGAAGGGAAGGCAGGTGGTGGAGTGCCTCAGGCTACCAACTGTTTTTTCTAAAAACACACACATTACCTGCATTGTTTACTTTCTGAATGCATATTTCCACTAAGACAGCATTTTTGGCACAGCGGTGAGTTAGACACACATTGACACCTGGCAAGTCGCTTGACTAGGTGTTGAAACTCTGAAGCAATCGTTTTGACAATGGCATGTCTCTATATATTTTTTTTCCACCTTTGTTTGGGCAGGCTCAAACTCTGCGAGCTGGTACTTTTTTCTGTACTCTCTACACTTTTAAGATTTTCTTTCTGTCTCACTAACTGACAAAGACACTGCCTCTTAAAGATGATGGTACTTGAAAGCTCAGCATTTCACTTTTGACAACATCTTTCACATCTCATTCTTTGGAGGTGAACAACAGATGAATACTGGACTTGCAGTACTGTAATGCAGCAGTTGACGTGACCACTTACTAAAAACTGACCTATGATAGTAGACTGTACACTTATTTCAGTTGTTCCTAAACTTGGGTCATACCAGGACCTATTTGGTGTTGCACACATGGATAACCCATCATATATTAGGTTAGAAGGCAATCAAGCAATACATAATAAGATAATTAAGATAATAGGAAGTTCATTTTCTCCCATTTTTAAATTTAAAAGTATATGATTAATGTGCAAGCAGGTTTTAGTCTGCTCAGTTCAGTATCATCCCAAAGATTCTCTCTGTGGGACTTTAGCTTGCAAGATATTTTCATCATCCACCATTTTAGCTTTTCAGCTGTTTTTCTTTTTCAAAAGCAGCTAAAGAACTTTCCAATAAATCTATGAAACTTGTCTATGCGACTTGCAACACCTATAAACCTATAAAAGAAGTAGAATTGTATTTGATGGCTGTATGGGCATGGTGTGAATTAACTGGAAGAGTTGGTGTGTTGCAGACAAAATAAAATAATAGATTGTTCAAATATACATTTTTATAAAATACAATTTATAATTTCCTTTGCCCAAGAGGAATGGAAATCTTCTTTCTACTTCTTTCTAGGGCTTTCAGGTGGCTGTTTTGTTTTTGTTCTAGTGGACTAAATGTCCTCCCATGTTCGAGAAGAAAATGATTGGTGTTTCTGTACAGCTCACTGTCCCAGACATAACATCTAATCTTTGAAAACTGTGGAGAAAGTATCACAGCTCACCTGTGTTCATACAGTTGTGGTCTTTCTTTAGGTTTTGCAAACAAAGAAAAAAATCTTTTTCTCTTCTGCCTACTTTGTATTTAATTCTTGCACTGTGTACGTTTCTATTTTAGAATCCCTTCGTCCATGTAATCCAGGGGCCTCAGGGCCACACCGGGCAGTTCCAGACAAAGTCACATTAGCTTCTCTTGACCTCACAGCTGTAATCGGCTCTGGGGGAGAGGTTGGTGTGTGGGGGTTGTGGTGTTTTGCACTAGACCCATGCTCAGCGTTAATAGTTTTGCAAGCAGGTGGAGAGTGAAGAGCAGGGAATGGAGGGTTACAACAGCTTACCTGGAGATCACAGCATCAGCAATTCACTCACTTCTTGAGTAATTGATTGGTTGTTTTTTTCCATAAAATGTCAGAAAATTGTTATGCTGATCACTATTTCCTAAAACCCAAAGTTACTGAGGATGGTCTGCTAGTAAATCTTGTTGTTCTTTTGGGTTTGTTTGGTTCAATGCCATCATTTTTCCCCTTCAACCAACTGATTGGTTTGTTTGTCTGTTTTTCCAGTATGTTTTGGATTTTTGTCTTGCTGAAAATTCCACTTGTGTGTCATTCTCATCATTCTGGTGGATGGCAGCAGATTCTCCCACTAATCTATTCACTAAATGTTATGTGGAAAACTTCAACACCTTTTCTTTAGTAATAGAGTCACTGCCTATCTCTACATTTTTCTGTTATTCTGTGATGACCACATGCGCTGCTTCTTGGTGTTTCTGAAGCGCTTTTTGATTGGTCCTTGACTTTTGGGTCACTCTTGTGTATGATATTCTGATGCCTGGTTGGTTGTGAGGATGTCCTGCATGTCGGTTGATGTTTGTTGGTTGGTGATGTTTCTTCCCCTTGTGGATAATAACCCCACTGGTGTTAATAGGAACATGTAGGAGTTGGGAAATGTGTCGTTATCCGTTGCTGTAGCTCAGCAATGTTGTTTGCAAACGTCTTGGGAAAGCTGTTTGTCTTAGCCGATCATTAGATGTTTCATGCATGACTGCATGGTAACGCATAATTTGTTTACTTGAATTCAGAGGCGGGGTGGGTAAGCCTCAAAGAGTGGACATACTAACTTACCACCATGCAGTAACCCAGCTTTGATTAGCACTGGTGGAACTAATCAATCTGGAATCAGCTGGTTTAGAGTTTTTTTTCTTACCATGTACTGTGTACGTTCCTTCATTTATTATTGCAAATAATTTTTTTATGAATTCAACAGTTCCCATTTTTTGACAGTATAGTTTTGAGTTAATATCGGGGTCTGTGTGAAGTTCATTTGAATAACTACATTGGAAATATTTAGTTTATTGAAAAAAATGTTGGTGTTGAATACTTATTTCCCCACACACTTTGATTTGATTTGAGCTGCTGTCTCCATAATTAGATGTTATATTAATGTTATATTAAAGCAACATTGTATATGTGCAATCACCTGAAAGACAAAAGTCACACCACCAACTATTTGACTTTTTTTCTTGAGGGTTTTTTTTTAAGTTTTTTGCCTTTTCTTTGAAGTCATCCTGCTGCTATGCATCAATAGTATCAAAAGTACCATAATAATAATAATAAAAATAATAATAATAATAATAAGAAGAAGAATTTCAAAAAAAGAAACTGCTCTACAACCTTCCCTGAGCATCCTATTAACCTAGTGGACAATCTCCTCCTCTCTCCTTCTCTCTGTGGTCTACTGACAATCACACAGCTCTGCTGCAGAGACACAGGGAGAGAGAGACGTTATCTGGTTTTATGTTGAAGATATAGACACGCTGTTTCTTTTACAAGCATGGGCCAGGCAAAGTGATAGTGAACCCACCTGGTTGGTGCCGATGTCAGTTGGTACCACGTTGTTTTCAGGCTATGTCATTAACAACAGGCCTCCTTCACACACAGTTCCTCTGCTGATGGGAAAACAGAATCACGGGTGATTTGGATTTGCTTTGCTTAGTTTTGTGTTTTGAGTGACTTAATAAAATTACTGAGAGAAAAAGAGATAGAGAGGGTGGGGCAAGTAAGTGTGTGTGTGTGTGTGTGTGTGTGTGTGTGTGTGTGTGTGTGTGTGTGTTTGTGTGTGGAGGAAAATAAAAGGAAAAGCAAGGTGAGCATTAAAAATTGTGACTAAGCACTAAAATTGTTGAGAATTAAAATGATGACATAAGAAATAACCTCTTCTAGAAATATGGTCATACATTCAAATAAAATATACTATAACCTCAGTTACACTTTCATTATGTGGGAAACACTGCAACTGGTCCTTTATGTGTACAGAGGCTTTGTCTGTACTAGCATTGTGTGCAGGTTGTTATTTTTTTTTTGTCCTATTTTTTGTTCTTCAGACTTTTTTTTCTTTTTGCTGTATTATCAAAGTAATACTGTATCTAAAATTAAAAATTCTGGCATTGTGACAACCTCCAAGGTGAGGTGATTCCCTTACTGTACAATTTCTAGAAGCCTATTTCAGAGATGGATGACAAGGAATAGGAATTGGCAGCTTTCTTTGTCTTTTAGAAAACCCTGACAATACCAGCCATGTTTGTAGGACTGGAGAGGCTGGCTAGCTCAATCCTAACTCAATCGAGGATCATCAGCAATTGTCACTAAATCAGCCCCTTTAGTCTTTAGCTTCTCTCTCAATTCATTACAAGTGAATGGGCTTTTATTGGCGTGACCGTTTTAACAGGGACTCAGGGAGTGTGTGGAAGCTTGTAAGGCTGGATCGACACAGACAATTTACGAGGGGATCGACGGGCGACTTGAGGCCAAAACCAGCACAAAACAAACATAGCCAGAGAGAGCGAAAGAGAGATTAAGAGATTTGTCACCACCCCCACCCACCCCACACCCCACTGTTCCTCCTTTTTATTATCCCTCCATTTTTTTGTTCTCAGCTTATTTGTTTTGCTCACCCCCCCTCAGTCCTGGATGCTGTTGGTCTTGTAGGCTGCCTTGTCACTTTTTTGCTTTTCCTTCTTCATATTTTCTCTTGTAGCCTTTCCAGCAAATTCTAGCATGTCCTCTACTGTGACTCATATTCAGACAGTATTATTGAATTCCATGTTTTCAGTTCATAAATATTTAAAATAAAATAAAATGTAAAAAGCACTGCTTAAAAGGTACTTCAGGTGTAATTTTGAATATTTCGGCGAGGCATAGACATTAATACCTGCAGGTGGCATTGAAACACCAAGACATGCAACGCAAGAATTGTGAGATATGGTACCATAAATGTCTTAATTATCTACACTGTAAACTGTAGACCTAAACTAGAGTTGAACCAGGTCAGATTTTTTTTAGCTTTGTCAAATGCCTTACCAGTTATTCATACCATACATTATTTTTCCTTTTCTGGTCATTGTTCATCAAAGTGAGTTTTGGTTTTAGTTCATGTAGATGATAATAATTAAATGTATAATATATATACATATATAACTATATAAAGTGGTGGCGTCCCATAGATCATTATAGAAAACAAATAAACATTATTCTACTAAAGTGATAGCCATGACTTTTTTAGCATTAATGGTATTGGTCTTACTTGAGTCATAAAATTACACAAAGATCACTGGTAAAAAGATTGGTGATCTTAAACTGTACACTGTGCAACCAAATGTTTTTCTGACACCAATATGTTTTACTGTTTCTCCTTAAAACAAATGCAAGGTCACGGCTGGGAGAGAGGAAATGATCCACAGAAAAAAACAAAAAAAACAAAAAACAAAACAAATCCCTGAAAGCTCCCTGTTATAGTTTGAGCTCTTGTAGCTCTCCTAACATTGTCTGGCTATGACGTCAGTTGTCTGTTTGTTGTCCACATTGGGCCAGTGACACATACCACCAGTTATACCCTCAACTAAATAAGTGACCCAGGAAAATTGGTTACATTGCACCAGAGACCATTTTCGAATTTTAGAATTTTTGCTTATTTCATCAAATTGTGTAGATTTCTATTCAGTACCCCGCCCTTAAACACCAGTCCTCGGTCTCATCCAGCTTCTTATACCACATAAGAGATAAGCCCTCTGCCAAGGTTTCTTACATCTCATATCTCCCTCGCCCCCCTCTGGTCTCCCTTCCCTCCTTCTCCCACTCCTCTCTTTTCCCATTATCTCCCCCCTCACTTCCATCTCCCCTGTCTTCCTAGCTTTGCAAAGATAAGATTTCCTCTCCCCAGTGAGTTCTTGGTGTCGATACTAATGTGCTGCTATCATCGATGAACTGTCAGACCACCTCCTCCCATCCCACATTATTCCTCTCCTGACCTTCCAGCAGCAATTATTCAAAAAAAAAATATCATGACACATGCATGTTCTATATGACTACATGGTTTTAACACACAAATTTAATGCAGAGTGACAGATTAATAAAATATTCCTTTTGCCTTATTTAATGACACATGAAACTTTTTTCCACCATGCTCAAATGATTTGAAGACTTTATTAATAAAAGCTATCTACATAGCTGAATTAAACATGATCAAGTCACATCATTAGATCACAAAAGAGCACATGATGGGAGCGGCAAGTGGCATCGGCCCACTCAGTCAGGGGTCTGGTAAAGAAATGGAGCGGCAAACATGTCACTTAATGTTTGTTGATGTGTCTTTGCTCACAGTTGTTGGGCTCAGGGAGGGATCTGAGTGTCTTCCAGCTAACAGAGTGACATAAATGAGGTGGATCTACCATTGCTGATCAAACCTAACTATATGTGTCATTTTGGTGAACCCTGTTATCTAAATCACCTCAGAGAATCATAAGTATACTTATTTTAGCAATAAGAACCCTGATGGGAAACAAATCTCAGACCTTGACACCATTAGTGTTACACTCTGTCTTTAGAGCTACACATAGAAACAACTTTGCAGTGTGTCTTTGCCATAGGGATAGAGACTTGAGCTGCTGAGCTTAGAGGCTGAAATGTCACTTCAGTGCTTTAACGTCGAATGAGTCGTTTGACTTTTTCTTTACTCCAGTAATACCGACTGAGCGTATGAATGAAACTTAAAAATGTTAAAGTGTGGCAGCAACACTTAAAGTTGATATCTAATCACCACTGATGGCTCAGAAAGTGGCTTCAAATAGGCAGGGACTTCAGAGAGATTATGTTGGGAGCCAATGATGTCATCCCATGTTGCAGTTTCTCTTTTTAGACCAGTATTGAAGTCAATACTTGTCAGTTTTGTAAATGCTGCCTTCATTGCAGGCCTGTTGTAGCTCTCTGTTGGAGCAAATGGCCTCTGTTTGACTGGGACCGACTTTTGTGCTTCTTGAAAGCTCATAATTTGCTTTGTTACCACAAATAGCCATTTCATGGGTGCCCATTATGTCAGTAAGTCATGAAAGTGGCAAAAATTGTTTATAAAGTTTAGTCAGGCCTCCACATTTGAGATAATTTGTCCTCCCTCACAAGGTTTGTTTATGATGAGTGGATGATATAAAATATGTTGGCTAATATATGAACAGTGCTCTTGTTTGATTATCTGTTGAAAAAATGCACAGAGCCAATTGCCATGAACACACAGTCTACAGTATGAAATGCGAGTAAAGAATATAAAGTCCTGTTGTCAATTGAATGCTGATTTTAAAAACAAAACAAAAAAATGTCTGTCAGCAATCCAAACACAAGCTTGCACGTTTGTTGTATTATCAAACCTTTGTTTTATTCATTGGAACAAATAATCTAACAGAGGATTTGATAGTGGGGGACAAAGAAACATGATCTGTCATTTGATGGGTTCATGACCATAGTCAGCGATTTCAGGAGCAATGGAAGAAAAAAACCCCTCTTGATTCACCTTGAACAGGGATTATTGGAGTACAGGAACTCATTTCATTTTTTTTTTTTTTTTTTTTTTTTTTTTAAAGTCATATGTCTGAGTGTGGAGAAAATAGTCTGTATTTAAGTAGAATAAACGCCACTTTTGATGTGGTCCATGAACATAATTATGTTTTTGTGTAGTGTGTCCAAACTAAAAACACTTTGCATATCTGCTGTTTGGTCTTGTATTAGTCTCATTTCCACACATAACTGTTAAAATGTCAGATGACATGATGTCATGTTGAGATGCTTCAACCTAGCTGGAGATGAATATAATTGCAGAAAGAAGTTAGGCTCTGAAATGCCACCAGTAAACATCAGGTTTGGTTTCAGCCTCTTATAATCAAAGAGCAAGTGCTTGCTAGAGCTTACTAGAGCTGCCATTTAATATCAGCGTTGAGCAGTCATACAGGGAGAAGCTGTTGTGCTGTAGAAGAGGCAAAATTCCAGAAGAGAAACCCAACTGACAGCAGCCTTAATAGGCCAGAATACTAGGCAGCTGCAAGACATGTTTTGTTTGGATGGTGCGGAGCAGTGCTCACTTTTTCTTCACTGGATAAAACTTAATATGCTCAGTTGTTGCTTTTTGTTTCCACCTTCATATAAAACCTGCAGCATAGACTTGGGGTTGTTAAAAGGTATTCTGGGAAATGTAGGAAACCAGTGACTAATGTTGAACTGCACAAGTCTAGTTGTGTACAAAACATTTCACAAAACTAAAATGCTTTAAACGTCATTTTTTTTCAAACTTTAAGTAATGCAAAGTAATGAAAAGCATCCTGTTCATCATGTGGCCATCAGTGACTATAGAGAAACCAGTTTGCCACGACAAAGCTTGAAGAGAAACACAAACATACTTCTTCTCTACTCCTAAATGAATTTGTTAGTTAACTGAACACTAGTCATTACTCTAGAATTTAATTGCAGTGACACGTGAATGATATTAATGAAAACTTCAATGACGTTTATAATCAAGGTTAAATGTAGTGAAAAATGAGCCGAGTTGAAAATCAAATGTCATTAAATCCGCTAGGCTCGAGAGCCCTAATGGACAGGAAGGCAGCCAAGCCAGGCTAACGCTTGATTGGTGAAAGATACACTTATTTCCCCCCCCACACACACACGCGCACGCACACACACACACACACCCACGCACGTGCACACACACACAAAATATTGTTTATTTACTGCCATTTCTTTCTGACTTAAACTACTCACATTGTATAGTGTTATCTTCTTAATAGTGCTATAAGCTCTCTATGCCACACAGGTACAATGCATTTAATCAGTGTTGTTCTTGTCAGTGGTGTGCTTGCTTCATCTTACTGTCTGTACACAGTCAGCAGTGCGACAGATATCAGTGCTCATTTTCTTCCCTTCATAAAAAGGTATCTGCTGCCATCCATCCTTGTATATTGTGAAAAACAAGTTCCACAGACTTGAAAATAGACAGAGTGACATAATCCATCACAGCCAACATGAAGTCTGCATTTAATTTAGTCGATGTTTTACTTTTTCAATATTTCATTGTGCCTCAGTTGAGTATTTTCATATTAGCACTTTATTATGTTACACTTTGCTTCCTGTCAATCTCCTGATGCTCACAGGAGGAAATGGAAGTGAAATAGTGATGATCTATTTATGTCATCTTATTGGAACATGCATGTAGTTTTATAAGTTTTATAAGTTACTGCTTTTAGTAAGTAGAACAGCATTTCAAGTTAGGTTTGACCTCACAAAACCTTTTTATTGCTGCTCTTCACAGAACAGATTGGGTTGTGTAATCTCATGTTTCTGATGACTCCCTCACCCATCCACGCCCATATCTTTTTGAGACAAAACAAATTGTCTTCTTTCACTGTCTTTTTGCATCCTCTTGCTCCTCGCTTTCCCCAGTCGGCTCCTATTATACAGGCGATCATCTCTTCCTAATTAGCCTTCGTCTCATCTGAACTGTTTGGAATCGGTTCTGTTTTGCTCTCCCCTGCTGAAACTCAGCAGTGCTGTTTTCTTATTAAAAACAAAAAGACTAAAATAATATTCCGCTTTACGGCTCATGCTCCTCAAAACCTGTCTTCTCACAGGATATGGTAAAATAGCTTTATTTATCTTTGCATTGAATTAATGAACTACATATTAAAGATTACTCAGCTTTAAATAAAGATAATCATTTCATTATCCAATTTTCCCACCCAAGTGCAGGATTTTGTTCATCTTCATTGCCAGGTAATATTTTATGTGACAGTTTCTTTATCTGTGTTTATTTCTGTCCGACCTTGTCTTTGTTGAACCTTGTCTAAGGACCCTGATAGACATCAACCATTGCCTTAAGCCCGTCCTATAACTTTAACCCTCAGAGCTGTGATGACATTGGCCAAAGAGGTGCATTCCCATTAATTTCTCAAGTTATCACCTCTCCCTGACCTCCATCTGAAAGATGCTTTTGCTTTATGAGTCAGCACTGACTGAGGTTATAGTAGTCTCACTTTGTTAAGTCAGAAAGTACTACAGATGTGCATACTTTGTCTTCATATGAAACGTATCTAGCACTCGGTACAATAACTCTGCTCAGGCTGTACAATTTTCTAAATTTCTATTAATGACAGGGAATGATAGATCTAAAATTGGTTTCTAGATATGCATCAAAATGCATAGTAAGACAATAGCAGAATAACTGTTTTGTCTTAAAACTTTTTCTAAATATCGAAACCAAAAACTAATCACTCGTTCCATGGTTCATTGCTTACCTTCATCAAACCAATTGGAGTAAACAGCTCTTCGGCAGAGATGCCCCAGATTCTCCAAGGCAAGATAAACTGCTGCACAAAAATTTCCCCAACCAATTTATGCCATTAGAAATTAAGAAACAACAAACAAATTTTCTTTCTTCATATTGTACATTCTTTAAACCTTTATTTATATATATATATATATATATATATATATATATAATATATATATATATATATAATTGTTTTTTAATGTAATATTCATGTTCACTTTGATTTCACAAATCTATTTATTTATAATTGACAAAACAGGAAATGTAGGTAAAGTTGGTGGTGTATTTAAATTATTGGTTTACTGCAGACATTTTGGCATACCTGAAATTGAAAACAGCTCTTTCTCTTCAGTAAAATACAACTCTCTATACAGCTGTTTAAGTTTGCATCTTCTCTAATCCTTCCATTTGACCCAGCTCTCATTTTTCCCTTCTTGACATTGTGTATTAAATGAGAATACTGCATATGCTGTGTTGTTAGATAAAAACAGTCATTCTTTTTCCTTATCAGGATTAAAAGCTCCAGCCACATTTGGGTAACATTTGCTTGGTGGAAGCTGGTGTTTGTTTTTATGATTTGGTGTGAAAGGCCATGTCTTGTGGATTAGCTTGTCACTCAGAAAGCTGGATAATATGGGAGAGTTAAGGACAAAAGCTTCCTCTGATTAGAATGTAAAGATAGACTGTTTGAATTAGTAAACAATATTAGTGAATAACGGAACAGAGTTAAGTGAAGTGAACAGAAGACACAGTGGCATTTAAGATGGTGGGGACCATGTAAATGAATTGTTTGCATTAGGAGTTTGGTCTAAAGTCATTGCAAGACAAATATTTTAAATCAAATATCCCAAAAAGCCTACTCAAACTTTAACCCAGCATTGTGAGTAATGTACTAACCTACAAAGGAGCCAGAGTAAATGTTGTACTGTGTGCTGCCTCGGATATCCACTCTGGTGATTTATTTGTATTTGTGGTTTATGCCACATTTGAGCTACAAATACTGCAGGTGCTGCAAGTGCTGGAAAACTGAAACATTAGTGAAGCAACCACTTCATGGGCAGAATATCTACAGGTGTATATTGATTAATTAATTAATTCATTCTCACTCAAATTGAGTGAGAGGTGAGGTACACACTGGACAGGTTGCCAATTCATCCAAGGGGAAATGTGTAGATATATAAGGCCAAAATAAATCAATTTTGTATCATAATCTAATTATCTTTTCTTATATCTTATTGTTTTTTGTCCATTAAAAGCAAGATGTCACGACCGTATCATCGTAGTGGTTTAACAGTACCACAGCTACTCTGAAGGTAAAATACAGTTTGACTACCTGCCTCAAAAATATAAGTGTATGGTGTTTACACTTACTGTTGTACTTGTATTTAATACTATGAACCTACCACAGTTAATTGTGTAGCTCCATCATGTGCAAAGAAATGGGAGGATAGTGATAGAGAGGGGGTTGTATTTCAATGCAGGCATGCTTTTCCCTCGGCAAATCCTTTAGTTAGCTTGGTGAGGATTAGTCTGAAAAATCTCTCATTTGGCCTCCAAGGCCTCAGGATTCATTGGGGGAAATCCAGCTTCCCACTGCTTCCATCTGAAATTTGGTTTCGTATTTATATTATTTATTTTTACTGCATCCTACGTTGGGATGCTGCTCTCTTTTGACTGTCTCCTTTTATTAATTTTAAATAATTTTTGAGAGTATATATATATATATATATATATATTATATATATATATATATATATAAACACTGGATGGACTAGTGTACAAGCAAAAGTAAAATATATATATATTTTTTAAATGTCACATTTGACTGGCTGTCAAATTTAATGCCAGTTTCTGTTCAGTTCAGCATTTTAGGTTGCATTTGGTCTTGGATTTGGGTGGAAAAGGGTAGAATAAAGAGTTTATATTCTGATATTCTAAGCCTTAGCAATGGGTCCCATTTTTATCACACATGCATAGGAAAGCTTTAGAACATTTCCTCTGATAAATGCTCCCCAAATTCCCATGTGAATTGCAAAGTACATTGAAAAGACTAGGATCCCAGTAGATCTAAAAGCCTGAGGCTATGCGGGAAACACCTTAATGGAAAACCGCTGTGGGATAAAAGTAATGGGTGGTAAAGAGTACTGGAAACTATCAATGGGATAAAAGGGACCAGCTTAGAGAGATGGGGTATATCCCACCAAGTGTCTGACTGAAATGGTATCTCTTCCCTAAGGCCAGATTTCACAACTATTCCCAGTGTGAAACAATGCTTGGAAAGAATCAACCTTGAAATGGTAAGATTTAACAATTAGTGGTTCTCCATTCCCTTTAGCATGGCCTCTTGAGGGATGAGTCTTAATGTTCTCAAAAGATAAGGAATGCCTTCCAAGGTGCATTATGGGGAGTCTGGGCAGGGGGTGAAAAAGTTTTATTGCTTGAATATGATTACAGACACACTAGGCTACATAACTATGCCAAAATAATAAACCTGATTATGTTAATGAATATTGAGATCACAATTCTTTATTATTGTGTTGTGCTGCATTTCTGCTGATCTACTTCATCACACTGGGTGATGATCTGTTTTAAGGGAGTAGTTCTGCTCCATGTATTTGATTTTTGTTTTTCCTGTCTGCTTTCTGTTGTATGTTACTCTTCTACACCAGACTGCAACAGAAACATGTATTTTGTTCTACCAGGTTCCCCCATGTTACTAAAAGATAGACTATATGAAGCAGAGTTTTGACAGACACAAGGACCACAAAGAGAGAACGGGTTGAGTGTTGTGTGTTGAGAGATGAGAGAGAAGGGAAATGACAGAGTCATGGCCGGTGATGATATAAATTAGCTCTACTGTACATCAAACATCTTTTGCTTCAACTGGGGAGGGACAGAGGAGAAAATGAAGGGAGCACAATGAAAGAAAGAATGATGGACTATGATCAAAGATGAGACCAGAGGAAAGGCAGAGTCATGGCCAGTGATTATATAAACAGCCACTACTAATCAGAAAAACACTGTTCCCATGCTTCAGCTTGGCAAATGCTCTATCATTCATCAAGGGCTCTTGGTCGGCATGTTGGTATGCTTTCCTGCTGTTTAAATCTACAGTTTTTAAAATGAAATTAAAAACAAACTATCTACACCAAAAGACGGGGTCAATATTTCTGATTTATGTCGATGGTTTTATGCTGCTACTGCTACCTACTGAACTTAGTTCAGGTAACAGGAAATCACTTTTTCAACTGATGCTGCTGTATTGTCAGTGTTCTAGGTCAATGTGGAGGGGCCCAACAGAGGAACAATCTCCTTTCTCCTGAAATCATTATTTGGTTAAACTGTTTTTTGTTTTTTTCTTTTCTTTTCTTCTTCTTTTTCTTTTTTTTTAACCAGTAATATCAGTGTTTAGCTAAAAAGCCTTTGAAAGTGTGTTCATAGAGCACAATAAGGGTACATGAGGGGCAAGATATGAATTGTGAATTCAAGAAGGGATATCAAGAGAATCCCTTTTCAGGAACTATGCTGGTTTGTTTTGGGAAATCTGACTTTGTTACTTTCCAGTCTCTTTGGGCACCCGATGGTGTATTTCAGAGGGTGTAAATGGCCTCTGTTATCATCAGACTATAATTCTAAAAGCAACTAAAAATTTAGGCTTCCCAACACATGGGACTAACCCTAAAATGTTGCATAGTTTTTCACTTGACATTTTGTAGTTTTTCATAAATTGTTTGATGCTGTGGCACAAAATGCCTGCAGCTCTCCAGGCTATAACTGAAATAGTGTACCAGACCAACATTTTGAACCAGTATAATATAGAGCTGCATTAAAATATCATTGCCCATGCCACAACTTAATACAGAAGCGTCCTATGAAGACCCCAGTCCAGCAGCCACAACAACAGATCAAAATGCCAAGCTCTCCACAGGGATGCCATGCCAAGCTAGAGGCTGTTTTACATTCTTGGGTAGTGCCTCATCTTCCAACAAGGGGCTTCTAGAGTGGCAGGCGGCTGCATTTTTATTTTCTAGCATTACAGATTGGCCTCTGCTGCTTGAGGGATGCTTTTTAAGTAAAGCGTCAGGCTGGAGCCTGATCTCTTCGACTCTCCCTCACTGTATCATTAAGCCAGAGAGAAGTGTGTGAGACTCAGTGTCTCTCAGTTGGGGATCCTCTTTGACTGAAGCCTCCTGTTCCCTAAAGGAGTTAGGGTGGTTACAGTATTTTGGTTTAGGGTTCTCCATCCTCCTATTGGACATGTCTTTAAAAAAAAGTAAATATGCATATTTTTCTCTTCTTGGGCCATTTGCTTGCTTTTAAGAAAGTCAACAATAAAAAGACATCAGATTATGTATTCAGTGGAAAAGACTTCATTTTGTTTTTCTGTCAAATCTCCAAAATCTCAAGCCTCATAGGCAGTCTTTATTTAGATTTGATCTCATAAAGACTGTTTGAAGTAAAAGAAAAAAAAAGAAAATAGGAAGACATTTATTTGTAGAGTAACATCTCATAAGTCTGCTCTTGTGTCTTTTCTCTCTTTTTTTTACGCATTCCCTTTGGACCCTCCCCTGAAGCTGAAGAGTATGCTGTTGAAGGTAAGACTGATGCTTTTACTCCTCAGGCCCTCTGATGGCTTCCCTTAAAACTGCCATGGATGCTGATGCTGGCTGCTTGTTAATGTTGTATGCCCTCCCTCTGGGGAGGAGCATTGTCAGTTTGGACTGCGGTTATAAGTGACTTCCAGGGGGCCTAAATTACAGTTTCTGACAAAAGTGAGGGATTTATGCCAAAATGATCTCTATTTTACCTCCTTGTTTTTTTTTCTAATCTTGTCTTTTTTTATTTTAATTTTGTTTTATTGCAGTTAATCTCTTTATATCGCTGTATATTTCACTCAGGAATGTATTCATGCACTTAAAATGGAAAATGGAAAGTCAGCTTGACACTCCTGAGTCGATTTACCGCTTAACAAGGTTTTGTTAAGGTTAACAAGATATGACATGGTGGTTCTGAGATGCTGTCTTCCTGCTTTCCTTCCTGTCCTATCTCCAAAAAAAAGTGAATGAAGGCTGCCAGTCTGGGCCCCTGAGGGGCCTCATTAGCCCTTCGGCCAGGCACTAAACCAGGGCTGGATGTAGCAGACTTTATGGATAGATCAGCCTTTCCTTGTCTGTCTGCAGGCTGCTGCCTGTCTCGTCTTTGCACCGTTCAGAAAGAGGTTCACCCACTGGTTGACTGAGTCTGTTTGTCAGTCAAATCAGACATTTGGATCGACAGAAACAAGCTTTTTTGAATCTGTGCATTGAGTAGAGAAGTGTGGGCATGGACGTGAGTTTGCATGTTCTGAGTTGCATTTCCTCCTCGCTGAGTTTGAGGTGATGGATTACCTATCACGCGGCCTGAACCAGCAGGGGAAATCACAATGACAAACACCCTCTTGCTCCAGGTTTTCTTTAAAGCTGAAAACTTTAATGCTGTATTTATTTCTCAATCTTTTAACCAAGCATGAGTTGTTTATCTTGTTGGATATTGGAAATATAAAAGCATATGTCATAGTGTCATTTCATTGTTATCAGCTAACCCAGTGAACTCCATTTGAATTGTGGTCTGTGCTTAGTATGTAGAAAGCGTGCGCAACTTGTAGACTGTTTGAAACTGACATTTTCTCCATTTCTTCTTTCATGCAAGCCCCCAGTAATGACTGTGTGTGTGAGTGCCCTTGCAGTCAGGACCCATGTCAGCACCGCTGCAGCCCTTGATGGTAAAATGTCAGGGGGAAGGTTGCGTTCAGGAATAAATGGTGGCAATTGCGCAATTCTGTCAGACAGAGTCGCCCCTCCAGACTAATGTGAGGTGAGGGGCAAGAAAGCTTTGTGAGAGAGAGGTGGAGACTGAGCAGAGAGGGGTGACGAAGAGGAGTGACTTGACTCTGTGATGAACCAAAAGAAGGGTTGGCAACTCCCTGGGGTCCTCTGTTAACTTTCATCAGACTACAGAAATAAAACCAGACTCTCCAACACATGTACAGATGTACAGATGAGAGTTACAGCAGAGAGTAAGGTACCCAAGAACTATATCATGGGCTATTTGGGTACATCAAGGTAATGTCACTCAGGCATAACCTTTCAGTTCAGCACTTGCAGTTTTCTTACTGATTTGAACTATATTGTGTAGATATTTCTTTGCACTGGGCAAGGGCGTGTGTTGTAGGTTAAGCTTCCTATTAATTATTTGGGCTCGCAGCAATTTGAGAGGGGAACACCTCTCCTTGTACAAAGGTCTAGGTGTTTTCTCTAGCAACACCATAACTCTAATATGAAAGATCCCATGGGTTTTTAAAGAATTATAAAAAGCTTTGGAGTTTATTTTGGCTCAGAACATACTCCAGGGTCAGAATTCAGTGTTTAATGGTGATACTTACTAGAACTGAAAAGTCCTAAACTATGAATGCTAACACCTCAATTTGTGCTCTCTAAAGCCATGTCATTTAATTAAAAGCAAGGAGTTGTGTTCCCTGGTCCCAGGGTGTTGTGTATCAACAAGACAGCTCAATAGATTTATTTAATGGCTCATTGTCTCTGATCCCAAACCCTCAGAGTGCTCCTGCACTTCTTTCTCCTATTTTTAGGGTTTCCCTGTGAACGTATTTGGTCTAATTAGTGTCGCTGACCATGTGTTCAAAGGTTGGTTGAGATTGATGATGCAGCGAGATGTTGAAAGCCCCTGGGAGGCCGATGCCCCTGGAATGCGGCCGGTGGCCCTCGTTCTTACACTGTAGGGCCTCGATTGATGATCTGCCTGCGACACTGACCTGTTTTTACCAGAGAGCCAGACGCGCATTGCCATCTGTGTACTGATAACCAAGCATGTCCTCTCCCTGGAGGACTGCGTGTGTGATGTATAGTTTCATTATGTAAGCACAGGTTTGCCTCATTGCTTGGTGCGGTGGTGTTCCTGGTGAAGCTAATAAAGAAATGATACTAGTGGTAGCCTAGAGGTTAGGTGAATGTGTTTGTGACCCAGAGGTAGCCATTTTAACCATCTGGATCTAATGGGAGAATGTAAACTGCCAACTGGGTGTCCTTGTGCTAGGCAGACACCTTATTGCACCAAGTTGTTTTGGAGGTGCTAAAAGTGGTTGATAAGTCTGTAGTGGTATTGATAATATTCTTGGTTTGCATTTATATATATATATATATATATATATATATATATATATATATATTTGAAGCAGTGTTTTTGAAATAGGTTTGTGTGTGTTTAACTGACTATCCCTGGTTAAGAAATTGTTACAAAAAGAAGAAAGAAAACATTGCTGAGGCACGCTGTTCATTCAGATGCTGAAGGAAAGCCATTTTTAATTTTCCTCCAAGTGATGGTCTGACAGACCATGACCATGACCATGAACACAGTTTAGAGAAAAACCTCTCATATACAATTGGACAGTAACAGATCAAACTTAACCCTGGCCAGTGTGGCTGGCCTCTGTGACTGGCTGATAGATTTAGTGACCTGGTGCTTTGTTTGGGTGAGGGATGTTCTGAGCTGCCCACGCCGATCTTAATCAATCTGATCAAGGCTAATGATCTTTTCTCTCTGAGCCAGGCAGACCTCCAACTTAATCTCACCCTCGGGGGAGGGCAATAACAATTTTTCCTTTTCCCCAGTGTAAAAAATGGAGTTTGATGTTGGCTAGAGATACAGGATTATAGATTTGAGTGTGGCCTGTAGTTGTAGGAGATTACTTTGGATCATCTAAACCAGATTATGGATTTTGTTCTTATTTTCTGAGGAGAAATAATACAAAATCATGGACCAAAGACTGAATGTTTTTGAAATGCATTTGCATCAAAGCAACAGAAGGAGAAAACACAAAGTAAAGCAAATATTAAATGCACTGATGTCATTGTGGTATTAACCTAGATTTTGTTTGTTTCTTGCACAAATGGTGCTTGTACATGATCCTTATTCAAATTCCAACTGCTGTCGTTATTTTTAATGCCGTTGGCTAAAAGGCAGACCACCTGGGTGATGAGAACTGTTTTGATCTTGCCAAAAAAAAAAATGATACATTGCAATAACAATTGAAAATGATAGATATTTATTTGTATAGCATCACAGCATAACAATGCTATTTGTCCATTCTTTTTGATCAATATAGCTTAACTGTGCATTTTTCATTGAACGCACAAGAGATTTGCAGTGTTCAAACAAAGCAATCGATCGTGGGAGATTGCTGGCTAACTTTTTATTCACAAGCACTTGAAAAGAATAGGCTGACAACAAACAAACACACATTCACACAGTAACCTCATTGGAAGGGAAAATTGACCAAGGAAGGGTGGAACAGAACTGAATGGCGGCATTCTTCAGCTTTGAAATTGCTCAAGAGCCTTTGGACAGTAGGGGGCCTTGATGTTGGCTCTGCCTGCCCAGCCTCTGCCAGATGTTGCAGTGAGATTAAGCATCCTCAGGTCCTGGAGGAGCCAAAGTCCAGCCATGCCTGTTCTCATAAG
Organism: Protonibea diacanthus; assembly: GCA_028641955.1. Taxonomy (NCBI): domain Eukaryota; kingdom Metazoa; phylum Chordata; class Actinopteri; family Sciaenidae; genus Protonibea; species Protonibea diacanthus. The sequence goes on from CM053998.1 coordinate 14,103,963, forward strand.
ACGTTAATTTCACCCCACTCAGCTCTCACTCGTTTCTCTCTTTCTCTTTTTCTGCTTTGTGATAACAAAGTCTAAAGGGATAGAGTGGGCGTCCACTTGTGAGCAACTCCAGATGCTTCAGTGTCAACATGCGTGGCCACAGGCAATACTGTTTGCTGTGATGGAGAGAGAAATGGATTGGACAATGTGTGGCCTGGAGCTCTTGTGTTGTATAATGTTTGTGTGTTTGTATGTGTGCGTGTGTTTGTGTTTGAAGAAGAACATTAGGTGTGCCAGATTTTGTTGCTCTGCTTGAGTTTTTGGGTTGCTTTTGCATTTAGAGATGAGTGCATTGCTGTAAAACTAAAAAAAATACATATTCTCCAGCTCAGCCTCTATCCGACACTTGTACACATGCACGGAAATGTAGTTTTGGCTTTGTGGTCATGATGCTCTATAATAGGTCTTTGTCAAATTGTTCCCCAGGTTAGTTGAATTATTTTGACGTATTTGATCTTTTCTATTTTGAGTAGCTAATAAGTTGCACCAGTATTTGTGTCATATGCCATATTACATTCCTCACAATGTTTTTGAAATCAGTTTTTCCTCTACCTACCACATGCAAGGCATAACTTCAGCACTTCTACTGTATTACAATGACATACCACAATGAGCTTAGGAAGGGATTTCAATGCTTTCTTCAAAGTACTCTTTCTCCTCTGTACTAAAATGAAATTTTGTTGTGCACCTCTGTGCCTTTTGTGCTTTTGAACTAGGAAAAAAAGGCAGTCTTTTAAGAATTTCCCAATGGACCTTGGGGTTATGGGGTATTTGGAGTTTATATTGCCTTGTCTCTCGTTTGGTTGTCTTCACCAACTAATTTATGCCCGGTCAGGGATACAGTCTTAGTAATCCTCCACTCTTTTCTATCCCTCTACAGCTATCACTCTATGATTTTTTTTCTTTGTCTCTCTTCCTTTCCTCTTATCGCTGTACCTATCTTTAGCTTTATCCCTGTCTCATCAATCTCCCGCTTTGTTGTGCCTTCATGCCACCTATCTGTGCTCTTCCGCCCTTTCCCTCCACCAGTTCTCCCACTCTTTCTGTGTCCTCTTTGCTTACTCTTGATTGACTTCTTCCCTCTTCTGGTAGATAAATGTATAGGATGATAAATTCCTCTATAGGAAGCTGTGAACGGCAGATTTATTTACTGCTGGGCCATTTAGATTATAGCTTGTTTTTACAGATATGACATGTAATTGCATTGGAAGACATTTATTTGCCAGCATATTACGTAAGTATATGCAAAAGCAACAGCTGAAGGCTCAAAGCATCCATTCTAAGTCCTAGAGCTTTGACCTTGTTCTTTTGGAGGCTCTTAATGTTTGACACTATCATAAGATATCATATTTACTAATGTACAAAGTAGATTAACCTACCAGGGCTATGCTTGCAGTCGTGTAAAAGTGCAGTTTAAGACCTATTGAGAACATACAGTATTAAAGTCAGTACCCATATGAAAAACACACATAAAATAAGAATAACCTCAAGCAAAGTAGTGATGTCTGAGCTGACAAGATTGTAGTCACTCTATTTAGACTGGAGCCCAAATGCCAAACAAACTTGTCTTATGTCATTGAAATTTGGGCGGTTTGCACTTTTACTATTTTCTATTCTCTCTCACAGCCCTGCTGAAAATGCTTTTGCCATTATTGATGGAGATCTTTAAACACTTGTCCATGTGCGTTGTCCTGAGAATAAATCTATTTCAAAGAGGCCTACATCTAATTTCACTGAACACATTAAAAGAAAGACATCAAAATACAGCTTGAGCCGACACTCATGTCAGGATAGGTGTTGTCATGAGTAGTATTCTAAAGCATACATTTCTGGTGTGTGTGTGTAGATTGTCATGCTTAAAGATGAGAACTGATCCTATTGATACCAATGCCATTTATGATTCTTCTTATCGGTCTGATTCTTTATTGATTCCTGATCAAATCATGATTTTGATGTCATTATTTTATAATGTGAAGCGGTAAGAAAATACCTGCCTGTGTCAATAACAGGAGTTAAGAGGCCCACACTCTTACTCTCTCACTCTCTCTTTCTCTCACTCTCTATTATTTCAAGAGTTTTCGAACACTCGTATACCCGCAGCCTTTTCTGAATTCAATTATGCCATGAAATGCCACTGACGGCAAAGCTAAGAGTCCTTGCTGGCCAGGTGACACTGTGAGAGATTGCATTTGGGCTGAGCCCGGTGAAAAGTCCATCTCCTGCCCGTCCCCCAGCCAACAGCCAGTGCTGAGAAAATAAAAGCACTCACAGTTCATCCGGCTCCGAAGCCAAAAGGTTGAGGAAAGTGGTTACTGACACATTTTTCTTTTGTTGTACATGTGTGCATGTTTTTTTTTTGTCTGCAAATGTGTTCGTCACAAGACAAATTTGGCACTTACTTTAGATGTGTTTGTGTGTGGAATACATGTGTGTGTTTTTCCATGACTTAAGCTTGTTTAAGGCACAACACCTCTGAAGTCTAATACCAGACTACTGATAAAGTCTCAGGTTCTTCACTCTAATTCATTCACCAGGTGAATGTTTCGACCGTCTTGTTTGGGGCTGGGCCTTTATTTGTTGTCTAAATTTAGTAAGTCTACAATTATGTATGAAGGGCTGTTGGTGGCACTGAGGCAGTGCAGGGAGAAATGATCTAGTAAAATTGAGATCAATAGGCCGGCAAGATGAATGAGTGACCAATAAAAGAAGGGAAATGGGGAATAGAGCTATTCTCTCCTCATCCCTCCCTCAATTTCATAATGGGAAAATGGTAACACTTGAGTGAGCATGTTTTGCCACTAAGGACCTCCCTCGGCTTGCATGTAAAATGATATTCTTTTGGGATTCAAGTAGAGGGTAGACTGGAGAACATGTTTTTCTTTTCCTCCATCTACCTTTTTGTTTCTCCCTCTCTCATCTCTTTTCACTTTGTATTCTTCTGTCTTTGCAATCACCAACTTACTCTTTCGGCATGTGTTGTTTTTTCTTGCATTTCTTGTATTTCTTGGCATTTACTTGATTCTTTTGTTTGTATTTATTATTTTGGCTCGCAACTTTTTGCTTTTCAAATTTAATTTGTTTACCTCTAGAAATAAATGCTGTATGATTTAATCTCAGACTTTAAATGCCAGTCAGTTCACAGGACTGACATGACACATGAAAGGGAAGGAACATGACATTTGCCAATGTGATTGATTACTGATGATTACAGCATTTAACTGTTATGTCAGAGGAAAGCCAGAGCAAACAGAAGCATTTCTGTTACCCTACAAACATGTGCAGTGATTTGAAGTCAAACAATGCCTTTAACCCAAGTTCAAGCCTTTTGTCAGTAAACACTTGAGGCAAGCTGCTGAAATGTCCTTTAGTAAGACACCTACCAGCTAAGGGTGTGCTCCACTGTAACTGATCCTGGCCTTTGTCCTCCCTGTGGATGAGCAGGAGATATATAAAATATAGCAACATTGAACACTCACAGAACATTAATCTCCACATATTTTCTTCAAAAGACCAAGCTGAAGAGCTGGCTGTTGTTTTTTGGAGACCTTGTAGTTTGAAATAAAGATATAATGCATTTCCGATATTCATTGTTGACATTAGAACATAGTCTATTAAACGTTTATTCCTGATGATCCTTGAGGTGCTTGGAAAAGACAAGCACATTGACACATGGACATTTTTACACAACAAAAATGTGTAAAAAGACAAACATATCAGACCTGTCATTCTAAAACTTCCATCGTTGTACACCACCTACTTGAAGAATTGTTCCCTTTTGCTGATAATGGTAATGCATAGGCTAAAAAAACATTGACTGACAAGCAAAATGACAAATTTAGAAAACCCCTGAATCCCCCAAAATATCTTTAGGCCTAAGCTGGCAAAGTGTGTGGATTTAAGAATCCAGATGTAAGTTTGCCTCATTTATTCTGTATCTTATATTTGAGTGTATGGTGTGTTAGAGATGGACAGAAAACACATCTCCACTTCATTTTTCATAGGTGGATAACTCGTTTTGCAGAGAATTTGACATAAGCCCAGGATTTAGTGTTCTTAGATTCAAGCCAACAATTTAGACTAACATTTGACTATAGCAACAGCTCCAAAGTCAAATCTGCAACGTCGCAGGTTTAGTCGGATTTTGCTGGATTAGGACCAGGTCTCTTACTCCATCCATGAACATAGACTCAGACATGGCTGCTCAAATTCTTTGGTTTTCAAATGATACATTACGGTTTTGAAACACATTTACTTCAAGTCTAGTTCATTAGTCCCTCACTTTAGTTAGAATATATTCATATAGTGAAATGGATAGGGGAATTTTGATATTTAATATAACACAAAGGCTGGGATTGCCATCTTAGCTCTTTGGTCAATTTTTAATATGTGCTGCAGAAATAGTAGAAAAATTGCAGTATAAATCAAACAATGGAAGATATTAAGGAAAACCTAAACAGTTTATTGAAACTATTTTCCAAACAGGGTTTTATACATCAGCCTGAAAGCTGCTATTTGCAGTCTGTGGAGGCCATTATGTCAATGACACACTCATAATTAAAAAAATGAACACCGATTGAGCCCTTTCTTCTGCATAAATTGACCTTTATTAAATAGTGTAAAATAGAAATGACCATCTTGACTAAACAAAGACATGCAATTACACTTGGTTTTAAATTTGATTAACATTACTTTTATAATGTGCCACACATCAGAGGTCTTCTGATAATTATAATAGGGAATTTCTGCTGCCCTAGACAGTTTAAGATTAACACTGAAAAATGAATCCATCCTGGATTCAAACTTAAGATGACAAAATTATAAAGTCAGTGTTTCAGCAAACTGTACAACAAGGCTTTTCTTCATTTATCACAGGATGGCTCCTGCCAGGGTCTGCACACCGCTGATTAAATAAAAATGCCCTGCTTAAGTTTCTTTGGCTTTTTTGTTACGTATTAAAACTTTTCACAAAAAAGATTTCATCATTGTTTGATTAATATTTGCTGCTCTGCGACTGTGAGCATCACAGGTCTAACTCTCCGTCCCCTCCAGTGCAAACTAACTCAGTAATTAGAATGATTTTAAAATCAGCTTTGTGGAGTTGCCAAACACAGGATTTATTTTCTAGGTTTGCTCAACTCAGTTTCCAACAGTCGAACTGTCCCTTTTACAACATCCCTGCTGACAGGGCTCGCCAGTTTTTTCTCTCTGTACTGTCAGTGTGGCCTAAATGCTATGATAAGTTGTTATCAGAAACACCATAAATTTGTTCAGCAGCTGCCACAAAGCCTCACTCTCTACAGCTCTTATTTATTTCTCTGTCGCCTCTCCAATTCTCAGAGGGCCAGAGAGGAGGAGCTTTAATGCCTCACACCCTCAGTGCTTCCTTAGTTTGCTAGCTTAGGCCTGGCCTGCTTGCCTTCTCAGCATGCGATCATTAGAATTAGGGGCAGAGGAGACGAACAAATGAAGGGAATAAAGCTAGGACCGGGGTTAAAGGAAGATTAGGGTCAAAAGAAAGGAGTGCAAAGAGAGGAAGAAATAGATACATAGTGATAGGGAAACAAGAGACGAGGGATAGTGTGAGGAAAAGGAGGAGTTGGGGGAAATCTCAAGAGCTGAGGCATCAAACCAGCAGGCTGTTCAGGGGAAAGAGACATGGCCTAGATACTTCACTAGGATTCACTGTTAATGACTGTTCAGCTACGCCAGGGTTTCGTTTTGTCAACTCAGCCAGTGTCATCCACAAAGTGTTATTATACACCATACACCATGAACAGTCATGTGTGTGTGTGTGTGTGTGTTGCAGGGACAGCACCACGGTTGACTTTTGTTTAGTACACAGCCCCAGTGGGTGTACCACTTGTTGTGATGCAGCGTCAGCAAAGATGTATAGCACCCCCAAAGCTTTTGGATTTGAATGTAAGGCGGACGATCTCACCAACTAGGTCATGCAGAATATGCCTCATATTGCTGTGGATATTCAGAAGACCAAGTGATCATTCACTTCCATTCTCTGCTATAACTGTATTTGGTACCATTCTATTTGAAATTCTGACCATGACTCCTTGTATCAGCAGGTCAGGCACTTTTGTTTTCAGGATTGTTTGAGTCATCAGTCCTGCAAAATGAACATGTAGAAAACAAGTGGTGTACCAATCCTGGTGCCACAGGTGGCCAGTAAGCTTGCAGTCCAGATTGGGCCTTTAAATCTATCTGAGCTATTTGATTTCTGCGGGTTTCACCAGGAAACTGAAAAAGACAACCATTTATTTTCAAGGCTTGACAGTGGGCAATGAATGAAACCGATCCAATCCCACAGAACCTCTTTCTCTTGCTCTGTCTTCTTTAGCTGACTTGAGACCGACGAATAAACATGCTTACACCTGTGGAGAATCCAGAGTATATCCACCTCACTGCAATAGATTGAGTACGTGAATCTGTATGTGTGTATGTGTCAGTGACTGTGTGTGTGTGTGTGTGTGTGTGTGTGTGTGTGTGTGTGTGTGTGTGAAAGAAGGTGTTTGTGAATGTGCAGGGCCCAGATTAAGCTGTCACACAGGCTGTGAGCGGTCCCAGACAGGCTGATCAATGTGGGGCCAGCTTGCAGATAATGAAGTGGTTAGGTGTCCCCTGATGCCTTTAATTGCACAAGTGTCGCTGGCTCGGCCCATCTGGACAGAAAGCATTCTGGGAATTGGGTGTTTTCATGTGGACTATGGTCTGAATGGTTGGTAAGGAAGAGTAACTTTGAAGCCATGTGACCCTGCGAATAGCTCACGAGACAGTAAAATGGGTAACGTGGGAGGACAAACTAGCAACATTAATCTTTTAGCTTAATGTGCAGTCTGTAGTGTACTGTAAATGTAAGCCTGTTTGTGCGTGAGTGTGTGCTCCTTCTCTAAGGAATAATGTTGTGCGCTGTGATAGTAAACATTTTATTTAACAGTCCACTCCTTAATTTATCATTTCTCAGTTCACTGAGGCTTTCCTCACAACTCCCCTGCTTTGTGTCTGTGTTGAATAATAAGTCAATATTGTTTGACTTGATATGGACAAGTTTTAGCTAGTGCTCTCTGTTTTCTGTCCATATCTCGTGCTCCAGGACCAGTGTAGGTGGATAGTACTGTCTGCTGTTGAGCTCAGCCACCGCCCCCTCATCTGGAAGTGCACTTCCACTACAGTCAGAGCTACAACCTTAAGTAGAAGGAAGTCCCTGAATGTGCTGTGGCCTTAGTTCCCTTATGATTTGAAAATGGAAAAGTGTGAAAGCACATTTATTTACATCCAGAGAGAGACCAAAGGCATAACCATAAACTGCCTGAGGGTATTGCTTTTGCATGCGGGGAGGAATTATTACAATCGCGGGAATTCTTTTTGTGTGTGTATGTGTTTTACCGTTTAATCCTTTACCACTGTCAAAGGTGCTATTGTGAAATCTGCAGGCACTAGAGAGTGCAAGCTGAACAATTCAACACCTTAAGCGAGTGGCCCAGTTGAATAAGATAAGGTCAGAACTCCACTCCTGATTTAGAGGATACAGAGCAGATCCCATCTGGACACTGACAAGAGCAGCCTCCCTCCTCTCTCTAAGCTAAGTCAATGAAGAGACCTTCTACCTGCCTTGTTCGCTGTTTCTGCTCTCCGTCAGACAGAGCCCCTATACACTATTCATAAACTTGGGCAGAGGGTTGTCTGACCTTTTTGCTGAAATGTTAGGGCAAATTAGTTGTCAGAGTAGTGAACGTGGCAGCCATGCTAAGCCCCAGCTCCAGTCCCATACACCTTCACCCTCCTTCCTATGTTCACCATTTCACAGGATACCTGCCCTTTCTAGTACTATAGCATTAATCCCACAAACACCATCATGAACGAACACTTTTGTCTCTGTTACTGTCATAGAGGTCTGATTGCAGAATAAGGCAGACAGACATGACGCTTAGTGTTTTAAACCACAATATTCATTCAGATTCACAAAGTTCAGCACAAAGAAGGAAATACAAGTGATTCACACACTTGCTTTATGCCTAGTCTGCTAAAAAAAAAAAAAAACCTTCAAAAGCTTATCAAATGCAATACAAAAAACAGCCATGTGGTCCATTCCTCTTGAAAGCTTTTCCTCCCAGGTAAACTGTAGGTCAGTCCTTTCAATCAGAAATGAATTTGAAAAATTTTCTGCAGCACTCTGCTTCATATCCTTTGTGAATCACTGCCCTAATTCAGTCTATACATCACAAATCCTTGAATTACTATCACCCACTTTTACCCTGAATATAGAACAGCTTATAATGAGCCCTCAATGCAAGCAGCACCCGTTTTAAAGCAGAGTAAACACTGAGCTTGCTGAGCTGCTGGCCCCCAGAGTCTACGCATATTCATTACCTTACGTAATGGCTTTTTAAAATAAACACCACTGCATTCAGTGAGCATTAGTTATTCCTGCATAGTAATTAGCTAGACTGCTTTTTGTGTGTTTATGCTGGTTCACGTTTAGAAAACACAGAACAAAAGTTTGTGGTTACTCAGGAACAGGCCACATATTTGTTTTCAGAAGTCCCAAATGTGTACAGTCTTACACTATGGTTTTTATTTTTCTTACTATGCTGCTGGATTTCAGTGCCTTGATAGAGAGCAGTAATGTGGCAATGGAGGAGGCTCTGTTGCGCTTAGATTTTTGCAGCTTTGCATACTGTACTAGGAAGCCGCTCACATCTGATCCATCAGCCCAGAAAGAGGCAGATTTTCTTTCATGTTTGCTTGAAAATATTCTGCATTTCCTGTATTCCCTTCTACTTGCCAGTTTGTCCCCAGCCTGAACTTGATCTTATCTGGTGGTTGAGCGGTAAAACTCATCCCTTCTCCCCATAGGCCCGTTGCCTCTACTTTCTGACCTTAGCCTGACACTGTTCCTGCCTTTTGAAGACAAGCGAAGATCAAGTGCGGATCAAGGGGTTAGTCGCTCTGGTGATACAGGGTTTTTTTCCCCCTCCCCTGTCTGTAGTTTGTGTTTGTCTGTGCTCTGTGGGTCGATGAGTCCTGCATGCTAAACTTTTGCAGTAATTGGGTGTGTGCCTGTTTGCAGTCAGCTCCGGCTCATCATTCAGCTTGAGAGGAAATCTATGGCAGAGTGATAAACATATTGCCAAGTAAGGGGATTGTAGGCTCGTGAGTGTCATTGTGCCCAGCGTTGTGTACACAGGATGACAGCACTGCATGCGGACAAATGGACACAGCGGTGGTCTGAGGTCAGCTTTTTCACCACTGTGGCAGCCTGTAGCAGCATTATGCATGACTAAAGACCAGAATATGTATATGTATATTTCTCTCTTCTTAAAATTAATCAAAATTTACATGTGCTAATGCTCCAAGAAGTTTATCATGAACCATACATTACTGTTTATAGAGATCTATATCCAGCTTTCAGTTGTGCTACACAATCATCACTCATCTCCACACACCAAGCAGGCCAGTTTTACCAGCCTAGCGAGCAGCTAGTGTCAATATAACGTCCCGCCTGCCCTTATTGTTTACTGAAGGTCATGATTAAGTGCCATGATGGAAAGCATAAACATCCATTTCATCCATATTTGATGAGTGAATGTCTCCCTCCCATTATACACAACAGGGGGAAACTGTAATCAACATCCACACACACTGTGAATAATTATTTACCCAGATAATGGCTGTGTTTATGCAAGCACAGAAAAAGGTTGAATTTTTCCCCCCTCTGTTTTTTTTCGGTCTATGATAAAGAGAACTCTGATTAGGTAATAGCGTGACTGATTTCCTGTTGTTTCTATTGTTTGGCTTGTTCAGACTTCCACCTGGTCCGTCAACTAATGTCATTAGCCCCCTTCACAGAAAAACTCTTTTCATCTCAAGGAATAACAGCACCAGAATAAACTTAGCAACAAAGAGCCTGGCATGGGGTATTTGACCATACTAAAGATAAATCATTAAATGTCTATTACACACTCCTCTCTCAACTCAACAGAGGGGTAGATCATGGCTGTACTGAGCTGTGTGTTATGCTCAATTTCAGAGTCACCCTGTAAACCTTAGATTTTTATGAGATAGACCCCATTTCTGCAGGGCTGCACCACATTAAAGAGTGTGGCTCCACAAATGAGGTCAGCAGAGTGGGCTCTTACATTAAGGGCATAGGAATCATATTGTCTGACTTCTACCTATTACAAATGGCACGTAAAGATTAGCATATAGAAATTGAGAATGATTGTATATCAGGACAGGGTCACACCGACACTTTATTAGGTACACCTAGCTGAAACTCATGCAGTCACATAACAGTCCTGCCATCACAATGATTATTATAGTACACGTTTTCTTGAAACTGTGAGAGGTGTTCATTCATCTGTTTGGTCATTTTGGATGATGTAGTTATCCAGACAGATGCACTTTTATTTAATCTTCATTAATATAAACAAAGGTGGACAAATTAAATCTGGCAAAAGAAACATCTTGTAGTATAACCACTCGTCTTCTGACGTTGGCACCACGTATTTTTCACAAACTAATGAGTCCATATGCTCAAGATCCTGGTTCAAAACTGGTTAAATGATGAGTGTAAATAATTGATACAAGAATGAAAGTTTAACTTGGAGGTTTTGACTCCTGAAATTGACGTGGGGCGATCAGCTAGAGAGATGTATTACTTTACTGGAAGTGTCGCAATTGTAGAAAAGCGCATTCAAAATTGCACAACAGTTACAAAGCAGAGATTCTTCCTTCACAAATGAGTGACAGACAACAACTTGCAGAGAGCACAACACCTAACAACAGCTTAATTTTGACCTGTCAACAAGTTAGTCGGAGAATTAACCCCAGTCACCTCTAACTATGCTAATATAAATTTTATGTTTTCTTGACAAAATCCCCCACCACACAATTTGTCTTTCTCCTTATTCTCTCATACTGAAGTCATTGCCTGTCACTGTTTAGTAGGTACTATGACAGCACTGACTGATGCAGGTCCAACCAATGTATGACAGGCAGACACATGCCCACTCTGGGCCTCTCGCCCTTCGGGTCCTCATCTTGCCAACCTGTTTTCATTTCCAGCAGCCAGGCAGGTGGATAAAATAAATGATCACAGTTTAGCTTTTTTCCTTTTTTGTTTCCTTTTTTCGGTGCTTGGACTGGTGGTTGGTTAGACATATGCTCCCCTACCAGCCCTTAAAACAAAGTCCTGGAAAATGTATCTTCAGCATCAACATCTCTTTCAATGGGCAGAACCAAAGAACCGCAAGGATATCATGCCTCCTTCTTCATGCTGCTTTGTGTCAGCAAACAATACATTGTTTGGATCAAAATCCCCAATGCTTTGAACCCTCTGCACACTAGCTAAGGGGAGACGGAATGATATTAGAGCTCAGTAGGTTTGATTGCAGCAGGACAAACATTGTTGCCTACATGGGAATCTGACTTGATATAATGCACCATTTCTTCAGGTTCAAACATGCTTTTAGTGTCACATTCACACTTAAAAATCAAAATCAAAGTGGTTTCACACAGTCATTTAAAATGGACTGTATCTCATTTCGCTGCTTCCCCAACATGCCTTTAGAGAGATATAAAGAGTGAAGTCACTGTTGAGTACATGTGTGTACTGATTTCCCAAAGCAAACATTGTACATTTCTGACCTGCAGATTTAAAAAAATATATATATCACAGATTCTAGTTATCAAAACTAGAATATGCAGTATATCATGTGTAGTAAATGTAGCCCTTTGGAGCATGGTCACTGTTTTGACATTTACACCCATGTACATGGATTTAAAAGTAAAGAAAAGTAAAAGCACTCTTATGCAGTTCAGTCTGTCTTGTTACAGCAGGAAGGAAGGGGGGAGAAGCAACAACAGTGCAACAGGTTATGTATTAAGGTTGAGGCAAAATATTCAGCTGTACTGTCATACTGAACATTTCTGAAAAAATGTTGAGTTTTTGCTTTCATGGATTGACATCACAATATGGAGCTGTTGCTCTAAATAACTAATCTGGAAGTAGGAGGTACAGCTCTATGCTTTTGAGGACTATTGAGCTTTTATTTCACTAAATTCATATTGACCCCTGTTCCCTGTAGCATCGATCTGCATTTTAAAAGGAACTGCTAGGACTCCTAGTACTCCACTTAAAGGTGCTGTGCCGTTTAGCCTTGGCACACTGCTGTCTTTCAATTTCAGTCGACACTAGGTAATCTCTGTAATCAGCTCAGCTCTTATTTTATAACATAGTCATGTTTGCTATGTTAAAGTCTAGGAGACAACTGTTGACTGTTAACAGAATAGGAAATGTGACAACAAGCCTTAACATAAAAGGAAATTAATTGGGATCTTTACACAAGTGTATCAGAAGGTAGCAGACGGCCACACTAGCCATTAGTCCACCAAGCAATCCCAAAGACCCTGAAGAGACCAATTTACCTACTATTTACTGCCACAACAATCTTAATGGAAGACAGAGGACACACAGAATGACATATCTTGTTATTGCTATTTCCTGGCTTAATTATTGTCACCATTTGGGGGCCCCAACAGGGCTGTCCTCTCTACCCCCTGTTTTTTTCCAGACTTCACCCTATAATAATCCTGTGTTATTAGTAGCCATTAATGTTCTCCATACCGAACTGTGCACTTCATATCCACAGCTGCTAAACTCCAATCAAGACTACTTTCCCTAGGCAGTACAGATTAGCACATCTAAGGATGTGGATATCCAAAGTAAAAGGTGCAATGTTTATCCCACTCATAAAGCAAGTCAAATTGATGTGACTCAACTCTTCTTCTCTCATGGAAAATAACTGAACGCTGTGAAATGTAATAAGCAGCTCAGTTCTGCAGTAGAGTTGCTCTCTAGACTCCACATCATATTGATAAGCAATTTTCTATGAATGTTACGTCACAGCAGTAGTTGTGCATATTTGGTCCATTGTAATTTCTGTTGAATGAAACCCCTTGTTTGTACTTATTTCTCTCATTGTGGGTGAAAGGATCACATAAATAACAAGCCCAAATTTCAGATGCCAAAGTCTTATTGTAGTCATTCGCTGCTTTGAGAGCAGCATGTGTACAACTACTGTTGGCAGAATGCATAAACTATGCAGGTGCCAGAGCTTATAGGGCCATTAGCCTCTGTGTCAGTGAGTAGATTTGCTCCTGTATTGGTGCAGTTTCACACTGTGTTCTGACTTTCAGATGCCCAAAGAGCTCTGTGCTGCCCCCATTAAATTTGCAGCTGCTTTTAAATGACCTGAGCTGCCAAACCCTCAAAGTCCCTCTTTTGAATTATGAAGCCGCCAGATGTGTGTGTGGGAGGTGGGTGGTATCGTTATCAAAATGTTTTCTTGGGAGACATTCTGGTAGAGTATGGGTTTGATGTATTTTTATTTGGTGTGCATGTAGTCCTGACAAACTAAACACAAAACTGCAAATATGCAAATCAGCATATGTTTTTATGCATGTGATTTTGTGAAGATAAGCTACATTTGAGATGCTTGCAGTGGCATGTCCTTTGCTTACAGAATTTGAAACAGTTTTTTTCAGTTCAAAGCTCGAATGGAAAACACTAAGAGGAGTAATCTGTTGCTTGCAGTTGCCGTGCACTTCGAATCACACCTCGCATTTCCACACAACCTTTTATGGTAATTCTCTATCTCACTGTCTTTTTGTCTCTTGTCTTAAAAACATGGCCCACGCATACATATTCTAATGACTCCTATTATAGTTCAATAAAGTGTTCTTTTCAGGCTGTATATAACCACTGAATTCTTATCATCTGTACCTCTGTTAAAAGTGAGTTAAAAACCCAGTATATGTATATTGCATATAATACAAACTCCAGTATTTGTATTATATGCCTCGCTACTGGCTCAAGATGGTCTCATTCCAGGTCAGAGGATATAGTCAGTATGCCGTGCCATGGTAGAAATGTGTCCACCATTAGGCTGTCTTTTCTTTTGACCATAGAACTTCCAACAGCGTTGCATACTGTATTATGCTGCAGATCAGCTTTTTGGGTCAGAAAGTTGTGAGATCAGACCAAAATCAACTTCACATCACTCAAAATCTCAAAGATGGTGCGTGCTTGTGTTCTTTTGTTTGCGCTGCTGTAACTGAACCTAACCCTAGTGCAGTAAGTCACATATGAGAAATGATATGAAGCAGTCATTAAGTTCTGGCTGGAACTTTGATGTTTTCCAGTTTAGGATTTTGAAGTTACCTGTCTGTTTTAGTCACAGTGTACATAAAGGCGTACATCAGCTCATAGATGTCCTGAAACATAATCTCATATACACTCAGTTAGGTGTTTAGCTCTCCAGCCAGGCAGCTCCAACCACTGCGTGCAGTGAACAGCACAGGAGGTTGACGTCAGTGAGACGGGGAAGCCATAAGATGAGTCGATTTTAAGTTGAAGAGGGAGATGGCAGAGTAGAAGGAATCACAACTCTGCTTCCCTGCTTATTCATTCAGAGCTCTGTATGGAAATCCCATTGGTGTTTTTAATAAAAAAGAGGCATCACTCAAAAGTAGGCACTGACACATTCTATCTCCTTTTAACATGTTGGGGTCTTTTTTTTTTTTGCGGTCCCTACTTCCACTATTTCCTTTGTCCTCCTGCATCTCTACTCTCTCCCTCTCTCTACATGAAATAACATCAGACATGTAATGAATATTTCATGACACTTCTTTACCTCTGTGCAAATAATGGATGCTATAAAAATCATAAATAATAATGTGTGTGTGTGCGCATATGTGTGTTCATGCTGCAAAGACACCTACAATATGTTCATGTCAACGAGTAGAAACTTATATGTTCTGTCATCAAGGACAGGGAGATTCATGCATGGAGCACCACTGTTCAGGTGCTTCACATCAACTCAAGACATGAGTACACTGATTCATATATTCTGGGTTATTTTATTACATTTCTTCCTTTGTTTGTCCCAGATTTCAGACCCACGTACAAACTAAATACATCCCTCTCAAACTCTCGCTCTGCCTCCTTCTCACTTTGTGTCCCATTTCTTTTATCACACCCCTGACTGGGTGGCCCCACACTCACCGCATAAGAACTGAATTGGCCGATATACACTGCAACAGAAATCTAGTAGAGCACATATATACAGGTAAGACTTCACTTGAGGTGTAGTTGGATGATCCGTAATGCATTCTAGTCAAAATATAACGCATGGTAAAATACACTGAATCTGATGTTTGTTGTTGAGATGAAGATATTACACTGCTGTGTAGCTATATTTTCCAAGAATTCATATACTGGAAGTGTTTTATTGTTTGTATTATATTGCTGTCGTGGTCTTACCCTAAAATTCTAATAAACATATGATGAGCTGAAAATGTGGTGAGTCCATATGCAAGATTTAAAAAGCTCCAGCAAACAAGCTTTAAATATCTTTTTATTGATTACTGTAACTTTCAGCAAACTGCATAAGCATTCACTTGCATTCTACTTAATTTTCAATATGTTGCATTTCTGTGGCCTGAAGGCCCTTGTTCTTTTGCATTAAATCATTGATGCATAGCCCTGGCTTGAAGACGTCAATTCACTGGCCTGACTTTAATCTGGATTAGTAGGGAATCGTCTTAATTCATTTCTTTTATGTTTAGGTATTTGGTGCAGCTGTTCTGCTCATCAAATATCTTGGAAATATGGCTCTGATGTGAGTCATCAGAAAATGAAACATCCAGCAGTTTCAGTTCCTAAATAAGCTTGGCTTTATTCGTGTGATGCTGGGCTGCATGATGTTTTCCTTTTGCTTTGTTTCCTTTGTCTCATGGATGGCAAAGCAGAGATGCAGACATTTATTTTGAATTACTTAAAAAGATCCTTATATAAATGTGCTTTTAGCTTTCGTCCCTTGTTCTTGAGTTTGACAGCATTTCACTTTGAGTGTGCTATTGTGTTGTTTTATTGACTCTGTGCATTACAGTGAACTTTGATTTGTTCTAAAGGAAGAAGTGGTTTCTCAAGATTTCCCCAGCTGCGGTGAAGTGTGTGGTGTAATAGCAAGTCAGAGCTCAGAAGTTATTATAGGCTATTAAGAGGTATTTAAAATGTTCTGGCATTGTGTCTTCAGTGGTACTGGATGGATGACTACCATTACTCTCAGACAAGGGGGCAGTCCAACTTGGATGGACTGGATGTTAGTAGTGTAGCCCAGTCTGATGGAGAGACAGTGAATGATTTTTTTTTTTAATGATAGAAGTCACTGAATTTTGTTTAGAAATATTTGTCTCCACAGTAAAATGTAAGAAAATGAGGTAAATGAGCTGCACTTTGCCAAAACACAGCCAATTTTTTTTTTGTTTACCTAAACAAAAACCTTGATTTACCTTGATTTATTTATATATATATATATATATATATATATATATATATATATAACCTTTGACCTTTGAAACAAACTTTCCCAAGAAATGGGTACTTGAGGACCATTACAGTGTTTATTCCAAGTGTCTCTCTATTTCCTCTTCTCGCACTGGCAAATCAATAGCTAATGGACACTAATACAAGGAACAGAGCAAATCTCACACACCATGAGTGCCCAATCAGCCAGTGCTTTTCAAATAAAATCCACTTCAGTCGTTGCTGCTGATGGAGGCCTGTGGCCTGATTAAGGCAATTATTACCCCTTGTTACCTTACCCCATGTTCAAGCCTCTTTGGCTGATGGGGCATGTCTAGAGTCAATCATATGTGGACAAACCTATAGATCAGAAGCAAATTATAAAGAACCAACTAAAAGCTCACATTCACGCTTCACATTTAATTTGTTTTAAAATATGTGATTATACATTGTGTGGCTACAATCAGCCCACACTTCAGTCATTGAATAGAGAAATCACCTCCTAAGCAAATGAGTTCATGTTCTATTGTGTCTTTAAAGCATTTATTCTCGAAGTGGCTTCCAAGTCTGAAAGAGTTGGAGACACCCATGGTGTCTGCATCACTTTTGATTGACTCCTATTTTCAAACCAACACATGCATTGCTGTATCTTTTTGAATGGTAGGGAAACAGAGACTCATCCATATTTGTACAGTCAACACCTTTCCAGGGCGAATACATGTAAAGTTTTTAATTTCATTAATGCCACATCATATACAATGATGGCAGAGATTTTACTGGGTGTGTCCACACATTGCAGCCATGACATTTCACCCAATTTTCTTTGATTGTGTAGTGGAAAATTCTCCAGCACCGGGTAAAAAATAAAACTGGAACAGGCAGGAAGAACAGTGGAGAGGTTACTTCCCTGAGACACAGGTGAGAACTCTCCTTACCACTCGCTATGAAGGCCATAGAAACAGAAACAAGGAGCCCTGATGTTGGAGGTGGTATTTGGTTTGTAGGGTGAGCTGCTACCCACACAGGGTAATAACACCCCCACGCCTTGACAAAGATCAGGCTACTTGGCAATCTGACACACAGTGGGCCACTGTCAGGTCCTTACCGTGGGGCTTATTCTTTGCTTGTATAAACAGTTTCTTATCTTATTGCTCCCCTGTTGGCTGCAGGCCTGCCCTGACAGCACGTAGCTTGAGAGGAGCCATCATTAGGGACACACAGCAGCTAAAAGTGTCCCACCACTGACTTTGTTTTTCTCCCACATGTATCACCAAATCTATGTGAAGTGCAAAAAAAAAAGAAAGAGGCTGCACCTCAACGATGCAGTATGCGCTGTAAAATATCCCCTGAGCATTTCTGTAATAAATCTGTCACATAAATTCACAAAAAGCAGTCAATCTGATTAATAAACAGCAATAATAATTTTGGTGCTAATTTTAGCTTGTTGAGCCAGTAAACAGTCCAGTTGCTCGCTTTATTTAAATTTAAAGAAACCCAAAGGTACACATCACAATAAAAATATGAAAAATATGTGATACTTTTGGCGGTTGAATCACCAGCTTATCAGAATAGATACATAGATGGCTAAATAATTGCAGCAATGAATAGAATTTTAGAACTGACGGTCCTGCAGTGTGAGTGTACTCACTGAGCTGTAGCACGCAGTGGAGAGACAGGATCATATGAGTGTATGCGTGTGTCGTGATAGTGATTGCACACACATGCTTACATGCAGGTCTGTGTTTAAAGCGGTGAGAGACAAGTACAATCAGCTCAAGTGTGTTGCTGCTTTAAAAATACTCCACAGTGAAATTACAAGATAATCATCATCTCCAGCAGTTGGTATTATCTGCCATGACCCGCTTCAGCTTCCCAAAAACATTTTGCAGGGAGCTGCTAAAAGCAAACGTGTCTTATCTGGGTGAACATTTTGCACTGTAGGTACACCTTCCCGTTAACAACTGCTTGTGTGAACAGATGGTAGGTTAGTCACATACACATACACACACACACACATATGCATACAGCAGAGACTGAGAGAGAATGTAATGGAACTGTCCGTCAAGTCAAATCATTGACAAACATGGAATGTTTCAATCTATTTGAGCAGCAGAAGGCAGACAGAGGTCTTTGAAGAGGGCATGATAACGGCAATGAATTCTCTTCAAAATACAGATTCACAACAGATTGATATTTCAGACCATTCAGGAACATTTTAGTGTTTTTGGTTCTTCTAAAAGCACTTAGACCAGCTATTTAACTCTGATAGAATACTTATTTGAAACAACCCAGCTGAAATGTGTTGTTGTTGTGAAACTGCAATTGGACATCAGTGTTTTCTTAAGTGTTTGCTGCTGATTTGATTCCTTAATCCTGAATCCTTCACCAAAAAAAAATCTAAAATTACAGGACTAAATGAGTAAATGTGTTTTCTTTTCTTTGTTTTGTTTTTAGTGTTTGCATATTGTCTACTGTATGTGTGTGTGTGTGTGTGTGTTGGTCTTTGTCCGTGCACCTGCATGCAGGAGGTAAAAGGGTTATAAATCACTGTCTCTGTGTGCGAGCATATGTTTGTGTTTTTCTTGCCTTCTCGGCCCGTTATGAGGCGCTGCTCGTCCTGACAGTTGGAATGGATGGAAGTCATTATTTATGATACCGTCCACTTGTCACTGTGTGTTGTCACCACGCTGGCTGTCAGCTGCCACAGGATGGTGATCGCACAAATGCCATACGGCTAGAACCTGCTAGATAAGTATCTGTGGTAAATAACTGCATGGTGTGCTCTGCTCCTTGTGTGTGTGTGTGTGTGTGTGTGTGTGTGTGTGTGTGTGTGTGTGTTTTTGTGTGTGTCACAGAAAAAAGATAAAGTGAGATAAAGCTAGTGACATGGATGAAGACTTCTCCACTCTGATCGCATGCATGTACCAGATTAGATTTCTAATTTAAATCTGAGAAGGCTTCCAGCCTCAGGGTGATGCTCAGTTGAGTGTAGTTTTGTCTCCCGTGTAGCATTTCATCATCTTATAAGTACTGTAAAGAAAAAAACCTGTGATGTCTGGATGATTTCTCTTCTGTGACTGTCTCTTTAACAGTGTGTACATTCACTGTCTTTAGCCTTGCTGACACTGCTTTAAAATGGCAGTAGGTGTGCTGAATCGCTTTGACCAAAGAAATCCTTTTCTTTTTTTCAAACTTCTTCCAAACTGCTCCAACTTTTATCTTTTTATTTTATTTCAGTGTTTCATTGTCATCGTCACCAGCACACTGTCACTTTTATAACCTCATATTCCACGCACTGTAGACTAATGTGACCAGATTAGGGCACATGATAACATTTTAATAAATGGCGAAACAAGATATGCATGTTGCAGATTGGCCAAAGCCACAACAGGTGTGCAAAATATGTGCAGGTAACAATTGCCTGACCGCCAAATCACAATTAATTTAGAAGAGTCACCTGTTGCTGAGCTTAACAAATGCATACAATGGAGCTGCCACATCCTGCACTAAATCTTGTTCACCAGCCCAGTTTTCTTTGTATTGAGATCTGGCTGGAATCCATGTTGCATATAAACATCTTCTTTTCTTTCCTTTGGGATTTGTATTATGAAGAATTCAGACAAATGAACAGTTTGTTCCTTTTGAAAAGAAGGATTGGAAAGTTTCCATTCTCTAAACTCTAGCTAGTTGATAAGTGATCTCTCAATGATCTGTCATTCACACACCAAGGCAGGAGCAGTATTCTGTAGTTTGAAAACCATGTATCTAACTGCATTTAGTTATAAATTCATGGTTTTAAGTTTTGTTGCAACTTTCAATTAATATTTTAGCAAAAATGTTTTTGTGATTTACAGTAAATGGCCTTGTGCTACACTGAATTGACCTAATTGATGACATTACCACTCTACACTTCAAAAAAGTTTTATAAAATGTTCTGTGACCTCGCGTTCGTCATTTTAGGCGCTTTTAGATTCAGGCATTTGACAGTATGTCAAAGTCTGAGAAGACTTCTCATCCCACTTTTGCATAATTACAACCTGAGAAACGCTCATGCTGTCACTACTTATTTTGAGCAGATGTTTTGAATGTGAACCTGTACTGAACATCTTCTCACACTTCCCTGTCACAACAGTGAATTTAGACACCCTTTTAGAGCGCTAGGTGCTATGGCATACACCAGATAAAGCACTGTGTGTGTGTGTGTGTGTGTGTGTGTGTGTGTGTATGCAGCTGGTCATGCAGGAAGGAAGCAATATAACAGAAGAGATAACGAAACCCCACTGAGGTAACGGGGTGGTTTGTTGGGCTTCAGACCCACACCACTCGCCACTTTCTCTTTGTGTATTTCTCTCTTTGTCTCTCTCCTTCCCCTTATAGTGACATTTTTCGGGGCTGTGTGACGCCTTGAATGACAACTAGGGGCTCTTTGGAGTGTATGTTGGCAGAGTGGCCTGGCTGGAGGAGATAAGAGAGGAGGCTGCACACATGCACGCGCACACACGCACATTGCCCATGCTTAAAAAAACCAAAAAAAAACCCACACACAACACACAACACACATGGTGACCATATACACAAAATCCAAAGGAAGTCCTGGTATGCATACATAGACAATCATATACATTATGGACATTTCTCCAAACTCTTATGTGTCCATTGTTGCCAGCGGTTATGCTAGCAGCTTAAAGTGTCAACTAGTAAACAGAAATTGACATAAATTGATAAATTTGAAATGCATGCAACATTTCTGAAAATACTCACATACTAAGCACCTATGGGGACATTGATTTACAAGTTAAATTATAAAGTTTCACGTCATTCCATTTGTAGTTTACGGTTTCTTAGCCCTGTCTCTCTCTCTGTCACACACACACACACACACACACACACACACACACACACACACACACACACACCTGTTGCATTGCACTACTTCAGTGCAGTCTGAAAATACTAAAAGCATTTCAACAAGAGTTTCCCCTGTAAGCACAGATGCTCATTAATATGCAAAACCCTACCCAGTAACTCGAGGTGATACACTCACTCACACATATACACTCATATTCTCCGCTGCACCAGCGTAGAGCCCCAGCCCCAGCTTGCCGCCCTGCCTTGGGGATGGCAGTGGCAGATGGCGCCTGTTCAGATGTGCCGGGTACCCAGATCTGTTGGTTGGAGCCCCGAGAGGCACCGTTGATCATAGAAATGAAGTGGAGATGACACTGATCACTCTTTTGCCTCCTCCCTGAGCTCCCTTACTTTCAGTAAATGCAGAGGAGCCAAGAGATACTTAAGGTGCAGAAAGGATAAGGAGAGCAGAGGTAACCAGAATCTTTACATGGAAGCAATGTCTGAGGGAATTGGAATGCAGACAAGGCGATGCAACTACCTTGTTAACTAAAGACAACGCATACGGTTGAATTGTCAGTGATAAGCCTGAGCAAAAAAAAAGGGAAAAATAAAACGCCTCTTGATTGATTTTGGTATTTCTGAGGCAGCTCTAATTATATGCTTTTGTTACTGACACTGATGAAATACTCAGAAACAGTTATTGATTTGGCTGCCTGACTCTTTTTCCAAAGCAGATCCATTCTACTACAGCTGGTATCAATCTTTATCCCAGTTTCAGGTGCCTTACTTAGCCAAGCAATTTGTTTTAATTACAGAACCTTATATGGAAATTGATTGATCTGGATTATTGTAATATAGGCTATTTCTTAGATGGCCTTCTTTTTGATGTAGTTCAAAATTAATATTGTCTATTCAAATTCTTTTCACAGTAAACATAGTTCATCAGGCCTGATATTGTATTTTTTTATATTTTTTCAACTATTGTGTTGGATGGATTGGTGTCTTGGCTACTATGTGGAAATCACAGGGAAGGCGGTTGTGATTTTGTGTATTTAGTTGGACCCCCAGATTCTGTCATGCGGCTGTGAAGTGCTATCATTGCGTTGCACATTCTATGGAAATATTCAAAGCTAAAATGATTATTCATCCACTTTAAACTTCTGTGAGTTTGATTCTTTCTTAAACATACATGCACACTGGCCACACACAGGCCTTCCTAAAAAAAAACAAAAAAAAAACACACACACTCCAGAGAGAATTCATGGCCAAAGGAGAGGAAACTTGCTTTTTCAATTTTCTGTTCTCCTCTGGTCAGATAAAGCTGTTTTCTTTGGTATAAGACACACCAGATAATTGCATATAATTGGATTTAGCAGTTAAATGACCTTATTGCCAGTATGTTGGACAGTAGATGGGGGGGGGGGCATCTTAGTGTGTGTGTGCATGTGCGTGCGTGTGTGCGCGTACTGTCTACATGTCAGCAAGTATATTTTAGACTTTTGAGAGACGAGTTGGTCTAGACGAGTCATGTCAGCCTAATGTCAGATACTCAGCTGTGCTCTTTAGCTAGTCCTGACACAGCAGTGTACATGTCCTGATGATTTAACACATTATAATATTATCACTCTTGTGGATCACTTGAATCAATCTTTTTATAGTGTCACATAATAATAAGTTCTAATAAGCAAAGAAGAGCAGTGGAGGGCCGCAGGGGATTTGAGTTCTTTGTGCCTCGAGCCGGCACATTAGCATTCATAGAGTATCATGGATCAGAGCGGTAATCCTCCGGAAGCTTGTTTTTTCTGACTTTGTGATATCTTTGGTGCTAACCAGTCATGGCTTTGCTGTTTTTACACTGCACTGCACTGCACTGCACAGACTCTGTACTTATATCAAAGAGGGTAGCAGCTACTGTGGCATCTCCGTTTACATCATTCTTTTACATCTGTTCATTGCCCTTTTTTACTTTTTATATTCAGTCACAGACTCTCTCACTGTTCATGGTAACTGTTTATTTTCTGTCTTACTCTTTTCCAATGATATGCTCACCCAGTAAATACCCAGCAGATACTGGATGTCCAGAATGGCAAGTTTAAGTTTTCATGAACTAACTGTTCATGGGGTAGCAGACTGAACTTTAATTCATAGGAGAAAGCCAGGCTTGTATTGGACATTTGCCTGGCGTAGAAAAAATGTCTTACAACTTGGATGGAAAAATCTGTCAAGAGCTGTACCTGATCTGGCCTCTTAAACTGGTGACCAAGTAATGACCCCTTTCCACTACACACAGTAAGGGACAAAGGCACCATATTTGGGGGTCTCTCTGTCATTATGAGCCAGTTATCCAGTTAATAATCCAGTTTTCTCTGGGCTCCTTGGGGGTGAGCTGATCCAGTGGCAACTAGTATTCAGACTCACTGCTAGGGATGCCTGCCATGGAGGGATGAGTGGCACTGAGTGCCAAATAGCTGGTGATTCAGGCAGCACCAAGCCCCTCTGATCTTTTGCCAGATCTCTCTGTGGAGGTGGAGGTAGTGGATGGATGGTGGAGGAGGGCGGACCACAGATCAGGCAGGTCAGGCTACCTCGCCTGAATCCAAGTGAAAATATTGCTTTGTGTCAAGAAACCTGCAGCTCTATGCTTCCCTTTCTTCTTTATTGGGAGAAAAAAAATGCAAAGGAAGCAAAAATAGCCCAGAGAACAGATTGAGTGGTTTTCTTAAAGAGCTGTCGTGGGGCTCAAAACAGCACGGCGGATCCGAGGATGAAGTCGTGACAGATGGGATCAGTGGAGCCTGGCATAACAGCCCTATCTGATTAAGCAATCCTACACTGTATGAGTGCTAGCCAAAACGACAACGGTGGTGGTGAGAGTTTTGGCGGAAGCAGTGATGATAATATTTACTCTGCGTACAGTATCAAAGTCCCAAGGGGATTGGCAAAAGTGCACCTTTGCACATGCACACACATACACATCAGGTGTGGCTGTGAGATAACATGGACGTCTTGCACCTGAGGCTTGTGTTGGTCTCCAGAGAGCTCCTCAGGGTAACAGGCTATTCCAATCTGTTTCTCTTGTTATTTTTGATAGCCAGGTGCCAGAGAAATGGATATGATTAATGTGTTTTTGCTGTGTTTTGCTCTGTTTGATGCACCAAAATACTTGTAACACACTCGAAATATTGTATTGGTTCCCTAGAGTTTGATTCTGAACAAGTCTTTTTTTCTATTTGCTTGGTTTATATGATAGTAGTAATGTGATAAAATGCAAATTAATGCAGGTCTGTGTTCGTTCCGCTCGTCTGCACTTCATCAGTGTTGTTATGTATGCTGACGAATGCTTACAGTTAAACAATACAGCCTTAGCAATTTGGACTTAATGGGCTACAGGATTCCTGACTATATAAAAAGGATTTTCCCCCAAAAGGCAATTTCGCTGCAGTGGGAAGATTTATGAAAGGGTTAGATTTATTCCATTGCCTTATACCTGCAATCTCTGCTCACTTTATCTCTGTGGGCAATGAACCAGGAGACTGATTCAAATGCACCCTTAATATAATTACTGAATTCTCTTTTTCGTTTCTATAACCTTTTTCAAAATCAAACCCCCCTTGACTTTAAATTTGAACATTATGTATTTGGGTGGTTAATGTAATAAAAACACAAAATGGCAAGCTTAATTGCTTGCAAAGAAAGACTCAATGAAAAGGAGAATTGAA
The DNA here is from genome assembly GCA_028641955.1 of Protonibea diacanthus. Taxonomy (NCBI): domain Eukaryota; kingdom Metazoa; phylum Chordata; class Actinopteri; family Sciaenidae; genus Protonibea; species Protonibea diacanthus. Next base: position 14,128,950 of record CM053998.1, read on the forward strand.
CTCCACAGTGAGGCCAAATTAAATAAATAAATAAATAATAAAAAGGGGGGACAAAAGAAGAGGGGATTATGGAGGTTGGAATGAAAGATAAAATCATGCAGAAAAAGACAGAGTACAAAGATGACATTATCAATAGATTAGAATGACAGAGAAAGAAAGACAAAGAGAGCAGAAGAATGCAAAGCAGAATGTGAATACACCAGTATGGCCGTCGTCATGGTAGGAAAGATACTGGAGCCAGTTGCCATGCCAACAAGGGCCGGGCTGCAGCATCTCATGCAGTTGTCCACAGAAGGCCTAAAAGTGGCGAGTGACTTTCAAGAGAAACAAAACTTAGGAAGTGGACAGTTCCATGATGTTGGAAGAAAAGAAATGGATTTGTGTCAGTCTTCTCTCTCACCCCAACGTTCTTGGGCTGGCTGCAGTAGCTCATACATTTCAGGGAAATATAGCTGACACTTCAAGGTGGAACACTCCACATCGCTAAAGGGAAAATTATTAATGAAGGCAATGATGGGCTTCAGGCATTTCCAGGCAGGTAGTATGATGAGCAGAAATATGGGTTCTGCTTCAGCTCTTAAGTAGAAGAAGCCTCACATTGCTCCACTGGGTACATTTATGGGTAACCTTTTCTATTAAAACCCTTTGTATTAACATTATTTCATTGATACCCCATCACAAATACACACAGATGCACACACTTGATGTTTTTTGTTTCCTTTTTGTCTCTTTAGCTGAGGTTTTTCTTGCACATCATACGTGAAACCCCATTTCAAACAGAGCTGGGCTATTTCACAGCACAGCAGCACCAGACGTCTCCTACATTGTGTTTAACATTGTTGAAATATTTGTTTACAAGGTTCAGTGCCATTTAATTTTCTTGTGATCAGCTCTCTCTCTTCTCTTTAGCTCCTTCTGCTCGCTCGAACTCAGGAGCCCTTTTGTTTGAATATGCAGAGGACTTCTCTCTCGCTGGTATTTGTTCAGTTTGCCTAATTAGAGTTTGGCAAGATGAAAGCAAGCAGCAGGGCTTTTTGCTCAGCGGCTGAAACTAAACGAGATACTATTGTGTTTCTGGAAAAAAAAAAAAACTTGAGATTTGTTGTTTCCTTAATTTAGGGTTAAACTCCATTTTATGACATGGCTTCACCTTCGAAAGAGATGGATAGACAAAAGAATGACACAGTACATCATTTAAAAAAAAAAAAAAAAAATTTTTAGCTTTATTTGACAGAGACAGCTTGAAGAGTGACAGGAATGTGGGGAGAGAGAGATGGGGAATGACATGCGGGGAAGAGCCACAGGTCTGATTCGAACCCTGGCCTGCCGCAACGAGGACTGAGCCTTTGTACATGGGGCGGCTGCTCTACCGACTGAGCTAAACGACACCCCAGTACATCATTTTTGTGTCGTTTTCATATTAAGACTACTTCACTTTTGTCTGCCATTTCCTTTTCAACATTTGACATTTCCTATGAACTGAACACACCCACACCCACACACACAGTAAAAATGAATAAAAAAAAAAAAAAAAAAATCTCAGTGAAGGTTCATTTTAAGAATGCTCTTCAGTCTCTTTTCAACAATCACACAGACCTGGTTTAATGTGTTAAAAATTCAGTTTGTTAGCTCATCTGCCTGTCAAAACTATTATCTTGCTTTAAGGATAATTTGGACTGATTAACATTTAACCTTTTAACATACATTGTTTGCACAATTCTTCAGCTTTCTGGTGAGTCGGTTTTAGTAAACTCTTCAAAAACCATTTGATTCAGCATTATGCAGCAAAGAAACACAAAATGATGCTATTAAAGGCAAGGAAGATGCACCAGTTGGGAGTTTCCAATCTCAGTTAAATCTAGCCGCGTCTGATTCCCCACAAAGAGGATCCCAGCTTCAGAAAATAGGCTCATGAATTATGAATAGATTTGTTACACAATTTCCATTAATTTTGCCATAATTATCCAACTCTCTCTCAAATGACTGAACTTCCAGGAGCACTGCAGATTCCATGGTCTAATGGTGTTTACCCGGCCCAATGAGCTAAATGAAGTTAGTGCGTTGTCCCAGTTGGAAGACATTAATTTTCCATTATGGGATGTTGTTGTAGTTACCTGCTGAGACCCACCCCCTGACACAAGACAGGAAGTTGCCCTGTCAAAACCTCATGGGAAGCCACATTTCCAGGAAAAGTCATTACAATTTTATTTTTTTTCCTAACACAAAACTACAGTTCACTGCCGTGCTGTTAGTGGAGAGGAACAGGATGTGTGCTCCTAAATGGCGGCTGAAGGGAGAAAATTGTCAAAATGAAAAATTAAGCATCAACAAACGCTCAAGGCAAGGTGCTATTTTGTACTAATGTCCCTGTAGATTACTTTGCCTCTGAGTTGAGCTTCCATGGCTCAGAGGACCAGGGGATTTTGCTGTTGTTTTTACTTTATCTTACTGACATGGGTTTACTTTTGCAATAGCTGACAATGAAATTAAAAAAAATCATTTCCTGTGAGTTGGAGATGAGAATTTGTAATGTATGTAAGTAAAGATACTTGAGACATCACTTATAACTGAAAAAAATATTCATCTTTTTATTCCAGATTTCTTCCTTTTTAAACGTTTTAAACAAACTGAGACTTGAAATTCAGTATAAACGTACAATACATGACTGTACTAAGACAGATTACAAGAGAAAGAAGAGTGAGAGTTGAAGCAACGGTTAGAAATGATGCTATGTATGATGCTTGTATAGGTTTTGTGTGTTTGGAGGGTTGAGGTATTCTGATGGTTTTGTACATCAGAAAGGATGGTGGTTGCATGTGCTAATCGTTCACTTGAGGACTGCCTTCCTTCCTTCCATCAATGCTGCCGGTCTCTCCATCACATCTGACGTTGCAATTACAGCTTCCAACATCCCATGAAAAAAAAACTGTAAAGGACGACATGCATTTTGTTGCCCACTCCCACTTTCAGCTTCTCTAATGAGTGGTCTAGAAGTGGCAATCAGAGGCATTCATCCCATGAAATTGACTGTGGAAAGAGGGCGGATGGACCGGGGAATGGTTGTAGGATGCATCTGCGGTGCTGGCAGTTGAAGATTAGGAAGAAGAGAGGAAGGACAGATGGAGAGAGGACACCAGATCTCAGTAGGGACTAATGATTACTTTTGACCTCATAAATGAAAGGAAAATAGAGGTCAGACATAGAATTTATTGGTTCTCCCAAGATGAACCCAGCGTGGCTCTTCCAGGCTAGAGACTCAAAATATTTCCCGACTGGAAAAAAGACAAACAAGAAAAGGAAAGATGGTAGACAGTACAAGTTTATTTTAAATTTAGGAGATACACCCCAGGACATGAGGATGTTATGTTGGCTATATTACACATTTTTGTTTCTGTCATTCCTTTTGAAGGGGGGTTTGTATATGAACTAGTAAAACGCTGTAGCTCCTCTGAGCATATTTAGTCTGTCTTGTGTGGATTAGCATAAGTGAAGAAATCATCAACATCCCTTCTATTTGTTAGCTCTGATGGCTAAAAACTGAAATCAGTCCAAGTTCTCCTGCTCGACATATGGAGGTCCAATTTATTTATGAACTGTTTAATTAAGATGGAACAGCAACTGTTCAGATCTCTACCCCTCACCAATCTCCAAGACGCCCTGATTTATTTTTCCAGACATATCCCATGACATATTAGCTGTGTTTTAATGAACAAAATGTGAGTCAAAGTGATTCACTCAGCGTTATGCAGTTAATTAGGAGATGTGGGGGAGCATAATATCTCGATATGAGATATTTTCCTTTGTAAGACTTAACTATGATCTCCCCACGTACAGCATAGACAGTTATTATGACAATAAACAATACTCAGTCATTGCAATATGGGTAAGCTTTTATGGAATACAAACCGAAATCTTGCTTTGACATTTTTTTTTAAGTATGAAATGTGCATGTTGTATATCTTTCATTGTGGAGTATGTTGAGTTAATGCTTACATTAATTCTAAAAAGAACAAAGCAATGGCACGTAAGTTAGAGCCAAAATTAAGACTAAAGATGTTTTGGATTATCTGTCATGGCACTGGTTTGAATATTCTGTCTGCTTAGAATGTGCAAATGTAATTGTGTAGCGTGGCTCTGTCTAATTGTAACTTTGAATCGTAAATCACGTGATTTGACAGGCTTCCAAACAACTTAGTGCGTTGCTCCTGACAGATGATGGCTGTTGCTGCTGTGTAAAGTGGAAAGTGACCATAAAGATTTAATGCTTCACTCGCTCAGCTTAAGTGCCTCGTCTGGGGTCAACAGTTCCCCGTGGAATTTCCAAGGAAATCAAATGCATGCGTACACACATACGCATGCACAGACATTCAGAAAAGAATTCTCAGTTGCTTTAAAAGGACTATATTTTTTTATTCACCTATCTTGTGGATCTAGGGCTTTCTGCCAGAAATACACTAACCAAACCAAGATGATTTTCACCTGCCATATATCCAAGTGATCGAGTAAACACCAGTGTAATTATGACATTATTTAACACAGATGGAAAAATGTTGTATATTAGTACATGCATACTTGGCATACTGTACTGTACTTGTATTTTCAGAATGCCTGTCCACCTCCTGTATATTTCATAAGACATACAGACAGTGTGAAATGTCCTTACTGTATGCTTCATTGTTGCTGGAATACAGCTGTGCTTTTGGCAGCAAATTCAAGCTTTGTTGTTTTCACATTGTTACAGTTACTGGTTATTTAAGAAGCATACAGATTCGCGTTGCAGTGAATCCATAGGGCCGGGGTGCATGTTCTAAAGTCGTAGGTAAATGGATCCGTGATGCTATTGCAGTATATTTCTGTACTGAAGGTCTGTAGTACTTACTACTATAATATTTAATGGACTGTATTCAATACTGTAAAACTTGCAAATGTTGCAACCAACGTATTAGCCAGTGTCTCAAAGTAATCTTCAAATGTCTGTACTGTCCAGTACTCAACATGTGTAGGGCTGGATGGATGTGTGGATGTATGGATGTGTTTGAGTAAAGGCTTGTTTCAATCATTCATTTTTTACTCTAGCGTCGTGCTTCATAGAGAAAGGCAGCTGTGGTCAGCTTGAATTCATTTGTGAATTGTGTCCAGTGTTTTTGGAAGAGCTATAAAAACTAAAAGTCTGTAGAAATTCATGGAACCACTCTTGCAGCCATTCATTAATTCCTAACACTAACAGATCTTGCAGCCAAAACATGACTTCTTACACTGCTCACTATATTTACTACACCCAACTACATGGACTACATTAGCTAATGATGATGGACCAGCACAGACAGTTAACTACACATATTTTACTTTGCTCTAAATTTACCAGAATGCCACTAGATATTGTTTCAAACTATCTCATTACATTTAATTACATTTTCATACATTCATTCTTTTTGTATTTATTTATTTATTTTTTAAAAATATCTTTTGTTGAATTTTAGAAAAATGGCTCATGTTCCTAAATAACACTGTGAACATTCCCAGCAGTTGACTACTCTAGTAACATGCAATGAACCTAGATCTGATATTTAAAACAACTGTTTGGTATCCTATGTGCCCCATCATGCATCCATGCCTTTTCTTTTCTACAGTGTACTGTGTGTACTGTGTGTACAAAACACACTGCAGTCACCTGCAGACGGTGTGTTTATATTGTACAGACAACCCTTGAACAGAGACTCAATTTCTGTACTGACAAAAGCTTAACCTATTGACTAAAGAAGGACAGATGAATCAAAGCTTTTCTAGTCTTTGTTTAGCTATTTGAGTCAGTGCAAATGGAAGGTAATTGACAAGGCTCCATCTAATCATGCCTTTCTTCATGTTATGAGCGAGGCACAGTGTGTTCACTGTAACACTGTACACATACAGACTCAAAAGCGGGGAGAGTGATGGGATGATAGACTGGGACCTGGCGTTGCAGTCCCAGTTGCAGTCCTACATTGCCCACTGAACTACAGCTTATAGAAAGCTGAGAAAAACTCAACTTTATGCAAATGTCCATTAACGCAATGTGAGAAACAACCAGGCGAGAGCCAGTCACCTGCATTTTACTGCCCACAGAAACAGGAGCACAGAGGTGTTCATCGCTTCCGGCACAGATACAGGACTGATGAGTCTTTTCAGCTCGGCAACCCTTGTCGTATTAAACCCATACTATAACAGGCTCTTCTGGACTTAAACACTGTGAAAACTGTACAACAAGAAACAAACAACTTTGCCATGTGTAATATGGTGGCTGCATCAGACCACAACTGTCCCGTCTAGGGAGAGTATTTAAATTTATGACCTTAGTGCAACACAGACAGGTTCATGAGATGCTTTTTTCTTTGTGTCTGTGTGAACACAGCACAAGTCCTTTATTCTTTATTACAATCACAGTGAGATGCTGCTGTGCAACATTTTCACGCAATTTCACTTGATGTTAAAGTATAGAACATGTTTCTTTGAAACTGGGTGAAGCTCCATGTTAATAATTTAAAGCCCTGAAAAACACGGAAGCCTTTAACGTCAGCCTATAACTGTCGGCAAGATTTTAGAGGTCTTCTTAGCTCCTTACCTCCCACTACAGCATCTCTTCCTTTATCTCTCTCATAGAATAGATACCCTCAATGAATTATTAAAGCACTTTAAATCCCGCTACAGTGTCTATATTACTTAAGCTGTGCAAAGACACTATGCATTATAGATCAGCCTACTGAGATGAATATTATTCACATTCAATCAGAACCATTTTCTGACATCTTTTAAGCAGATGTTTTCACAAATTGCTCAGGTTTGTTTCTGAGGCCTCGGGGGCCATGCCTGCACTTTTTGGCAATGGGAGACGTACAGTGATGATTACACTGTGAGACTTTATCTGTGCTCAGGCCTAGTAAAAGCCAGTGATTTGTGGATGTGTCAAACGTTTTGGATATTGTGCAGTTTTATATCTCGTGCCAAGGGGTGCACCAAGCAATAAGCTGCACATAAAGCCATTTATTGTTCTTATTTTATACTTCATGACTTTTATACACTTGGATAGTTCTTGCTTTTTCGAAACGCTCGCTCCAACTAAAGTCATCAACAGCGGCGTCCTTAGAAATGTGTTTTTAATCACTGTTGTGTGGCTAAAATATTGGGATCAGCAAGTAAAGAAGAGGCTTTTGTGTCAGTATGCCATGTGCTTTCAGGAGGCACATTAAGTGTGGTGGCCATATGCTGGTGAAAGTCCTTGGAGGAGGATGCTATTTAACATGCCATCCCAGCACCACAGGGGGCTTGGGAAGAAAACACATTCTTTCTTCTTAGTCTGTGTCCATCTGATGAACGAGGGATAGAGGAAGTGAGAGGAAAAGAAGTGCGGGAAAGGCTGAAAGAGATAATGGTGATGACACCCATTTTTCTGTGTCCTTCCCTTCCAATTGTTTGCTTTTGCTGCTGTCCTGAGACCCAACACATCTGTTCGTGTTGTGTGTTTGTGTGTGGGGTGATAAAGCTCATCATAATCTGTGGACATTGTGACAGATTAATGTCTTACAAGGTCATTCAAGAACACGCTATACCTGTATACCTTTTTTTTTTTTTTCACACATAGTCCTTACCTGATCTGCCTGGCCAAGTAAGTATGTTGCAACAACTTGAGGTCAAAAGGCACTGAACATCGTAATCAGTCTTCCTGCAGATGTGGTCAGTGAACTGATGAAACTTGCCACAAATCAAAGTATTCAAGATTATTTTTTAATTAATTAATTTAGCTAAACACCACCAAACACCAAGTATCAGTGTGGTATATCTGTGAACTAATTGACATGGATATGACTGCAGTTGACATTGCCTGTCTTTGTCTTTATCATGCAGCATCTGGAAGGACTCTGGCGTTAGAGCCACCAACAGTCATTTGAGTGAAATCAGTAGTTTGCAAAACAATAGTGCCTTGTGTTCATCAAACCAGAAAGCCGAGCAGAAGAAAGTGGCAGATGAGGAAGAAGAGAGCAGGAGGCAGCTGCAGCTGGCTGATGGAGGGCTGGATGTGTAGACAGGGAGCAGAGAAAAAATGGAAAAACAGGGGGGGAGAGGAGTGGGCCAGATAATACGTAAGCATGTCTCCTCCTAATGGCAGAATTATGACCCTGCTCCATCTGCCACTCAATCATAACCAGCCAATCGGAGCTGTTCTCCAATCGGCACTGGTTCCGTTAGGCACTCCCATCTGTACTCGCCACAGAATTAAGGTTGTAATCAAATGCTCAGATGTCAAGGAGATGTGGAGACTCATAGCCAGGGATTGGATTTTGTCACGTTCCCAGTATGTGCGGCAAGTGACGTTGCTTGTGGCTGTGTTAATTTGATTTGTGCTCCAATATTGATGCAGAATGGAAGTTTAAGAGAGATCAAGCTTTTCCTTATGCCTGTTGTATTAAGACGTCTTAGAGTAATCAGTAATTTAAATTTTGAGTCATGCCGTCTCTTCACTCTCTCCAACCACTTGCTAGTGAAAGCCATCACATCCTAATCAGAGTCTGGCATGTTAAGAGTCCTATACTTCTGCCAAGACAACAAAATGTGTGTGCCTGGCTTTGTGTGTTTGTGTGTTCTGTTTTGGGAGAAATGTGTGAAAAGAAAAGTTTGGCATTTTGCACGGATGAGGTCCCAACTTTCTAATTTCCTGATACGATACCTTGGAATGACTTTCTCCTCTTGATTGATTTTTTTGGGCTTTTCTTGGCCACTGTGCTGCACACCTGTCTGTAAATCTGTGGTTAACACTGGCTGTGAAGATGCCATTTGACATCTTTTCCTCTGTGCGGCTTTTCTTACCATCTCTCCTTTCACCTTTTCATGTCTTCCTCCACCATAAAATTGTGCCACTGTCTTCTGCCTGCCTGAGCTGGATGAGGCCGGGGTGGGGTTGGGGGGGTATTTGAATGATTTGGTATGCAGCGACAGCACCGTTCTGTTTCATTGCGGGAGCCTTCGCCTTATCTCCTTAATGGATTATGAGCAAGGGAACAAAAACAGAGGGAGGCAGAGTGAGAATGATTGGACTCCCTGCAAAGGGCCGGCAGGAAACGGACTGCAGCCAGATAAATAAAACACTCTGCCTGTACATTTCCTCTGCTCCTGAATCACAGATGTTATTAAGGAAGAGGACAATAGGAACAGCTTGTAGTCAAGAGTCATTTTAGTTCTGTAGTCTTTGCATTCTGATTCACTTGCTTGCCAGTGGTGGTGGTATGTGTAAGCTAGTCTCTTAGGCTGCGGTTGTGTGTTAATTTGTTTTCTGAGACATTAGATACTATCTTTTTCTTGTTTCTTGAAAAAGCAGGGAACAACTGAATATTTAAGTAACCTTAGCTGTCTCAGTTAGCCAGTACATGGTCTAAATGTCGATGCACGGACATCACAGAGACAAACCTGTTTGCTGCTTTAAAGGCTGTCTCTTCTTTCTGTCGCTGCTAGGTCAGTATAAAAAAATCAGTATTAAAGTAAAATCAGTATTTTAACCCATCCTTGATTCAAGAGGGTAAGTTAAAGGCTGTTCTGAGTCATCGTAGCTCTTCTTGCGAATTGCCATTCTTACAGTGCTGCACATTGTCCACATTAACCGACCTGTTGATTTGATCACACTCAGCTGCAGAAGATAGTGTGTGTTTGTTTGGAAAAGTTGGTCATATTATCTTCAAATCAAAACTGTGAAACTCAAACATCAAGACTATTACGTTTGATGTCTTTAATATCTATTTCTGCTGAATATTCATAAATTACAGCCATCAGTTATAGAGTCTTCTTGAATCTAAAGGGTCTTTTAGGTAGCAAATAGCTTGCTTTGTCTGTCCCATGTTCACACTTTGATAAGTAAAGCACAACACTCCAAGGCTGCAGCACTGTACTTCCTTGATGTGGGGTTATTTAGATTGAGCTGTGTGCTCATGGTGCCCAGAGTCCTATGTTTGAAATGGTATTGATCAAGAAAAGACAGGTTGGCCTGAAAAGATTTGACCTTTTGGGGTTTTTAGTCCAACAGACATAATGTTGTTGATATTCTGTGCTGCCTGGGGTTAAATCCAATTTGCTTTAGCTATTCAGTTTATTTGGGAATAAACCTTGCTTTAGGCTATAGTTAAGACCATGTTTCATTTTTCTTCAGGTTCTCTTTCTCTGTTTTGAGGTTTGCTTCCAAGAATAGCGTCTTTCTACAGGAGACGCTGAATGTTTACTCTTTCCAGCAAAGATCATTTTCCCTCGAGTTAGGCATTTCTTCCCCGATGATTGCTGTGTTGTAGCCCTCTCTTTTTATGAAGGCCTGATGAAGAAAACTATTTTAAACCACAAAAGCTATTGTTGTGTATGTCATTGTGTAAACACTCCTGCTGTAGTAGTATTTAAGATTTTTTATCTCATTTTATTATTATTGTTATTTTCATATTCTCGTGACTAGATTGGACTCAGACAGTAGAGATGTTGAGGTCCTTCTATTGTGTTTTTACTGTGCTTTCTATTTCTCTAGAGGTGATTGTGCTTCTACTGGGTTGGCTAAAGTTGCCTTAAAGTTGCCAGACATTGGAGGTATTTTGGTGATGACAATTGTGCCATTTCTTTGTCATCATCAGGACATCAGGATCATTTCCAAAGATTTCCTAAAAGTGTTTTGTTTGTTCATAATATTGTGGATGTTTTTTTTTGCATGTATGGATTATCACTCTATGTGAAATGATTTGCTCAATTCTGTGGCCTCAAGTTACTTTACTACTATTGTTTAACATGAACAGTAGGACCTCATTGTGGTTATATTTCTTGGAAATCAATGGATCAGCAATTTGGCGAGATGTGTGCACTAAGCCTTCAGTAAGCTACATAAATATTTTGTGCTGCTGTTGTGATGATGTGTATGCTCTCATCTGTGTTGGAACAATCTTTGGCTTTGGGTTTTTACAGGAAACACAAAACATTTTATCCTGTGATGTGTTTCCAGGTTTATCCCTGACCTTCTCTGTGTGAGAGCTCAGATTCTTTTCTTATGATTTGAGTACAGTAGGAAACAAGGAATTCAGTTCAAGCCTTTTCTGCCAAACAGTTCTCTGTGTGTTCCATAAGTACTCCAGAGGAAAAAAAAGCATTTGTGAGAGCAATAGCCTTCGGGGGTTGCGCCAAATGAAAATGCTTTTTTTTCTAAACCCCCCACACCTCACTCAAGAAGTGTTTGCTTGTTTTCTGTTACTATTCGCTCTCTCTCTCTCTCTCTATCTCTCTTTCTCGTTTTTTACCTTTGATTTGAACTCTGACATCCAAGTCTGCCCCAGGATGTCTGTCACAAACTGCAGTCCAACGTTGTGACAATGCTTTTTTTCTTCCCGTGCCTTTTATGACCTTCTTTTCTTCCTCTTTCTGTTCTTTTTTTCTGTTTTTTCCCTTTCAAGGTCTGGCGCACCTGACGTTAAACGACCAAGGTATGGGTTCATTCCTTTTTATTTTGGTTCTGTTTTTTTAGAGGAATTGACTCAGCCTCTTTGCCCCCAAACCCTCGAAACTGCCGCTTTTCCTCACAATTTCCTCCTCTGCTTTTTACCTTCTCTTGGTGCCATGTCCCTCCATTTCCCAAATCCTCCCTTGGCTTTTGAACCCTCTGCAACATCCTCCCCTGTTGCTACCCCTTTTTTTCCTCTCCTTCCACATCTCCTCATTTTTTTCTTTTTTGTTGTGACTCCTGCTACTCCTCCCTCTCCCTGCCGCCATGTCTTTGTGCTTTTCTGTGACCTCCACCTGTGTGTGTCCCACTCCCTTGTCCTGTCCTATGGCTCACGTCCTGGACCTTCACCTCTGACCACCTTTGACCCCGACGACCTGACCCAGGGGCTGAAGGTAACACTTTTCTGCTATCCCTTCTGCTTGGGTTTAAACAAACAAAAACAGAGAGAAAAAATGCTGATTCTATTGGAAATGTGTTTTCTGGTCAAAGTTACGCAACAAAATGTGTCCAGACCCCCATTCACTTAACACTTCAAGGTGAAAGTGTTGTTGAATGTGCAGAGTTTCTCATCACCACTCTGCTGACATTCCCATTGTTTGGCATTCAGATTTTAAAGGGCTACAGTTCAAGTTCTGATTTAACCTGAAACGATGTGTTAGACTTCCTTTTTTATCAGAAAATGTCTGCTGTTGTTTTGATGTTGCTATGAACACTGGATGTTATTCCTGATGCTATTTTGTCTAAATATACCGAACAATTTCATCTTACACCACAGCTGTTCTCTGCCACACCACACTTCTCTCTATCCCTCACACACGTCATTCACTTCTTCTTTTGCCCTATTCTTCAAAAACTGATTAAATCATGACCTACAGATTTTTAATGTGAACATTTGATGTCAGTTTGTGTACTCTTGCAGCCCAAATGCATTTTAAACTACACACCAAGCTCCAGACCATTACTATCCCTCACAGTTATGTTCTCCTCATTCACTGACCTTTCTCTGCCTCTGGCCTCCCAGTGAGGACTGACCACAGAAAAAAGTGTTAAAGCAAAGTTCACGAGAGAGAAAGGAAGTGGACAAGCGCGGTAGCCAGTGAATGTTCTGACCTTTACTGGTGTGGCAAGAGCTTCCCCTCTTCTATCATCACAGTCTGTGATTCACGCAACCCCCTCTGCCATAACTCAGCCCTTCACTCTGCTTTACTGATTAGAGTTGTTTCCCCATCATCTAAAGATACTGAACACTTGGAGGAAAGCTCAGGTTTCACTGGCAATTTCAGAAATTTAATCATCTTGGTTTCCTAAAACCACTGTGACTTCTAATGAACCCTGTCTATGGGCTGAAATATGTACCACCAGAAACTGAATTTGAATTTGAATCCTTTATATTTGAATTTGAATTGCTTAACTTGAATAATTGCATTACAAATTGAATTTGAATCACATAATTTGAATTTGCACATATTTCAGCCCATACCTGTCACCTTCAGCTGTTTGTCACCTTACCCAATGTATGCTGTGAGAACTGGCATGAACCAATCTTTTATTAATTGTTGAATTTTTAGCTTTATAGAAAGTGGAGGGAAACATATAAAGGAGTTTATATTTCAACATCATATCAGTACTCATTGTAAGTTATGTAGAAAACTGAGAATAACTAAAGAAATTGGATAAAAGCAACAGCAGAATCAAAGTCAATTGTGGTGTCTATCATTAGACTCGAAGCTCCTTGTGTTAAATTATTTGCAGTGAGTATAAATTTGCACTTTAAAAAAAAGTTTCATAGCTGTCAGTTTCACCGCTGCAGGTGAAATGGTGCCCAGATTACTAACCAGACAATTTTTGTGCATAAGTACCCAGAAGTCTCTGTGATTCATTTGTTTAAAGTCCAAAGAAATCAAAGACAAAGCCAGATCTCAGAAAGCAACGTCTCTAGCTATGACACTTCACTTCTGACATTTCTTTTGCAAGGTTATGAATATACAGTCCATAAAGTGTACATCATCATGACCTATGCATCACTTAGGTATGTCTTTTTTCTTTGGATAATGGTACTTGCCACTAACATGTTTACATTAATGCTGATCGATTAATGCTGATCGTTTACATTAAAGATTGATCTTACCTTCAAGGTGATATAGTAAACAAATGAAAGAAGCTTTTAAACATTATACAGTATATCACAAAAGTATGGCTTTACTTACACTAATGAACATACAGTATTTGTCAATTAATTCATGAGTCTGTTAATAAACACATTAATATAGAGCCAAGTAAATGCTGTATGTTTCAAACCAAAATGCCACATGTGACAGGTGCATTTTCCAGCACCTCAAATTTAACATCATTATGAATTTAATTAGTTTACAGAACAAGTTTGTCACCTTGAGCTAAATATTTTTTTAGAATCACTATAGTAATATAAATATATATAAAGGGGATGATGAAGAGAAGATGAAATGGTGTAGCCCTAAGCAGTTATTTTTCAGGGGCACTGTGATGATATCGGTGCCAATCCAAAACTGTGAACTTGAATTACTTCCTGGTACAATGAGGACAGTTTGTTAGTGATTGATTTGTGTTAAATTATGAAAATTAAGATTACCTATGTTAGAATACCATTTAATGCACTGTTTCAAAGAAACACACTCATGTTAAATCTTTCTGGGCCATTTATGCATATTTTAAACACGAGCTCTGCTCCAAAGCTCATCCCAGGAGAAAACTTGTGTAAAAGGGTTTCTTTTCAATTGCACAATAACCACATTTTAACTATCATTGAGCAAGATGTTTACCAGCTTATTGCTTCGATACAGCTCAACACAAAGGTAGAATATATTTTTTAATCCCTGGCAGACATTTGCTGCCACCAACAGATGAATCATAACTATAATCCCTTCATCTTTATGCAGCCTCTACTCTGCCTCCATACAGCATCTTCCACAACCTGCTGCCATTTAACCCTGATCCCTATCTCTCGTCCATCCTAAGCTGGCTGATTATTTGCTTCAGCCCCTCCCTTGTAGCAACATAGCATATACCAAGTTAATATAATATACAAAAATAATGGTAAATCTGACATCCGTGCACATCCATCATCTCCCCTGAGACATACCCTGATCACAACATCAGACATCCAGGTTCTGATCCACCATGTCCAGGGCATAGCTATGCATTCCTTGTCAACTCAGGCACCCCCAAAAGCAGTGGGATTTAAACTTGAAAGGTGGCTGAAACGGAAAATACCACGACTTTTTTTTTTTTTTAAATTAATATTATTAAATTAATTTATTAATTTTGTTCCTCATCAGGGCTAACCCACGCTAGTTCAATAGCTACATATAGAAAATAAAATTCACAAGGTAAATAACCTAAGGGATAGATGCCATATTATCAAGGTGAAGTAGCTGATTATGCTTGTTTCATCAAACAATGCCTAGCCAGCCATTTATATAGATTGCCCTGTAGCCAGAATTAATAGTGTTTGTTCCCAAAGGACAGGCCAAAAACATCTTAAAAGAGAAAAATCAATACACCTATTTGGCAAAGGCAAGAGCGTGTGACATGTTAGAGAATTAGATGATTTTTACTTGTTGATTTGGCCATGTCTCAGCTTCCCAGCCATCAACCTTCCGAAGGAAAAAAAAAAACAGTGTTTGTGCGGACATGTGTGTGTTAGGGTAGTCATGTTTTCAATAAAAGAAAATGTTTCGGTCAGTGTGAACAATCAGGTGCCTCAGCCATCACATAACCAGGCTAAGAAAATCAATGTCAGTCTTCTCAAACCCAAGGCTGTCCTTCACAGTTGTAGGAAGGACAAACCCCAGGCTTCAGTAACTGCTGATCTCTATCTGCCTGCCTGTAAGACTGCTGCCAGCCCCACACATTTGGCCACATGTTTAGAACAGATTTCATTTAACAATAAAAAGGTGTTTATCATTTAAGAGGAGCTTTGACAGATGCATTTTTGAGCAATAATTAGGTATTTGAAATTAATTATTTTTTCTTTTTTGTTTTGGATAAATATCACCCTAAATGTTTACATCTAAAGACCAAATTATACAATAATATTTCAATCATGTGAGACAATTGAGTGAAGTAAAGATAATGTGCTTTTTATAACAAACGATACGTGATGATTAAGTCTTGACAAAAGTCTTTGGAGCTTAGACATTACAGAGATTTCTGTGATCGAGGGGCATTGGCCATGAGAAGCATCAAGATAAATCCCCTGATGGAGTCCATATGCTGGTGGTGGCTGATGACTCTGCTGAGGCCGATGAAATGATGAAACTGAATCAGCGAAAACTGGGTGTGAATAGCGAGGTGAAGGGGAACACATAACAACAGTATGAACATCATGCTTAAAAAGACAGCAACAAGATAATAGGCTAACACTGCAGGTGTGTCGTTGTGCTATTGGGTGTACATTACCAGTTGATGGGACCAGCTGATATCACAGTTGACAGTCCCAAATAATGACAGCAATTAGTGTGAGCATGCACTAGAGGAGTTAATGACAGTATGGAAAGAGAACTATAGGCATATGAAGTATAGGCCCAAGCATCCTGTCAGTCCTCCTGACTGAACTATCACTAGAGCTTCATTTATACACATTTAATTAATCTTGAAATACCATTTTGTCAACTATCCTCATATCATCGGTGGTATAATAAATAGAAATTCTTTTTGAAACAAAAACTTGCTTTAAACAATTTTTTTTTTTTTAAATCATGATATATTATTCATGATACATTTTTACAACATTCACAAAAAGTGGAAAGTTAATTATTTTGCAGGGCTACAGTTTTCATCATGTACTAGATCATGTTTGATGTTGTCTTTCCACTCCTGCAATGACACTATCTCAAGCTGTGAATATTACTTTGGTCACCATGCAACTTTATGCATAAAATTTACCATTAACAGTAAACATTAACAATTAACAATCCAGTGTCCATGTGATTGTCCGTCTCATGAAACTCAATTTACAGTATTCACAACTCCATATTTTTGCACAATTTCTACTGTATATAAATATAGATGTAGCTTTTCCCAACCATCTCCAGGGTATTCACGTGTGGCTGTAAATAGCTCCCCTCAAGGTGTTTTAGCTTTAACAAACTAATTAAGGTGCCCTTAAATAAATACATCTGCTGTCTCCATAAATAGAACAAAATGTGCAAGTTAATGGCTCTAAAACACCAACATTTCCAGCCCCTTGGCTGTGGAATTGCAGACGCTTTTGCCCATGGACCATTTGGTTTCTATTTGAATCCTGTTCCCCTGCCACCACCTCCTCTTTTTAAGAGGCCAACAAGATGCATACTGGGAATCAAATTAACCAGGCCCTGGGAGATTGTCTCTTGGCAGGTTTAATGTAGATCTCCTTGGAGATACTGGGGGGAAAATGAAGGGAATATCCAGCCTGATCTGTATCTAACCTCGAATGTAATGGACTAGGTCCAGGTCAAGATACCCATCTCTGTCTGAGCTTACGGAGGGCAATTTTTGAGTCCATGTGCTACTGTGTTCCATGTAGTGCAGCGGAGGAATTCATACTTCATAATTTATTCTTTTTATGTATTTTATTGATAAATTTAGATTTATACTTCCCTTTAATTAAAAAGTTGATGTTAGCCTTTTTGTATTGTTTTCTTCTTTTATGATGAATGTGAGACCAGAACAGCCAAACAATCCCATCAGGTTTGCAAATTATTACTCTGACATGTCTTTTTTCTAAGCACTTCACTCAATTGATTTATATGGCATTGTAATCAGAACTGACACAAGTCTGCATGACTTTACTGTTATTATGGATTATTTAGGCTTTAGATTCTAAAGGCAAATTAAGATACTTTTGTAAATTTCTAGACACCAAATACCAAATATTGTTTAGAGATTCTTCCAAAACAAAATACAAAAAAAGATTGAAAAAAACAAAACAAACACAACATCTCTGTTGGTGTTTTACATATACATTTTCATCACTAGTTCTAGTCATGCATATCTTGACAGATAGAGATGATAGTCTCAAACAACAGAAGTTAGAAGAGGTTCTCACATAAAAATCACTACTACTCAGTTTGCTAAATGGGCTAAATTGCAAATTTTTTATTATCATCTTCATGCATTGCACTTAGGCATGTTCATGCATTCCTGAGAGCAGCCTATTTGCCCACTGCCCTTTTTTATTTCCAACGGGAGTCTCTTCAGACCTCTGCATATACACACATATACACATACACAAAAGGAAACTATACACACACGTACACAAGCACACATACCAACAGCCACCCACACCGAGTGAAATAACTCATTAAATTGGCTATGGCTTGACATGTTGGCAGGAATAAAAAAAAAAAAAAAGATACCTGCACTTTTCAAAACAAACAGGGTTTTATTAAAAAAAATGACACAATAGTGGGGATAATAGCATAAATACAAATCCCGCAGTTGGTTCAATATTAAAACTGCTGAAGAAAAAAAATGTGCTAGAGGCTTGGCATTAAGGCAGCAATAAATTAATTGTTGCAGTGATATTATGGACAAATTGCCAGTAATTCAAGACAACTATATATATATATATATATATATATATATATATATATATATATATATAGTTGTGGTGTTAGGCCTTGCTCGAGTGCACCTCAGTAGTGGTAATGACAGAGGGTCAAACACTGCCTTTCCCAATCCAGATTCATCCTGGGTTAGGGGATTGTGCAGATGATTGAACCTTTAGGCCTCCATAGTCACTTCTATAGAAATGTTTTGGTTCTAAAATGATGCATTCACCAAACTATGTGTTTAAATATAAATAGCACAGAACTATAATACAGTAGGTAGAAGTTTGGTTGATAAATAACTACTTTGTGACCTAAGACCACTGAAGCCACTGAGCTCATCATATTAAGGGAAATGTTCTCTTTTTGAGGATCACCTCTGTGGTGCTCTTAGTCATGAGAGAATGTTAGTAAATTTCAGCATTCTTCATTCATATGCTTCCAAAGTTCTTTCAGGCGTTTAGTAGTGGCGCATGCCAAGCAATGTTGGTTTTCTTTCAGCAACAGGGTTGAGTTCCTTGGAGGCCCTACCAACTAAGGCTGTGATGCAGCATGATTTAATCTAATGTGATAATTGAAGTGATTCAATAAGACTAATCCTAGAGTGAGTAAATTTAGATTTAAACTTAATCCTCCCTTTTGAAATCTAAGACTATTTACTTAAAACTGATCATGAATAAATATGAATAAAACTGTCCCTGGCCACAAATGCTGTTTATGCTGCTATATAGTGTATATTAATTTAGGCAAAGAATATATCATTGCTTTACTCTGTAACAGCATTAAACTAATTATGACTCACAAACCAGAATTGGTTTTGCCAACATGTTCATGGCTCAGCAATCTTGTAGTTTAATAATGTATTTCTCTTTGGACAGCCAGAGGATGCTGTTTTTACTCAGCAGAAGTTTTTCATACTTCATACTGTCATACTGTCATCTTAAAACAGTTGTAATTACCTTCTAAACTTTTCAAACTATCGGTTGAAACTTCTAACATCTTATTAAGCTAACCTCAATATATCTTCAATTAACATTTTGGCAAATTAAGAGCAAAATAATTAATATTCTAATGTAGGTTTAAATGTAATTTATATTTGATCTTAAACAAGGTTCACAGCGATAAAAAATTATCCACACAGCATGAGTTAAAAATGTCATCCTTATTGTGCATCTCAAGGGAAGATTATTTAGAATTTTTCAGTGACCTCCTCTACCCTGTTCAGCAGCCTGGGCATGGTGGGCTGTCTGGCTTGAAGCCTGCGAGGCTACTGCAGAGACATTAGGCCAGGATGACAGAAGTCCTCACACAGGCAGCAATTTCTCCTGACACAGCAGCAGGTTAAAATGGATGGAGCTCTACAGCAGCCTGAATCTGCTGCACACAGTCCTCATAGCCGTATAGAAAAAAATAAAAAAATAAAAATCTGGGATGAGTAGATCTGTGGCTATGGGGCTGTGGCTGCAGAGTATCAATGCTACTGTACCATTATCAGAATTTCCGTTTTTTCCACTCCCTGAAACTCTCCAAAGTTATAAAACGCAAAATATATACAAAAACATGCAAAGCTCAAAATGTAGAAACAAAGACACAAAAAAAACACTAAGAAACCAAAATAGTGATACTAATTTTCTAGTTTCACAAAGCAGATGTGACAGAGGATATGGCCAATATGTGATGTACTGTGTGCTCTTACAGTCCTTACACACATGTACATTACGTACATGTACTTCACAATACTGAAGCAATCTATTTAACACTAAAATGCAGTCAAATTAACACTATCCATCAAATAATATTAGACATATCAGAATCCATAGTTGAGGTCAATGACATATGAGTTAATCCCTGTTAATGGCATAATCACAATCATTAGGCTAATGCTGATCGACAGGGCTGGACTGAGGCTACCCTGCATGACCTTCAGTGGGTCCCTTGGGTAAAGCAGTGTGGGGTGTGTGACAGTCCCAGTCCCTCTTCCCCCCTCTCTGAGATTGATTGGAGGCCTGCATTGTGTTTCCCAGGCTAGTCACGCATCGTTATTGGCAAGCTCACTTAGAGAAACTGACAGGACGCATCATACACACAGCGAAGTCAGCGAAGGGAATCGACACACTCTGCTGTTCACCCATAGGCACACGCAACAATGAACAAACGTATTATAGGCATTCTCCTTTAGACTACACTCTACACTCTACATGTGTGGCAAGCTGCTGACTAATAACAAAATTCAATCCAAGGACTTATCAGTTAAAGAATATTATATGTTTATTCCAGACACATTCAAAGATAAAAGGTCCATAGCATATTAGATAAAATAGTATCATGTGTTTGACTTTTCAGTGAAGACTAAAATGTCTCAGGCAAACATACTCTATGGACCATACAGGAGTGTGGAATGACGTGTGTTAGAATTGTAGAGAAATTTATTACAGTTTGACAGAGCAGCGCAAAACAAAGAGGATCAGAAAACAGAGATGCTCTCATCTATTAGTGAAGGTTTGCAGGAAAAATGTAACAATGTTGGAGCAACAAAACATCTGCAAGTTTAAATGACACAAAAACTTCAAGCAATTAGAAAACTATGTGGAATGAGAGATGAGAGAAAAAATGAGAAAGAAAAAAAAACTGATCTAGAAAATCCAAAAATATTTGACTGGTATTATATTATATGTAATATTTTTATTTCGGCCCAGCTTTGCAGAATCTAGGGAGTCCAACTCTGACTGAGACCTAATTTATTTTACCAGAATGCATATGAGCTTGTTGCAGTTAGAGTTAACTCCTTTTTAATGTCATACTTAGGCTATTTTGCAGTGCCAACAATGAAAGAAAATCAAAATAACTATCTTTTACAGCTGACAAATACAGAATTATTTTTATAATAAACTGTGTCTCAGACTTTCACTGAGGGCAGTTACATTTTCTGAGGCTAATTTCATCTTCACTTGATTAATGTTAATTTTCAGTGAGTCAATCTGACAAGCCTTTGTCACAGAAATTGCGTGTAAGGTTTGTGTACATTATGTGCTACATTATGTTTCACGTGATGTGATTTAGTAAAAATAAATAAATAGTAAAAAATTGCATTCAAATAAAATGAAACCCCACTTTATCTAGCCCGAGACAATTAAGAGACACTTTTTTGGCCTAGGTTTTGAATGCTATTGAAAGGACAAACAAAACATAGTTCAATCATTGTAGTCCTGTAAGCATTGCAATTGAAATAAGTACTTACCACTACTATTACTACTTTAAATCTGTTACATATGAACACCGCAAGAGATGAAAATAACAGGTGTAAATGGGGGCATATATAAGACAGTGAGTTTCATGAGCGAGTACAGATAGGGAAGAGCGGAGTGTGTTTTTTGTCTTTAATTTTTCCACACACTTCCATTTTTGGTGAGACGTAGATGAGGCTTGTTGTTAGGTTAATCTATTAACTGACTGAACCAACAGAATACTAAATGACATGCCCAAGCCAAGTGGGTTCACCTTTGCTTTACATGGTCTGTTCTTGCAACACATCCATTGTCCTCTAATTTAACACAGGAGTAGTACAAAGAATGTGCGGGGAGAAAAAAAAAAACGTTCTGTTTATTATGAAACTGCGGTGGGTTACACTCTTTAGAATTATCAGAAAATGATACTTGTATAATAATCAGGAGTGAGGTCGAGCCACAAGCTTAACTTGGCCCCGGTATTTGAGCTGAAATTATATCACCGCAACCATTTTAACAAACTTTTATCATCCAGCAGTTTATAGCTAATATCATGCTTTCCACATTTTCAGTGGGCCCCTCTCCATCACAGGGTGAGTGAAATGGATGGCTATTTTAAAATGTCCGGCCACATGACCAATTTTGTCTATGGTTGCCTAGAAACAAGGGGTGGCTCAACTTCCATAAAGGCAAAGATCACCCTGCTCTCCCAAGGTAAAAATAAAATAAAATAAAATATAAAGTGAAATCTTCTCTCGAAAAACTGTCTGGACAGTGAGGACATGAATGACATGAAAGAATTTCAGGTAGGCCTTGTTAAATCAAGCATGAAGCACGATTTAGTGATTTGTAATTTACAAAACCATTTTGGTGAATAAAATTGGTGTAAAAAATGGCAAAGAACATCTTTCCCATGTTCAAAATTGGAAGCCAATACAATATAATTGTCAAGTGACTGGTATGCTTACTGTATCAAAAAATGGAGTGAACTTCACTCACAAGCAAAAGCCTATTAACCACAGATGGCAATTATCCATGTAATCATTTCACTGAAGTAGGGAGAAGGAACAAACTAAGCTGATACTTTAGTGTCTTAAACATTTGCATCTTAATATCTCAAACATGAAAAGTATTTGAATGATGAAACACAATCTTGCTGTATGAGAAATACAGAAAATGTGGAGAAACTAGTGCTATCCAATCAGTGAATTATAAACAACTGTGGAGTATTTCTTGCTGAAGCTGGACTCCTGCCCACTTCTTCTTGTTCACTGACACTGGGGTCAGGAGTAAATCCTTGCCATTAAATTAAACATCGTCTGTGGATAAATCTTCCAGCAATGCACCCTGCTCCTGAGATTTGCAGTTACTGGACAGCTAGGTTAATATCCTAAGTTAACATCAGTTAGGACCAATCTAACTGTATGTATATATATATATATATATGAATTCATTTAAAATAACGAACTGAAATACTTTTTTACTAATTTATTAATTCTTCTTATTAATAATAACAATAATAATAATAATAATAGTTGTCAGGGTTATGCGCTGGGGATGTTTACCTAATGGATATAAACTTAACTCATGCTCTTATTGACTTGAGGATGAAACGTGGATATATTGTTTAGTAGCCATCTTCAAGTTGTGCATGAAACCAAAACAAATTAAAATACTATGAATGTCTGATAAGGGTGGATAATTTCAGGCAGTGACTGATTCACATTTGCCAAGGAAACCAAATATATTGATAACTACTTGTCCATTGATGGATAGAGGTCATTAATGTCTTGAATACACCATGGTTTAGGCTCAGTCGGAAATATATTATAGTCAATATATATATATATATACTCAGTTCTATGTAACCCCCCCCCCGCCCCCCCATTTTTTTTAATTGCCTGACCCTTTGCCCCCAATGTTTTTTATATCAAGATTCAATGGTGTGACCCCATTATACTATCTCCTTTAAAAAAAAAAAAAACAAAAAAAAAACTTGTAGCCCTTATTTAGAAGGAACCTAATTGAATTTGGCCCATGGGGCATTAATCTTGGGGCTGTGTGGTCGGAGGCTGGAAATTGGATCCAGGTCAGGTTTTTACATGTTGTAATTAAGGTCACCAGGGGCAAGAGAGGGAGAGGTAGGGAAATGTAATAGGGGAGGAGCTCATAAGATGGAGTAGATGAAGGAAGGACTAAAGGAGAGGTGTGGAAGTGGGAGAGTTGAGTAAGGCTGGTCAGATGAGCCCTAAAAGCAAATACAGAGTAATAGCAGACATGGAAGAATAGGAAAATATGAGAGTAAAGGAAGAGAGAGGAGAGAGAGCAATGGTATATTTACAGACCAGGTGAAAAAGTGTGAGCTGGGAGAACTTGCTGAACGAGGGATGATGAATGGAAATAGGATGACTGTAACATATTTTCACTGGGTATTGGCTGACCAAAGGCATTTTGCTGTTACAAGCAAGGTCCAGTGATTACATAGGCTTTCAAATGTGAGAAAATACAACTCCTCTCTTCCTTTGCTTTCCTCTTTCTGCTTGCATCCTTCTGTTTCCATCTTATTCTTGTCATCTTTTCCTTTTTCTCTATCTCTCTGTGTTTCTGGCTGTCTTCCTTTCTCCTTTCTTGTCTGCTCCCCAGAGAGACAAAATCAGGCAGTGAGGGGAAACTGATGAAGACAGGGATATGTGGAAATAGAGAAGCGGACAGGGAAGGAGGGGGAATGGAGAGATGAGGCCCATCAGGAGATGAGTGTAACAGGAGTAGAATGATAATGACCAGTGAGCCTTTGCTTTCCACTGCTCTGTCTCTCCACAGTTGTAGTGTCACAGGGAAAAATCCGCAGAGCATGCATGTACTGTAACGTCTAATCTAGTCCCTGCCTACACATTGCCTCTATACTCTCCTACTCAGTTTAACAATACAGAAGCTGCTATAAAACCCTAGAGGGACCAGGAACTTCCAACAATTACCACAGGGAACATCAAAGGGATCGCACACTCATAGAATTAATCACCCTCTTCTATGACACACATACACTCATACACACTTACTAAGATGAAGCAGTCTTGCTTCATATCTTATTTCTACAGTCTTAGCATTGTTCTATTGCATAAAGCTCATGAATACTCACTCTGTGATAAAAGCATTTCAGGCGACGAGTTTAGAGAGCCAAGAGTTAAAACCACGCTCTAGTACCACACTCCCTCTAATGTTCTCTAAGCATTTAAATGTAGACTGCAGCAAAATTGAAAGCTGAATAAGTAAATTTTAGGCCGCATATTTAATAGTCTTTTCAGGAAAAAAAAGAAAAAGAAGAAGAAGAAGCTGCAGCAGCTCTGGCTGGCTGACTAGAATGAAATGTAATGGACAAAAATAATCACTCTCTCTTTCACAGTTTCTCTCCCTCTGTCCTGAGGAAAATGATATTTCTGCATTTAGTAAATAAAAAGAAAGAAGGGAGAGCTAATCTCTTTGGTGGGAGAGGAGGATGGACTAATGAAACATGTTGACACATGTATTAGAGTCTGCCATAATTGAATAAGGGGATTTGCTAAAACATTATTAAGATATGTGAGGATTTAAAACGGTGGAGAACGGAGGCAAGGCTAACAGAGTTAAACCAGTGTCTAGAAATGTTCTCTTCGAGTTGTCTTGCCAAAAGAGTTTTATTCCCCCCTTTTTATGTCCATGTATTATGGTTATGTTCTATTAACCTAAAATATATCTTTGTAAGCCACAGCTGACATCTCTAGTTCAATCAAGTCTGCTAGATATTCATGATGGAGTTTTCACTTTGATGGTTTCATTGATGATTTGGGAGCTATGCAGCAATGAAAGCATTCATCCAAATAAAAACATAAATATATATTTGCAAAGCAAGCTGAATGTACTTTCCCCATGAGTCAAGAAATATGTTTATTATAAAATTGGTAAGGTGATGGTGAAGTGACTGCAGAAAAGAAAATGCTATCCTAATATTTCCTTTAAGATTAAAGATATTCAAGTAAAGTTGAAACTTGATTTTAGTTTGTCACATTAATCATACAGTTGCAAATCTAGTAAAAATGTATTAATCACATAGCAACAAATGGACATGAACAGAGTGATGCAACTACCTTCTTGCCTCTCAGGAGGACTGCCACTACTTGATCTTTCAATTGTACTGTAGCAATAACAGTTAAATAGCAGCATTATAACTACACCTCACTTTGATTTGTGGATAGTGCTACATTCTTTTCAATCTGTCTGATTTAAGTAGAATTAAAAAAAAAAAAAAAGTGCAGGCAATGGTGGTAATATTCTTGTGTTTTTTCCAGTGTTTGAGGAGGGGAAAAAAAGATGTATGCCTCCTGGCTAGAATAATGGTTTCAACCTCTGCTGCATGAAAGCAGAATAATGGTATCAGTGCTTTGAATCACAGTAGTGTTGATAGTGCAGTGTTAGAATCCTTCCCCACCATGTGGGAGGCCTAACCTAAATTCCCAGAAGAAAAACAAAAACCTTGTGAAAGGTCATTGACAAAACATGTTACACTTCTGTGACTAACTAAATTTTTGTGTCTGGCAAGAATAAGGGTTAGAAAGCTTCTCTACCCACAGGAGATGGCAAATCATTACTGAAAAGCAAATTTAAAGGTTTCTCAGTGAGGAAGTGATATAGCTAGAGAAACTTGGACTTACCAAAGCAAAATATTTTGCCTTTCTTATCTCGCTGGTTTGCATGAACTATTGAGTGTGTAGTAGGGGTTTGCCAGTTCACTGTTCGGCACTGACCTCAGTTTTGGGTTAAAAAAATAAAAATATGTAAGCAGCAAAATGAAACAACTATATCTTGCAGTCATTTATACAGGGTACACACAACATACTGACTACAGGTTCCATTATTAGCCCACCACCACTTTTTCACAGCACTAAAATTAAGTGAGGAGACAGGTATGAGTATGTGAGAGTATGCCCCTAGTACGCAGTAACAGAATAGCAGAATTTATAGATCGTATAGTTAACACCCGCATTTGCAAAATGCCAATCTAAGTTTTAATGGTCACACATTCCTTTAACATTGCACCCAGGCATTCGATTAGATCTAGATGTACCATCACAGTAAATGTAATGACACCTGGTGATAAAAGAAGACAGATCAGACTACTGCATGCCGACATGTTCCCACCACATATTAGGTGAGATTACAGGATATATGACTAGAGTCTTCAGCTTGCTCATGTTGCCCCACCTGGCCCATCATGTACCCCATACTATGACGGCACTCTGTCCTTTTCCCCAGAGAGTTTCTATCATATGGCTAATTAGTAGATATTCACGCTCTTCAAAACCTTGCTTCCTGCTCACCTCCTGTAATCCTCCTCTGCATGCCATTTTAATAATTGGATATACTAAAGGTGGGAGAATTCATCTTCATGTGTTACAGGACAGTAGATGTACGCTTAATAGCTAATGAATGTCCATAATTGACCCGAGGTTGTGAACTGAGCTGCTGTTTGCCAACTGCACAGTCGACAAAATTAGTTGACATTGAAATTCTATTAAGCTGAACTGTTTGAATTTATATTTAAATGTAATAATTGAAACAAAGTAGGTAACCCTTAACTGTATTAATTTAATAGATTGGTAAAGTCTAAGTAAAACAAAAACTTATCAATAAAATAAATTCACCAAACATGCTGTTTTTGATAGATGAGCATCATAGGAATATTAATGAATGATGAGTTAATTCTATAAACCCTAATTATACGGCTTGCTTTCTAGATTGCTGGGTGTAGACATTTTAACAATATCATTAAATTAAAAAGAAAGAAAGAAAAGAAAACAAATGTATTGTGGTGACATTAGCAAAATGAAAGTACATGGAGGATCTCATCTTATTATGCAAATGCAATCTGAAACCTCCAAACACGATGGCAAAGCTCAGTAAGTAGAAGAGATAGCTCGGCATGTCGCAGGTCATAACCTTTCCTAGCTGAAGCTGCACAGTTTTTAATTCCTTTTCAAATGTTTGAGAAATGACTCACAAGGACCTTGTCCTCCAAATGACTCTTTTCATGTGTCTGATCAAAGCTACCTATCTTATCTCCAAATGGGCTTAATTGGGCAGATGATTTGTGTAGTGAAAGGTTTTAACATATTACTGAGGCTTGGTGAACCAAAATAATTCCCCCTAGTTAAGATAAGAAGCCAGTGCCAACAGTCTTGAGTGCTTTCAGTGCATTTGCTGTGCACTCTCCACATCAAGGTGAACTGTCGAAGCCAGACAGCAAAGTCTCTTACCAAGGTTGCTGGGCATTCACAGGTTCAACTTGAACTTTCAGCTTTATTTTATCCCTGGAGGGCAGTTCTTTTTTTTTTTTTTTTCTTTTTTCAGCAAGGCACAATAGAACATACAAAAGAAACAGTTATCTATATCTTTTTGGCCTATATTTGATTAAATGGCAGTACAGATTAAAGTACAGTACAAAGACAAGATAATTAATAAAATATTAAAGTTTATTGTTTTTAAGTATACACACATTCTGTTTTTATTTACATTTTATACAGCTTCTCAACCTTTTTAGAATCAGGGTTGTGACATATAGTACTGTAAGGGGGAGGGTTTTAGTTTCAAAAACAAGTGATTCAAAAACAAGTGTTAACAATTCATGAGCTGATTTTAATACTGTCTTACATTTAAGATACAATTACCTATTCTATTGTATTCTTGAATGAAAAATGGCATCTTTTATCCCCTAGCATATTTCCATAAGAGAATGTGCACACATTTTTTTTCTTGCAGTTACAAAAGAAACATGGTGAAAGGTTGTCACAGCCTCTCTGAATTAAACATTTTACACCGGGCAAAATATTCCGCCTCAGTTTTGCCCCTCGCTAATTTTGAGAATTCACAGGGCAGTGGGTGGTTTTGTGCTCGCCAGAGCATACAAGCAGAGGCAATGAGGCAAGTGGAATAACATTAGAGCCCCTTGTTTGAAACTGCAATCCACAGAGCAGGTAGATGGGGTGGGAAGGAGGAGAGGGGGGAGAACATTTGTGTTTGCGGCTCTGATCAAGTGCATCACTAATGACTCCTGCTCTAAATGTCAGCAAGGACGTAGGGCTACCCCGATGCCTTCTTAACTGACATCATAAAAGAAATATCAAATCACAGGAACAGATCAAAACAAGGGCTAATTTTCTCAGCAAGCTAAAGGCGACAGAGACATGAGGAAAAAGATGGGTGGTGGGCTGAGGAGGGGGGGTCGGTATGACATCAGTTGAAGCCATTAGGCATAAGAGAGGGTTTTCATGTTGACTGTGTTTTCATGTCAGTTCTGAACATAAGAGATGCTGTGTAAGCTCACGTCTTTATGTGGCTGTAAGCGACACAGTCAGTCATGAATAAGATAATATAGCTTTTTCATCCTGTGCCTGATTTCCCAATTCTTAAAATAACTACTACCAAAATAACAAAACAAAATAACTACTTACATTACATATTATTATATCTTTGACATTATGTGTGTACAGAATAGCCTGTGAGCTGTGTGATCTTCACTTGCAGCTCTGTGCTGTCAAAATCAATGTGCTCTTAATTACACATCACTCTAATCTCATTCCTTTTGAAATAAAAATAAATGAATAAAAAAAAAAAAAAAACACGATTTCCATTGGAAGTTGATGTAGACATATGGAACATGCCTGCGGACACATGAAATGTACCTGCTTTGGAAGCAGGTTAACTAAGCTGTACAGTACTTGTTTTACCTGCAACACTCTAAAAGTACCTCTGTGTGAGGATATAGATTTTTACAACAATGCCCTCCTGAGGAAATTTAAAGTAAAACAGTGTACAAGGACTGCCCATTCAAACTCTGTGTGTATTTGTACATCAATCATTCTCTGGATTTCCTCTTTATCTCTTTATCCATCTGTGTTTCTGTCTGTCTGTCTGTCTGTTCAGCTATCCTGTTTTATTCCACATTGCCTTGTTGATATTCATACAGTACAGGTATATCATAGTTATTTACAGACATGCACAGTTAGACATGTTTAATTCCCTCCATCAGTGGAGAAAGCATCAATGATGAAGTTAATTACAGTATTGAGGTGGGCAGTGCCTTCTTATAGCCCCATGTACTTGTTCTATTGCGGCATCAATTCAGGGCCTATATACATAATATAAACATACACATGTAGTCTTATGAATGAAGTGATTATTCTCCACTGGGAATGATGATAAACGAGGGATAAGTTGACTATGTTCAGAAGGAACGATGATAATAACAGGCCATTAATACTAATTTCCTAACTATTTCACAAAAAAGGAGACCATGTTGTTGTGGTTTTTGAAAGCAGTGCAATGCAAAAACTAATTGTCGTAGTGCATCATTAAATGTATCTAAGAAAATCATAATGACCCACTGTTCTCAGTGACAAATTATACTTAACATACTTTGAAAGGTGGCACTAAGAACACTGTTTATTCGATCTATCTCATCTCAACAAATCATCAGCAATGTTACATTTATTACATACTGCAGTGCAAGCCAACATGCATGGCTAGAGTTTAAACAATAGAAACAAGACCGCCAGTATCATCATAGGAGCACAACTGTTAACATGAGTATGCGCATGAAGGAAATTACTCACTTGGTAATTGCCAGAAATCAAACTGAAAGGTACTTTGCTGATACTTAAAGGTCCAGTCAGTAGAAGCTCCTATTTGGAGCCAGTATCTGGTATGTCCGTCCTCGGCTAATGCAGAAACATGAGAGTTCAACATGGTGGCCTCCATAGAAGAGGACCAATCCCTCTGTCAATATAAAGGGCTCATTCTAAGATAATGAAAACACAATTATTATTTTCAGGTGGTTATAAGACATTCAATACTATATTCAATTTCTGCCATAATCCATGAGTAAATCCCCCTGAATCTTACACACTGGACCTTTTAGAATTCATGAGTGTTCCAAAGAGAAAAATAGTTCAAATTGGACTACAGTACTGCACTGAGGGAATCTCAAATTGATTGAACAATGTAGCTGAAATTACTTTGAGCTTTAAACATCAAAGGAGATCACATTGTGTTTCCATCAGGAGTAAATATTCACTTGAACTCTGTAATAAAACACCCATACCAGTGAATGGATTTGGATGTGGACCAGTATCCTTTTAAAGAACACTTGTTCCGTGATGAGAGGTTAGCTCTTTTGTTTTGTTGTGTGCAAGTAAAGGGGATTTGGGTTGTTACCTTATCTACTTACCTTATCCCATAATTCCTACACTGCAATCACTTGTTAATTGCTCAGTTTCTGCCCCAATCCTCCACCCCATTCATTTTTTGGCTTCAGGCTAAGCTCATAAGGGTTTTATTACTTGTTTTCAAGACCTGTCAGTCTTCTTTTATCCTCCTGCACATTTACAACATTATTGAGTTCCAATGGTCAAATGCATCTTGTGGGGTTACATCTTGTGAAAATGATAAAATAAACAATCTTGGAAGAGTTATATTCTCATTTACACTAATTTGTCTAACAGGGTAAATGAATAAACATTAACACCAAACAAAATAGATTTTTGCTGTTTGCCAAGTATCTCTGTTTTACATTCATGTGGTGGCACTTGTTCACTGGGAGCCACTCAGCACCTCCAATGAAGCAGTTAAAGATTAAGGATGGGACCAAGCATTCCCTGAGCACTTATATGAACTCTAAAGAATTTACTACTTTTACTTGGCCAAGTGAGAACAATGGCCTTCAAACATGGCTGACACTGATTAGTGAACCTTAAAATGTCTGAAACTCAGTTCTCTTATCTTCCTACATGTGCATTATTATACAGAAGTAGAATTTTTATTTATTGCTGAATAATAAGACTGAAAACACATGACATGAACAATACACTGATACACTCTACCATTACTAAAACTTTCTATGCCCATCAATACAACCCAGACACTTCTTGCATATCACTGAAATACCCTTACATGAGAAAATGAACTAATGCCAGCAGAAATGTAGCAAGGCCGGCACTTAAACCATTTCATTGCGTCTATATTTAATGGAAACCGCCTCCTCGTGAACATGTGGGAGCTAGCTACAGTAGTGGCTAGAGAATAAACAAAATGGGTTTGAACTCTCCGATGACCACCCAGTGCTGACAACCAATCTTTTGGCATCTCAGTCAGTCAGTTGTTTAGACCAACAAACCGTGTCATTGTTCAATGACAGATCTGATGTAAAACAATCAACCATGTAACTTACACTGTGGTAACATTTGGCCTAACTTTTTGCATTTTGTTTATAATTAGTAAAAAGGCTTCTAGACTCTCAAGGCTACCCCAGTTATGCTACCTACCTAGCCGAGAACATTCTATTCTCATCTCCTATATAGATATTGTCTCGCCAATATTCCTTTTTCAGAGTTGCCATTTTGACATGAAATATGAGGGTCCAAGCAGTTACTGTATATCCAATGATACTAAGGTTCTGTTCCTTTTATTGCAGCAGAGCCTTTCCAGTAAGCCAACATCCTGCACCCTGACTCTGTTGGACCTCAATGGAATAGAACCTTAGTTAGTATCGTTGCATACCCTACTTTTTCATGTCAAAATGGCTGCTGTGAAAAAAGGTCTTTTGCTGTTCCTATCGCCACTGAACCCAGTAGCAAGCCTGGTGCACATTGCATTGTTTCTGCCTTAACACAGGTAATGTCCTTTGTGAAAAGGCAAGCAAAAATTTTTATAGTCACATGTCAACTCAAGAGGGTGAGTTTTGTTATGTAAAAGACAAACTGATATACTGATTGAGGAGAAAGGGCTCTGATAACATTAAGAAAATTACTTGTATTTCTGATGTCTTGTTGAGATAAATATATGTAATACGTTATTAGTGTGCCAACTTCTGGAAGCATATTGAGAGTACAACCTCAAGTCCTCACTGAATGAATATCAAATAACACCACCATTTGTAAGTCAGCTGCTCCACAATCACTTTGACCCAGCCAATTAATTGGTAGATTAATCAACTAATACTAATATTAAGTGAATAATTTAATCAAGCAGCAGGGCTTGGCAACAGTAACCGCAGACCATTAACTCGGGTAGAGCATTACAGCATTAGTCCAATCACATCTAACAGAACAAGCACACTAATCATAAAGGAACAGAGCGGAGGCCTTGATAGCGTGCCACTCCAGCGTTTACAAAGTACCCTTCTTAACCCCTCACAAAGCAGCAAAGCACACTGAAATGTCGCTGCTTTGTTAGACCCAGGAAAGGCTTCAAAGTGCCCTTCATGTCGTTATTTTACCCTTATGCATAGACAAGTCAACTGTGCCAAATCCTTTATTTTCCTTCCATTTCCTTCTTCTTCTTCTCCATCTTTTTTCTCTCTCGTCTGCCTCTGTGCAGGTGGATGGACACTTCTGTCTTTGCCAGACGTCCTTCAAATTTGTTATACTGTAGTTAAACAATTCCCCAATCAGGTGCTTTTCCTAACCAGTTTTTGAGTGAACAGGAAGACTGTGGGCCATATCCAACTGAGCAACTGATTAAATCTGTTTATTATACAGATAATAACCATTTAACAAAATGAAACCATTGAAAAGGCAACACATGCAGATTTAAAGGCATGCCAATTATTTTACACCATGTAATAAGATGCCATAACAGTGAACAGGGATGGGTTGTAAAAGTGTTTGACAGTAATGTTTGATGTGCATATTTTATACAATGCGCTTTGCCTTCACTACAATAATTATAGTAATTATGTGCTTTGAAATGTTTTGTTTTTACACCAGAAATATTCCCTACTCAACTACTATTTTACTTTTTGTTTTATCATAACAGAAATATCCTCTTTGAAGAAAACAATATCTTCCACGATGTGACTGACATTTTAATACCAACGTGTGGATGATGTGAATCAGAAAATATCACTCTTGGTGTGCCCGTTTTATCATTTGTCCATTCAAGTCGTATCTAGTGTTTAGCGTCCACATTTTACTCTTGACTGACGTGCTCAGACAGTTTCAATGGCAGGCCGAAATTACACATTGTTCTTGTGGGGGCTCTCTAATGGCAAATCGGGGAGCACTTTAGTGTTTTGCTGGAAAAAACAAAGCATTTAATGAAATCAGCGATCAAATGAGGATGTTTTTCCAGTGACAGTTTTGAGAATGGAGACATAAAGAGGAGCTCATTATAGAAAAAGAGGCAGATAGCAGACCTAAACTATGCAGGCTGTAAACACTGACACTTCATCAGCTGAAAATAATAACTGTTTTACTGGAAGTCAAGAAAAATAATGTTCACATGAAAGATGGAAAAATTAAATCTGAAAATTGAAGAATTTTTTCCAGACATTTTAATTTGTATACATGCAGCATACAATCTTAATGTGTGTTTACCATGTTCATATGTGAATGTGTATGTTTGTATGTAAGCATGTGTGTTTGCATGTGTACTGTCAAGGAGCACTTGAACCAGAGAAGAGGTATGGGCTGAGAGTAGCAGAAGGGGATTTGGTGAATTACCAGGCTGCAGCCTCAGCATAGAGTCCAGAGGATTAGAGCACGGACTGGGGTCCTGGAAAGAGATGTGCAGACGCACTAGGAGAAGGGGATCAGTGTGTGTGTGTGTGTCTGTGTGTGTGTGTCTGTGTCTGTGTGTTTTCAAGCAATGGTCAAACATTGGCTTCAAGCACTAACCAACAACTAAAAGGTACTATGCCATATCACAGGCAAACACCCTCAAGGTCACCGGAATGCACAGAAAGTGTGATGTGTCATGTGCCAGTTGAAATAACTGAACTATACTAGAGTGCAAAACACTTTTAAAAGCATGCAAGATTATAGAGGTGCAAATATGTGCAAATTCACTCTGATTGGATGCGACACTTAGCTTGCTGCTGTACATGAAGTACACAGTGTTTCAAATTATTAAAGTGTTTTTTTTCTTCCTTTTTAGATACTTATTGATCATAATTAAAGGTACATAACATCTTTTGTGTACATACACATTCACAGTAACCCTATAATTAATGTAGTCAATCAGTCACTGAAGTTTGGTAACCTATTAGCCACTACCTAATTTTTCCAAAATACTGACATATATGCTTTATTATACCCATACCTACAGATACAATTTATTTTTTTCTTTTCAAAACCATTTTAATATTTTCACCCCTTTTAGCCACTGCAACATGTCTCTGTCCAACATTGCACTCAAACGGGGCTATGACAGTTGCTATCAGTCTTTTCTCCTGGGAAAGCCACTCAAACCTGCTTGCCACTGAAGGTCCAAAGGACCAGTGGTTCCTCGGAAAACCACTCTAGCTATCAACGCAGCCCAGTTGTTCTACTGTGTCACTGTTACCTGGCAACAGAGCTTTCTCCCATCTCCAATGGATGCAGTAGGATAAAAATAAATAAACATTAAATTGAATTATTATAGTTATAAAATGCCACAGTATCCTTAGATCCTTTTAGACTTTAAATTTTGACATCATGAGACCATGACAACACTTAACAATTGATCAACAGTACCTGGCCAGTGAGTGTCACATAGTCTCATCAGCAGGTTGCAATAAGTCAACTTGTGAACAGCATGAGATGTCATTGTCAAGCTGTAATCGATCGTCAAGGATACCTGACAAATTACTGAGTCATTAACATTTTTTGTAGTGGTATACCCACCATTGTTGTAATTTTTTGTTTCAATAAATTGTTTGAGATGAAGAAATTACCATTGCATGCTTCTAATTAAATGGCCTACTTTCATGATATGATATCACTGTAGCATGAACTTACACATGATACATTTTCCATAAATTTCAAATATCCCTAACTTTTTGTAAGTAGTGTATATGTGGCATTATATGTTGATTCAACCGTGTAATTAGGGCTTGTGCATAGACTGCCTTTATGAAAGACTACAGAGCAGCTGTCATATGTCCAAATTATATAACAGTGCTCATGTGTCAGGCTAAGCTTGACTGTTTTGTATGAGCTGACTATGTCTTAAATATGATCAAAAACTTGAGTATTTCTGGGGCGGTGTTTAGCTCAGTTGGTAGAGCAGCCACCCCATGTGCAAAGGCTCAGTCCTTGCTGCCAGGGTTCGAATCTGAATCTGTGGCTCTTTCCCACATGTCATTCCCTGTCTCCCTCTCCCTGCATTCCTGTCACTCTTCAGCTGTCTCTATCAGAAATAAAGCTTGAAAAAAAGGCCAAAAATATAATTAAAAAAAACAAAACAAAAAAAAATTGAGTATTTCTAAACCCCTAAAACAGAACAATTGCAGAAGGGGAATAAGCAAGATAGGCAGAAGAAGAATGCTTGTAACACTACATAAAATAAACATGAATCTGTCATCTAATCATCCTGTGAGTACACTACTGTTTGCTGGTTATATAGAGAAGAATAATGTAGGGCCAGGGTACAGTCTCATCTGTCAACCTGACGGTGCTCCTCTTGAATCCCGCCTCTCATTTGGTTGCTCTCATCTGGATTCTTATTTGTACACTTTGTGGTTACCTGTTTAATTACTCCTTTTATAATAGAGGACATTGACATCAATGATTCTTGCGATTCCAAATGTGTTGTTAAATGTGCTGATTGATATGTGTAATTAAACTTTTTGCCAGTTGGTTGTGATGCCCAAGCACCATACAATAATTTAACTGTCCAGAGAATCTTTTTTTTTCCCCCCCAGCAAAGGCCCAAAACAATATGTTTCTACTCAAGTGACAAAGCCCTCTAGCGGATGTAGGAATTATGATGCGGGCAAAGGAGGAACTCAGGTGATGTTGCAATTGGACAAAGTCGGCATCAGGTGGAGGTTGGGGTGGATGGGTGGTAAATAAAACACCCTAGCAAAAGTCTTACAACCTTAACCATGGTCAACTTAACCCAAAATAAATTGTTTCTCAAGCCTGGGATATCACTTGCATTCTAAACTTTCAGATTCAGGGTCTTGGGTTTTGCATAAACAATGGCTCAGTCAATCTCTGATGATATTGGTGGTGCTACTTTGCCCCATATGTGGTCTTCACAGATTCAACCCTTCTTCTTAAGACTCAGGGTTGTTAGGATCATCATCCCTCTAATTTCAATTCTATCCACCTTGCAAGCGTGTTTCTACAAATTATTACGAAAGCAGTCACAATTTGCTGATTTTGTGAGTTGTGCACACCTGCCTGCCTACTGGCTTAACCTTTAAAAACAATGACCCTTCATTGGATAAGTTACTTGCTAATGACGTTTTTCAATGAAGGCAACCTTTCCCTAAGGTGACTCTTCCCCCTGTAAAGGACATAAATCATTTTACAGTAATTAGACTTCTACAGGAGTGCCTTTCCTTTACTTGGCTTTTATCCTTAAAATGTGTTGTACCTCTTTCCGAGAATTGTCGACTGCAGTGTGGATTGTAGACTGCACATCTCTAGACCTGAAAAATAGCTTGACAAAAGCAGCAGTGAGATGGTTGAAGAGACACACCAAAGCAGAGATAAAGTGGCAGAATGGGAACTAACGTTCAGGAATTTATCTTAATTTATCTTTTCGCTTATTCAGGGAGTGTTTTATTCCCTGTTCAAATTCACTGATTTTAAAGTCAGGGTTGCATAAGTTTTGAATCATTCTCACATGCGTTGTATTTGGGTAACACTTTACTACTCAGGCGTAGGTACCAATACAGTATAACACTGCTGAAGAGCTTCATTAAACTCACTGCTCTAGGAGATTTTGTTTTAACATTCTTTTGATTCTTTCTTTTGACAGAATCAAGTGTTATTTTGGAGTTGTCATGATAGAGAATAATGCTGTACATATTTCCACACCGAAAGGCATTAAACTAATGTGTATGTTTCCAAATCAAAATCTCTGGACACCTGAAGCACCTCTCAGCAGTTTCAGTCATGGCATAGACTGAATGACATGAATATTGTGTTTGAGCTGTGTCAATTTAGTGTTTTGTTGTTTGCTCCCAAACATAGAAACAATTCTATATTACAGTCTCTCTCACCTACTCACTCTCACACACACAGGGCTGGAAGTTTAAGCAGAGAACACTACAGACAGATACTCAGTGGACAGGTGCTGATCTCTTTTTCTCTGTTACCGATCAGAAGCCCCACTTCATATGTTGTAGCTTATGCACAGTGTGTTCTTAGCACTTGGCTGGATGAACATTTTACCTTGTGTTGAACTTTGTAAAGCTTAACTGACTGTAGCTTATTAGTAAGCTATATAGGGCATTTTATCTAGTGCCCAATAATTTAATGTTATATGAAATAGAAGATGTATTTTTAAATCTTCACAACAATTTGGCTGTCATACTGT
This sequence comes from Protonibea diacanthus, assembly GCA_028641955.1. Lineage (NCBI taxonomy): Eukaryota > Metazoa > Chordata > Actinopteri > Sciaenidae > Protonibea > Protonibea diacanthus. The sequence goes on from CM053998.1 coordinate 14,166,566, forward strand.
TAAAGTCACCCAGGTTATAGCAGAAGACATAATGAACTCCAAAAATCAGTATCTTTCTATACTTATCAACTTGCCACAGTGAGACATCAGGCATAAGGGATATTAATTTACCAATATTAACCAACATAGACATCTATACATAATCCAAATATGAAATGCTTTTTTCATTTTATTTCCATAGCATCTCATCGCTGTCACTGGCAGTGCAGTGCAGAGCACAAAACAATCTATTCCAGTTGGGATTACAACTTCCAACTGTTCACTGTAAAATGGTCATGAAGACTACTACCCTGAGGGTTTTACACTAAATAGGATGTTTGTTTTACCACATTCATACAAAGTTTAATTTTACAATTTTGTGTTTCATCTAGGAGGTTTGGTCATTTGATAACATTCTCCACTAGACGTGTACATCATTTGGCTCTCAATAAAAGCTTCCTAAGGTTATCTGAGAACCATTTCAGTTGTGTAAATCATGCACAGGTCTACGGTTACTCTCTAACATGGGATTTCAGGCCGTTCTATTCCTTACACAACTCAGTGGTATAAGTAGCCTGCTGTTACTATCAATTTATCTTATTAGGCAAAACATATCAGATAATAAGATTTGAGTATAGAAATTTCCCCCAAATCTCTTGGGGATTCAGTAATTTTTTCAATTTCCATATTTTGCCAGCTGCAGTGAGGGACTCTTAGAAATCCTGACATTGTTATCTCTGTTTAGATAACAGTTATACTGTATTGTTTAACTTTTACAGTTCTATTCACAATGCAAGATACCTTGCAAGAGAGGAACGGTTTTAGCTGTTTGTTGATAGAGACAGGTGGTGAGATAGAATATTAGTTCAAAGAGTACCAAATACCAAAAAATATAAAGGATGTTGTCTCATTAAAAGAAGAAAAAAAATGCAGAATATTATTGCCAATGGCTTATCATTCAATTTAGATGCATCAGAATTGGCGCACTGGCATTAGTTACACTGACACGGGGCCAGGTCTGACTGGAAATTTTTTTGTGAACATTTAGCAGTGAGGTTGTAGTTACGACCAAATCAATACTGCCCTCCCTTCCATGTGTATTGGACAAACTACCATGGCCATGAAACGTATCAAAAAATCGAATGACCCCATAGAGAGTAGCCACGATCTTCTGTAGCTGTCATCTAAGGAAAACACTTGCCAAAACATTGACCCTGAAATGGATTAAATATAACCAATCCAAAATCTAACATATTTCATCAAACAAGAGCCAGCTGTAAAAGCCGGATCTCAAAATTGCAGCTGTAAGCTTGATCTTGTTGGTTGAGCTTGAGCTTGATTAATTACAGCTAGGGCTTTCAATTATTTTTTTAGATTAAAAAATAATTGATTTTTTTAATTGATTAAATATCTTACAAATTAATTATTGTGCTCCAAATCACAGATTACCACTGCCAAAAAGTGGATGTTTACTATTCAGTGACATATCCAATTCATGACATTACTGATTTGTACTGATTTAATATCCTTTACATGAATTATTATTGATATTGTCGCTATTGGGCAGAAACCTCTTATTTGGCAAATTGAACTATTTTCTTAAATGATTCTACTGGCCACCCTTCAAGTCTGTGCACATAATTAACAAATGAAAGCACTCAAAGACTGTGACCTGATCTGTATAGCTCCATTGGATCTCTTGTCTGATGACACGGGGGAGCATGAGCTGCAGTGCTTCACATTTTGTGTTTTAATGAGTCCCGTTTTGGTTGCACACTAATGGATGAATATGTCTTTGTATAAAAAACCCCATTTCGGTTTGATTTGTTTGTAGGTTGGTAGGCTAATATAAAGACACATGTACATTTATGAAGATATTTGACCGATAAAACTATCAGTTTGGGAGATAGGAGGTCTCCGCCTTTAACTCCTGTTGAGTTTAATAAAGGCCCTGGCCAGTATTTAACAAGGAACTATTTAAAAAGTCTTCTGACTAAAAACAGTTCTATTCACTGTCAGACAGTCAGTCCTGGTTCTAACATTATTCCACGTGTTGATTTCTCCAGTGTTAATTTACAATATAAAAAGTAATAAAACATTGAACGAAACATTGAAAGAAAATGTGTGTCCAAACTTTTGACTGTTTCTGTAGTTGTATATAAAATATCCCCCTCTTATGACTAAACCAGACATGCACTATGTCTGGTTGGCTACTGTACAGCTAAGAATAACCACCAAATAATAACAAAGCTAATATTAGTTGCAAGCACCAATTTGATTTGGATTTGGTAACTAAAAAACCTAACTAGGTAAGTCACATAAGATCCTGTGGTATTTTTGCCTTCAAAAAACAAACAAACAAACAAACTGATGCATGTAACTAACTAGATAAACTACAAATCGGTAAGCTCAACTGTATGGCGTTCAATATTATTTGACTTCTAAAAACAAACAAATTTCCTCTTTTTTGCTAAATATGCTTTTGTTTTTGCTCTTAATGTGTGCTTGTGTTGTCCTTCTCCTTTTGTGTGTGCATCTCTGTGCCGGGGCCATGTGCCTCACTCATTCATGTGTTGTGTTCTTGCCACACTACTCTCTCTGCATTTATGGACAAGTAAGGTTGACAGCTAAGCAGTGCTGAGACAGAGGTGTGGACAGTGTGGTAAGAGATGGAAATTAAATCAACAGCAGACAGGGTCACTGCTTCTTGGCTGTGAGACTGAATTGGCGAAAAGAAAATGGTTGGGGGCCTTGCTTTTTTGTGGCTGTGCCTACAAAAGCCTATGCAGTTTCAGAACTTGCTGGCAGTGTTGTTGCAGCTCACCAGTCTTTGCCCCAATATGTTTTCTTCATGAAATACTGAGCACCAAACTGTTGCTGGCATCTAGCTGGGGTTATTTACTGTACTACAGGGGTCACTAGAGACTTTATAGCTTTGCCCCTGGGTCCTATCACCTCCAAAGAATAATATATCATCAATAAAACATGGTCATCCCAGCTCTGTGTCCCACACTGTAATGATGATGTGGCTGCCGTGACGTTATATTTGTTCACAGCTGGAGCATGTATGCCACTATGTAGATCTTCATTTCTTTTCTGGTGTATGACTCGTTGTGCTGTGACGTCATTTTGAAACTCGTCTGACACAGAGTCTCCTGTTGTGTGCTATATGTGTGAAATAACAACTATAGTCTCCTCTAGCACCGTGAGTTACCATGGTTACAGGAATGCCCTGAAACTTAATAATAATCATAATGATCAATTAGGTTCAATAGGTTTTTTGGTTATTACGACTGTACAAAATCATGAATGATGCCTGATAAATGACGCCTGATTGTACCTCTGCTGAAATGACATATATACATACAGGCTATACAGTTCTAACAAATGTAAAGCCTCTTGAGACAACTTGAGACAATCTATCAGTTTGATTTCATAGATTAAAAATTACATTGAAAAAACAAAGAAAAGTGTGAATAGAACAGCTCTTTAAAGCTTCTTCCTATAAAACACTGTTGGTCAAATATTTAAACATGATGGCTACATTTGAGAACATGGTCATGAGTGGAGTGGAGCTGTAAATCTTATATTATTTTTTTAACACGTCAAGTAACGTTACCCGTAACATCTTTCAGAAATTGCAAATGGGGAATATGACTTGGCTGCAGCTGGGAAAAAAAAAAAAATCAGTGCTTTAATCCATGTCATTTACTGTAACCTCAGTGAAACTGAAAAGCATGATGGATTAACTATGTTTAGCTAATTTTCTCTTCATTTGCTATCTTTGCCTACTTGCCTCACACAAACACAGTCACTCACTTCTTACTAGTCCACATCATTGGCTTTAACTCCATGTGTGGGAGCATACTTGTTGATGTCAGAACAAGCAGGTCGGCAGGGAGCTGGAGATATCCATGTCAAAACCTAGGATATTAACAAACAAGGCCTGGGAGACAGCCATACTGGTTGTGTTCATTCCTCTGGCTCCTTTTCTGCTGTTTCCTTCATCCACCACTGTGGACGTTTAAGCTCTGTCTTAGCACTTGTGCCTGGACTGTAGATCAAGAATGAGGCCCGCACTGCAAGGCAGAGTGCCCTGTGCTCCATCTGCTTTGGATGAGATTCATGTTGTGTTGCATGTGTTGGGATTGAAGAGGTTTCTTTTCACCTTGGATATGGAATTGGAGTTATCTAGCAAGAATGGTGGCCTATCCTGTGCCACATTCATGTTTTGTTTTGTTTTTTCCCCATGTAGCTAAAAAAAAAAAAAAAAAAAAAAATCTCTACTCATTGCAGTGAATATTGCACTACACATGATTATTTATTTTTGATTATTGTCATACTGGGTATGATTCAGTAATCTCAGGTTATGCAAGATGTCATGTCATCTTGTGGCTCGTAAAAGCAAAAGAAGAAAGAAAAAAAAAAGTTGCTCTGCTTCAACCAACCAATTATCTTTAACTGCCACAGTGTTAGCTGCCATTTTTGGACAGACAGACGTGTTTAAATTGATGTTCTTGAAGGTTGTGCAACTAGTTCAATGTTCAACAGGTCACTAACAAGAAGGCAGATGTGAACAAGACAAGTGTTTATATGTTTCTCAAAGTTATGCATACTAATTCTTGTGTGTCCAGCCTAACCTTTAAAATAAATAAATTAAAAAAAGTTATACTTTTCACAAGTTAATTGTATGCACCCTCCACCTTGAATTGATCTTAACATCTACTTGCTTCAATATGTAACACCTGCCAACTGATGTAGCAGCTCCAATCTTTAATTAGGAATTTGAGCCGACAGAATGGATCAATATTTCAGATGAAAATTATGCATGTTTATTTAACATGTTTTTCTTTCTTGAATCATCTATTGAATATTGGAAGGAATCCAAAAGGTGTGTGAGCCAGGCTCTGCTCACTTTTTTATTGAAGGGTGGATGAGGTATCAGATGTTTTGCTACCCCTCCCTACCTGTATTACTTTTTCTTGCTCTACTGTTGTGCATCACTGTGTGACTCTGACACTAATTGTGTATGGTGTAAAGTCTAGCTGAACTTTGATGGGTTGATGTGCCATTTATCCCTTCAGGACGTCATGAAAGAGATAGGTCTACTGTGTGATTATTAAAAATTACTATTCACATTTTTGGGATTCTGGGTTTTTATAATTGGTTGTCCCTCTTTTTGTCTTGCCTTGGGGTTGTTTTTTTTCCCCTTTTGGCTAGGTTGCTTTGTCTTTTTTAACTTAATTGGGTAATCTGGTGTTTTAAAAGTCACAAATACAGGCTAAATACAGTTAGGGAGAATATTTTTTTAAAGAACCCCACAACATAGTATTTTTTAATGAGTTTGAATCCTAGGAGGAGTTATTTGCAGAGCAGAGAGAAGTTGGAATTGAATGTCAAGAAGTTAGCTGCTGCCTGAGAGGTCCTTTTTTGACCTTTTAAAACTTGTTTCATAAAGAATGCTGCCTTCTCAACATCCCTGGTAGTTGTTTTCCTCATTTCAATTAGCAGCTCTGTGTTGAGGCTTATGTGTGGACTAGCACTCTTGTAGACGTCTAATGCTAATTGCAGTCTGACTTTTCTTTTTCTCCTTGTGCTATTATATCTCATTTTGTCGTGACTATCTTTAGGTGAGTAGGTGTACTTAAGTGACATTTTTCTTTAGTCTTTGAGCTGATTCATTTTTTTTCTTTTTCTCTTCTCTTTTCTACAGGTGACTCATCTCAAGTCGGTAAGTTGTCTTCTTTCTGTACCTTCTGCCTCTTATGCATGTTCTATTATATGCACTCACCCTGCTGCTGTAACGACTGACAGGTGGTGAACAAAATGAGTGATGAAACTTTCCTTTGAAAAAACTGTTGAATAGGAATCACTGCTTAGCTTGTTCTTTTTCTCGCTGCCTTCCCGCCTTTATTCTTTATGCATTTTAACTGTTTAATATTGCCTACAACATTACCATTCATTTGTTTGTACCTTACATTGAACTGGGGATTTTAAAAAGTAGGCTGTGAAAAGACCAAACTCTTAGTCGCATGTAGTGAATTGTTTTCTAATGTAGATGCAGATTTGAATGCTTTTAATGACGACCAGCCAGCATTTGGGCCAGGGCTCAGTTGTGTTTAAATTACATTAAACTGGAAAACATTCTTAGGCTGTGCTGCATTGTATTGTCACAATCTAGGATTTGATTTGTTCCCCTGTAAAGATCATGACGTTTGTGAACGTGTCTCATGTAGTGGATCAGATCAAATGATTCAGTCAGGGGTATGGATTTCAGTAAAAGACTTGTGCTCCTACGTGCATACACTTTTTTTTTTCTTTTTATTTGTTCCTCTGCTTCAAGTGGATTTGAACGCTTCACCTATCAGACAATTTGTGTGGTTGATTGCTTCCCATGTTTGAATGGGACTTTTGGTAGCAATTCAGATGTACAATGCATATCCTGACTACTATTAATGACTCACTTTCTTTTAGCTAGCTCTTTCACATTGCACTAAATTCCAAAATGGCCTTCCCATTCATGTAACTTATGAGAGGGAAATGCAAAGTTATGGGCAAATTCCATTTCATCCTCCGTGTTGTTGTGTACTCGGCCTCAAGTGCTCTGGACCATGAAGGCATTTATTAAAACGCGGACGGAGGTTTTATCTGTAAATATGCTGACACGTCACACTATGCTAGCTTTCTATCAGCACATCATTTGGAATCAGTAGGGGTGGAAGACATGAGTGAGGGATAGGATAGGGGGATGAGAGCAGAGATGGACAGACTAATGGGACGTATCAACACCTCACACAAACAGTAAGAAAATGAGATGGGTAGAGTTTAAAACTCTAGCTCACAGCACTTTGCAGCAGCCAACTCCTGCTTTTGTGATGTGTCAGTGTTATCGCCACCTCCTAATAATTAGCTTTGTCTCGCTGCAGTACATACTATGCATTAGGAATTGCAAATAGTAATCTACAACACAGCAGAATGTGTAGCATGTAATGAGAAAAACATGCAGTCATTCTCACACAGTCATGATAAAAAGGTGTTTAACCAATCCCATGGTGTGTATCTTCCCTTGAGAGTTCTCTGCTGTGGTAATTCAGGCATGTCTCCTGATCCTTATACGTAAATAGTTTTTGGTATGTGTTTGTCCAGTGAGTGTTTGGCCCACAGATCTGATGTTGTCTGAATACTAATGTGGCATTTTGTCTGTCTGCTGCAGCTTGGAATCCGGGTGGGAACTGAAGGTTTTGCTGGGGACATGTTCACCCCCGGGGTGCAGTGTAGAGTAGGAGCAAATACTCAAATACCACACCCATTTTTTCTACTACCCTGCAAGAATCAAGATCCAAAAAGGCAAAGGAATAAAAAAAAAAAAAAAAACCTAATTAAAATTTGATCAGGGAGGCAAGTGCAAATTGAGTTTCATCTTCATTAAGACCACCGGGCAAAGAAAAGAGAGATAATTCCATTTTGCTTTTGAGGTATACCCTGCTTTTGTGTCAGTCTGCAAATTTAACATAGCTGGCATGTGTGTATATCTATGTGGGCACGTGTAGACCCACCAGGAAATATTCCACCAGTCTGACATCATTTTCTGAGCAGCTGAGCATACATTATTTTATTGTTACATATTTTCTTTGCCTGCATACACCTAAGCATCTATTGATTATTGAGCAAAACACTACCACACAAGGACCAGTAAGACCACATGGTTAACAGTAGTCAGGTTGAAGCATAGCTGTTTTTTTCTTTTAATAAATTAAAAATACTATTATTAGATTGTTATATTGTTATATATTGACTGTGCACAAGTCCTATCTTGGTGGTTTTCAACAGTCTGTGATTGCAGAACCATCTTTTTCGATTCAGTTTTTATTGGTGTAAGCATAATGGAGTGGTGCGATGCATCATTTCTTACACACATTTCTTTAAAATTGTATCAGCTGTGTAAAATATTGCCAGACCTTACTGGTGCAGTGCACATGCTCACACACACTCTTACATCATCCCCCTAAGGGTTTGTCAAAATTTAATAAATGCTGTCCAAATCCACATGGGAATTGATGTCACATCCAGCTCCACACCAGTCAAAGAATTTGACAATCAGGGCTGCAAAATACACTATATCATGACTGGAAGTTAATATTGCTGTTTTTTCTAGGCAGTCAAGTTTTTCTTTTCACTGACAGGCTTATGAGGCAGGTAGTGGCAGAGGTAATTGTTGTCCCTTAGATATAAAGGGTAGACAGGCACACTAGAAGCAGAGATCCTTATCCTATTGCCAAAAAATGGCATTGGCAGAGGCAGAGACATCTTTCTGTGTACATCTCTGTCTGTCTCTCTCAAGCCTTGTTCTCCTCAGCTCAGATGATTAGCATCTCTCTTTCCCTTTTTTCTCGCTCCCTCCCTTGAATGCCAACCTCAGGCTAGTCAGAGCCAGCAGAAGCCTCTTCAAGCCGATGCTGCAAAGGGATTGGCCTGCTCACCACACATGATATCATGAATGTTCAGTGAACCACACATCTACAATTTGGACAAGGAAATGAGGGATTCAGGCTCTGCGTCGGGTGAAGGGTGGCACTTTTAGAACATATTGTTTTTCTCCACACTGCCCATCCAAAATGTTAGTCAGACAAACCCCCACAGAATGTGTCAGTGCCTGAAGCTATTTTTTAATTCAGTAATTCAGTTTTTTTGTCATGCAACTCCAAAAGTCCAGTGTTAAGTATTTGTTCACAGTTGGAAAATTCATTATGTCCTTTTACAAACTGAACTGGATCATAAAGCTTCCTCATTTGTAAATTTCTTACTTCACCTTGGTCATTAAATGTTGCACACGGAGGCATTGTTCTTGTTTGATATCAGCGACCAAGCTACCTAATTGAACAAGTCTTGCATATTAGCCACAAACAGCAGAAACCAAGACAATAAAAACACTCTATTTTCCTTGAAAAGGCAACCAGTGCTTAAGTTATTTTCCCTTCCTGGTGATAAACAGTACGGCCTCAGAAGGCCCAGCAAAATGGCCGTTCCACAGTATAACAACCGAGCCTGTGGCCACATTTACATACTAAAGAAGGGTGGTAATGAGATAGCTACCTGAGATAATTACTACTCAAGGCATCCGGCTCTCATCCCTTACCACAGGGAACCAGTTTAACGCACTACAATTAAACGGCCACTCATTTGCTCCATTTGAGGCACTGTTTATGCCATTTTATGCTCCACTGTTTCTTAACACAACCGTGGCTTAAATAATGGAAACCTGGACCAGGGAAATGTGGAAGAATGCATTGATGTGTATGTTTCTAGATTGTAAAATTATAGTCAAACACAGAGGTAATAATGACTTGTTTGGATTCAGATTAATCGGACACACTGGCCTCATTTGTGTGTCTACTACTCAAATTAAACACTGTCTGTCTTCATTCTGGCATTGTTATGCATTTCACATTCGAGGTGGATTCTGAACTGATGTAGCTGGATTATTTTTACAATAAAACTTCTCTTCCCCATATCAGAATGTTCCTCTTTTGTGGTATATGCATTCTTTAAAACTTTCAGTGGACACCCTGTCTTGCTTGTTCCCCACCCACAAGTATCCTGACAGATTCTTTTTGACACAAACGTTATTCATCTGCCTCCCTTCTTTAAGATTTATTTTTGTTTCTGTTTTTGCTGTACAGTATGTGGATCACGGATATAATACATGCTGTCTTTGTTCTTATTGTTACCAGTTCTTTCTGACTGCAGCTGGTTTAGTTGACAGTTCCCCAGGTCATTGACATCGAGGTATTCAGGTCTGGAAAAAAAACAAAAACATCTTTCTCAGTCAAGACAGATATGAATTCTGGATTGAAAAAATATTGTATGCATGACCCTCTCTGCCAGAATATAAAACTATAAATGTCTGGCTGTATATTCAGTGTGACTGTGGTGGGGCTTAGAAATGACATCATTAACGCTAATGACAATAAATCTTGACTTGTAAAATGTTTATGTTGCTGACAGTGACTCTGTTACTGCTCTGCTGACTTTGTCACTTTTTTTTTTTTTTTTTTTGGAGGCTAGAGAAATCCCTGACATGGCAATCACTCAAACCTACTGCCGTTATATTTTATCCATGTCTTGTCTCAAACGAATAAATTAAACTGTAATATCTTGACTGCTGAGTAATTGTGTGTGATTGTTATAAATGGTAGCGTGTTTTTGGTGTGTGATTGTTGAGCTTAGTGTATTCAGCTGAGCAATGTGAGACTGCACACTAGGAATAAGAGATGGAGAGCACTGCTAGATCTACAGTGGTTGCAGCATGTGAAGATTAACGGCGTCTGCTTCCATTAGCCTCAGAGTAATTGTTAAGACAGCAATGAACAGTCCATAGCTCTAATCCTCAAATCAAAGAGAAGTTGCACAGACCCCCAACATTCAGGTTTGATTTCCTTCACTCATAAAACGTGGCTAAATCTTTTCGTCTTGTTCAGAGATCACAGCACAGAGTAGACTCACTTCCTGTATTTACTAATTAGTAAGAAAAAGATTGTGTCACTAACTACGGAACTCTAAAAGTAATACAAGCTTTGTTGGTATAAGGATATTTATTTAAAGATGGTGGTGGTGCTTGTAAGTGCAGATTTTTTTAAAAAAAAATAGGGTATAAGGGTTTGACATACTACACTATACACTGTGAGGAATACCTGCATCTCATGGGCAAGTGTGAGTGAGTTTAGGAGTGTGACTATAAAGACAGATGGAGGAAAAACTCAGGGAAAAACAGTAGAGAGATGAAAGGTTAGAGGAGAACAAAGCATGTTGAGGAGGTGAGCTTGGTGTGTAAGAGTTGTTTTTGTTTTTGGTGCATGCCGTGTGCACACACACTCTTGTAAGACAGTTGGAGAAACTTGAGGCGTGGAGGAAGTGCATCAACAGAAAAAAAAACTCACAGACTCGTGTATTTTATCCTTCAATCTAACCTTTCAGCTAATCCCCTTATGTTTTAAGTAACACAAAAATCTCCTATTTCCGTTCATATTTCCACTTTGGCGTCGATTCACATGGTGTCCTTTGGCATTTCTGTCAAGCCCAAGGCTGAACGTCATTACAGTGCTCGGCAGGCTCATTGCAGATCTATTAGGATGATTTGACTCCATGAGGGGGTAGAGAAGGAGCTGCCATGTGAGGAAAAAGGGCAGAATAATGTGGTTATATTATGGGAGCAGCAGGAGTGTTTGCTAAGTATAGGGCCAGGCGCTGCTGTAGATGGGCCTCGGTGCCCTGTAGCTCCACAGCTTAGAGGGAGCGTTCATTAACAGCCACAGCTTATTACCAACAGCTGGTGCTGGGTGCTGCCCAGGGCCAATGGGATACATTAGCACATGCCATCACACACATATGCGTCTGTGCACTTTCACTCTTTAAACTGACAACATTCATTACTTTTTTTGATGTATGTGAGGGCACACCAAAACCAAGAGATAAGACGCTTTTTATTACAAGACTCTTTATTTTTTGTGGCCTAATCCTGAACATAAGTTTAACTGTAAAACCCTGAAGTGCTTCATTCTAGGCAAGTGAATCACACAAATTTCACACTCTTTCTCACACACAAAGAAACACTTGCCTGTGTTGTGTCGTTGAGTCGTGACTATGGATCTGAGGATGCAATGACAGAGTCAGCAGCAAACTGTCCACTCCTGTAGACTCTAATCGACTGTGTGCACACACCTGTGAACTCTACACAGCAGCACTATGCAGAGATGAGTGTGTGTCAGTGACAGAGGGAGATTATGTTCATTTGTGGTTCGTTTGAGTACTGTGATAACATTGTGACCAAAGTGTTGGTGAATGAAATGGAAAGAAAAGGGAAGCAAACAAACGGCCACAGGGCAAAGACTGCATGTTTATGAATAGCTGCACTGACCTTGTGGAGGTTTGGTTTAGCACCTTATCTGATGTATGACAGCTGTTGATAAACAACTCTACCTGTTACACATGTTCATGTTTTAGCATATTCAGAAATTGTAGGTCATGAGCATATCCCGATGAGAGGCTGCATTATGTGAAGTTGGCAAAAAATACCAACTTGGAATCCTAAAAGGTTTATCTTCATGCCTGTGTGCCAACGTTTTCTAAACCCTCTAGCCATTTCTTTGTAATTCCCCTCTAATTTGGTCATTTAGTATGGAGTTTTCCAACTATGAAGGAGTCTTAAAGCAGGAGCACTCTTTGTGTTACATTTACTAAGCTGTGAGTACACATTTAAAACATTTTATCTTAGCCATTGTACAAATGTACACAGTGTAGAAGTTTGCTTTCCACTGCGAGTTAGCCATCAGTGTACATTTACATGCCCTTTATTATTTATATATACATATTTATGCCTGCTTCACCAGTGGTGAGATATGATGGGGAAATAAGTGCAACTTCCCTGAATGTCTGTCACATTGATTCACAATTACACAGCTGACAATTACCCAAGCTGTGACTACACATACTGAAGCATTCACTTTGGCATTCATAAATCACACATACTGTATCTGTAGATTAGTATTGGCTGTGACATCTCAAACATCATCTAATGCCAAAAAGGTAATCCATAATGGAATAGAGTTGAATGAGCTCATATTGAAACATTTACCAAGTGGTTCACACGGGGAAAAATGAGAAAGTGAACCAATGGTAGGGATTGAAAAAAAAAATACAATACATAAAAGTAAATGTGCCTTTGATTGGCATATTTAAGATGGTGGTGTAGACTTCAGAACATTTCACATGCTCAGTTAAGTGTCAAAGAACCTCATAAAGTAACGATATATGTTAAATCTTTCAATTAATTTATTTTGTCATTCCTACCATACTGCACCACCTGTGTCCACCTTCTATGAAGTATGCTTAATGTCTCATTCGTACATCTGATTTGCAAGTGGCAGCAAAAGAAGACTACAGCAAAGTATTGTTAGTCTGGCAGTGGTATTAACAGGGCTGAAGTGATTTAAGCAGGTCTCTTAAAGTATTGAGTATATAAAGCACTGGACTCTACTGTCAATACTGCTTGGGAGTGTTTGTGCAAAGTTAAAGATTAACACAGCAATGCAGAGAATCCAAACATCATCATAGCAGACACTAAGCTTCTGTCATATTTAGCTGCTTTACTAACACTTTTCCTGTCTCTCTGTTACATAAACCACTAAAGCTCTAAGTCTGGGATCAGATTATATATCAGCACAACAGAGATCTGATCTGACTTGGCTAATGTAAAAATCAGATTTTGTCCTTTTTCGACTGCACAGACAGAAATGAAAAGATTATTTCTGTCACTTAAGATAAATAAAGTGACATAAAAAAGGCTGCATTGTAGACAAAAACACAGAAGTTGTCTTGATGGTAGACGGATAAAAAACTATTACATAAACACTGAGATAGAGATCATTCATCACCCTTGGAGTCGCATTTTAAGCATAAACGGTATAATTTGTGAAATAAATGAAACCTTGCTATGACGTAGGTAGAAACAACTGACCTCTACCTGTGCAAATAAAGTGTAAGAAGATAAGAAGATAAGGCACTCTTTAATTATGACCATCCACACACTATCCATGAGTCAAATTTAGGTTTAATTCTTCCATTGCTTACTTTTGATTCAATTTTCCTGCTGATTTAAAAAAAAAAAAAAAAAAAAAAAAATTGCAGCACCCTCAGTTCCTAATGATGTCAATACATGTATCTGCTCCCTTGTGATATCACAGCTTCATTAATAATTGCATAATTTTAACTAATTTCCAACAGTGTTTAAAAGCAGTGTCAACACACCCCATTCTCACCCCGCCCCCTGTGTGAGGCCTCTGGGGCTCAGGGGATCCCAGCATGCCGCAGCCACTGTGTATCTGTTAGTGATAACTGCTCTGTGGTTCCCAGGCCACGGTCAGCAGCAGCCCACAGCCGGTCTGATCGATAGGGAACCCAATAGGAGGGATGAGGCCCATGAATCAACCTGTCAGGATATGAACCAACACGCGCACACACACATACACACACACACACACACACACACACACACACACACTCATTCTCATGTCAGGATGCTTACAGTATGCAGTGAGCAAAAGCACAGCACATACACAAGTGCTTACATATGAAGACATATAGATCCATACATGAACAGCTGATGTCCTCTACCACCACCTTCACCACCACTGTACAGACACACAAAGCAAATGTCTCAAATGATCAAAATTTAAGTCACTTAGTGACAACGTAACTGTTGTCTTCAGTGTTTTGATCAACTCAGACATATAATAAACTAGGATGTGGAAATACTGCATATGTTCTGTTAGCCACACAAACAGGTTGTCAGTCCATCTTGATGGCTGCTGGTTCCACTGCATAGAATTTCATTACCCACATTAGTGCAGCTTGTGTTAGCAGTACATGCTTTCATTTAGGATAAACATAAACAAGAAATGCATTGTTTATTAAATCACAGCTTTCATAACTAAGATGAATGGATACAGCTTCACCATGCACAATGTTTGATGTAGGTTAGAACCTATCCAGTCTATTGAAAAGCTTGGTGTAATGGTGCAGGAACATTGTAGTAATGTTGCTTTCTTAAGCAGTCAGTGAAGTGGTTGTGCGGTTGCCAGGTCAGGTCAGGTAGCTTGAACTACTCCAGATGTTTTAAGTGTCTTACCAGAGATGCCATATACCTTTATATATCTCCGTAGTCAGTATGTATTCTAGGATGTTTGTGATGTTCCTTTTTTTTTTTTGCTGCAACTAAATTGTTTGCCAACTGTGATTCAAGTATTAGGTTTGAGAAGTTGCACTCTGTACTTTGTACTTTTTTAAGCACTGTGCAGCCAGTCTCTATTACCTCATATGATAAGACACAACGGATTTTTAAAAAATCTGTATTCCACCGTCTCAGCAGCCAGGGTTATGTTATATCACCTCTCATAAACCAGCAGAAAAGGGTTCCACAGCCAGCAGTACAGGGGCCAGGAGCCTAGTTGGTGTGGTGTGACTGAGGCTGCTGCATCACTGCTCTGCAGTTTTATGGTAGACTAGCGGAGTTTGATAGGACCCTGGTTTCCTGGCTTGTGGTCACACGATGTGAATGTTTCCTGAATGGATGTTTGGATGTCAGTGGC
Organism: Protonibea diacanthus; assembly: GCA_028641955.1. Classification (NCBI taxonomy): domain Eukaryota; kingdom Metazoa; phylum Chordata; class Actinopteri; family Sciaenidae; genus Protonibea; species Protonibea diacanthus. The sequence continues at coordinate 14,181,688 of CM053998.1, forward strand.
TGGCACAGTATTTCTTTCTATTTCATTGAAAGTGAACACCAAAGTCAGGTATCAGTTTTCTTTCTTGTTTGAAGTTACTGCCTCAACAAACATCGACTATATTAACATGCATTTAAGAATTTAGGTTTAGGGAGAAATCGGGTTGAGACTCAGAATTGATGTTTTAATTTACTCCATTGACATGATTATTATAAATTCCCATGTTGATTATTCTCTCACAAAAATACAGAGGAACACAAATGCAAGTCTCTTATCAAACATTTGTATTTTTTCATAATGTTGAAATTCATAAATGTACTGGTTGGGACTTCTTCTGATATGGGAAAGACCACAGACTGTCTACCTCTGAAACTGGAGAACAGGATGTGTTGTCATTTGCTAAAGAGTTAGCACAGATGCTCATGACAATTTAGTTCTCAATGTTCCCATTACTTCTGCTATGTAAACAATCATAGTGGGAAAAAATGACATCAGTGTATCCCCAATTCCTTTAGCTGTTCCTCTGCACTCCTGTGGCGTTGCTGTGAAGTAAAACATCCAGTGAGCTGGTACTTGGAGGTGATAAATGGGGGCCAATAGACCCGGAGTCTTATCAGTGCTACTAAGGCCTGCAAACTAGGAGAACACAGGGTTTGCTCTGGGGTAGGACACAGCCAGGCTATGAGGCTAAGGTTGATATATCGCTGCACCGTCACAATAGGATTCATGTTGTAAAGGCCTCGGCAAACATTGTGAGTACAAGAGGGCCAGTAGCTGTGAGAGTGTGTGTTTATGGAGAGAGGGAGAGACTATGTAATTTATGTTCGTATATCCTGTGTGTGTGTGCATGATCTAAGAGTCATCGTACATTTTGATATGAATCGCTCACACAAAATTTTGTGTACTCCATTGAGTGTAGAGCGAGGTGAAGTATATTCCACTCTGCTGCAGAGATGATTGAGTTTTTACTAGATCCTCTGTGTGTGTGTTTGTGCACGTGTGTGTGTGTGTGTGTGTGTGTGTGTGTGTGTCTGTGTGTGTGATTGATAGATGTGCTTGTTAAAAAAAGGCATGCGGCTGTGAAACGACCAACCAATTAAATCCAATCTGTTCCAGAGGACAGATGACATCATAAACGTGCGTCATCCTGACAGTGACTACATGGTGCCCACACACATTTACACACGTATATACATACTTACATGCTAAGACAGCTCCTAGTTTCTATAGAATGACATTTGTTCACTTAGTTTATTATATGTGCTTGACAGAAAAAAACAATCATCATCATTCACCTGACTGTCGTCTACTCCTCCTTTGTTCTTCATCTTCTGACCCCCGTGTGTGTGTGTTTGTGTGTGTGTCTGTGTGTGTGTGTGTGTGTGTGAATTAATGGCAGTATGTGTATGTCTGCTCATGCATTTGGAATAGAATATCCCATGGAGCAGAATCAAACAACATTTTGAGTTTCACAGTGGGGAAAAAGATCAAATACAATGTTATACATTTCATGTGCAACATCCAACATAGAATGTTCACCAGATCTTTTTTTAGACATGCCACTCAGTAACTAAGGCTAGTGAAAAATATTAGACAATAGGAAAAAGTGTAAATGAAAAAAAAATACATATATAGCCATCATACTTGATTCTGGAATTGTATATGTTCCAGCAATTGTAATTTTATAGATATGTGTGCAATCAAAACAGACAGCGGTTACCTCATGTTATTTCATCATCTCTGTCTTCTATTTCCACTAATTTGACTGTAAAGTTTATATTCTGTTGTCTGGGAGATAATTAATGTAGACGAGACAGTTATGCAACACTTCCTCTCTTCTCAGCCTCATTGTGTCCCTCCTCCATTTTTCCATGGCTGTTGTGTCACTGCAGATAAAGTGGGCTGTTCTTTAAAAAATAGATTTCATGTCAGTTTTTTTTCAAAATCTACAGAACCTGGGAGGTTGAGAGAAAAATCAGCACAAAACACCCTGTGCTCTTGATTTTAGAATCTGTGTGCAGATTACTTAATTTTGCTCCCATTTTAATTTTGTTTTTGATGTGATACATCAGCTTTCGAGCTCTGTCTCTCTTTTTTTCTACCCAAACAAAACCACAAAACTATGCCTAATTGTCTGTATAGGTGAATATCTGATCAACATATTTTTACTCATTCCATAAAACAAAATGACAATTTGTGTGGCTTTCTTTTGCACAACACTCTGTATGGTGAGGGTGAGTTTCACTTTGCTGATTATAAATTCACACGTTCACTGAAAACTGGTTATATACATAAATTGTTAAATGACTATATATATATATATATATATATATATATATATATATATATATATATATATATATATATAGTTCTCTGCCAAATATAACCGAATGGTGGGAATATACTCTATAACTCTATTTTTTAATAAGCACTTTGGAATAAACACTTATTACATCAGCCACTGAATGATCTGATCTGTAGCTCTGTGGCTACTAAAAGCTTGGCAACCATCATATTTTTCACCACAAACCAAATTACAAGTAATAACCCACAAATAACTATATATTAAATCCGATGATTTTGAAGCCTGAAGATGTCAGATCAGATATCTGATATCATGATGTGATGTCGAAGTGCATGTCTAGTCCTGCTAGGTGCATTACAGACAGTTGTTCCAAAAGAGCCCAGTGGTAAATATCAAAATCCATGTTAATACTGTCGGCAAAATTGAAATTCAGTGCTCGCTGACATGCAGAAGAGAGAGAAAGCTGTGTGTGCATGTGCTCCTATTCTACTGACTGGTAAGCTCTTTTACACACAGCTGAGTTGGCTTCTATACAGAGTGACAGTTGTTATCACTGTAACTAAATGAACAGAATGGGCACAGGCACCCCTTAAGTTAGGTTGCCTCACACAATAAACTGTGTGTGTTGGGATCACCCATGGGCTAAATAAAATGCACGTGGAGAGCTGATGATGTTAGTATTGTTTCAATCTAATATCTATAGTCAGCAGTGTTTCAGTGGCACAAGTTGGCAACGTGTGATATGTTAACAACAAAAATAAAATGATGGAGCTCGGGACACTATTTATTTAGTCCAAAATATCTGACTATATAAACATCTGTCTAATGTGTAGAAAAGTATACAATGTCATTTACATTTAGGTCATGGCAGTGTGATGGGATAATTAATGATGTTGCCTCTGTTGTGCCATGTGTGTAAAAATGTCCTTTTTTGTTGTGTGAACACTACAGGTATTTAATACTAAATATAAATAAACTGCTAATGCAATGACATGAACATAATCTGTAAATTTAAAAACACATTACAAAAAATGTAATTTTAGAGCAAACAGAGGCTGAAATCGACGTAAATGAAAGATGTGTCTGTGTTTGCCTGCACCATCTAAAGCCACACGAATTGTGACAGAGTTTGAAAGCAGCTGTATCACACTACAAACAATATGAAATCACAGCACAAATTAGTCATTTGAGAGCACAGATTGGTGTATCTTTTGGTGTATTTTTTTCATGTCACCCCCCCAGGCTCTGTTAAAAAAGTCCCACTTTTTTAGATCGTTTTTTTGTTTTCTATCAATGTGTGGGTAACCTTCCACACTGCAGTATTGAATTTATGACAGTGAGGCGAATATTCAATACCCAATCTTTGCCACCCAGCGTGGGTTAACTTTATTTCATAAACATCGATTCAGGTGGAGGATATGCTATTTTATCAAGCACCAGAGCAAAGTCACAGCTAAGCTGTGGAGTTTGAGTTCACACCTTCAATTTTCTCACTTGATTCACAAGCAATATGGTCATGCATAACAAGATTGCATTTTCCTAAATGACAGAATATAAACCAGAATCGCAATTAGATTATAAGTTTACTGTTTTCTACCTTGTTATATACAGTGATGCACAGTGATGGCATTGACTATCTCACAAATTCACATATAGACACACGCTCCCACACATACATATACAGTGTAATCACCCCCACACCCTGAAGCACTCACGTTTTCACTTCCTTCTATGATTTTCCTATTCTTACTTTGCTCTGTTTTTCCTTTCATGTGTTTTTCAATTAGCACTAGCTCTTGGAGAGGAGACACATGTGCTTCATACATACAGAAAGCTTTATTTAACTTTTGGTCACATGGGAACATCAGCCATATGGAGTGCTGTGGATGCTAAAAAAAACACAAGATATGATAATTAAATTAAACTGTGTATGTGGTTAACAGACAGCAGAATTCCAGCAGCAGCTTACCACATTGTCGGTGGCTCTGAGCTTTTCTTATCTGCATGTGTAAATCTTATGCAGTCTGTTTTTCACAGCACACGGGATAGGAAGTCACCTTATTTTGAGGTGTGAAGGATGCAGATCTACTCATAAGACACAATCCGTATTTTCAAGGAATTGCTCCAATGGCATTTTTTATCTTTATCAGCACCAGAACGGGTGGCGTTTGCATGAATTGAATTGTACTGAAGTCTCGGCCTTGAATACTTATAACACCCCACCCCACCCCACCCCTGTGCAGCACTCAGGAGCTAGAATTAAAGTGGATTTAAGGGAGGCGAGGGCTTGAGGAGAGCGAGGGTTTAGAACTCTGATTGCCATGCCCACCATTCATAATGAGACGCATTACAGAGCTGATGTTGTAAGATTAGGGTGACTTGAGAGACATGAGCAGCCTCACAGATCAGAGGAGAGGGAGATGGGCATGGGCGAGAGAAAAGTACGGGAGGGGTATGAGGGGAAATGGAGAAAATAGAGAAAGTGGTTAGTGATGGAATGAGTAGTTTGGAGGAACCTGGGACAAAAGTAAAATGATGGGAATAAGACAGAGGGAGGACAGGAGCCCAAAAAATGTGGATTGCTCTGTATCACAGCGGTATTAATTTAAAAAAAAAAAGGATGATATGTGGATGGTCGCACTGGAGAAAGGGAGGGCAACCCAAAGGAAAGCAGACAGTGGGGACAAAAAAAAAAAAAAAAACAGACAGAAAATATCTGCATTCTTGTCAGCATGTGAGAACGACAGAGAAGCTCTCAGTTATTAAAGCGCTGACAGCGTCTGACAGCGATATAGCTCCATTTTGCCCCAGCCCCATCAGCGCCTTGACTTGAATTCAAAACAGGCCCAGGATGTCATGTAGAACACTGACAGGTGTTTGTGTCGCCCTCCCGTTAGAATTGCCAGTAATAAAAAATAAATAAATAAATAAATAAATCTTCTGTCCATTCGTTGCAGCCCACTTGTTTGATTTGATTGTGCAGTAAAGCTGATTTGCCGGGACGACACATTCCCAGTCATGTTGAGGTTTTTGATATGCACTCAGATTTGTATGGCTGCCAGCTGTTGAGCAAAATATGAAGTACAATATAAATGGCAAAATCTGAGTTTCATGACGACGCTTCAAAGTTTAATATCCAAAATATTACTAGAGCAAAGAAGGAAGCCTATCAAACAATGTATAGGCAGCATTAATGCCATAAATAGTGCAGGGCATGGCATGCAGATGGCCCGTGATAGAAAAGAGATGCACAGTATGCTTTCAAGTAATGAGCACTCTATGGACATCAATCACTCTCTGATGTTTTACATTATGTAATATTCATGTAAGTCATTTTATTTAATGAAAAAATACATGCTTCAATAAATATATTTTTCAGAATAGTTCATATTATAAAAAATAAATAAAATAAAATCAGACACTTTTGACTGTCGCACACATTTCTAATTATCATTATTTCTACCAGTTTTGTATTACATGTATTGCACAATACTTTGTGGTTCCAATTTTTATTCTTTGTTGTTTTTTCAGTTTATCTCTTCTAGTAAACTGTACAAAGGGTGGAGATAGCCACAGTTGACCTCTAGTGTGCATTGTGCCCTTTAGAATGAATTCTCATCCAAGGACACTGTGCCACCCACGAGGAACCTTTGATAGATGCCTGCGGGTGTAACCAAGGACTGCTCTGATTCACAGGGACCTCGGTGACAAACAGCCTTTACTGTGTAACATAGTTTAATGAGCGTAAGAGTGGGCGACCTTCCATATGACTTACACAACATTTTCATCATTGTATGACTGTGGGGTCTGATGCGCAATTGTGAGTGTTGTTTGTGCGTGCGTGTGTGTGTGTGTAAAGGGGGGGGGTTACGACTGTGTGTATGGTGTAGAGACAGTCACATTTGCACCTATATTGCCTGATTTTCATTGTCTTTGAGAATGCACAGTGAATAGCAATAGACACATTTCTTGGATTCTGTTCTTTGGAGGCTGATATTGTTAGTCCCAGATGTCCACAATACAATTCAGTGTCTATCGTTTCTGCACAGTTTGCATGAATTTCAGCGTATTGATGTTCAGTGGATGGAGAGGAAAATGTATAATGAATCTTCACTAGATTGTTTAATGTCAAAGATGTACAGAACAGTATGGACTTGTAATATATGTCTGGAAAAGTAAATTGGTTGATAACACAATAACATCTATTAATTGAGTGTAGCAGTTGGTGTATAGTGTACAGAGCTACCTGTGGGGGCATTTCCACTTCTTCTGCTGGGATCACACACGTTTGTCTCTAAACATATTTTATCCTCATAATGTAATGGATGATATATTTACAGTACAGTGCAGGGCAAACCTGTGCCATGCACATGGGGTCATGGGGCTACAGCAAATATAGTGCAATGCTACTGAGCATATGATGTCATCTGACAAATTATGGGGACTTTAGGAGGCGACAGCAGCTGCTTTCCTCTGAGGAGACATTGCAACATTGCCCGCAGCAGAATTGATGCAAATGTTGACAAAATGAAATAACTGAAATATTATGCTTTTTGTTACAATACTGCAGAAGGCAGGTAGTATGTTCGGTATAGTGCTGACTTTAAAGTTGCATATAGTGCCCCGTCTCATTTGTTTTCACAGCAAAATGTTGCGGCACAGTAGACCATTAGTGTCAGTTAGCATCACCACTGAAGCTAATCAGGCTACATTGAGCTAGATTTGACAGTTTTGTGGCAGCACTGTAGACTGGATGGTACTCCTGGTTTTTATACTGTTGTTGTGGTTACAACATTTAATTGGTTCTAGGCCCATACTTTTCTCCCACTGGCATCGCATTTATATTGAGGTACAAGGTACAGAAAACATGCAGTGAAATACTGCTTATGCAAAGCACCCAAAACAAGTGATGAGGAAAATTAGCAGTTTACTGTATTTCTGAGGCTGATTAGCACACATTTACCATGTCCCTGATCATTTTTAAGATATAATAAAGATTTAGAAAGGAAGATGTCCACAGCCTCAAAATCTGCTGTCACGGTGACATCTTAGAGACACTTATCTTTTTCCTGAATTTTTTGATTTAAGATGAATCAAAGTCTCTAGTAATTGGTAGGTTGGTATATTTGGCATAAACAATGCAACACTAAACATCTAAATTCAGATGATGCATGTGCATATCAGCCTTTTAATATTATTATTCACACTTGAGAAAACAACACATTTTCAATAGATTTCAATAGAAATCAGTATCTTTCTTTGTGATGTTCAAAATGACACACATCGTTTTGATTCCAAACACTTATGCACCTCCTGGCTTTGCCTCTGCTTTGCATTCTGAGATTCCCTGTGTTCTATGTAATCACCATTCTAAACAGGTTGTAATCAGTGTGGATAGGAAGAGAGGGGCTGAATCTGGAGCCCCTGCTCTGATTGGGAACAACAACATGTCTCCCTCCTAGCTGATGGCAGGGCCAATTTTATTAATATGAATTCCTTTTTTGTAGTCATCCCTACTCCGTTTCTTGAATAGAAATGTGGTAGTATATTATATTAAAGATTCTTCCCCATCAAATTATGGACACATTACTCTACCAGAAGAATGACAATTTGAACGTGTGAAGGATAATAAAAAAAAAAAAAAAAAAAAATGAACACTGGACATCAAAGCAGCAAAGACTGGAAATAATGAGCAGATGAGCTACAGAAAAATGTGCTGCTGGTCTTAATCTCACTCATTCTCAGAGAAAAACTCAACACAGTGCCAGTTTTACCTTTTGCCTTTATTTATTAACAACACTTTGACAGAAACATCAAAGCATAAAATACACATATCAGGTACTGTTACACAGGGAAACCAAAGAAGGAATTCAAAGAAGTCATCTTACAGGCTTCAGTTTTGTCTTTTTCTCGTTATCTTCCCTAACAACACCGCTAGTATGTTCAGAGAGAGATGTAGATTTTGATGTGGGGTCTTTCAGTCTATTCACTCTCGCCTCAGAGGTGGTGAGCTCATTGCCATTTCTCAGCAGACTGTTTCTTTTAGCTGGAGGCTCTCTTGGGTCAGAGCGTGTTACATTTGGGGAGTCCTTTGTATCCTTTATTGCTTTCAAAGTCAGCTGCAGGAGTATTTTTGTTACATGTGTGGATACAAGCAGAGGTAAAACTACTGGGATCCAATAAATTTGTTGTGGAACAGCTCTTACAGATACTTATTTTATATTCATATTCATACTCTGTGCGGGAGACACTCCACTACTACTGCTTCTGAATTAAAATAATTGAATTAGTATTGGTGCTAATGGAAATATTTCCTTTTGGCAGCTGTTGTATCTTTATTAGCGTTTAAACTCATTTGTTATCTGGGTGCACCTTTAAAACTGTATCTTTGCTTTAGACACACAGACACTTGCAGTATTCACCAATGATCCCTGACTATTCACAGTATGCTATTGAAAGCAGCAGAGTCCATTCCCTTGGAGTTGTTCACAGCAAGGCCACCTCAGATGGATTCTGTCTTTGTCATCCACAGAAAAGCTCCTCTGTGGTTGATACAGTGTTACAACCGCTGTAGCGCACTGGCTGAAGGCTTTTAATTGAGTTAGGGAGCCACAGGCTTTTTTGTCCGACAGGGCGCCTGACAATACAGCCCTGATTGTGGTTTTGAACAAACAATAGCGCTGTGATTTGAGCCACTCGGCCAGTGATTGCTGCCAGAGCAGACTTTCTGACTTTGTGTTCTTGTGAGGGAGATGGCAGGGGACGACGTCAACATCCTCCTCAGGAACCACTCCAGATTAGTGTTGGTTGTGTGTTTGTCTCTGGGTGGGTGGCTGTTTATGTTTTTCATTCTCTTAGACTCTCTCCCTGTTCCTTTTCATTTCCAGGAAATGCCTTTGTCAACCCTTCAATTTTTGATCCAGACAGAACCTGAAAATACAAAGTGCACAACGCTCTATTTACCTCACTGTTTGTCTTTCTTTGTGTACTGTATATGCCATTTCAATTCCTGGTGGTGAATATTGGAGCTACATAACGTCTTATTGATTGATTACAGTCTGTGTGCAACTTTTTTTTAAGACACACAAAACACACAAATCAGATCACACTTTAAAAGAAAGGCATTTTACCTGCCAAAATGAATGTTGAACCACTGGAATGCGATCAACAAATGTAAAATTAACGTGTGACTTTTTAAGAAATTTAGCAAACCTCCACTTTAAACACTAATAAACGTCATCATTGCAATATGGCTGCAGCAGTATCTCACTCGCTGCTCTGTGGGCTGTGTGGAAGTTGAGGTCAGAGTGAAGGACAGGGGTCCGATGGGTCTGTTAGCTGTGGGTTAGATGAAGCCGACGGATGAAACACAGCCAGGACCGTGAGCCCAGTATCTGACCATCGCCGGCCACTCTACACTGCTTCCACCTGCAGCAGGTGGCATGACCCGAACAGTTGACACACACTCAGCCAGACAGAGTGATAGATGACTGTTGGCCCTCTTTGTCATGATGAGAACGGGTCAGTATGAATACACACACTCACAAATGGCAGCCCATCAGGGACATTGTCCTGTCTCGCACCTAACAGCTGCCCCTTTGGCTCAGCATCACTCTCCATTCTGCATTCCTTTTTCAGCAATTTCTAATCTGTTCAAATCCATGACTTGTCTATAACAAAGACACCTTTCCACTGCTGGTCTGACCCTCTTCATTTTAGCCCTAATGAGCTAATATATGTGTTTGCTGCTGTCTCTGTTCTCGTGACACAAACACAGTAATTCAGTCAGATTGGACTTGGAGACACAAAGTGTTTGTGCAGGCGTCGGTGCACTCATGCATGCTTTTGAGCCTGCATGTGTTGAAGTGTCGAGACTAATGAGGCTTCCCTCCAAGCTTCACCAACATCAAAACACACCGAGACGCTGCAAGACAGATGCATCTGATGAATCTGTTCAGCCGCCTCGCCAATCGACAGGCATACAGGTAGCTTGGCACAGACGCCGGCAATGAATATTCACAGCAAGTTTGCTGTTATTTTCACAGTCATGCTTTACACTGTTTCCCTTTGCAAAGCCTTCATATTTTCTCTACTAAAAGAAATATTATTGTTCACTCTGTGTATGATTTTTGTTTTCCTGGAATATCAGTTTTTCTCTTTTGAGAAAGTGGCACAAAAAGGAAAGGCACTCCTTTGTTGCAAATGCGATGCAATATAATTAAAGTTGGGCATTTGGGCACAATGAAAAGGAGACATTTATCATCTTCTCCATCGATTAACAGGAAGAGGGAGCTGGTAGAACAGATAAGTGACATCGGGTCTTCTATTTTGCATACCCTTCATCACTTTCTGTGAGGCAGCTACCTGACAAAAGATAGTTTTCAGATGACATGAGTTTTTTATTTTATTTGTGGCATGTCAAATTTAAGGTTGACTAGTCTGCGTTTAAAGCTAGAGACATAAAAGCGGCCCCCATCCGGGTTTATAATGTTCTTGTTTATGTTTTAAGAAAAAGTTGAAATTTATTGATCAAGACGCAGCAATAATATCATGCAATACCACTTTTCTTTATCCAGAACACTAATCTACATGGCTGCATACATTATACTAGTGATATAAAAACAAATCACCAGGATGGTATATCCTTCAACTGTGAGGAAAGTGCTCCGTTCAAACAGTAATCACTGTTTGTAAATGTGCACCTTGCGTGCTATTGTATTGCAAGTGCAGCCTTCCAATCTCGGCAGAATGGATGCTCCCCAGAGAAAGCTTGTGTATTTGCTACACATTTTCTATCTGTAGCAAATACAAAATATTTAATAAAAAGAGGAAAACAACAAGCTTCAGGAATTCATCAAGTAAAATGACGATATGAATGTATTATGGCTGGGGGTAAGTGAATGATAAAAGTGCAGGTAGGAAGCTTGTGTGGGTGGACAGATGGTAGAGGGAGAGAGCGAGAAGTGGATATGTAAAGAGAAAGAGGAGAGGAGCGGTGAGGTGGCAGGATTGCGTTGGAGGAGGAGAGGATGGCAGGAAGATGAAGCAGCTTTCTTCTCTTGGCAGGGTTGAAGAGGAGGGTAGGAGAGCAGCAAAGGGCTGGAGGTGGGCAGGAGAGCATACTCACTATCTGATTCAATTAACACCACATGGTAGAAACAAATGTGCTGCTGGGCTGTGGATACAGCAACGTATAACTCCTCTGACACTGCTTTTTATTCAAGCTCAGAATGCTACCAGTTCTGCCGATCTCTGTTATAACCAGAGGTTTAGGACAGTGACTTCATGAATATATATTTTAATGCATTTTCATTCATGTCTGACCTTAGAAATCTCCCCAGTGTGGTGGAGGAGGATTTTGTCGCTCTAATTTACAAGGGCTATACCAATTTCAGTATGGCATAAAGAATCAATATGCTCATTGCATCAGAAGAGCTGTTAGACTTTTCCACATCACCGGATATGAAATAGTTTAAGAAAAATGTCATTTTTGCATCATTACATTGGGAGTGATCATTTATTTGCCACTTCGAATAAAAGTCCAGTAATATTTGTGGTAGCTATCAAAATCCCACATCTTCTACATGACTTAGAGGGAATATGTACGGCTTACTAGATCTCAGTCTTCCTTTCCCTCAGGTGTGTGTAAACTACAAGTAATAAACTTCTTTAAAAAAGCAAAAAATCTGTATTGTGTATTTACAAGTACAATGAATTAATGAGGCTGCCTATGTATGACAGAATAAAATAAAAAAATGTCTGATACAGCGTTAATACATAGAGGATTTCACCAGGGCTGTCATTGTGCATCTGCATGGTTGGGTCCATGTTACATTGGTAATGGATGCAGAAATTTAACTTTGGCTTACAGCATGAACTATGCAATTGGATTTTAATAGGAGCAGTGCGAATGCAGTCCTGGCGAGTCCCAGTGTCTTAAGATCTTTATATTGCCTAAGGCCACACTCATCCACTCTTTCAGCCCAACAGAGCTCATGAAAAAAACAGATGGAAGGAGTATATTTGGAGTCTCTCGGTTACTTTCTGCTTGATTTGATTAAGGTGTTCCATGGCTAAATTTAGCTCTTGTGTTTTGGACAGCACTCAGGAATAACTCTTGATTGCATTGATGATATATTTTTTTATTCATTTTTTATTCCTGTTACATCTGTTATTTCTATCCAGAGCAGGAAGAGCAGGAGAGCGGTCATCATGCAAAAGGGAAACCATAATTTGCTATGATTCACAGTCAGAATTTGTTGTTTATTTTATTTTATTTTGTTTATTTTTTTATAGAAAAAAATTAGATATTTGTTATTCTCAAACTGTTAGAATTTACTGGAGTTTTTTCATTGAAGCTTCTGGAGTCTATTTGGAAAATTCCACCCACTACCTCCACAATATTTAATATCCTCAATGTGAAAGATTAAAAAATAAATAAATAAATAAAGCTGCACTTTAGGATTTAGTGAATTAAATAAACAATTGTTAATTTAAAGTAAATTTTTGTGAATGTTGTGTGGATATCAAGTGCTGAAGTTCTGCCATTCATTAAACTATTCTAATTTTACTGCTATTCATTTTGAGATAAAATGGGTACTTGCACCAGTATGTTCTGTGGCCATCCTTTAGACTGGCACATCAGTAGGATGATTGCATTCCTCTATCTGTTTCCCGAAGTCCCTTATGGCACAGAAAACAAGTAATGTAAATGTATACAGCACATTCGTCTGCAAGAAAATCTTGCATTCTGTGTATTTATTCTGTGTATTTGCTGACATTTCTTTATGAAAGCCTGTAACCTGCCTCCAAGTCCCCAGTTTTGACTTTGAGAACTGACTGCATTTGTCAAAGGTTGCTCAAGTTTTGAATGACATTTGTGCTGAAGGCAGTCATTCAGGGGTCTCTTCTCAATTTTGTTTATGAATGCACTGACATAGTCGGTCATTCCCAAGGTTCCTTGATACTGCCTCTTTCTTTTTTTACCGACAGAATTAGCACGTTCCAATACATCATTAGTTTAGACTGGTTAGCTCTTACCCCTTTGCGATGTTAGTATGTGACTATTGGAAACCTGGTGGTTCACCAGTGCTTCCATTGCAATTTGAAAGGAGGCTCTGTCGAGACCAATTTAATTGCTTTGGGATTTCTATGGCAAAACGCCAACATGGTAGGAATGAAAGAAAATAAGTACCATCCACCAATAAATGAAGTGAAAAAATGCTGATGTATTGTGTTTCTTTAAAAATTCAGCATTACCCATACCTTATTATTTTAAAATATATATTTTTTCTTTTCTTCTGGAGTCTCTGAAGTTGAGATCCTCACAGAGTTTTGTTGGCCAACTGTGCATAAAGAAATAACGTTTCGTCAGCATAGATCATTAGTCTTTGTAGAGCCTATACTGTTGACTACAGAAAAAAAGGTCTAGGGGAGAATGGATATTAACGCTGTGTACCACAGGTGGTCTGACTCTGCAGGACCTGGTCTTGGATCACAAACAACATCCAGTCTTAGGCACAGCCAAGTACTAGTCTGTAATCACATTACATCCATCCTGCCTAATAAAGGCCAAAGCCTGAAGCCAGCACTGTAGTCTAATTTACCTTTTTAGGGGTGCAGTTTATGTATGTATGTATGCATGGATGATTGAGCATATGATGAATTACATGCACCAGAATGGAAATGACTGTAGTTCTAGAGCGCACACGGTCGGTGGTTTGACCTAAAAACAGAGCATGTGTTTCATTAAAATGAGTGTTTAAATTGAATGTCGTTTACTGCTCCCAGACAAACAAAGGCAGGAAGAGGATGCTCCTAGTATATGATTGTGAGTTCATATGTATGCAGTCTTGCTTTTCTCTGCATCTTCCTGCTTTTGCAAACCTCCTCATTGCCCTCCATGTCAGCCCATGCAGCTCATTAGGGCTTAGGGCACATCTTGACTCTCTTGACTCTGCCATCGTCATGGCAACACTAGAATTACACTTCTCAGGGCATCTCTGCCTGTTTTAGTGCCCTTGCCTCCAAGGCACTCAGAAAATCATGTGGAATTTGTGTGTGTGTGTGTTTTTTTTTTTGTGTGTAGCTGTATTCATGAGTGCGGCCCTTAGAATGACGCACACTTGGGATGTGTGTGTGTGTGCGTGTCTATGCGAGGTTGGAAAAACATGCAGTATATACTTCCCTGTACATATCAGAAGAGGCTCTCTGTATGTGGCGATCCAAATTGCTATGACCTCTGTATGGCCCCATAGCCACTTGTCTTTGCCTTGAAACCCTAATAAAAGTTGTCTGCGTGCCGCAGTAGCCAGAGCCACTTATCTACCTGACGGGATGAGAGCAGAGTGGAGCAGCAATTTGTATGCACAGAAACACTCTGACTGTCACGGGGTGGGCTAACCCAGGAGATTAAGAACCCGTAGAGGCTTTAGTGTTGAGAAGAGATCATGTTTTGGTCCTAGTGATCAGCACTAGCTGCCACATGACAGCGTGATAAATAGGGGGCTCAGATGGCACATCTTCGTTGATTTAAATAGCCCCTCACACTCAACTCACTATTAACAAGGCTATAGCTACTTTGAAGGATGCACTCTCAATGCCTTATGGGATGCCTTGGTTGGGAAAGGCAGAGTGAGGCAAAGGGTGAAACATAAAATATAAGTATATAAAAACAGGAGTTGTATCTTCTCACTAGTTTATTTTTAAAGGTTATTGAATCGACAGCTGATTAACCCAAGTCTAATTTTGTAATCACGACACTGGGTACCAGCTCCAATAAGCCTGTTCAATAGGTGGATGAAGGCCACTTTTTTCCCTTTCTCTCTCGCTGTCACGTCAATAGTGGCAGGTCTGTCTGTGTGTGTGTGTGTGTGTGCGTGTGTGTGTGTGTGTGTGTGTGTGTTGGGTCCGCTTGAATTAGGTTTATGTTCACCTTTGGTCTGTAGTTTACTTCTTTGATTTGTCTTTTTGTCAATACCCTGGCTTTGTTGTAAAAGCCAGTATTCTCAGTGTGGACGTTTTCAACCCAGTTAGCTTTTATTGTATGACTGCCAGTATTACTCAACCTGTTTTACCAACCTTCTCATGGTTTCTCATAGGGACAGGTGATATTGGTTTTAATGACACATGGCTTTGTTTTTTAATGGCTTCAGGGCAAATGCGCTCAATAACTCTAATCTGGGTTTTGGGCAGAACAGGAAAAAAAAAAATCTGCATGAAAACAGATTTTTCTTTCAAATGAAGTTGGTCTTCTGTGGTTACAGTTGTGGATATGCTTTGTGTTGGCCCTTTGGGATGCGCGTAAGTAGGCCTTATCCATGTAGCATAATTCCTTATAGGGCCTGCTTTGTGGTCCCAAATAGGATTCAGCGTCCACCAGACGAGCACTAATCCAGGGCAACTGTATGTAGCTTTTTTGTCATCAAGATTTACAGTATATTGTTAACTTCTTGTATTAACCTCGCCTGGCTTGTTTTCTCTCCAGTTCATTTGGCAGAGAATAAACAAAGAAGTGTGTCAGCCAGTGTATTAGGACTTGAGGGCTCCTAGAATATATATTAAGGCTTACTGTAGCTATTGGATCAGGCGTTATCAGAGAGGCAAATGTGTACAGCTTATTATCTTGGCTCAGTCTTTTACTAACTCCCTTACTACAAGCCCTTTTAGCACCTGATGCTAACAAATACTCATGACAGTCCCCTCGGATCGTTGCACAGAGATTTAAGACGTGGATAGCGAGAATGAGGCAGGGGGATGATGACTAGGTGATGGAGAGAAATGAATGAATTAAAAAGGGGGGGGCATCTCAGTTGGTGGAACGTAATGGATCTGAACTTAATCAGCAATCAACATTAATGTTGATGTTGCTGTGTTTATTCAAATTAATCATCAAGGACAGGGCAACCCCCTCCCCATGCCAGAAGAGCAGAGAATTTGTCTCCGCCGTGCCTTGCCGAGGAAATTGATGATGAATTACTCCGTTTATCAAGTCGCCCCCATTAGCGAGCCTGCTGACGGCCCTGTCTCCATCCCAGAAGATGTTTTCTTTGGCATCAGTGGATGGTAATTTGGATCCTGAAGATTTTTCCTCTGTGCTCATCGCCTGAGTGAAAAGTGAACCTGCAACAAGCTTCAGTGGTAATGGCTAGGTGTGATGCTGAACCCTAATGCATTTCACTTAACATCTCACTGGTTAGATAAGTGGATGAGTAGCAGCGGAAGGAGCAGTTACACCGAAGTGAAGGAGCGAGGGTGTGCATAAATCCCAGGGTATCTTTTCTGGCAGCTGCGGGTAAACACAGATTAATGTTGTTCGACCGACACATCAGAGAGGATGTGTGCTTAGATAATCAAGATGTACTCAAGATACTGAAGCTCTGCTCAGATAGATTCTTGTCAAAGTTTCCCGCATAATCTGGGATCAGTATTGTCTGCCCCTGATGAATTAAAAAATCCAAAAAGAGGCAGAAGAGCTAGGCTGAGAATGCCAATACATAAGTTAAAAATAATCAAACTGATAAAGTGTTCTTTAAACTACCTGTGGCTTAACTGACCAGAGATAGGTAATTTGGCTTAGTTCAGCAAAGATGGGTCTAACTTGTCAGGATATAGATTGAAACTAAATGAAAAACATTGGAGATTCATTAACCACCAACCATCCATTAGATGGATGGTTGAGGATGGCAAAAAAAGGTAGAGAAAGAAAAAGAAGCAATCAGATGAAAGGGTGAAGAAATGCTTGTGGCGGAGAAAAAATGGCTAGATATCGGAGAGCGCATTTCTTGTGTAGGCCATTCGTCATGTACAGCTGAAATGGGAAGGCAAGAATGGATGGAGGTGCGGAAGGGTAGCAACGAAGGAGAAGCGTGAGAGAGGTAGAGGCTGGGGAGTGATGAACAGTTGGCCTATCCCATCAAGGATGCCTTCTAACCTGTGCTACAAAGAGGAGCATCCATCACGCAGGCAGGCGGCAGTGCTTTACACAACTGCACAGACTTAGAAACACACCGCTCACATACTGGGCTCGCACTCACAAAGGACACAGTGATCACAGCCAGGGGCTACCGTGTATCACCCACAAAACTCTATTACACCCTCAAGCCTGGAGAGATGTCACTCAGGAATTTGATTTTCATCTGGAACATTTGCTTAAATGGTGTTTTTATATGTATTTATTCGCTTACATTAATAGCATGATTTACAAGTGCAGGTTTTCAAATTTTATTGCGAAACTACACATTTTATAATTTTTTCTGTGGCTCATTCACACCAAAAACATAAACCCACCTGTCAGATGTTCCACCTGCATGCACTGATCCAGATGTTTTTTGAATGCCATCCATCCATCCATAGGTGGTGTTTGAATCTTGGTATTGACTACTTACATGTTCTGCTGTCCAGCTGCTTCCATTTTGAACTTTCCTGTTTTCTCTGTTCCCTCTAAGGTCAACACTGTCAAAATCAGCAGGGATATTTTTGTGTGTATGTGTGTGTGTGTGTGTGTGTGTGTGTCATAGTTCACTAATGATAAAAACAAAACCTTAATTCACTTTGCCATCATTAGCTCCTCCACTGAATGCAGGAATTTAAGTCATTTAAAATCTGAAGAAAAATAACAGAAAGAAAAGGTTTTGTGTGCTTGTTTGTGCATATTTAGAGAAGACTGTCTGTGTGGATGTAGAGGTGGGCATGTTAAGATTTTAACAGTATCACTACTCTTGCTTATCGATTCTTTACTTTAGACCCAGGGTGGGTTGCTAAATTATCTAACTTGTTTACTTCATACACTCTTAGGTAGGTAGTAGATAGGTTAGTAACTTAGCAACTGCACTGCCTAAATGTTATGGATGGCCTCTAACGTTAGACAGTCTGACATGACCTCTCCATCAGACTGGATTGAGTATCCAGAGGAAGTGCTGACTGCTCTAAAACTGATGCGCTGAAAGTTTCAGATTAAATTTCTGTATTTGTAGCCATATTTAAATACACTGTCAACTGGCTAATAGTTACTTTTAATTGTTAACCCTCATATAATTTAGTTAACTCCATATGGGCTCTCTTCCGTGAGCATGCTTGTCATTCACCTTAGTGGGATAACAAGATATGAGCTATGAGTGGTTGAAAACTGTACTCTGACTTTATATAACATTAATTTGCTAGAGGGAAAGATTGCTTGTGTTTCTGCCCTTACATGGAAAAAGACTTGTGGCACTTCTAGAAACAAGCTGCCTCAACTCTCTCCTCTATTATCACAGAGAGAGCAGAGCTGGGTCTTCTCTGTGTGGTCTGCATGTGTGAGTAGCAGAGAGCTTACCCCTGACATCTCTCTTCTGATTGGGAATATTGAAAATACATCATGGACAAATGTCTTTATTTCTTCAATACCGACAGCAGAGCCGATAATGTTGGAGCTTAGTGATACTAAATTTTTAAATACTAGCCTTGGGGTCATCTATAATACCTGGTTCTGATACCCATCCCTTTGTGCAAGAGGTTGTTTGAAGGCTGCATACTCGGAAACCTTTACACACCCTCTGTTTGTGTGTCGTAATAGTGTGTAGGCACCTTTACTGGAGCTTGTGTTCATATCTTCGTGCGCATCTCCGCATTTTATGTTTCAGTGCAATGCTTTCATCCTCAGAGGAAACACCTTTCTATGTGCAGCAGGACAAGCATTTATCAGCACAGCCCTGACACTCCTCCAGCTGTGTGTCAAATGAGCCGCATGTATGTGTCTTATGTGAAAATGTGCATTTCACGCTAGTGTGTGTGCAAACTGAAGCCCGTTTATCGGTTTCCTTTATGGCCAGCCTGTTTATGATATCAGGACACAAGTGTCGCTCGCGGCTTGGCAGATGTTGGTGCTAACGCTGCTCGACTGTTCACTCTTAATCATGTGGGCACACTTCAGACACCCTGCTGCTGCTGCAGTTATGGATTAGTCTCTTCCAGCTATTGACTGCTGGTGAAGCTGAAGGCTGGGGAGAGGCTGATAAAAGACACCTGAGTGTGTGTGGCACGCCAGGGCCCCGTCTGTGGTTTTTTATTGACTAGCTGGCCTAATCAACACTGGGAGCCGAAGGGAGAGCTTGTTAGCAGCCATGTACTGCTTACTTCATGATGCAGGAGTGTAGGTGAATGGATGGATAAGGGGGATTGGTGTGTTTGTTTAAATGTCAATACAAGTTCAATAAGGTATGACCAAGGGCAGGTAGAAAAATCACGCACAACTACAAATGAAGACCATTTGGCACACACAAAGCATGCTTCCATTTCAGCTGTTAGCCTCACTCTCCTTTGTCCTGCCATAACTCAACTCTCATTAGAGTGCAGTTATAACATGCCCACTCCAACCTGAACCAGATTTGACTACTTCAGTGGTAGCACATGTTCAATCTATGTGACTGAAACAGAGAGCCTCCCACACACAAGGGATACTAGTAAATTTAATGTTAATTAAGCTGAAAGCGTATGTTTTAACACTTAGCTGCAAAATTCATTCATTCATTCAGCCTTTTTTTAAATCTATAAAAAAAAATGTGCCACCTCCAAATGTTGTTTTGTCATTGGGTCTTAATGCATCTTGGGTGCATTCACACCTGTAATTAAAGCTGTGAGATTGTGATCGTATCACCCGAGATGCATGCTCATGCCAGGTACAAACAAGGGTGTAATCACCAAACTTTTATCTTGTTTCCCACTAAATCTCCCAACTGTTGTAACACCACAACCACACTGCAACGCCGTTAACACACTTCATAGGTTTGAGCTTTATTTGTAGAGAATGAGAGAGGGAGAGAGAGAGGTGGGTAGACATCACCCTTAGTTAAGCATTATTAAAAATGGATGAGGGTATTACTTGCTTTTTTCAATATCTGATTTAGAGTTAATAGGGGAAATTAGAGCTAGGGTAGGGAACAACGTATGATTGTACCAGAGAATGGGGAGAAAACTCAGCTCTGGTGCTTGGAGCCTTTGTTGCTATGGAGATCAGTGGGGAGGCAATTAGAAATGTGCAGATCGTGTTTGAATAGTGTATGTATAATTGATTAAAATCATCTACACTGTGGTTATGGTGGTGTTGGTGATAATGATGTTGAAAAATCAATACTTCATTTTGTGGTGAATATTAAAGTGAATGTGACAGCAAAGTTTCTCAGTTAAAACTCAATATAGAAACCTGCAACCTTATGCTCCAAGGTGCTTTTTTTCTGCTTGTGTTTGTGTTTTGGCTGTGTTTCAGTGTGTAGTCTGTGACACTGGTTAAACTGCTTTGGCTTGGAAGAGTGGAAACAAACTCCATATAATATGTTCTCACTAGGCATCTTGTTTCTCAGTTCTCAGCGTTTTTTAGAAGATGGGTATTGTTCTTCATATCTGTATGTCACTCTACCAGCATTCCACAGTGCCTGCCCTATTTTTATGGTCCAAGAACAATGAAAATGGTTTTCAGTTTTGTTGTTGTTTTGTGGTTTGGTTTAGAGAGTTGTTGACCTTCATTTGCACAACATCCTCCTCTGGGGAATAGTTTGTAGCTGCACAGCTGGCACTTGGCACACTGTGAGTATGTTATAAAAAAGTGTGTGTGTACTGTATAAAATACATCTACATCCATGTTTGTGTGAATCTGTTGCCCATATGTTTCATTTTGGGGTTATTTAAATGGAGTTATATGTTTTCATCAAGTACAATCATTATAGTATGTTACAGACATAGCAGGGGCTTTATTCCTAAACAACCATTTACAACACCAGTCACAAAATGACCACACACTGGATCATTTGCTGAATGTGTGTCGCTGTAAATTAAAACATGAATTTAAATGATCCAGCTTTTTAAAATAATAAATATATGTGTGCTTGAACCCCAAAACTTTAATGGACTGATAGATTTGAGTCAGGTCTTGCTTCCTTCTTTTAGGAAAGACTCCCTGTTTTCCCTCATTTGTCAACTCAGATGGTTTCTTAACGGACAGTCCATTGTTATAGTTTCAAGGAATTATCCCACTGTATTTAGACAGAGCCTATGACCTCCTTTTCTCTCTATAAGGAGCCAGTAGTTTAAATGCTAAGGTGTTAAAAATGCCAAAACTCGTGCATTAATTTGTCTTGGATGTAACAAAAACGGATTCCATCAAAATGTATTATTAGAGGTTGTTGTGTGTCTTTTTAGAAATCATTTCCCATGAAATTGTTTTGTGCTGCAGTGGTACATTAAAGAGGCTAAAATTCACACTGAGCACACTCTTAACATTTTAATTAGATTCTCAGCCAAAATTAGAGTTAGCTTCTAAAAATAATGATAATAGAATAAATAAATAACATAAATTAGGTGAAATGTTAATTGCAGCTGCTTTTTATATTTTGATACCTTTGTCATTTGTGATATTTTTAATGTATTTTTTCAAACCCCACATTATTGATACCAACAGCTAATTTTGTATCATACTGTGCCATTAGTAATACATACAAGAAGGTGTGGTCGGGCAGAGGCTGTCATTCATGATTAAATCACATCCTTTCTTCCTCTTTGACAGCAATCCACCTGGCACATATGACATAATGTCATTATGCTTAG
Source organism: Protonibea diacanthus (assembly GCA_028641955.1). Taxonomy (NCBI): domain Eukaryota; kingdom Metazoa; phylum Chordata; class Actinopteri; family Sciaenidae; genus Protonibea; species Protonibea diacanthus. Next base: position 14,203,550 of record CM053998.1, read on the forward strand.
AACATTTCTACATTGTGAATGTAGCACCAACTCTTGCTCAAATTTTGAGGAAGGTAACACCTGTCAAGTGTTTGAACATTTGATAATAATTAAAGAATAGAACATAAACTGAGTGAATTTATAGAGGTTTGGCACCATTCAGCAGCTGGTTTCTGACATCTACGGAAAGATGTGACTATACAAGCTCCATGCATGTGACATAGGTCATATAAATACTGTACTCATGGCCATCAATGTCAAGTTCTGTGTGTATATAAATATATATGTATAGAACTAGACATTGATACACACACACACACACAGTAAACGTTCCTCCAGCTTTACTTTTTTTTCGACTGACCTCAAAGTTCAGTCTTTAGAGCTCTGAGAGCAGTGCCTCTCTTTTAGTCATTCTGAGTGTCCATTTTCACTTTCTTTTCATTTTCCTCTTTCTTTCACCATTCTGTGCATTTTTCCATGGCTGTGATATTGCTTGCCTCGCAGTTAGGACCTTGTCTCCATGGTGATGTGGTGTCCATGCCACTGGCTGGCATCAGCACTCCAGAGATTTTCTGTTTGTTGGGCTTGCTGCCAAGCTTGCCTCTTCGCAGGTGCCAATGTGTTGCACACTGAAAAACTGTTAAATCCATGACTGACACACAGTAGTGTTTGAAGCTTTGTAGTAAATTTTCCACCTGACTTCTGAATATGTCATTATAGTACAGACAATTTGCAGACAATTTTAACAAAGTTCAAGAACATGCATGCGTCAGGCATTTAATACAGTATTTTGTAGCCCGAGTTTAAAAAGGCTCATTTAAAATTGGTTTAAAGAAACCAAAGTAAAAACATAAATACTCGAGTTTCCCCAATCTGCCTTCTGTCAATACACAATTACAGTATATCTGTAACTGCTTGTATCCTGAGTTCCATGCAATGAATGTAGGACAATTTGAAGTTGCTAGCATCAAGCATTATTTGAAGGTGATAAACCCTTGTAGCTTCTCAGGCACCTTTTTGTGTGTGTGTGTGTGTGTGTGTGTGTGTGTGTGTGTGGGTGTGGGTGTGGGTGTGTGTGTGTGTGTGTGTGTGTGTGTGTGTGGATGTGTGTGTGTGTGTGTGTGATGTAAAAACTGTTGCCCTAAACCAATGCTCCTGAACCATTTTCCTCTATAGTACACTCTGTAAGAGTTCTTTTAAATAAAACTGATAAATTACACAATATTTTAAGTCTTTGATCTTAATTAAGTTTTTCTACTCCTATAATTGTGTCGCTCTGAGGTCTTTGGGACAAAGAAAATGTATCAAACGGGGGGTCTTTAGCCTTACAGTATGAATGAAGTACGTATTTGACTCAGGGTTCTGTGAGATGCAAAAAAATTAAATGTATTCATATTACTGCTCTTCTGACTTTCTTGATAATATAATATCAATCAGTATAAATAGTTTGACTTCATCCAGATGTAAAAATACAGTATAGTGTGCAGGAGGACAGAAGCTGTCTTGAAATTAATCGTGTATTGTAACACTGGTTATAACAAGGTCATGATACAAGTTGTACACTTCAAGGTAAGGTGTATGAAAAACTATCCATGAATAGAATATGAAATTATGTCACCTATAATTCTTCTGGTTGCATGCATACATAGTGAATTGTGTTGTACTGAATGAATTTGAAGCAAGGTTTTGTGGATATTTAACCCTCCAAATACTACTACCTACAACGCAAGTATTCTACTTATTCATTTACATTTAATCAAGTAGATTCTCCTCTGTAGTTGAAGCTAAGATTGTGACCATCAATTTGAAATATCTCATTTTACATTGTCGATCTAATGTAACACACAGCAATATTTCATTAAACACGGAGAACACAGTGGCAGTTTAATGAAGGCAGTATAAAGTCTATACTCCGTGTCTGTTCCTTCCACGCTGAACGCTTCCCTAACAGGGATATAATAACATCTTAACACAATTGAAGCAATGGCACATATTTCCACCACACTGTAGATACAAGGGTGTGCTTGATATTGACTCTATGACAACCCTATTCACATCCTCATTAACACACAGAATGGCTTTGTGTGTTGAAACGAACACACTGTAATTCATCTGCCTTTGACTTGGAGTAAGGTGCTTTGAATTGCTTCACTGTCTCTCTCTTTTTTTTTTTTTTTGTTTTTTGTCCTCCTTCAGGGTCTCACCTGTCTCATTGTCTTTCTTTCTCTCCAAGCAGACACGTTTCTGTATGATATGCCATTTCCATCAGCTGCCTAAGGTTAGATGGATAGATAAAAGCAAAGACACTTTTTCCTCCCGTTAGATTCACAGTTTCATTTCTGACATGAATGAAAATGACCTCAGTCTCTGTGACTGGTCCATCTGTTACATGTTTGTCTGCCGTTCGTCCCTCATCCCTTCCTTTCTTCCTTTTTAATTCTTTCTTTTTGTACTCCCGCCACCCTTTGGTTGTGTATTAGATGCAATCTTTTTTGATTTCCTTCAGGGTAAAGTTGCATGTTTTATGGATCACTATCAAAGATTTCATAGGATCTAGCGGTGTAGTTGCAAAACATGAAAAGGTCCTCTTTAAAGTCAGTTTTACTTTGTCCATTATGGGCTACTGTAAACATGACACCTTCAGTGGAAGAGATCTCTGCAATCTGTAGCTCATTTTAAAGTGATAGAAACATTGCAGTTCTTATTTTCAGTTGATTATAGACTAAAGAAAACTTGCTTACGTACATTATATTCCATTCCACATAATCTTACACACTGCACCTTTTAGGCTATGCTGACATGTTATGATGTGGCTGTTGTAAAAGCCTTCTTGAAATGTTTGGCCAAGAAAAGAACTATTATACATCATAAGTTAAATACTCTTTGAAATGTGTCCAAGATTACGGACCTGTACAAATGCCCAACGCTTGCTGGTTCCATATTTAAAAATGTGAGGATTTGCTGCTTATCACTGTTTTATGTGATAGTGAATTGAATACTGTTGGATGTCGGAAATTCATAGGTGTATTTCAAATGAAAATAATCATCAATTTTGGGCCAAACACACTTAAAAAATTAAGTAATAAATATTTTTATATTCATAATTTGGTGTTGCATTTTTGGAATTTTAAGAAACCCATGCACATATAAAGGTGAAATCACCAGAGAAAACATGGCTTCAATGTATGTCTAGTCTGTTATGACAGTATGTTGAAAGGTGTGGGATAATGCCGCCTCTGTTGACATGAAAATTGGATTTGATCCTGTAATAGCAGATTATGAGGTTGGATTGCATACAATAGCTGAATCCATTCTTTGTCAAAAAATAGCACTTGTTACCAAATGGTTGAAATGCCTTCCTCCATCACCCAATGGAGCAGCATTTTGCACTATAGCTGTTTTATGCTGTCAAAACATGGTACAGACATTCACATCTTCATGTCCCTATAGGTCAAAGACATTGTGCTGTAGCTGTAGCAAACAACCTCTGTTTTGCCTGGGCTAAATAAATAAGTATGAAAAAGAAATAGAATAAACAAACTGACACATGAACAGATGGATTAAATATTCTTGTCTGTACAGGAAGAATCCATAAACAAATCAGTGTTACTCTAATAATTATTATCATTGATATCACTAGTTTCATGATCACCGACAGCCTCACTGTTCTACCCTTCATCATCTTACTCATTATTCAAATATCATTGCCACTGATGTCATTGTCTGCATGGCTGGCATTCATGTAATCAATATTTCCTCCTCTGTCACTGTTGTTATCTTTGTCAACACCATTAATATCCCACAATATAAAGTTACCTATAAGGCTTCTTTTCATTTGCTCACACAAAAAAAAACGTACTTATACACAGCAGTGTAGTAGTAGATAACACACTTTTTGGACATTACTGTACTGAAACACAAATGTCGAAGGGGAGGAATTTATAGTGTTAAACAGTAAACCTAGTGCATGTCATGCATGGATAGGAGAGCTCCAGCTACACCTAGACCTACCCTTTGTCACGCTCCACCTGATGCATACATCTTATCTACAGATGTTGTGCTTCCATCCTGAGGAATGGAGGATGGGGATTTGATTCATACTAATGATTAAAAAAATATTGTCTGTATTTGTGCTGTCTGTGTTTATGTACACCTGCACATAATGCACATGCCCACACATAAACTCAAACATCAACAGCAGGTCACCTTGACATTGTCATCTCTCTGCCACACATTGACTGCTCCAACTGTGATCTCTCTCTCTCTCTCTCTCTCTCTCTCTCTCTCTCTCTCTCTCTCTCTCTCTCTCTCTCTCTCTTCCCGTCACAGTGTGTGATAAGTCGCCTAAGCACCTCATTATGCATGTTGCAGCTCTACACACTTCGTACTGCGATATGCTCAGATTGTTAATGGTAAAAGATAGTTGTGTGGAGGGTGGTGGATTGTGGGTGGATAGTGATATCGGTGTTGGGAAGGGGGGCCCTCCTCCATAAATCAAGTGTGTCAAATTACAAGATTGTGTTACATGATTAGCATCTACATAATGAGAGGAGTTCATTAGCCTCCTTTATTAGCTGTGATTGGGCTTTCCGGGTGCCTTGTTGGAAGAGCTTATAGAGTTTGGGTGCATATGTGTTTGTTAAGGTGATGGATTTGGCAACTGCATCTCAAGGGTGCAGGAGTGTGTTTGTCTTATGTCGTTCTTGGTGTTTATTCAGTGAGATATTTAGGCATAGTGTTTAATACAAAGACACAAGCAGTGTGAATGCATGCACGGGCATACAAATGCTTGCATGAAGAGGTGTGAGTGCACATAAACACATTTAAACATGTGGGCATGCACACAGTTGTGTTGTTCACAATCCTCCAACGCATATACACGTCACATGTTCCTACCTTCAACACACACACACACGCACACCCTTCCGTGAAGCATCTGCTCAGTTCAGAGTGTGTACTCACCTGCCCAGCATGCCAGCTCAATCCACTGTTGCTAAATCCATTTAGTCCATATGGCTTTGCCACGTCTCTTCTTCAGTGCGTGTGTGTGTTTGGCTTTTCCTCGTACTGTACATGATTATGCTTTGAAATCTTTCACAGAGGGTCAGCCTCTCTAAAATCTCCCCTGGGATTCTCCTTGCACTCTTCAGCAAAGATTTTACCTCCGTTTCATTCTCTTTGAACCTGTTTGCGCTTTCTGTACCGAGTTGGTACGCCTTGTTGAACTTGTGAAACATGTTTATCTTTTTGATAATTAAAGGGGTAGACTTGAACAATAATTAATTTTGAATATCGGACTCATTGAATATATTTTTTCATTGATTGATTTTTGTGTACTGGTGAATGGCGATATTTGCTGCAGTTATCTTAGTGTATTTGCTCCCTGATTTCCCACTCATGTCCTTAACATGGATCTAAACCTAATTAGTATAATTTACAGTCCTGCTGCGGGGAATAGTCAAGTCAAATCCATCTTTGTATCCCACAGGGACACACTGTGATTCTGTGGGTTTTCAAAACCACAGTAAGCAAGAACAGATTATATTACTCTTATCCAAGGAGATTTTCTTTTTTTTTGTTTCATTTTGATACCCACACTGTATTTTGACTCCTCACTACAGCACCATGCAAGATGTTTTGTTTATTTATGTCCATGAAAGAAACGTTTTACTGTCTCAACACAAAATACAGTACACACACACACACACACACACACACTCACACACACATAAAAAAAATATTCCCTGAGTGCTCTTTGCCCCCTTTCACCCCTTTGTTTTTGTCTCTCTCTTGGTCTGTCAACATATTGTAAGAGTGGGATGTGAATGTGAAGTGGTAAGTTGCAAGGCATGACCCTTTCTTTCCCTTGCGCGCGCACACACACACACACACACACACACACACACACACACACACACACACACACACACATACGCACACACACAAAGTCTCAGCTTGTATCTTGCCTGTCCTATCCCAGTGGTATTGAGGTGCTATCTCTCTCTAACCTGTCAAGGTTGTCAGGTACTGATGGATGGCAAACAGATAGGGTGGAGGGAGAGACAGGAGCACCAGGACATAAACAATGCTTCCTTCTGCATCCTGTCCTTGCTCTGTCTCAGCCTGAACACAGAGCTGCTTGGTAATGGTGGAACACTCACTAGTGGGGCCTTTGAATAATTATGTAATACTTGCTCAGTTTTTGAAGAACGGAATCATGATTGTTTTCAAAAGGATTCAACAGAACTGATCTTCAACAGTGCCAATTGGAAATATTTAGTCTAGCCAGAGCATATGTCCATTTAGAATTTCCTTGTAAAATGTAATTATATGGAAGTAGGATATATTGTCATGCAGAAGCTCCCATTGAAACCCATGCTGATAAAATGAGGTGCAGATAACTGATGATTCATTGATGATTAATAGCAGGTTTTGCAGAATGCCACTGGTGACTCTGCTGAGTAAAATCATATCCTGTAGTGATATATAATAAAAGGTGTCATCAAAACAATCACATTTAACCTAATCAGGATGTTCTGATTCATCACAGTGACATAAGATTAAGACTATAAAGGTGATTTGATTGTTTCACTGCTGTTTACAGAGAAATAAGAAGCTTTGGCTCTATGAACCCTAACTGTGACTTCTGTTCTTTGTCTATTCCCGAGCCCTCCTTCACTCTGGTACTGATGGTACAGGTTACTCGAGGGGAAGACAGCCCTCTTTAAATCATGCTAAACAACCAGAGAGGCCTTGTCTCTAATACAACACAAAGAGGAAGGACGATGCTGGAGAGAGAAAACATATGATACCATGTCATACATACGTATATATTCGAACACCATAAAAGTGCAGTGGATGTCTACCTTCTTCTTTTACCAGTGGGGCAGGACTTCAAAAAGCTATCAGAGGGCTGAGCATGGAGATTCATCATGCCCATTATTTACAGCGACATGCCCCTCCTGGAGGTCAACTCACACTACGTCTTTGGAATGTAATTATGTGGCGATTGGTGAAGTGTGGATGCGGATGTGGCAATTTATGGACGACTTAGTCTTAATGGATGGCAACGAAACCATTCCATCCAGTCCACCACCCCACCCCCAACACACACACACACACACACACACACACACACACACACACACACACACACACACACAGGATCACTCCAAGGCCCCAGTATAGATTAGAATAAACGAAAGATGGACTACAGGGGCTGAGGCGATGAGTATATGGCCTAGTACAAGGAGAGGGCAGTGGAGGTATTCTGTGTGTGACTGATCCTCTAGCTGATATCACCTATCTGATTCAGGGTTAATGGTATAGATTTGAAGCTAATAAAAGCCTTACAGGTTTACAGTAATGTCTGTTTTAGGTGGAAAGTGGAAGTGAGGCCACTTCTGTATGCTGCAATATCACACCTATTCTCTTAGTTGTTGTTAGAGTGAAGAAGAATTAGTTTTTCAGTTTACCTGATATACGCTAAACCTGAAAACAGCTTAGAAAACAACCATTCATCCTCATGCTCAGAATGGCACATAGCTTGAGAGCTTCAAGGTCACTTGCTGGGTATCACATGAGGACCAATTCAGTTTGCTGAAAGGACACCGGCCTGGCTGGGATTGTTTTCCTGTGGACATAATTAACTGCGAATAGAGATTAGGATTATTTCATTTAGGTAATCTGGCCCAGGAGTCCCCAGCCAGCAGTGGTCGGGAGAGATAGAGGAGGATAAATTGGTAATGTCTTATAATGAGCAGCTACAACAGGCATGCTTTGGCCCCAACCAGACAAATAACCATGCAGTCGCCCCATTGCCTTCTCCCTCCATTGTGACAGGGCCCAGAATGGGAAATCATTTTTCCATTTATTTTTTAATCATTTTCTCAATTTCCCCCTCCCTACCGTCCATGCCGAAAGTAATTTAATCTGTGGGCCACTTCAAAAGACACATTTTTTGTGCGCATGCTCACATCTCGCCAAATAACACACATTGTATGTCTGACTTGGATGCACATGCACATATGGACACATTTTTCCTTTCCTTGAGCGTACGGTGTCATTTTGGGGAGATGTGTCGTTGAACTACTTTCTTACACTATACTGGATGTTGTTTACTGTAGCTGTGTGTTGTCCCTACAAGGTAATCATTGGCACAGCAGCTCAAGTGATGAGGAACCATGAGCTGAAAAGAAAACTGGAGACAAAACAAAGATATTTTTGGTCTCATATCTGTGAACCATCATCTCAGTGTTCCACCTCAACTTTGGCACAGGCAGCATTTGCTTGTTGTCACCCAAAAAGAAAGAAAGAAAAAAAAAGCACGCTGCTTAAAAAAACAAACAAAAAAAAACTCCTTTGAACTACATCAGGCTTCCACCCTGTGTTTTTTTTATTTATGTTTTTTCATGAAGCCATAGCTGACACCAGCTTTGCAGTACACACAAGCTCACCAGTTTGCCTGCGTTCAAAGCACAGCAGCAAATTCTATCCACGAGTATACATTTTCTTTCCCTTGCAATCACAGTGAATAGGTGTCCGTCTGCTTGACACCAAACTCGTTTGTTTTCAATCCTATAGACTCCTATAGACTGATGTTTTTTTGTTTACCCTATTTAGAATGGTGGTAGCCATATAGAAAACGTAATAGCCAACGATGAGCAGTGCTCCTGTAATTTTCTAAATGTATCTATGTAGCAAACTTCCAGAGGCTAAATCATTTCTGCTGACAAATAATAAAGGAGAGGTGGGGGATTGTAGGCACTGGCCCATAAATATTTAAGGACTGGAGTATTATTACAGAGCTGGGTTTTATGGGAAGCCTCGACTCTGATTGTAGTGGCTTGAAGGGATTGTGAATGTATGCCTTTGTGGGCATTTGTGCTGCCTGTGGTGTCATGCTTCATACATTTTGCCATCTTTTTTGTGTTGATGATTTTGTTCATTGTTTTAATGGCCTCTTCAGACATCTTACAGCTGCAAAACAAGATATCACTGTCTGTGTGATGTGTTATGCAATCTGCAGAAGCCCCTTTATCTTGTTGTGATGGAATTTCTTTTCAAATGTCTTTACATTGACCCCAAAGAGCATCATAGTTGGATTGGTATAAGACTGGGCAACTCTGTGGAAACAGCTTTATTGTCATATTTTATTTGTTGCTTTTTTTCTTTCTTTCTTTCTTTTTAATAATTTTATTTTGAGTCTTTTAGAAGTGAAGATGTGATCTTTACCTGAAATATAAAATGTTGCTGTTATTGTTACAGAATGAACAATGATAATCCAGCCTAGGATGATGTCGCTGAGAGCAAGCAGCTCAGACATACTGGAGTCCAAAAGATTTATTTTAAAAAAAAGATGCATGAAGAGTGTGTAACATCAGATTCTTTATGTTGGCGAGAGATCCCAACAATACCCTCTGCAGTATCCTTTCTCATTCAGCCCACTGACCCTCAGCCACTCCCCAGTGGTGCAGACCAGCTCTCGCCTTTCTTTTGGCTTCTATTGCTTGGTGGATGAGGAAAAATGACTGTGACATTAGCTATCGATTCCACATTAACGCATCGGGCTCCAACGCTGCCCCAGACACATTGATTTCTATTTTGGTTGTCACTGGAGAACACAAAAAAGGTGAGGCCTGTGCAGCTTTGAAAAATGGATGGGGTGTCCTCCTTAAATGGCTACCAGTTTACTACTTGGTGTTTTCCCAGAGAGAAGGCGTAATGTATAGCAAAACTTAATGTAAGCATGCAAGTGTGGAATCAAATTATTATTCTTGTTTTAATTCCAATTTTGCATGCTTTCTGCACCGGCCACCATGCAAGACTTTGAATCCTTACACCATGAATCCTTTGTTGAAATGAGTTTGGACTTTTCAGATGTGTGTAGCTGTTATTTCTGGCCAACATGTCATCAACCTTGTTTATAACTAGCATATTTTATTTGTTGAAAATCCCCAAAATAGACATGCCTTAACAATATTCTGGACCTCCACCACATGTTTAACAGCACTGCATAATGTGGCACCCTTCAGCTGTGACAATCTTTCTGCATGTGTTGACATAATTAGCCAATACTATACAAATAAGTTGTGTTCTGTTGCTGCTGCTCTTGTGGCATGGTCTTTGTTCAGCATCTGGCTGGTGGTGCAGAGGGAGGCCTGCACACAGGATAATGGGGCTGATGGCAGGTGGTGATTTGTGTTGGGCACGTGAAAGCCTCTCGCTCTCTCTCTGTCTGATGGTTGGCAGAGGCACGACCATGCCAGGGTGGACACATGAGAATACGGCAGGCAGCGTTGTCTAGCTCTGCCAGCCAGTCACATGGTCAGCTCATTGCTTGGTTGGTGTTCTGGTAATTTGGCAGAGAACACCACAGGGCAAACAGTCAAGAGTGTAAGTAGCTAATTACATGTTCTACTTTTCCTTCAATCATCCGCACCTTTTTAAATTTATTTATTTATTTTTATCTCTGGTAGCTGTGCTTTCTCCCCCCAGAAGTTGGGGTTGGTGTCGCTGTAAGCAGTACAACAGAGTTCAGCTGAAATGTTCAGACACAATTTAAGTTCTATATGTGAAATTCTTAAAGCGGATCAAAGTATCAATTTATTATGTTGAACATATTTATACTATACAGTAGCTGCGGATCTCAAAAGTTTCCACATTTGCTGAATAACCATGTTCCAGCAGCACCTTTTTACAGATTTCTTTTCATTTTATATGAATATTTATACAAACAGTTTTACCACCGGCTGTGAACCACAGAATTCTGGAAAAGTGGCAGAAAAGCAGCTGCTGTATGTAAGCTGATCTCTGCATGCATCATATTTTTCTTCTAAATAAAGCCACAATTTTCCTTAAATGAGGTGCCTCTCGAAAACATCTACACACATCATGGTTGGCATACCAGGGGGCTGTGACAGATGAATGTGACAGCAGATACGTCCCTTCACATCTGTATATGTAGATTTTTATGACTTTTCAGAGCTTTAAACCAATTACACCTGAGTTGAGATCTTCTTTTTTTTTTAACTAATGCTTGGCTATTGTTTTTAAATATTAATATGCATCATGAGACAAGTGAGATTAATGCATATTTTTGCTTGTGTGTTAATAGTATAGTTTTGAACCTCCAGGGCTATGATGACATTGTTTGTAAGTATAAAGCTGATGTGTGTGCAAAAATAAGAGATTGATGACTAAAACAGGGAGCACTTATTCACAAATCTCCCCTCGGCCATCACTTGTTCCTGAAGCTGCCCTCCCAGTCAATCATGTCAAGACCACTGAGTGTCTGGTGTGAGCTCAGCAGTTGAGATTGACATGTACATTGCACAGCATGTATTTTATAAAGGAAGAAGGGAAGTAATTCAGACATCCAACAAGATAACTCGCCCTCTTCCTCACACACACGCGATAGTTTCCAGCATGATAATAACAGAAACAGTATATTCAAAACAAACTGTCAAATCATAAAAGTTGGTGCTGTTTGATTTTATTAAACATTTTCCATAAATAAATGTCAACTGTCATGATGCTGATAGACTGACTATGATTATATGATGACTGTTATTGACTGTCAGTAAAGAGCACAAAAACACAAAGAGAAACACGGGGGTTATTTTTCTTTCCTATTGAAGACACTTAAACACTTAAAAGACACAGCACCAAACTGATAAAAAGAAGAAATGTTGTCATAAAGTTACATATGTACCAAACCTTTAAAGGACACCAGCTCCCTTTCACTGTAAGGACCAAATGACATCCATCTTTTTCAGCACACACACACTCCCTCACCTTTTACTGCAGTCCCCTCAACTAACGGCTGGTTTTTCAATTTTCCTCTCCTCTCTTGCACAAGATTTCAGTTCAAAGATAGCTGCATACCACTCAGTACTCAGTACATGCTTCTAACTTCACATGCTGTACATCTGAATTATATCTTTGTGACATGGAATAAACACAATCCCTCCATCTACTTCACAGCTGTTGTCAAGCAGTTGGTGTTTCTTGAAAGATGACAGTTGGCTCCATTTCTGAAGGTCCAGCTTTTTTCTGCACAGAGAGCTCACTGGCTGTGATTTTTTTTTTTTACTTTTGATCTGGCTGATGAAACAGGTGTATTTTTTTTCAAAAGGCTCTGCTTGCCTACAGGCCTGACACAGTAGATTCAGGACAAAACATAACAGAGCACCACATCTGGGCCAGACAAAGCATAATACCTACTGTTTGACAAATGTAAAAAGAAGTGGCTACGTGTCACACTGTCAAAATACACTGCTGCTGTATACACACATGTGCAATAGTTACAAGTGCACGCAGACACATGCACATGGTGTGATCTTTTTATGAGAATGTCAATGTTAATCACTCTTCTAAAACACTGAACATATGGCAGCACAGTGAACCATGCAAGTGTTTACAGCATGATTCTGTATATTCCTATCCATTATTAGACCAGAAGCTCTTACATGATTGATGATGATCGCTGTGTTAGGATGCTCCAGCTGATATGCACTGACGTGTACGTGTGTGTCTGTGTTAGCAGCATTGGTGTTGAATTGAGTTGTTGGGGAAGTATGTGGGCCACAGTTTATATATGGCAGAGGGCTGTGAGGAACAGAAGATCCAACAACAGGCATTGGAAAGTGTATCACTTCTGGCAGCAGCCTGTCAACAGCAGCACACATCTGATCTTCTATTTTTGTTCATTGTAATAATTAATTTGAGTTATTCTCAGCTTTGTCTGCAGCACGTGTTCAGAGTTAGAAGTGCCTTCACTATAAGTTGCTGGGCCGTTAAACAGTTATGCTTAATGTATGGTAGCTAGCCAGCTAGTAACGCAGACGTATTAAACCTCATAGGAAACTGCATGACTCTGTTAACAAACTCACTTCGTCTACCATTTCAGTGTACAGAAACACTTCACAAGGCTTTTACTTTGAAACATTTGCAGGAACATGTGGATGGCTCTCATTGTGTTCCGCTCAGAAGAGTAACATGCTACAACTAGTGGTAAAATTCAGTATCATCTGGTCGGTCTGTCATGAGCTTTTATGAGAAACATTCTGGGGGAGTGTTTGTACCTGAGAATATTCATTTGTACACCTCCCCCATCAATGACTGTTGTCTGACTGTTGACTGCTGTCCAACAGCTCTCCCTTCCCCCCTTTTTCATCCTCAACACTGTCTCTTCTCTTTAGTCCTGATTTCCTTTTGACATTTCCCTATCTCACAGCTCATTTGGTTGTATATGCAGGCCTTAATGTGATCAGGTGCAGAATTAATTTACTGCCTCATATCTGGGGAATGTATGGCATTGGCGTGTTTAAGCTTGACTGAGGAGAAGATATGCATTTGTGGACAGGATGTTCATGGAATAGTATGAGAATATAAAAAGAAAGAACAAGGAGATAAATGGGGAGGGGCAGGGAAGGGAGGGACAACATATACAAGGCTGCTAGACAGATGGAAGTATTCATGTGTGTGTTTTTGGCATAGAGAAAAGGAGATATGGGAAGAGAGAAAGTCATGGGTGAAAATACTTGAGATCCACCACTGAGAGAGGAGGAGAGATGATGGGCAGAATGCAGAAAGTGCTATAGAGTAAGAACGATGATGATTTTGGTGATGATGATGCATCCTCAGCACAGCTGATAAAGAGAGAAATGGATGGGGAGAAAGAGGGAAGAGAGGAAATGTCCGCACAATTACTGTGGCTGCCAGAAAGAGGCTAATCAAATGGCACTTGGCACAGTGGGTTTCTGCTCCACGCAGCTGGTGGAGGAGGGAGAGAATGGGCTTTGACAGCGGGGAGAAAGATGGGAGGGAGGAAGTGAGGGCTGCAGAGGAGAGGTTGCAAGGATGCAAAGGAAACCATCTTGAAGGGATTAAAGACATGAGGAATGTTGTGTACAGGGCAAAACGGGGGAATATGGCACACTGTCAGATGGAACATACAATTAGACGTGCCAATCCTTGTGGATATGCAGAGAAAGATGGTGAGATGCTGGCCAGGCAAATGGACAGAAAGTGGGCTTGACTGGAATTGGGGGATGAGGAGATGTTTCTCTTTTTGATTGGAAGATTTAGGACTATTTATCCCTATGCCTCAAATTGCTGTATATAATATTCTTTATGCAAAAAAGCTGCACAAGCATGTGTATTTATTCATGATTCATGTTGATGTTCAAAAATAAAAATGACTGAAATTTAGCAGCACATCATGCGTACAAACTGCAAATAATTTTCCTACTTTGAGTCTTTAATTGCTAAGGAACACCATTTTTCATTTTCCAGTCAGCAAGATTTTATAATATGCAACGTGTGAGAGTACAGCGTTAGCACAGCAGAGGCTTGGTGAGTGTGTGTGTGTGCGCACGCTGTGTGTGTGTGTTTATCTGTGCGACTCAGTCAAGTTTAATAGAACGAAGAGAAAGCTTAGGCAATCAAAGCAGAGAGAGAATCTTTGCTGGCACTCGGCAGCAACAAGATGGCCAGTCAATGCTAATTTCAATAACTCTTTAATTGTTGGTGTCAGAGCTCTTTTGGATCATTTTGTGCTGTGTGAGCAAGCAAGACGGAGAATAGAGAGAAAGAGAAGAGCCAGTGAGATAGGGATTCTCAGCACTGAAATATTAATGACTTATGAATGACGGGAGATACAGGAGGTGAGGGGAGGGAGGTAGATGGAAACATCTCCTCTGTAATATTGATGCTGAGAGTTTGGATTTAAGGGGAACTTTGGATAGAAGTGAGGGAAAAGACATGGAAGGTTAACATCTTCCTCACTTACACACGTACGTCTCTCACTGTATCTCATCTCAACTCCCATATAAGCAGTGGTTTTCATTTAAATTGAAAAGAATCTGCCTCGTCAAACTCTTATACTGCAGCCTCATTGTGGGGGATACCTGACATTATGACATTGCCTTTATCCTTCTCAGTTCATCTGCTGTGTTCGAATCACAATCCTGGTGTGCTATACACTTGCGATTCTCGACACAGTGGTGTACCTTTCATCCACATGTCACATTTTGTGCAACCCCTGATGCAAACTAGTGTAATACTGTTCACCGCATGCTACTCCATGTGTCCTTACCACAATGCATTATTCTCAAATGTTGTTGGATAATGAGGCTCATCAACCAGAAGGGCCTTTTATTACATATTCAGAGCAGCTAGCACTGTACAGTCGTAAAGTTAAAGGTCGAGTGTGTCAGATTTGGGGGCTCTATTTCCAAAATATGGCAGAAATGAAATAAATAATATAATAAGCATACAGTTGTTTGTGTGTAAATACTTGAAAACAACAGTTGACACTGCGGGTCAGGTCCGCAGCCACCGTATTTAAGACTGAGAGGGTGAGGCAAGGGGTTTGCAATCAACAACCGCACTGCTAGATGTCACTAAATCTGTCACGCTTGTCTTTTTGACCACTGGAGGTCACTAAAGACACAATTTACAGAGGGTGTTAAGTTAAGAGGCGTTAAGAAACACACTCCAACCTGATGTTAGCAGTGATTTGAATTTGGGGTGATCCGTATCTATGTCTGTGCCTGTTACTAGCCTCTTCTCCCACAAAGAACAAGAAACCAAGCTCAGTAGGAATTCTAGAAATATTAAAAGAAGAAAATGCGATCATACCGTGGAGCAGCAGATCCTAACAGCCCTGAGTGGAATGTTTTTATCTAACACTCGCAAACTGGTCTTTTGTTCGCTTTTCAAGGGCTGTTTGATAGCATTCTGTGGTGATCACATGGAAGGTAAACTCACCACTCATTTAAATTGGCTTGCTTTATGTTAGTATGTAATATATGCACTGTTGCCACATATACTCTTCTTGTCATTTGTGCACAATTATGATGATGTCATATCGATTTAATTAAGCTAATACAATAAACAGCAAAAAGCATGAATTCAGCTTTGTGTTTAAGAGCTGTCAAAGCAGTGTTGCAAGACACTACTTTTTCACTCTTCTAATTAAGGAAAGTTGTACAAAGCCAAAACCTCAACACAGTACGAGTATGCTAATGATAGTTTTCTTAATTTAACTAAGCACCTGAAATGCTGTATCTTCTGAACTTGAAATGAAACAAGCATCCGCTTACAGCTGCTGTCCACTGATTTTTCTTTGGTCTGTTTTCCTCATTCATCACTAAATTGTTAAATTAAGACGAAGTGTAAAACACATGTAATTTAAATTTTAGGCAAGTGTAACACCACAATAAAATGGTGAAATTTAATTTCAGGCTTCAAACAAAGGAAAACAAAAGGAAAAGAAAGAGGCTGTGTGAAACCTATTTAATTACAGGAATAAGATAATTAGAATGGCGTGGTTTCTTGGCTTGGCTACATATTACGTTTTTTTTTTCTTTTCCGAACTACGGCGGAGAATAATACCAGTGTTATCTGCTGCGCCCTCCCCCATGACATGACCAGCATTTTTGTTTGTTTGTTTTTGTTTTGTTTTTTTTGTTTCCTTCAATTCCTTCAAAATATATCACTTCTGAACTGTTTACAACATGCTATACTGCTGTTAAAGGAAGCAATGTATATAATATGACTTTGAAAGAAGAAGCGGTGACTATGACCACACTTCATTTGACCATGAATATCACATGAACTTTCATATATTACACAGCAACAGACTGTCACTTCCTCTTCACTGTAAACAATGGCTGGAGTTGTCACAGTACACCCTCGGGTGTCAAACGTACCTTATCTTTTTAGTTCTTCATTCAAGGTTAGCTAGCTGAGCCTCGGGGAACACTTCAGATGTCTATAGCGCAAAGAGTTGTGACATTGACACAGGAGTCACAGCAGAGTCACGTCTCCTACATTTGACAAGGTTGTGATGAGGCTGCCATCATGTTAGGGGAAAAGGCGGGCCGTGCAGCTAGTTGTCAATGCAAAGCATGAAGAAGTGTTCTGTTTGCAGATTGTACACTTAGAAAGAAACTCAACAATCTATCTAAATACCCAGAGGCCTGAAGAAAACACATACACACTGCAGCACACACACAATAAAACACCCACATACACTTGTTCACTGACTGCCCACACTATTGCGCGGAAGTAGTGTCTGTGCGCGTGCATGTGTGGTTTCTCTGAAGCAGCAGTGCTCTTCTAAGCCACCGATAGTCAGGGCCTGACGTCTAATTACCTTACTGCCTTCAGAGGATGTGTGTGTCCTTAAATCCAAGGCAAATGATGACCACTGGGGATAAGTAAGGAAGGGGGAGAGAGAACAGGAGAAAGGGGGGTGCAGCAAAGAAAGAGCGTACGGATTACAACTGTATCACAGTGCATATAAAGGCAGTGTGCAAGAACAGAGCTAGGTTTGTACTTCAAATGTAGAACAGACATCCTACCTAAATAAATAAATCAAATAAAATAAAAATGATAGATAGATAGATAGATAGATAGATAGATAGATAGATAGATAGATAGATAGATAGATAGATAGATAGATAGATAGATAGATAGATAGATAGATGATCTTTTCACTGGATATGGTGACCATGTTCTCTGTGTAGCAGCAGCCACATGGGGAGAAAATAGTGGGTGAGGTCCTGCTCCTCCACAGGCTGAATTCTTCACAGCTATTGCAGACATAGAAACCTGCGGCAGACATTCTTGGAAGAACACCACTATGCGAATCCTGCATGCTATGCAAACACCTAATGGGTATTTTCTGTACTGAAATTCCCTGTGATGCCACACATTAAAGTATATGCAAACAGTCTCAGTAAGGCAAGACAAGTGTTAGTATGACTGCAAAGATCTGCGTGACACTGAAAAACAAACTCACTAAGACACAGAAGGCATAGAGCGGCAGGGGCATGGGGGGCAGTGAATTAGTCTTTAATTAGACTGGACATACAGTGCTGTCTGCATGTATCACACAGGCTAGGCCTAAAGGGAGGAGTATGAAGGGAAAGTCACTTTCAAGCTCCACTAATATAATGGAGCCCCTTGTGGGACCAAGCAGAAGGTAGATATATATTTTTGGGGGGGGTACTTATCTCTGTGTGTGCATGTGAGTGTATGTCCATCTCAAATAAAGTGTCTCTGTGTTCAGCCTGTTTCAAGGTTGGCTCAAATAGCTGAAGTCATCACGGTAGACAGTGAGGTTAATGTGTGACTTTTTGCCATTATCATCCTCAGCAGCGGCGCAGCCACTCCCAAACAGAGCCTCTTGCTAAGCCTGGTGTCATATCAGTCTTGTGTGGCTAAGCAGGCTGTTCAGTGAGTTGTGAAATTGAAATGCAGCCCTGGTTATTAGACAAACAGCCCATCACCCGTACTGCTAGTTCACTGTCAATACCCACTGTAGCGTCAGCTAACAACACAACTCATTTGTTGATTAAGAAGAGCTGTGCATGTTGTGTATGCTTATGTGTGCATGCGCACTGATGCAAGTTTATGGGTTTGTGTGTGTGTGTGTGTGCTTGGGTGCCATCAGTGTATACATCACAGAGGCATGAGGATGAAATATTAATCCTTAGCAGAAGTACAAGTGAAAGCATGACTTCTGGTTGAAATATTACAATCCATTAACCTGTAGAGAGAGATACAAATGTGGATTGTAGTAGTAACTGTAGTTTGTATACACAGCTGAGGGGTTTCACCTGTGCAAATAACAGTGGTATGCTCCAGTTAATATGATAAAACTTTTGATTCAGGGAAAGTGAGTGATCTTTGATTCTTCAGCACTGTTCCATTTCATACCCATTCTAGGTCTACATACTACAACAAAACATTGAATTGAATAATTCATACAGTGTACTGACAAAAGACTTTGTTGGACAGTTTTTTGTCGTGTGGTAAAGATCACAAGTGAAGACATTGCTGAGTTTGAGGATTCCCTAGCTTATTGTGTCTGTGTTTGACCACATTTATTTTGATTGGAAGCTGACCAGCTTGTAGGGTAGGATAAGGTCATCTACCTTAAATGAAGTCGGCAAACTGCCAGAGGCGAAATGTTAATCATGATGATCGGGAGATATACCAGCGGGCCAGGTAATGTTTCACAGTAATTACTGACAATGCTGAGCCTCGCTGCAGGCTGAGCTGAAAAAGCTTTGTGCTTGCAGAGTTAGTATCTCCTGATACAAACAAACACACTTTGTTAGGGCCCAAACCAAATCTACAGTAGTGGAGTAACTGAGCAGCCACTCAGAGAGGCGCGCGCGCACACACACACACACACACACACACACACACACACACACACACACACGCACACAACAAAAAACAATGCAAGGGAGGCATGCTTGGTGATACAACAATTTCCACTATGCTAACTTAATTGTCATATTTCTGTGGCTTTATTTAATACCAGTTTACGTAACTTGCCTTTCGTAAGGAAGAACCCCATGCAGGGTCACTGGAGGTAAAGAGATTAAACTGCTGCACAGGTCTCCTCAATAGACACACACACACTCAATAATTCAGAACAAACAGCTGTCAAACCAAAAACAGATGTTCAGTCTGTCTCTTTGAGTGGATAAGTAATCGATGCATTGCAGACTGACAATTTTACAAAGTCATTTTCAATTTTCAATTTGTATTCATGTTAACCCTGGATCTGTGGAATTAAGCAGTGAGAACATTCATTGAGTCACATTTGCATTTGGTTAAATACTTTAATCATAATGATTTAGTATTTTTGGGGCTGTCAAAAACAAGGTTTTGTTGTACAGAGGTTATTGTTTCCAAAAGCATCCTCCCCAACCCACCCAAAGCGATATGGGATCATCATGTCACCCCTTAGAACAACCATCCCTGAACACAAGCAGTTGATACTGACACTGACACGTACAGTATTAGTCACCCCAATGTCATATTCTTAACAATTCATACCTTTTGTGTGACTAACCTTTACCACAACCAAGTGACCAAAAAAAAAAAAAAAAAAACACTTTGATTTAACACCCAGGTGTGTGTGTGTGTGTGTGTGTGTGTGTGTGTAGAATCATAGTTTCTTTAAAGACCTCTGTCTAAGTTGTTGTATTTGTAATCAATGATCAAGCTCATAATGACTATAGTGAAAGAGACAAATGTGCTTTTCATCCACTTCTCCTCTTTAAACATTGTCTTTTTGCAATTGAACCAGCGGTCTTACAGTTAAAATTCACTCTGAAACAACTATAAACTATATAACTAATATATCCTGATATTGGTAGCCATTTTGTTTATATTGATTTTGAAAATTGATACTTGGAAGTTGACCTTGGTGGAAATGTTAGTCCGTGCTCATAACTCAACATTTTTCTGTGTTTTGTGTTTGCTTTGGGTTTCACATGACCTTTTAAATGTTGATTCTCCCGTTCCATTTGATCTAAAGGCTGAAGAAAAATGATCTACTCCTCTATAATCTAATATTGAGAAGTTATCTCACCAGCTCCATGCTTATTTTTTTACTGCACGCCACATGGGCTGATTCACATTGTTAATTTCATCATTGACTAGCCTCCAGAGAGAAAAGTAGCATTTAGCTAAAAGGTTTCCAATACATATAAGCTCTTGTGTTCTGGTTCTTGTCCAGTCTGTGACCCCTTAGAGCTCATAAGTCTACATTCACCTTCAAATGTCAGTGAAAGTATTGATCAGATACGAAAGAGTTCAGCTTCACTGTCTGCTTACATTGTACATTTCATTTCCACCTACGCTTGTTGACTTATTCAGCCATTTAGTTTTTTATTTCGGGGCTTCATTAGGAATAAACTGGACTCACAGATGGGTACTAGCTGCTGTGTGTGTGTGTGGGGGGGGGGGGGGGGGGGTTGGGGAAGCGCTATTTGTTTCAGTGCAGTTTTGACAAGTCACCCTTATTTGTTTAATAGTTTAAAAGTTGTCAGATACACAATGCCAAATCCTCGTAGCCTCATACCAAACTCTCCGCTTGTCTGCATACAGCCATGTTTTCCAGCTCCTCTGTGGGCAGCTACACAGTTTTTCGATACAGAGTTCAAGAGGTTAAAAGCCTTTAGCAACAAGTTTTGCTCATTAAAACTCTGGCTGAATGCCTTATTAGTGATTCAGCATGCTGGATTAGTTATTGCCTCTGTCAACGTTGGCATTTACTCAAATTTGACATAAACTTAGGTTGCTGTTACTTTGTGTTCTTTGTGTGTGTGTGTGTGTGTGTGTGTGTGTGTGTGTTTCTTCCTAAGCTGTCACTCTCACCCTTTGTAGCTTCTTAAGGGTTACTATTGTTTTGCTTCAATGCTTTCCCAATTAGAAATTTCCGATAGACTGCGGTCTCTGCTGCTAATATTAATGTTGGAAAGAGTACAGCTAATGTGCTATTTCCATGACATATGGTGCTTCCAGCTTTGTCTTTTCACCAGCCAGTGATGAACTTAACAAGGTGGCCATGTGTACGGGGTGCACACTTTTCCCATCACCCCCCCTGACCAATTGGTATGAGTTGCTCAGGCAGCGACAAGAATCTAAACACAGCGGCATCCCATATTGTGTAGGTAATTGTGTTTCTTTGAATGTATGGACGTGTTGGTGACACTGGGAACTGAATCCTTGTCTCTAAGGTGTCAAAAAATTTAAAGGCATCACTGGGAGGGAGTGAAGAAGAAAAAGAAGAAAAAAAGTAATTGTCTCGTCTTGTCTGTGTACTGTCATATAGAGATCATCAATAAATAAGCATCTCCCTGAAGAAATCATACTTTCCTTTTATGTCTAGGATGATGTTTCTCTTTTTTTTACAGAAAAAGAGGCCATCTCAGTGCTGCAGCACTGCCTTCAATGTAATGATGGGCGCATGCATGTACACACGCACACACCCACACTAAACTGCTACATTACTTTATTGCCAGCAATGACATTAACATATTAAGTAAAGCAGTTTACGATGGATAATTCTTCAGGCAATTTGCCAAGGATTCTCATACAATTAAAAAGAACCCATATAGAGCAACATTGGGCACCTTTCCAAATAAACACCACATTGTCATTTTCTCTCTGCTTTATTGACAGTAATCTGTAATAAATTGTGCAAGCATGTGTTTTTATTAAATTTGATGTATGTTTCTCTTTACGCAGTCACTTTACATTCTAAAACAACTATAATCTATTTCTTTCAGAGTATCTTACATACTCTATGCTTATGTGATTGCTGCTTATAAAAACGTCTTCTCAGGGATATTTTCACCACATTTCAAGATGGAGTTAATGAGCCAAGTCCAACCAATGTTCACCAGAGCTATGTGAGGAGAAAATCCATACCTCTGTATTTCATGTGAATTCTTTTATGTTGCTGGGGTAAAAAGTAGACAGGCAGTGATTATCATTGTAACAGAAGATGCAAAATTACGTGAGCTTTGCGGCTGTCGGCTCGTGGTCTTCACCTAGTTGTTGATGATTTCATCATCTTTCCCTGAACCAGCAGCTATGGCAAGTTAGCTAACCTGCAAGCTTCCTATTTAAAGAGACTCATAGCAGAGGCTGCAGACAAAACTGCAGACTGACTGGCCTTAGTCATGTGTCTTTCTGCTAAGTAACATATTTTTCATGGTTCTGTGTCATGATTATTTAATCACCCAGCTCACCCAGATTAATCCTCGAGTCCCTTTTCATAGGACTTTCAGTAGCACCATGCGTGAATCCATACAGTATGAGATGGATAACTGTCATTAAAATTTAGTTTACCTTTTACATCCTACAAGAATGTACTGTGCAACTGAAAGTGTTACCCTCCTACTGATCCCACTATTTAAAGGAGATTATATTTTGGGAATAAGTGCCATAATGTTAACAATGTCACTTGTGTATTACAATGTATGTTCTGTGGGTAAGTGCAGATTGACGATAGAGGGGCTCGCTTTGCTAAAGTGAAGGCCATGATCAAACTAATGTGGCTTATTATGCACTTTGCCTGTCTTGCAGTCAGCTTCCCGTTGGCTAAGGAGCCCGCCATTCAGGAACACACAAGCCTATCGTTAGTGTCAGTTTACTTGACATTTTCTTTGTGTCTCGGTTGAGCCCGGATACTGAACAGCTCTCCACTGTGATAATAGTCACCTGCCAGACACCCACAGTAAGAGAGAAAAGAAAGTGAGAGTCTGAGGAAAAATGAACAAGGAAAAAGAAGAAGAAAGAGTGCAAATCAGAGAGGGAGAGAGAGAAAAAGGTGATGTGGAGTCATGAGGTTGCTGCCATGGTGTCTGATATTGTGGTTATAAAATGGATTGTTGCCAAGGCGACAGACAATTAAAGGCAACTTTTTTTTTTCTTTTTTTTTTATATCCCCATTAAGTCTTATCCCTTACTGCCTCACATTATCCTCAAGAACAAGAGTGTGAGAAACAGGACAGACAAAACTGACTCGCTGAAATGCTGGATGGAGACGACGGTTAGTGAGGAGTCCAAAAGATCAAAGCAAAGCCATTTTGCCCCTAACCCATAATGCTGACACGCCTTGTTTTTGGGGTCATGTCAGGGTTATTTGACCCGACTTACAGTACCAGACTATCGGTGAAGAACAGATTTAGTATGCAAATCATGTTTGATTCTGTTCTTACCAGCTCTATGGAAAGATTTACTTTTTTTTTTTTTTTTTTGCCACCTGCACACTCCTCCAAGCGACCTTCAAACAGTGTCAATCACAGCAGCGGCATAAGGGATTAAATTAAAACGAACCGTACACTCTTAAAATGTGACCTGCAGCTACATTTAAAGGTGGAGGAGCAGAAAGAATCTAATAATCATAAAGTGTCTTTATGCCAAGGGCTCTTAAAATGCATGTCCTTCACCTGCAAACTTAGTCATGGTTTGGAATAAAGTCTATGGATTGTATGCACAATTTGTGCTAAAACGTTAAGTGGATGATCTGACAGACAGCAGATATATACACATTGTACTGGGAAATTTTACCGTGCCGTGCATTGAGTATCAATGAGTATGTGCTTGAACTAGATTGGGACATATATTCTTTACAACTTTTCTAGAAGAAAAGCCCTACAAGGAAGCCCTGAATGAGCTCTTTATCTGTATCATCTACAGGAAATGTCAGGCTCTTCCATTTGAAAAGTGTTAAGTGTAAGGCTGAAGGGAAGAAAAAATACAAAACACAGGGCAATGGAGCCAACACGAACAACTTCTGTTCTCATACATTACCTCCCTGTAGACAGCTCATTTGATATTGACATCCTTGATCTTTTGGCAGGATCCCTCAGAACAAAAGAAACACTGTGAATGATGTGATAGCACATTTACTATGGTTCAACAAGGGCCTCTGAAATGGGGAGGGATGGTCAATGCAATAAAGAACTTTGGCCTCCAGCAAATGAGGTGTGCAGACAGCAAATTATAGTTCCTTCATTACATGATTGCAATCAGTCCATGGATCGATCCATACAGTAATCACCAGCTACGGAGAGAAAGCAGAGTCAAGGGGAGATGGGGACAATGCTCTTCTAGTTCAGCCTTGTGTCAGTGGTTCTGTAAGGCACTGGAGGAGGAGATCCACCAACATATACACAGATAGTGCCAGGGCTGGGCAAAAAAAAAGTTTTGAAGATAATTGTGCAAGTTATGTATGTGTTAAAGACACACACACACACACACACACACACACACACACACAATTTCTAAGTACAAACAGCCCTGTGAATACTAGTTTCTGATGCTAACAGTATATAGATCCTGTAATTTTTGACAGTAATTATGTAGCATGCATACCTTTCTGGTGACATTCAGCTTGTTGCTATTTTTGGAGTGACCCTGCCAAGCCTAGCACAGTGCCAGTAAACAGCAGGTTTTGGGAGCAAATCATTGGCTTTCGATCGAGCTCAGAATACCACATATGTTTTTGTTAAGGACAGCTGACAGTTCAGATTTATGCATGAGGGAGACAAAGAAGGTAAAATCCATGAGGAGTGAGAGGCAGGGAGGGGGCACATAGATCTGAGCGATCGATCAATCATCCCGCCGCCAGAGTTTCTTTGCTCCCCCACCACCACTCTTTGACACTGGAACTCGCCCCACTTTTCAAAATCTGCATTGCCTCGTTCTCCCTTCCTCAAGCTCAGTGTGTCGTCTGGCGTCCCCGGGTTCTTGTCTTCTTTCCGTCTTGCTTTTGTTCTCTTTCTCTCTTCATTTGATTCTGAATGAAATTAAAACAGCTGGCAAACCAAGAGACATATATGTTGTTTGTGTGTGTGCTAGAGCTCTTTAACATTGCCTGGGGGTGAGTTCATATATTCATCTGTTTAGTTATGTGATGGTTATTAAGATCTTTTTTTCAAAGCCTGTGCGCAAGGGCAAGTTTTCTAACACAGCCCAAACATTTAATAAGCAAACAAACGTTTTCCAGCAGTTCACAGGCTTTTTCCTTTGCCTCATAGCTAACACAGGACACTAGCCACTGTCTGTAGACCCAGCAGGCCTGTTTGATTCATGAAGCAGCATCAAAGCTTTCAAATGCCCCGCACATTTCCCACTGCTCTCTCTCATCTCACTGTTGAATCGTTTCTCCAAAGCTGTCGGATACTCTCTCTGCGGGGTGGATGGCACTCGTCGGAAGCTAATAGAGGGTGACTGTATATGCACATGTGGGTGTGTTTTTACTTGTGTGTGTGTGTGAGAGAGAGAGAGAGAGAGAGAGAGAGAGAGAGAGAGAGAGAGAGAGAGAGAGAGAGAGAGAACAGTGAGGTAATGTGATGTGAAGAGTGGATTTGCCAGCATGTGGTCATCTAGATTATGGATGTTTTCACATACGCACTTGTCTTCTTCCATTCTCTCTTTTCTAATTCCCCTAAAACTACCTAATTACTCCCAATATGTAATCCAATCGGCCAAAAAGCAGTATGTTAAGGTTCATTATGCGTTGACTAATGCACCACACAAGTTTGGATGGAACTATTCATGCAGCTCATCTTATTAAACCTGCTCTCTCTCTCTCTCTGTCTGAGCTGAATCCAATTTAATAACACATGCTGCACTGCACTTTTATTACTGTAATATCCAACAAAGACAAGCCTAAAATGGCACTTTCGGGGCAGCATTGACAAACACAGATTGTATTTGTGTTCTTGTGACATTTTATCACCATTTGTGGTGCTGTGTTTTTCCAGAGTGGAGACATTTGTTATAAATATCCATAGATCATAATTCATGACATTGCAATGGCAGGAAAGCTAGATAGAATACTTCTTCACACATCCTTGAGCTCACACTTGCGTGTGACCATAGTAGAATAGTCAGGGCTATACGGGTTACAGTAGTGTGTGTGATGGTCAAAGTCAATGACATTGATTCCGCTCGGGTTGGAATTCCATCCTCTTCCTCTGTCTCTCCTCCCCCTCACACTTACACTGTGAAGTTCACAATAACGAAACGCTGCCTTGAGAACGCTGCCTTGAGAACACTGAAGACCAGGGGTTACTGAAGGCAAACCTTTTGACCTGACGGCTGCAGCAGAGTCCTTAGCTGTTGCTGGTGGCATAATGGTGACAGAGGTGGAAGTGGACTTTGAGGTTATTGAATCCATTTTGTGTTCAGTATAAAGGCAAAGGAGAGAAAGGAAGTGAGTTCTTCTGGATTTAGTTGACTAAGTTGGATCAGAAATACTTGAAAAATAAGGTGGTGTGATATTGTACTGATTCCTGAGCTGAAATGTTTTTTTTTTTCCTTCCTGAGAAATCAGATGTCAGCAAGTGTGCAGCACTTTAAGAGCTGGTAGGGGTTTGGGGTTTATGTTTAGAAAAGTCAGAAATAGCTGTGCTTACATTGCCACTGCAGGGGTGCTTAAACCTTCATCTACCCCAGCCAGCAAAAGTCTGCACCTTTTTGTCTTTTGTACTTGCATCGTTAAGTTTCCGAAGCCACTAAACTTCCGAATGTGACGCACACGAGAAGCAGCCTGTAGTGCAAGTGCTATGAAAGGCTCCTGAAGCCGGGTGGGCTGGTGATAAACAGCAGCTTGCCTCATTACATCTGCTTAGTCGTGAAGCAATTGTTGGTTAGGCTGCTCTGTCTAGATGCATGGAGTATCATTTCTGACCCCTAAAAATACCCAGTACTAAAGGTCTGTCCACTGGAAGCAATGAAACCAAATACCAGAGGAACTCAACATTTAATTAATAATAAAGACGCTATTACGGGTGGCTAAGTTTCAAATGAGTCATTTCTGTAATGTAGTCAGGGCCTTCTGTGAGGTTAATTGAGACCTTGACAGCACTTAAGTCTCTGCGTGCTGCGTGCTTGTGTGTCTTGTCTTACCTCTGGCTACAGTGTCGGCTCTTGGGCTTTACGGAAAGAGATTTGATCTGAGTGAAAAGCGTACACTCTGAGTGTGTATGTGCATGCAATCACAAAGGCGCTGCGGGAGTGAGAGCACGAGATAGAGATGTACAGTAGATGTAAGAGGAGAAACAGATGTATAGGGACAAGCAAATATTCAATGGAGCTCAAGTGTTCTCAAGAAAGGGAAGAAAAGAGTCATTCTTTATATTAGTTTATAAGTCCTGAAGGCTGAAGCGATCATATTCCTCCTAGGAGAACAGTGATCTGCAGTGTGAAGGAAGAGTTCTGACTCAAGCAGTATAGGAAATGCAGAAAATTACTTAATCCAACTTGTAACATGAGATGGATCACTGTAAATGTATAACACAGCAATGTACTACTGGCTTGTCAATATTGTAATTTGCTACCACTGGCCCTAAAGTCTAAACAAAACAAACAAAAATCATATGATTGTGTTATATTCAATAGCTTTGTTGGCATTTTCTTACTTGACGCAACTGTGAACTCGACCCCCGGTCCTCTCCAGCTTTATCTCCTCCTCTCAGCCTTCTATTTATTAAACAGACATAAACAAAAGAAAGTTTTTTTTTTGTGTGTGTGTTTGCAGCCACTGTCTCTCCACTGCATGCGGCTCCATCTCACTGAGCTCATGGAAGCAATCACAAGCTGTTTGTTGCTTACCGTTAACAGCCCATACTTTGGGAGGAGGTCCAACTTAATACATAATTGAAAATGGTTGCTGTGGTCCATTTGGTACGCTTTTGTTCTTCCTACATCAGCAACGCATGCACCGCCAGGAGGCTGCTCTTGGGGGATTTGCTTTTTTTCTTCTTCCTCTTCTTTTTTTTTTTTCAGTGTCATTTTTCCCCTCCATCTCTTTCTCTCTCTCCTTTGATGCCTTTTCTCGATGACAATTCACACTTGAGTTGAGATTGCTCTAAATTTCGATTTCAGCCAAAATGCTCT
Source organism: Protonibea diacanthus (assembly GCA_028641955.1). Classification (NCBI taxonomy): domain Eukaryota; kingdom Metazoa; phylum Chordata; class Actinopteri; family Sciaenidae; genus Protonibea; species Protonibea diacanthus. The sequence goes on from CM053998.1 coordinate 14,231,762, forward strand.
TTTAAGTAGCTGTCTCTGTCTGGATGCCGTTCGTCCTTCATTTCCTTGTTTTTTTCCCCACACACATAAAACGTTTTCTTCTGTGTGAGTGCATGCACCCATATTATGTAGCTGTGCCTGTTTCAAAGTGAGCTCTATCACCACCTTTAATGTTCCAAAAGTATAACAGTTAGTATGTCACTTGACACAGCCTCTCACTATACCTGTTATCCTTTTTTTATATGACTTTTGAAGTGGCAATAATTCTTTAACTTGGTCTTAATGAAATACTGTAATCAACTTTGCCTTATGAAGTCTACCGCATTTTGAACTGTCCATGGTCATATATCAGTACAGAGCACACAGCTATCAAATGGACACACTATTATCCATCAGCGCTCTTCTCTTCCCACCTAAGATTGCTCCTGTGTCGAACTGGCTCGCTCATGAGATTTGGCTTTCAATCTGTCTGCCAGCGGACCACCCCCTCTGGCCAGCCCTAGCCTCTCTCCCCAGGGAAATGCACCGAAGTCTTGCAGCGATTTTGCTGTAATGGAACTTCAGGATAAACTAGATTTGATGATCCACCCATACAGGGGCCTCTTGGCAGTTTGGGTTTGCCCCCTCTCTTTCCTGTTTCAGCCCTGAACCTCATTACCTGAGGCTGATTCTTCAATCTGGCCTCCCCAGAGAGACAGAGGTGAGGAGGGGCAAACGAACACAGGAAGTGGAGTGTCACTTCAGATCATGGTTCATGTCACGAAACCAGTTGATTTGTATAACCGCTGAACGGGGAAGACTTCTTTCGTGTTGAGAGATCGTTCTGTTATTGGCAGTGTTGTATCTGTGCTTGTGCCAAAAGTCTTTCTTGTTTGTTTATAGTTTCTGTGTTAAGATTGAACCATAAAATTGCTGCCTGTCAATGAAATGAGGACAGGCTGTGTTTCAGAGTCTTTAACAGTCGATAAAAGGAAAAAAAAAAATAAATACAATGAACCAATTGTAAATATAATTTCAGATAATAATATCGAGGGATACTAATGCCCTGCCACTGGCTTCAGTGTCCACACTGACTTGTGGAATTGAGGTGTCATTGTTGCGAGTGTTGCTGCTGCAGTACTTTCTGTTGTGACAGCTGCAGGTGTTTGTTCAGTTCCTGACAGATGCACACTGTGTCCTCCCCTGCTGCTGTTAGGCTGTAGTCTGACATGTGTCCATTTACAAACTGGCTGTTTTGACTGCCAGCGTGTGAACGAAGCTCACTGCAGTGGAAGGAGGCCATGTGCTGCTGATGGACTGACAGGCATTAGCAAAGTTGTCAACACCTTTACCCTTTCTTTCTGTCTCTTTCTACTCCTGTTTTAATTCTGACCGAGCTGTTTGCTTTGCTCTGATGGAAATCATTTTGTTTTGCACACGACATATCATACTGCTGTATTATTCAGTGGCAGATGTGTCACTCTACACTGAAAGTGTTTTATGTGTTGGATTAAAGTGTTTCATTTGTGAAGTCCCAAGAATTCCCCCCTCCCCCCGCGCAGCAACAATCAATGATCTAATGTTGTAACATTACAATCAATAACCACAGCTAATTGGTTTCATCTCAAAATATCTGACCCATGAGAATCCTCGCACAAAGACGTGATGAAGTGTTACATCAGAGTTGGTGTGGAAGCAGTTTAGGAGTGTTTAGAAGTTAATCTGCTCAGAGACAGTAGTTTTCTGGGCTTTTAATAATTGGAATCTGGCTTTATAATGCTTCTGTTCCCCTCCAGGCGTCTTCTAGGATATTTAAAAATACTCCACTTTGAATAATAAGTTCAATAATAGTTTGGCTATGATGTAGTTTTTCCACAAAAAAAGGTAAATGAACTAGGAGAATTCTTAAAAGCTACTCCTTCTCCCTCATTAAAAATCCAAAATCCACTGTATGAATATGTAAATATCATTCATTCCGGAAATTGAACTGCTGAAAAGAAGATCTTTCCTGTTTAACTGTAAAATCCATTCTCAGTGTACTGCATGTGTGCTAGACTTGTGTAGGTCAATTACTGAGATTTAAGGTGTGAACAGAGAAAGCGACCTCCTAGTGTCAAACATCTATATAAAATAACAATAAGCAAAACAGATTTTTAGGTGGATGGTAATGTTTCCATGGCAATTTAGGTTTCTTTGGAAAGGAATCACCTGTGTGGTTTTAATATACTTTCATATAGTATTTCTTTAAATGAACCTTTTATTCTCCCTCCTTTTTTCTCCAGGTAAGGAGGAGTCAGTAGCCACCTTCAAGGGCAACGAGTTCTTCTGCTATGACCTGTCGTTGACGCCCATCCAGAGCAGCACAGACGAGATAACACTTTCCTTCCGAACGCTGCAGCGAAACGGCCTCATGCTGCACACTGGCAAGTCGGCCGACTACGTAAACCTTTCCTTGAAGAGCGGCGCAGTTTGGCTGGTCATCAACCTGGGCTCGGGGGCGTTCGAGGCCCTGGTGGAGCCCGTCAACGGCAAGTTCAACGACAACGCCTGGCATGACGTGCGCGTCACCCGCAACCTGCGCCAGGTAAACACTGCCCGTGTAATCCAGGGCCACCGCAGTCGGAGTGGTGCCTCTTTTTGCCGCCCACCGTATCTCTGCTGCTTTTTTGAGTCTCCATCTTTAGGTCTTTTCTCTCCGCACACGGATAACACCTTTCTTCTCTCCTCTCCTGTTGCTTTCTGCCCACCTTAACAGTGAACTCTTTCTTTCTTTCTTTCTTTCTTTTTTTTCAGGTTGGAGTTGAAAAGAAAGCTCATGTGTTTTTTCTCCCCTCTTTAGCTTATTATTTGATTTTTTTCTTAACTGACCAAAGATCCATGATATTTCATATTCAAAGGCAAAAAGGTGAACACGTGTCACAGCACAAGTGAAAATGAAACTATAATTGTATTTAGATAATAACACAACTATGCACATTTAAGACATTAGCAAGGGAATTGTATTTGTACTGTTATTTATGAACAAATGAAGAAAGTGCTCCACTCAGTATGTATGCACATAATGTACTCGGCTACACGAATGGAATGCACCCTAATTTATCAAAGGTGACAATGCACTTAAACCCTTTCTGAACAAATTACCCAACACATCTTTACACACCTTTAATCGTAGCTAATGGAAAACAAAAGAGTTCCAGCCCGTGTGTGTGTGTGTGTGTGTGTGTGTGTGTGTGTGTGTGTGTGTGTGTGTGTGTGTGTGTCTGTACATACAACGTTTCTTCATATTGTATTGAAGCGAGAAGCAGGTAGAAATTTGAGGTTTATCGTTGTTGAATATTAATTTTTAATTATCTTTAAATAGATTTTATTTTCAAGAAAAGCGGAAGTGTCTAAAACTGAGACTTTGCCGCTGCAGATGGTGCCACGGATGTTTCTACCCACTGGCCTAAAAGACGTGCCTTGCCAGGGATCCCAAAAATGCCTTCCACCCTTGTGGCACTCTGTTCATAGTTCACCGTCTCAAGAGTATGAGGGAGTATCTCCTTAGCACGCCCCTTGACCTGCCCCAGTAACTTCCGTCTCAAGAACCCTGTCAGGATTTATACCCCCTATCCCAGAAGGGAAAAAAAAAAAGAAAACTGCTATAAATCGCTAACAGCTATAAGGTTTTCACCAGACACAAACACCTGGTTGGTCTGGAAAGCAGTGTTGCACTGGAGCTTACCTCATGGGGGTTGAAGGGTGTTCTCCTCTGAAGAAAACTCTCTCGTCCTTTGATTTTGTGACCTCACCCAGAAATGAAACTGACCGACAAAGACTCCCAACACTGCTACTGTTTGTGTTTTTTTTCCTAAGCGAGATGCCGGCTATTTAATAGCTGACTCATGATCCGTCACACCTTTCCCCCATTCCCCCGCCTGTGTGAACAGTCCCAACCACAAAAAGAACCTAAAACTTGAAGAAACTTACCATGCGAAGTAAACATAATTAAGTGATCTAATCAAAATAATAATACATGAATAATAAAATATATAGAAAGAAGTTTATTTATTTATTTTAAATCATCGAATAACAGCAATAAGTATAATAGTAGATAAGTAAAAGAAAAAGGGAAACAGAATCCGAATAAGTATGTTTTAACTATAAAACCAAATTACCATAAACAGCTCAAGCACAACCCACTTTCTACCATGGTCTTCATCAAAAAAAGTATATAGGGCAAATATAAGTATATAGGAATAGACAAATATATGTTAATATCTGAGCTTTTTGGCTTCTTCTTACAATATGTTGTTGGTACATTGCTCACAGAAGAATCCTTTTTTTGACATTGTTTTCTAAATTAGCATCTAGGTATAAACGATTAACAACAACTGCATGAATGTTCCTCCTCTCAACAGTACACATATACACACAGGCACAGCAAAGCACTAAGTACATGCACAGACAATACATTCTCTGAAAACTGGACTCGCTGGTTGCACTAGGTCATCAATTGGCAGTTGCAGATACCAGCAGTGAGATACAATCAATTTCACTTAGACTTGCCGTGCTTACTTCTTCACATTTTTTGGGTAATTGTAATTGGAATGAATGGCTTGTCAGACCTAATAATGGACATTGCAAGCTCCCCTGAATGCAAAAAAGGCTAATGTGAATGCATTAACACAAAGATGGTACATCAACTTCTTTGTGTGTGCCTGCAAAAACAGCCCCAGAAAGTTTTTTTGGGGAAAAAAAAAAAAAAAAACTCTTGTACTTTTAGACACTGAAGAAATTCCTCCCCACGAAAAAAAAAGGAAAAAAAAAAAAACTGAAAGCAAAGTGATTCTTAATGTGAACTAAGTGCTTTTAAATTATAGGGAGAAATTTCCATGCCAACCACACTCTGCAATTTCTGTCATATTGCAGTAATATTATTATATATTTCCATGTGGTAACTTAGACATGGAGATAGTCCAAGATTTGTGGAGGTGATATTTTATCAGCATATGCTGTACTGGCTTCAGGATAAATGATCACACTGTCACCCACCCCAAATGCAGAAACACACACAGACACGCGCGCAGTCAGGGTCAAATATGTTATGCTGTGGAGCAGTGTGTGATCAGTAGAGTGAGACTAGCTTAATGAGTTTGGGAAGCCAACACAGTTTTAAAGATTTACAGCACAAGCCAACCCACCTACCACGAAATGCACCATAATGACCATTAGGCAAATAAGTAACACACATCTGACTAAACTGAGGCACTTTTTGCCCGTCTCGCTGTCCGTGTATTCATCATGTGCCTGTATGTCTGTACTGGTATCACAATCAAATGTAATGTACCTGCAAGAATTCTGCTGGGAGCAATACCACTACTGCAAGATACAAACTTATGCATATGTGATATTATTAAATGCAGTTTTGAGCACAGTACAATTGATACTTTATCTTGTTGAAGTGTGGTATTGAGCTAGAATTTAAAGTTTAAAATAAGTGGGTAAAACTCTTCCATCACTTGATTCAGTATTCAAATATGAACACATGTTGCTGACTTTGAATAGCATTAGTGTATCCACTGTTCACTATCACTTTATCCTCAATATTTTTGGGGTAAAAATAAAATCCTAGTCTTACTGACTACCAGACTTGTCCTAATAAAATAAAGATGAAGTACTGTGTGTGTTTAAGACTTTTCTCTGCGTGCAGGTTAATCTGCATATGAGAACTGGTTCGATCTCTCAACATTTTGTATACAATATAATCTTTAAAGTATGAAAAGTCAAGTTAGCTGAATTGATATCAGACGTCTGTGCTTAGTCCGGTCTTGACCTAGAACTAACCACCCACGTCATGCTGTTCAGGATGACCTCCATTAACTCACGTAACAGCTTGAATCCCCAGTGGATCATTCTAATTGACGTAACAGGGGGCCTAAGTGTTAAAGAGCTCTCTAGATTTACACCAGACCACTGAGAGACACAAGGAGAGAGGTATCGATGACATTGACCACCTCTGACCCTGTGTTTACTCCCGGCTGATATCCACCTGATCAATGGGTACTTGCATGCTTTGAAGTCTCGTAAAACAAGCATGAATTTACGCGGTAACATGCATGCCAGAGGCCATACATAAGAAACACCCAATGATAATGCACATACAGCTATAACAGGAACACCCTCACAAAATAATTATTTTCAGTACAAACATGTTACAAACATTAGCTTCCACAAATCACTAGAGTTGAGTTATTATTTAATCATAGTCTAATACAAAAAGACCATTATAATCATAGCAAAGACTGTATTTAAAACGGGGCTGCTGTATTCAGATACATTGTATTTGTCTTGCTTTGTCGTCCACACCCTGTAAACATAATAGGTTTTAATATATTCACATCATGTAGAAAATCATAAATTAATTAAAGAACACATTCGGTGTATTCCCAGTCAAAGAGTGAAACATGTTTTACACATGACGGCCATAAAAGTGACAAGCTGACACCTAAACCGGAGACACAAATACACCATTATTGTTTTCTACTACTCATCCCACTGGAGCTAACATGATATCTTTCAATAAAAATAGCCTGCAGTCTACAAGCGTCAGATTCCAGCTGAGGTTATCGTGCAGCCCCACTGGTCTCCAAAGTCTCATCCACTCTCTGCCTGTTGTTCTTAATGGCTCTTGCAATGTCATGCATATCTACCGCTGCATCACTAAGCCCCAAAATAAGTAAAGCCTGTGAGATCTCACAAGCCAGCCTCTCTCTCTCTCTCTCTCTCTCTTCCTCTGCATGTGCATATTTGCTGTCTTTCTCCACAAAACCTATGAATTTGTCAGCTTTGTGCGGGATAAAATGAAGCAGACAGAATTAGGTGAGGTGATAGGGACTCTCTGCCAAGAGAGGGGAGAGAAAGGGGAGGCGTGGGGGAGGAATGGGTATGCTACATGCCTAACAGATGATCACAGATTTAGAGCTCCCCTTAGTGGCGTCTGGTAGTACTGCAAGTATGTATGTGGACAGTGGTGTGATATTTGAAGAGTTTGGCTAATCCCTGTGGTGTACAGTTGATAGACAGGCAAGGACACTTGCCTTGACCTCTCCTGAGTCTCTCCCCACAGTAAACACACATTCCCACCAGTTCTACCCCATTCAGTGCACACACTGGTTAGCATAAGCAGCAAGGGATCACCTCCTCCCTCCCTCTGCTCCCCCTGACAAGATGATCGACCATCATGGACATCTTGTAGACTTCGGCACTAGTGACCATCCTCGCCCTTTCGCTCCTCTGGGACCACACTGACAGTCCACACACACTGCAGAGAGAGGAAGGGCAAAGACAAAGATGGAAACCCTCATGTTCGGGTATCTTGGGAAATGATAGATATATCCGATGCACTGCACCAAAGCAGAGCACAGTGTGAAAATAGGTCAAATATTAAATGTGCAATGACAGTCTAGTTAGCTCACATCCCACAGTTAAGGCCCTTCTCTGTATGCATGCACAATACATAGTTTAAGTAAAACCTGCTCATTCTCTGCTGTACTGTATGTTCAGTCAGTATTGATTTTCTGATCTTTTTAAATCCCACTCTGATTTTCACAGAAGCCCTGCAGACACATGGACTAATCCACAGACTACCGTATTCCCTGCTTGGATAACTTTTAGCCTTGACAACTGAAAAAATTGGCCACCGTTCCATTAAAAATACTTTGAACAGAGACTAAAACCACCGGGTGTGTTATTATGTTCAGAGCCATTACTGCCATCACAGTAACTCTAAGTCAATCAGTCGGTTTGTGTGTATTGCAAAGCCAGCAGAACAAGTGCAGATCAGGTAGAGGCTGATGTGGGCCTTTTGATGAGCGTTTGTCAGTTAATGCATTGCCTTTTAAATATTCACACACAGGTTCTGATATCATTGCCAACAGTGACATGGAAGCGTCAAATAAAAGGCCTGACAGCAGTCAGCACATTTATTTCATCAGCTTTCTCTCCTGCTACCTACTCGTATTTTCATAGCATTAAAAGTTCAACCAGCACACAGTTCAGTATGAAGACCATTAGAACAGAACAGTCCTGTGTCTGGAAACTAGCTTAGTTGCTAGTAGACACTAAAGTAAAGTTACTTTTGTGGTTAATATTCCTCCAGTCAGGCCAATATGAAGAATGATTCCAAGTAACGTGATTGTCAGCTGTTTGATTACATTGTGTGGTGCAGATCTTTATGAGGATGCAGACGAGGTAAACAAGAACTTATCTTTCAACACAGTGAATGGAGAAGCCGTTACATTAATGTACACAGTGTTGCCCGTAGCAGTGCCCTATTAATTGGTGAACATAATGTTTTTAGTGGCCTATGGTTCACTACTACTCTGTGATGTAGTCAAACATTTGTGAAACATTTGTGAACAAATCGCTCGCTATACAAAAGAGGGGGATGTTTTGTGGTATTTGTAGAACCCATTAACTCGCTTCGATAACATTGTCAGTGGTTTGGTTTTTGTGCATGATTTGTTAAAATTATAGCAATGCAGTGCCAGGAAAAAAAAGCTTGATACCACACTTTAGATGTGCTGGAATGATAGGAATACAGGAATACAGTAATCTATACACTGATTTATTCTTGGAGGCCTACCTTTCTATGTTGTTCACTGGTACAATCACAATGGCCTCACATCACAGCGTCCTGACTGTAAGCTTAAGAGGCACTTGTGTCCCAAAGGACAGCGCTGGCAGTCAAAGGAAACATGAGACACACTGGCAGGGGGAAGGAAGCGTGAGCTTGTATGTCTGTATTTTTGTTTGTCCATGGGAAGCAGAGTGCACAACAGAGAGTGTAAATGAAGTGCAGTGCTGCAGCCCGAGACTAAAGAATATCTGAGCAGTGGGAGGATGGCGGGAGCACTTAGTTGAAAGACAGCAGTTTGTTCTCTACTATAGCAGAACAAGAGCAGGCTTTCTTTTAATTCCCCAATGTGACTTTACAACCAAAAGATTCAACATCCAGTGTCACAGAACTGGGCCACTTGCTTAGCCAGCGTCTAGTGACAGACCCTTGAACTCAATATCTTTCTTTTTTGTTACCCTATTTTTCCCTTTTGTATCACTGTCACCCTCCCTCCCTTTTACTGTCTCACCTACAGTATCATCTGCTCTTCTCTTGTCTCTGACTCTCGATCTTTCTATCCCTTTGATGTACACCCCCAACCACACATTTCTTTTCCATATTATTGGACCTTGGACGTAAAAATGAATAGATCATGCAGATTTTTCATGTTCTTTGCTTGCTGAATGCACTGTTCTGAGATTCCCTGAGAACTGTGGGCCCAGAAGAAAGAACTTTAACAACTCTGAGAAAGTGGATTTCTTTTATTTACTTAGGGAATGCATAGCCTGAGAAATCTATAGAGAAAGACGTGTATAAATGTTTGTTTTGTTGAAGGCCAGATTGATCTAAAGCAATAGTGATACATCCTCAAGGAAAACTTTCATATTTACTATTCGGCAATCAGTAAATGTTTCATATTTGGCAGCAGCAATAGGGCTTTCTGTTTTCTTTCAACAAAAAGCAACAAGAGTAGAACTCTGGCTATTATCCAAAGAGAAAAATAGAATTGTTGTTATTGTTTGTTATTGTTGTATTTACTTTTAAAGTTTGGGTCATTGTGAATCCACAGGCATGCATGCAGCTGAGGTTCAAGGACCCTTGTGACCAATAATGGATCATAACACACACACTTAACAAGCAGCAATACAACTTTAGATAAAAACCAGTAAGGCTAACATAGTTATTCGGTTCATCAGATTCTAAACTTCCTCTAGCCACCATGCATTTTCCTCCCCTGCATAACAGAAATTGGCTAGCTAACTGTATGTGTTAACATTCAACACACAACACTGTTCTCAAGCTACGCCTGCACATAACATCTCAACTACAATATGGTTGTTAAATAGAGAAACAGGTCAAGTCAAGGGATAGGAACTCTGAAAATTGTCACAGCTCACTTGCTGTCATGACTGAAAAATTCATCAGGACAGGTCATTGTTATTTCTTAGCATTGTGAGATCTTGTACATGTGGTGTGATCTTCCAAAACCACTATTTATTTTGAAAATTTACTGTATAAATTTAAAACATTCATCATTGGCTGATATACTGTAATCCCTGTTACTAAGACATCACCATATTTTAGAATCATGCTATAAGTAGCGGGGTATGTTGGGGAAACAATCACATTTATTTCATACAAGATGACAGAATGAGAACGCCAACCCTCCCCTTTTTAATCAATACTAGGTGCCTGGACACTCTCCTCCTCCCTCTTGTTCTTTCTATCGTAACTTCTCTTTTTTTCAACCATTTCTGTAAGCTGCAATCAGCTGCAATTACCTTCCCTCCTCTTCCTCCCCTTCTATCACTCCATCCCTCTTCTCCCTCCCCTCTCATCCAGCCTTCTTCCAAGAGGCAGCCAGAATTCCTAAGAGAGAGCCAATCAGTTCCTCTCCTGTTCCCTTTCCCTCCCTTTCTCTCTCATTTTCTCTGTCTCTTGTCCATTCTTGCTAGCAACTTGTCACTTAGCAACGCTGCATGGGATGCTGTTAGGTAGTGAATCGTCCGTGGCTGTAGTACCCCAGCAGTTGAATTAACCCTTTCTGTAAAACTCAGTCCTCCAGTTAAACACTATGGCATCACTGAGCAATGAATGGCCTGTATTCTTTGGTATTTGAACCTGAAACAAAGAAAGTAAATAAATAAAACCAAACTAGATATTCACTTTAATCATGACAGGTTTGTGCATGTGGGATACGTTCATTTAATTTTGCCATAGACATCGTGTTACATCTTGCAGTGTACACAAAACTGAAATATAATTTGTGTTCATGTCCAAAATTTAATGGGTTTTTCCTTGACCAATGTCACACCCTCACATCAGATTTTCTAAGAATCAGTCTTTTTTCTTGTTTTTCCATAATCCAGCACCAAAAACATAATCTCCTTGGCAGGGGTAAAAAAAAAAAAAAGTGACTCAAACCACTTTACTCTGGAACCCTAAGCTTACATGTTGTACCCACAACACATATGTACATGTACATTAAGTCCTTCCATTCACGTCAGCATCTCAATAAGGACAGCATAATGTGTTTAGCACAGTAGCAGATTGGACCTCTTGTGGCCAAATCAAAAATGCCATTTAGAGTGCTCAGCTTTGGCAAGCCATACAGCAACACACTTTTATAGTGACAATAGGAAATGATATTCAAGGCAGGCAGGGGTAGTGGATTTGTTTGATGTACGTAATGACATGCTAACACCCCTGTAATCCTTTCTCAGTTTACTGCCAATGACATTTTAAGTATTCCTAATGTGCTCTAGCCGTGCTGAAAGGAGGTGGGGGTGGGCATAGTTGGTGTGTGTGAGTGAATGTGTGTTTAAGATTTATTATTCACTCATTTTTTTCTGTTTCTTCCCCCATAGTGATGATCAGAGGTCAACACCTCAAGCACAGTTTCTGCCTGTACATTGCCCAAACTACAAACACCTCATGGTTAAAAAATGGTCTGCTGTTTGATACCAACACTGAGGGGTTCTGTGCATTTGAGGCAAAAAAAAAAGCTAATTTGCATCACATTTCCACTGCATTAGCATATCTGCCTGCATTCCCACACTCACTCACTCATCAGCCTCATTTGCCACTACCTGCTCCAGCACTTTCATGTTTATTCATCCCTCTTTCTAGCAGACCTATAATCAGATAACAAATCTCTGCGACATTAGCACATTCACACAGGTGGAAACAGGTAATAAAATGCAAGTGAGACAGAAACAGATAAGAGCTCGAGCAAGATCATTCCGTATCAATGTTAAAAGCCTGTAATAAAGTCGACCCAAAGTGATGGTTAAGACAATGATAGTAGGCATATTTAACTGCTACCTGCATCAGAATCAGGAAGGTGTTGTCCCTCTAATCTGCCTTCTGTACTCTTGCTTCATTTAGTGTCGCTTGACAAACCCAGGGAACTCCTCCAGACCAGTTGGTAGTAGAAGCAAGTACGAGTTATTTATCTCTTTAATAGCACACTCAGTTGGTATCTTTTATACAATATATTGTATATCAGTTATTTCAGCATATACAGTTTAACATTTGTACAAAATGACACCCATTCTGATGATTCTTTTATTATAATATTTAATTATTTGTTATTATTGTTTTACCTTGTTTTACTCGAGATACCATGTACTCCTAACTGTAACACTTTTCATAAAGTGCTCAGAAGTACACACAGAATATAAACAATTAAGAACAGCTGGAGCCACTCTCTCTAAAGCATGCATATTCATGTTCAGCTGCTATAGCTGTGTGCTCACAAACTGGATCAGAATTTATACGAGAACTGAAAGTTAACTATACGCTTAATCTTTTTTTTCTCCAATTTGTTATTTGTTCCAAAATAACAATGCCTGGTTTAATTTGGTGGACCAAAAAATTCAGTGCAATTGCTTAGTTTTAAGAAGGACAGTGTCTAGCGCTGTAGACATTCAAGAGTGCAATGAATTTGTAGTTTATTATAAATTGCTGTAAAGTGTTCTAACCTCAGTTGCACTTGTGGGTTGACTGTGAACTTGGTAACATCCTGATGGAATGAAAGAAGGGCTTTGTGCAGGGAGGAAGTCAGTTAGTTAGAGATCTGAAAATAGAGATGAGGATGATGGAAAGCACAACGGAAAGGAACAGAGAGTTATGACCATCTGCAGTGCAATACACAGTGTGTTCTACTGCAATTTTCATGCACTCACACTCATATACATAAACACACACCTTCACACACTTTGTTTGCAGACTTCTCTCTGTTGTAATTGCAGTGACATTTATATTTGCACCTGAAGCCTGTCTGCCGGTTTCCATTACTTGGAGCCAGATTTTAGAGAGAGGCAGACTAGAGTGAATGGCGGGTGATTGGAATGAACGCGGAACCAAATGTACCTGAAAGAGCTATTTTGAATCGAAGCCCAGCTCCCCTCCATCTGACACGGTCACCCACACAGTGTGTCTGTTACAGAGGGACACCTCATACACCTCACATACACAAATACCCAGCAAGGCGGATAAATGTATATAATATGTATGCTCTGACACATAAAGTCAATACAAATTGAACTTATACTTACATTCTTTCAGCGTACTGAATTTCCATGTCTCTCTAATCATTATATGAGTCTGCAAAGATCTTGCCTGATGACAAATAGCACCCCACCCCATAATTTGATTCCACAATATCAGTTTTATCACTTATTTCTAAAGGCCCAAATTGGAAATTTATAGGAGAATGGTCATCAGTCTTAGAACTTTCCCAGTTACAATGATAAATCTATCTGGACTGGGGATCTTGGCTCCACTGCACTATCCATTGATCATTTTCACAGCTTTGTCATTAAATATTTATTTAGCTTATTCGCTGGTGGCCGCAGTTCAGTAACGTCCACTGTGACAAGTGTGTAAAACATCAGCAGCCCAAAAAATCATCATTGTTTTACATCTCGGCCAAATCAGGCTGGCCTCGTGCAGGTCAGCACAGGTTGAAAGGGCTACAGCAGTCGTTTCACTCGTCTTTGAAATACAAAGCTACAAAACACTGATAAGAATTACCATGTTAACATTTTTAGCATCAGCTTATTTCTCCTACCCAATCCCCTAGTATTTAATACATGAGGATTCCTTTGCCCAGGGAGCCCTTTGAGACGGATGCAGCACAAAGTTGTTTGTCAGGTCCTGTGGTTGTTTACATGACTGCAAGCTTTATCCTTCATCAGCAAACATCGAAATTCGTAGCATTCGTTTTCCCGCATGGGTCAATTACAGAGAGGGTGATGGGCTGTCACAGCAGGGGTTCCAGGCATGTTGGCTTTGAGGCAAAGTTGAAACAAGTACGATGCATGGAAATGTACTCTAAGACACTAAAATTAGTAGTACAGAAAGGAGTAAGTTGGTTGATTTTTTTTTTTTATATATATATATTTTTGCAGCCTTACTCTCTCTTATATACAAGACTTGTTTATCTCTAAAATCCTTACCCAGATTTATCTTTTGGTACCTTCAGTTGTTGTCTGCCCACTATATTTCTTCTATACTCCACAGCCTATCACTGAGACAATTTGGCACTCCTGGGATGCTTTCTGAGAAGGATAAGGAGGGATTCATCTCATATGGTTTTCTATTGTATTAGATGTCATGCATTTTTCCCGTATCCATCCTGCTCAGTGCTGCACAGATTTCTTTCTTATATATCTTGGGGCAGAACAGAATTGGGAAACCACGACAGAAACCCTTTAAACCAACTAGTTACCACGCTATTCTGTCTACCGTTTGATAACAAAAGTAGAACAAAACTTTAATTTTCTGCATGATTGATCTTGACAATAGAGCACCAGTTCAGCAGTACTTACAGTTCTTGAGCCTGCAGTAAAACGTCTGACTTGTATAATAGCTATGCCTCTAGATCTTCTACACATCTACTTTTCCACATCACTTGGCTCAATGGCTCAGTTCGCTACACTTCTTTCTAGTCTGGGAGTTTATTAATTTAGCACTTTCTACTTCTTACTCTTACTCAAATCATAAACCCAGTCTAACTTCCTTTGTAGACCTTCTTTAATGAAATAATTATAGTGCTGGTGAACTTAAAACGAGAAATCATAATTCAGTTCCAACAACTCACTATAATTAAATAAGGATACCGCTATAGAACAACAAAGGATCATGTCAAATTCAAGTCAGTAACAGTAAAGTAACAAATAACATATTTAACAATCAATTAAACAGTAGACAGAGAAGTAATTTTCCTTTCTCATTTGTTTATTTATTTCCATTTTCATTGAATTCAGGTTTCAAAAACAGAGGTTCCTAATTCATATATATTTTTTAATACTTCATTCCCTTGACTTTATATCTATCTGTTAGTCCTAACCCTTTACAGAAACCAATCAGTGAAATTTAAATATACCGACCTACACTGCTTACTTACATAACTATGTAGACTTGTGATTATGCAGACACCATGCGTACAAAAGTCCAAATGTAATTTCTCCCTTTTATTTCCGCCGCCCATCACTTTATTGTGTCATTTCAAAGATCATCAGCAATTTTTGAAGGATGATTTTTTCACAACCATCCCAGGGCTGTTCTGTCAGAGAACTGATAGAGAGATAAGTTCAAAATCCAGACATCAAGTGCCTCTGAGGGATCTAAAACTTACAGAATTCAAAACGTTGCACTCAGTAATCTCTCATTTCTTTTCCTCTGCCATTTCACAGGCTGTCATTCAATGAATATTGAAAAGCCTACAGTCATTATCACCTTTTGTAAAGGTATGTTTGTCTATCTTAATTAATCATTGTCAGGTTCCCAGTTGTTGGAGCTTCCTGTCACATCCTCTATTTCATGTATCAGCTTTTGTTTTTGTAAGCTCAGAGACACGGGAGTGCAAATGTGCATATGCAAATTCACACCCACTGTTGAATCTAATTTACCTAGTTAATGGATTAAGAGGAGACAAAGTGGGTGACTGGTGACAGCACTTTACTGTGACCCTAAATTTAAGGAGTGGGTGTGCATGAAGCTTCAAATTGTCCAGTTAGCCCCTTTTGTTTATGGGTGCTACTTAGATTCAACCTACGCAGATGACACTAACACATAGTAAGCCACCCCACGCAGACAGTACTGTACATACTACAGGGACAGACTCCCCAACACAAATATTGTGGCAACAGTTTCAATTGTTCACACACAGCTTTGCCTTGAATTGTTGTATTTGAACAAAGGGCTAGGAAATTATAAATGAGAGACAGAGTTGTATTTATATAGTACTTTCTTGGTCTACCGACCACTCAAACACTTTCACAACAGTCATCAGATTCATCCATTCACACACACATTTACACCCAATGAATACCTGCCATGCGAGATGCCAAGAGCACCTGCTCATTAGAAGCAACATTGTGCTTTCTAGCTACAATACAATAAAAGTAGCCTATAACTATAATAATAATAAGCTCATCCATACACACCGGCAGCACAGCCATCAGGAGCATTATGGGGTTCAGTATCTTGTCATGGACACTTCAAAACCCACAACCCTCCAATTACTAGATGGCCTACTCGGCAACTTAAATCACTGCTGATAGATGCACCCTTTTCCCAAATTCTAGTGGCAAATGGTAGCTGATAATTTCAGTTCAAGATAAGATGTCCTCTAGATGTCCACTTTGTCCTGAGGGAAAACACAGGGCAGATAGATCTGTTATTCCCTCACTGTCATTTGCCAACTTGCACAGCCTTAATACCAAATATACAGCAAAGGCATGAGCCAATATTTTAAGGTGTAAACTGTTACTCTGCAAATAAGCTAATAACACCATAATAACGGTAGCATAATATGACTCTTTGAAAAAAGTGCATACATAGCTACAAACTCTTTTGCTCTTTTTTTTGCTTTTTTGCTCTTGAATAAATAAAAATAAATAATTTAAAAAATGCACTGTTGTGGTTTATACAGATCCAACAATTTGACTTGCAGATACTAATGTTACCAGCAGCTATGTTTGAGATGCACAAACTGGAGCCATGGTCAGCCACTGTTCTGCTATTTATACTTGATGCTGAAGTTGACACACAAAATACACCTTTAGAATCTTGCCAATTATGTCACAGCTAGGAAGGTATGACCAATTTAGGCTGAACTAAATTTGTCAAATCCATTCAGACACATGAGCCTGTTTGTAGTAAAACTGCTTTTGTTTGGTGTAACTTGACATGTTGTGTTAATGTCCTTCCTTTAACTGAGCTTCAGTAACATATTTTGCCCAATTAGCTCTCAGTGGCAGCGCACGAAAAACGGTGAACCAATTCTGAGAACTGTAACCTTCTTTTTATCCCACTGGAGTAACAGGTCATGGCTACAGTGACATGATTGTTCAAAGGCAGGTAATGATTGCATGTAGGTAATGTATGTTGTTTGTATGTAACAAGCATTTGGTAAGATGTGTTACATGATTCCCTATTTATTTATTTATTTATTTTCTTTCATTTCATCTTCCAGTTTCCATGCTTCTCTGTTTGCAGGGACTGCAAGCATTACTCTTCATTGTGAAAGTGACTAAATGGACACTTCTCTCTCTTTCAGGACGCTGCAGATACCAGAACTCTTGATTAAATTATTCTCTCCTTTCTGCCCTTCTCTACGCCTTTCTCTCATGATCAAGCATATGCAAAATGAATTCTGTTTTCTTAAATGCCCCTACACCATTAAATGCTGAAGTTTACCATAATTGTCAATTTGGCAATGCAATAATATCTTTTTGGTTTTGTCTTGCATATATCAGTCATCCCTTAAAGACTACTTGGAGAAATTTTGCTTAGAGATTTGTATCTTTTCAAGTCATCAAAACATGATTGGCCCGCCCACTGCCAAAGAACACCATTTTGAAATGGACTAGACCCTACCGCCAGTCAAGCCCGCTGACCAGATTAGCCTTTCAAAGTGAATACTGATACTGATGTACTTTTCCCTCATTCCCTTCTCCACTCAAAACAAACATCCCCATACCCAAACTACCCAAATCCCCTCTGTGGAAGTTGATTTGCTAACTCTTGTCTCTTTTACTAACAACAAGCTTCAGAATTCTTCCAATTTGATTCTTTTCATTAGTGAATTTTCTTTTCCCTTACCTTTTATAATTTCAACGACTAACACTGTGTCATTCACGGAATGTGAACCATCTGTTGTTTTCTCTACTTAACTTGCGACTTACATACTAACAAATGTATTGTTATCCTTTTATTCCTTTTGTTTGATATAGTTTCATTTTGTAGAGTACCCTATTAAAACAAAAACGTTACAATTGCTTTCTTTATTTCTTTATTTGGATGTTTTTCTATAAACACTAGGAAACAGATATACTATTCTGTATTACATTTTACTCTTACTTTTTTTTTTTTTTTGCTTTTGCTGTTAAAAGGAGAAGCTGGTTTTGCAAAAGGCAATTTCTTTTCTTTTTTCTTTTTTTTCTTTCCCACTTTTTGGGGTTGAGGTGTGTTTTCTTGAGTTTAAGGTTTGTCATTATTTTTTTTTCTTTCTCCTCCCCCTGTTTTCTCCTGAAGCACGCAGGCATTGGACACGCTATGGTAAACAAACTGCATTATATGGTAGATATCATTCTAATTGTCTTATACTTTGGTTTGCCCTGGGTTTTCCGTTACCTCTTTCTATTCTGTTTGCTTTACTGAAAGTACAATCCGCCATCAATTCCAAGGTAGCTGAAAAACTCCACCTCTCTGTTTTTCTTTTAGCCCTCTCTCTATATATGTTATTGCTTTTTATTGCCATCCAGTTCTCCCCTTCCTGAGGGAAAAAAAAATCGTGTTCATCCAAAGAGGTCTGCCCAAAAAGTTACAGAAATTACAGAACTTCATATTTTAAGAGTTCATTTGGTTTTGCTTTTTTATTTTCTGTCCCTTTTTCTTTGGTTATTTCTGATTTTTCTTTTACTTCAAATACTATCCGTATGAAGAAATAAAGAATCATAATGCAAGATATTTTCTTAATTGAGTTTTAGAAAAGTATTAAGAGTTACCTTTTACTTTTTGTTAATCCCTGTTTCCTCCTGATTTATTTTCTTAGAGGAACCCTATGAAGTGAGCGTACACAGCAGAGTTCTGAAGCAGACAAATAGCCTACTATGGCAACTCCAGTGAGAGGAAGTAAAAAAAAAAACATTTCAAAAAAAAAAAATCTCCCTAACGTTTTTTAACAACATGAGAGGAATGGCACTGAGGAGAGACTCCTTATGTTGCCTGAGTTGGACCGGTTCAGCCTGTAATGGAGTGACCTGTTATCTAGGCTTGTCATCCTGTGGTTTATGGAGTCATGAAGAGTATTTACAACTCTTGATTTAGTGGCCAAAGCCCTCACTGTAAAGTAGGCCTCAAATGAGGGCTTGATCCCATTAGTGGCCTTAGGCTGATTTATGATCAAGATGGAGCTGTTTCCAGGCCTGCACCCAAACACGCTGCCTCTCCTACACACACATGAACACACTTAATAAAGTGTTTTAATGTGGCAATAGTCCCCTGAACTCAGGTGCAGAAATCAAACTAAGAGCACTGACGAAAGCTCGTTATTGAAAATAAAATGGTAATTGCACTTTTATTAAGCTGCAGACTGGGGGAGGTTTGCCAAAATAACTTGCTGAAATCATTTTTTCTTAAATTAACTCTGACTAACACCTTGGCGGGATCTTATTTTAAACGCTGTTACAAGGCTGAATGTACCATTGTACTGCCAGTGTTCAGACCACCGTTATCATGTAGTTCTGCTCAGTCTTACTTGCTTTCACTGGACTTCTTAATCAATTCATGTATCTTTCTGCAAATTGATACAAACCATAAAGGGAACTGCCTAGGAAAATCTGAACTGTGTGCGATCGACCCCTCATTAACACTAACACTAACTTATATTTCTTATACTTTACTGGCCTCACCCCTTGCATGAAGAGACCTGACCCCCCTTTCTTCTTTTTTTTTTTTTTGCGTTGTTTTTTTATATACAGATTGCATTGAGTATATATGTATATGTATATATCATGGCTAACATATATACATACATATATCAATTGTCCTAATATAATCAATATGGCCATAAAACATGTTAGCCACACCCTCTTGCTGTTTTATTTATTTGATTTATTCTTTATTTTATTTTATTTTTTGACTTCTATCAGTTTAACTTCAAAATTAACGTACTAAAATGAATAATGACCTCACACCATATCTTGCTGAAACAAAAAAAAAAAGGGAAAAAGTAAAGAGGGGAGATAGAGTTTCATTTTCTTGGTGAATAGAGGATTGATTCCTGGAAGAATGAAGCTGCCCAATCCATCATAACACACAAGTTGTTTAGAGAATGCGGAATGCTACTGTATCTGCTGGTGAGCCACTCATTTGAATCAAATTTGACAAAAGTGATGAAGCAATTTTGAGCTCACATCAAGAAACAAAAAAAAAAAAAAAAAGACTGGTGAAATTCTAGCGAAGGCATAACCAGAACTGCAATCATGACTGAGTACAGATCTTTGTGTTCGATAGTGTGGGGGGCAGATATAGTGATGAAAAGGTACGTCCTACCACTGGAATACTAATTGCTCTATTCACCAAGACAGAGATGTCCTCTCTCCCCTCTCAGTTTTCCCTATTCTTTAAAAAAACCTCTCATATCTGTTGATTTCATCTGTGATTGATGACATCCTGTCCCACTTCCACCTCCCAAAGTTACAGTATCCTGTGGTTGTATTCCTGCACTCTGTCTGCATGTTTCTTTTGACTAGAACACCTTCACCTGAGCATACTCACATGATGTATCTGCTGCTCCAGCCCAGCACGTGTCAGTCTGTCCTACACGTGTCTAAATGGGTTTTTCTGTTGCTACTAGTCCAAGTAAAAACCTTTAACATTGAAGGCTTTCTTCCTTTCCCCATTTGTCTGGTGTTGTGGTGCCCTGCAATTAAATGTACTTCCCCACTACTTCCCCATTTTCCTGCATCTTGCAAGATAGTTTATTTGTTTTGTTTTTTGTTTAATAGTTGGTCCGTTTGTGTTGTGTCTAATGGAATTCTCCCCCCATCTCCATTCTTCCTGACATCTACCCATTTAAGTGCATGGCTTGTGTGTCACCCTGTTAGCTTGGATGGGTTCATTTTGTTTCCTCTTAACCAAAACAAGCCCTTGTCACATAAAATAACACATTCAGTCCAAATCTGGACCTGGTTTGAGCAATCAAATTGCAGAGGACTTTTAAAGAATCCTCACCTACTCTTATCACTTTGACTAAATTTACTAAAACAGTGTTACTAATCTACTGTTTAAACCAAACCTTTGTTGTAACTGTACTAACAACCATTTTTGTGTCTGACTTCCCCTTACTTACAAAAGTACTAACCGATTTTGTTCACCCTCCAACCCTTTTAACTCCTCTCGGCACTCAACAAAAAAAACTCCCCATCCCGTCCCTCTTTCTCTCCCCCATCTCCTTGACAACTGTTGCCAAAACAGCACTCACCCTAAGCTTCCCAGTCCTCCCTCATGCCTTTACCCCATAGAGGTGTAGCTAAGTTCAAAGATTCAGTTTAAACCAACCAAGCTATGGATTTCATATTTAGTCTTGAAAGACAGCTCTCCCTCCAATAAAGTACACCCGGCTAATACATGTTGACAAGCTGCCAGACATCTATCAAAGACCAGTGCTGGATGCATATCCCTTCTTTCCCTTTCTCTCTTAAAAATCCTTCCTTCCTCTGGGTCTGGCTTTGACCTGAGTTAATGGGAAGGCAGTGTGTGCGGTCTATTGTAATATGCTTCTTATGCGAACCTTAAACTGTATAATGTAATATATTAACTCCAAAGTATATAATGCACTGTTTTTCCCCGCGAAAGATCTCTGACGGTAATCAAATGTAGTGCCAACAAGGGTAAGTGATACATTCTCAAGGTAAGCCCGTTGCCGCCTCTCTGCACGAATTATGATGTTAACTATATGAAAGTACTGATAGGTGTCCGTAACCAGACGGACTGTGCTGTATGTCAGAAATTGCTGACAAAAAAAAATTGTCAGTGAAAATAAAGATTGGATGCTTCAAATCTCAACTGCTTTTGGAAATAGAAGGTAGATGATCTGTTCTCCTGAAAGAAAATCTGTGCACAGTCGGAGTGAGTAACTCATACAAAGCTATTTTCTATTGTAAGTGTGAAGGTCTGACAGGATACAGCTACAAAAAACATAAAGTGTAAAAATCTATATTGGGTGCATGGCTAACATCAGCTCCAAGCCTTGATTTTATACTTGTCCCCAGG
Source organism: Protonibea diacanthus (assembly GCA_028641955.1). Taxonomy (NCBI): domain Eukaryota; kingdom Metazoa; phylum Chordata; class Actinopteri; family Sciaenidae; genus Protonibea; species Protonibea diacanthus. The sequence goes on from CM053998.1 coordinate 14,253,609, forward strand.
CCCTTAATTCCATCTGGATTCATTCTGATGCATTTCTATATGGACTAGGCACTGCTATACCTTTTGCTCACTGTTTTGCATTTATTTTCTTTATTTTTCTTTCTTTTTTTGTATTGTATTTTACCCAAGTCAGCACATAATTTTCTACCAGACTCCTGTAAATCAATGAAGACAGCAGATGAGCTGTAATAGTGCTCAGTATGTTGGGAATTGAAGATGCAATGTGCTGTAGATACTACTAGCACACAATTTCCAACAAATTTCCAAAAAACACAGTTGTAGTGTTGACAGGATTTGGTTCGGTCCCTATCATTTAAGTATAGTGTTATTGTCCTCACTGCATTCAATGAGACTTTTTATATGCAATATACGTGTGGTCAGTGTAATCCCCAGCACAGCTGAAATCATGTTGACCCTTGTTTACTTGCTGAGAGGGAGATCTACTTCATGGAGCGTTAAGTTGCCATCAGCCTGCAGTCATGGAGCCAGATATGGTCAATGAGCCAGCAACACGCTCAGCTGAGCACACCACAGGACTCCACGCAAAGAATAGTTCCATTTCACTATACACTACAGGTTAAAGCCCATTACATAAACACTTTGAAATTCTCTAGTTGGTGGCTGCTACAAACATAAAAGAGCAAGATTGATTGAATAGAAGTAAGGATAATAACACGACAGAAACCATTCCCCTACCACAGCACCATCTAGTCAAATGAACGGCTAACATTGAATGCTTCTCTTTCAATCACTTACTGTAGCAGTAAATTGCTCCAGTCTGTACATCATAACTAGGATACAGAGTTCAGCACAGATCAGCCACGTCTGTTTGGTTTCTGTGTTTACTAGGTTAATATAAATATGGGTCATATCAAGAAGTTTCTGGTTTCTACAAATACTTAGAGCTTTGGAGTTACATCTGTACATTTATTTGATTTATCTATGCATTAACTTTTTTGTGACGGTTGATTTGTTTCTTGTTTTGAGTATGTATGGAAAGAGGATCCAGGCCACATGTTACAGGCCTATTTTTTTTCTTTTGTCAGTTTTATTCATTTTAATTGATCAAGTAGAAATACATTTTTTTACTGGGAGGGGGAAGAACAAACAAACAAACAACAAAAAAAAAAAACACGAAAAACAGAGGGGGTGCTAGAAATGTGTTAATTAGGTAGTTATATTTTTGTATGTATCAGGTGTTCTGAGATTATCACACTATGTTTCAATAAGGGAACTGTGATCACACAATTACAAAACATTATTTTCAGGCCATATTGTTTCATCTGCTTAAGTCTCTCAAAGACATTTTGTCCTGAGCAAAAGAAGCAGTTCTCATACAGTAAAGTTGAAGTAGTGGGATAATTATAACATCTAACCCTGGCTGCTTTGGATGTCATTCAGCACTACTTCGGCTCTGTCACGCCAATTACTTAGAATACATTCACAATCAAGGGGATGCAGACACAGGTGGTACTTCATTTAGTGACCCGGATCCAGCATCTCAGCAACTAGTAATTTTACCTGTGAGCTATTATCACCATTAAGTGTAGAGCGATAATGCTGGAGGTTCACCTCTGTGTATATTAACTGCTTTTCAAAGTGAAACTTTGCTTTAAAGTGACTTTATGGTTTCACTGGCCTGCTGTTAGCTGCTTCTCTGCCTCAGTCACATGAGCATTGCGACAGATGGATCCAGAGTACCTAGACTATGTTTTACTTACCTGCTGTTGGTCTGTGCTACATAATCACCAACCTTGGTGAAGTAGTGGTGTAAAATATCCACAGTGAGAATATTATTTCAAGTAGTATTTCTCTATGCTGACAAGTAACATTCAAAACAAAGGAACTCAGAAAGGGCAAGCAGCCAGAGTTGAATCCTAATGTTTTACTCCTCAACATTAATTAAGAGAGTAATCTCTCTCTGTTTTGCAGCAAATGTTTTGAGACCAGAATGCAATTGGACTTCCTCTGAACTGCATGAGTTCCAGGCAAGGAACACCAGGGTATTTCCACTATCAAGCTGTGATATCAGCACCCTTTCCCTCCTCTGGTCAATGATGCAAGTGTTTGTAATGTTACTCAATGAGGTGAATGTGCAGTCTTGCTGAAGCAAAGACTAGTTAAGTTGTGAATACCTACAGTTACCTCAGAAGAAACACCTGGATATTTGTTTTCTTTTGTTTTGATTCATTTTCTGCACTAATAATCTGCGTGCCTTATTCTGTCTTTGTCACATCTCAGTGGGGTTTTACTTGCTATTTAGGTCCAGTCTCTGATAATGCAATTAATCTCTTTTTTTAATACTCTGCATTCATTAAAAGCTTTGATGAACCATTTAAGTGGCGGGATACGGGATGATGGAGAGGGCAAGAGAAAGAAAGATGGGACAAATGCATTGCTCAGCTCCAATTTACTCTTGTTAGCTAGGAATTTTATAGGTGTCTGGCAGCTAGCAAATTGTAGTCCCTCATGGCCCTAATGAGTATATCCTGCCCTGAAGATGTACCATCAGCAGCAGTCCATAAAACAGTTTAATACATTTAAAGAGCCAAGAGATGTTCTTCAATCAGTATTTTAATTCCAGAAACTTTACAGGTTATATCTCTACTTCTATTTCTCTTCTATATCTCCATCATATATCCTTAATTTGAGATAGGTCATGCATACATCATGAAACTGGCCCCCTTGGTTGTCCTCCTTAGCCACGTAAGGTCTTTGTCGTCACTGTGGGGAAAAATGAAGTTGCCCTGCTGAAAGCCCCGTCCGAGATCTTCAAAGATGACCCCGTACACCAGCACTGTCAACCGCAGATTCTTAATGCCAGATACATGGCCAATATCATCGCTCTTTTTCACCAAGTAGCAACAGCAGACATAAAAATGAGTTGCCCTATTAAGAAGGGAAGTACGGCTTTAAAAAAAGAAGAAAAAAAATGACACAAAAACAAAGTCAACAAAAAGAGAAGATGAACACTCGGCTAGGGCAGCTGATCTGTTGAGTGCAGTTGCTAAGGTTGCTTTTCATCTTTCAGCTTTAGAATGTTTACTGCCCATTAAAACTACAATAAGTAGTCAATAGCATGCAGTAGTTTCATAGATTCATGATGCAAAATCTTTTTATAAAAGACCAAAATGTGAAATGCGGACCTCAAGATGAAATGGAGGTATTCCTGAGGCAAGCATGAGTTTTGAGCGTGCAAAGGTAATGAAACACAGATGGCCGTGCTCCCTGCAGTGCTGTATTTAAGCTGTTTACATTTATGCAGAATAGCAGATGTTGAATCAGAGACACGAGTGCTTCACTTTTGCCCAGGCCAGCTCTATTAGGTTAATTAGACAATAAATTGGTCATTAACTACAAAAAATACTCTCAAAATCAAACAGCATTATTTGGCAGAAAGTCTGTATAGCAACATAGCTGTGGCACTGTATCAAATACAGCCATGATATAACACAATTAGCCAAATTAAATGTGCTGCATTTTGTGGAATTATTTTGAGTGTAATGTAAAAACAAAAGTTTTTTTTTTTTTTTTCTGATGACTCATGGATACACTGAGAAGGGGGAAATCATTATCCTCACTTCAGAAGCATTCCAATTTCAATTTAACAACATTCTTCAGTTATTCTTTGAAGTGACAAGGTAAGGTCTAGTTAAAACAGTTGCCTCACCTCATCTTGTCTAATGTTACGTCAGTACTAGAATAGCCTCCATGCATTTTGCCATAATTGATGTTAAAGCTGTTCATCAGGTTAGAAATGTTTCTGTAATACAAGGGTACTTAGACTTAATATTCTAGACATCAAAATAAAACACAGTAATCTCACAGAAAAGCCTGGAGGAGCCTCAAATATGTACCCTTTATGCATCTGTTTTTTAAAATTATTTCTTGGATATTAAGTCATGTTTCTGCATTTCCGTCCACACTATCTCATACCATCGGCTTGCGGCTGTGTGTTTGATTCCACCCGGCGCTTTCTGCTCTTTTAGCGATCAAATGTGCTGCACAGAATGTGTAACCTTGCACAAAAGACAAGACTTGAGGCAATTGAATATTGAAAGGGTATTTATTTTTATTCATAGTTCCTTGAGTAAGGACTGGCTCAGCCAAATAATGCTGCATTGTAGCTCTGCCAATCACAGTGAAAGCAGCTAATATTTTAGAAACATGGTGTGTTTTTGTACTCGGCTTTGTGTAACATTTTGATTCAAATGTTACATGCCTTTAAAATCCAGTGTAGGATTTTGCAATTACTCAACTAAATCAAGATTGTTCCTCTACCAGTGAACAGTGAGCACAGCACTGTTCCATTGGTTTTCTCTTAGCAACTGCACTCTAGAGTGAAAGCCCCAGTCTGACTGGCATTAAAAGCAACCAACCAAGCGATTCCATGTAGGGTACAGCCCTGCCTACCACTGGTGTTTAATCCACTTTCTTCCTTGTTTTTCCTCCTCATTCTTCTAATTTCTCTCCACTCTCATCTTTTTCTATACCTGTCTATCCCTGCTCTATTTCTCTCTATCTCTCTCTGTCTTTATACATCTGTCTCTTTTGGGCCATGCCTATGCCAGGTGACCATCTCAGTGGATGGTATATTGACCACCACGGGTTACACCCAGGAAGATTACACCATGTTGGGCTCCGATGACTTCTTCTACATTGGAGGGAGCCCCAACACCGCCGACCTGCCCGGATCACCAGTCAGCAACAACTTCATGGGCTGCCTTAAAGATGTGAGTGGCTCTGTGTAGTGTGTAAATATGTACTGCATGTATCTGATCAAATATGCAACCATGTACACACACTCCTCTGCACTGTATCTCTTTGCCTCATGTTAATGGTGATGTTTACTCATCAGTCACACTGTCCTGCAGTGCGATTAATTTAAAGTATCATTTTCAGCCGCCCACTCCATGGTGAGGTTTGGGCATCTTTCTGGCAGCTGATTACCTGTTTACATTAGTTCAAGGGTGCCCCAACAGTATTGGTGAGATCTGCTGTTCAAAATAAAATAGCAATGAAAAGAAAATCGTACATTGCAAAAGTTGCAGAGATAACATGTTTGGCACGCAGTCACTTGAGAATCATCAGTCTGTGCAGATATAACTCCATATTTGAGAGTAGGAGGTGTCAGGCATACAGTATCCTGACTCTGTTTCAAGTGTTTATTTCCACCATGCTTCCTCCCTCTTCTGCTAACCACACTGCAGACCAAACACACCCACAGGCGTTGCACACACACACAGTGGGATGGTAGAAAATCACAGACAGATTCAGATTTATGCTCATAGCCTACACACACTAATACACAGCCACACATAGTCATGGCTGGATATGCATAGGACAGTTGCCTTATAAAAACTTTATTTCTTCAACTTTGACAAAAAAATAAATAAATAAATAGAAAAGATACTTATTTTAACCAGGGCTTTAATTCACATCTTAACAAGCTGTCAAGAGGACCAATCACAGCTTAAAGTATTATGTCCTTGTAAATGTAATGACTTGTATAGAGGCGACGCAACATGGTGCCATCGCATTTCCTCATAAAACCATGCTGATTGAATAAGTAATTACTTTTGCCATCACTTTTAATGGATCGCACAGTAATCGCCCTATCTCTAACTTAATTATGCCTGCAGAATTACATTTTCATTATTTGGGTTGCTATCGGAAGAATCCCTAGTGGGTCTTAAACTTCCCAAGGCGTTTAACTATCCTCTCTCTCATCAAGACAAGGCTGGATTTACAGTCAACGTACAGACAGAGTGCAGGGAAGGGGAGGGGGGGTGTGAACGGTAGAAGACAATGGCGAGAGCTAACAGCAACAAATAGAGGTGAAAGTGAAAAAGCAATGTGTGCATAGTGCTGGGAATGTGATGTCAGAGCAGATGGTTGGAGAGCAGAACATGTAAGACTGTTTGGATAGACTTGAAAAAATTAGGAATTAAAAGTTTAAGATCTATAATATTGAAAAGAGAAAATGTTTCAAGGAACAATGCAGTAGGATTTGTCAGCCTCAGAATTGTATGGTAGAGTGCAGACAAAATAAGAAAAGGAAAGTAAATGAAGAAGTGAAAGTTTTGAGTTAAAAGATATGGTTGAGAGTCATGCAGCTCCAGACAAATCCAGGAGAGAAGAAGTGATAAAGCAAACATCCGACATTGGTATTCATTTTTGACCTTCAGCTGAGACCTGCTTTTTTATTCAGCAGCCTGGGTTTGGGTCAGAACTGCACAACATGTCTCCAAATTCTGTGTGGTCCAAGTAAAGAATCTTAAAATCTTGTTTTCTTTAAATCAAGGGAAATTGCATGCTGACAGCACAACAGCCTACTGCAGGTAGTGAATTTCCATGTGCGTCTCTCCATTCGCAGACCATTTTACCTAAATAATACATTTCAGACTCAATACCAGACCCTGTTGTTTGTTACTTTGATGGTGTGTTTACAGGTCGGACAGATGTAGCGTTTGATCCAGACTTGAGCTCACTAGAAGCTGCAGCTTACTGGTTGTTTTTGGTTTGGTGTTTGAGTCTTACATGCTCAACCTCAGCTGTGGTCAGGCTCTAATGACTACATCAGCTGAACTAAGCCAGAAAGGTGCTGAGAAAACCTGCAATGAGAGTAACTGAGAGCGCCAGGTAAAGTAGTAGGAGTAGTAGCTGCAAATAAAGAGGGAAGAAAGTGGTTTAGGGGGTTTGGACTGCGGTGTGTTTCATCCAGTGCTAGTTCAGTGGCACAGCTCGGATTATCAGTGGTGTTATGGTCTGGGGCAAGGCTTTCATGCCACCACCGTGGTCAAACGCCTTTGATACGCTTGGCCAGTGCCCTCCAGGCATCAGAAATCCAAAGGAAAAGCACAGCAGAAGAAGAGTAAAAAGGCACCAAAAGAGGCGCTGAAGCCCTATGAAGTTTTTTATTTGCAGTGTGTGTGTCTGTGTGTACGTTCACATATGTGTGTGTGTGTGTGTGTGTGTGTGTGTGTGTGTGTGTGTGTGTGTGTGTGTGTGTTCAAAGTCAGCCACATGCTATGATCATACACTGTGTGATGTATGTGTGCGTTTTCTAGGCTCCCAGTCAGACTGGTGAGGTGTGAAATCGGGTGTCTCTGCTTCTCAGCCCCCCGGTCTTGTTTCCACAGATTCCTCTCTTCAGCACGTCACCATCTGTCTCTCCACCACAACCTCCACCTCCCCATCTCTCTCCCAGACAGTGACCTTGCTATCGCCCATTTCACACTCCTCCCTCCATGTCAGTCTTTCTCTCCCCTCTTGCTTGTCTTCCTCACTCTTTCCACCTCTCATCACTTCTCTCCACCCCTCTCTCTGCCTCTCATCTTCCTTTCTCTGGGGCAGTTTTGTGTAATTAAGTCCATGGTAGCGCTGTTGGTACGCCAGCTTTGCCAAATTAAAAATTGATTTCTTCGACTGATTCCATGCACTGGATGAATGCTCTCGCCCTCCTCCTCACCCTCACTCTTTTACTCTCTCTCCTTTCATGCCCTCCCAACTTCATATTGATGCTCTATCTCTTCGTCTGCAGCTTCCTCCCAGTCTCACCTTTGTTGCACGATAAAATCTTCTGGAGTCATCCCTCGGCCCCACTCACTCCCCATCTATTACAAGTCAGCATTCATTTGAGACTTTGTTGCATGAAGGCTGCTCCTTCAAAGCATGCCCTTTGCCCTTTCCATTCACGCTTTCTAATCACCAAGGCAATGGCAATCAATGCAATGTATAGTAATGTTGAAAGTCCATCACAGACTGTCTATGAATGTCACTAAAGTCGATAAATATATTAAATATTTGTTTAAATTACCTAATATTAACACCATAAGGGATTGATTGATTGATCGGAATGCATATGGATCTATTGTGACACAAAAAATACATATGGGTTCATTGAGCATTGAAAACCCCAAGCACATCAGGAAAAAAAAAAATATTATTTTTGTACTCCTGCGCTGCAGGCTTTTAGATTTGTGGAGTTTCTCAATGACAAAACAAATCAATTGAGTCACCCCTGAGGAAGGCTTTGGCCCCGCATTAGCTGTACTGTTAGAACAGTGAGAAAGTCCACAGCCCATGTCGAGGCCACATGCATTCTGAGTTCAGAGAGATCACTCTCAAGTTCATCCAGCATAAAAAAACACAATGTGCCTCTGCTGTCCAAGTCACTGCATTCAGAAGCCAGAAGTGATCATCAAATCCCCCATCAAAAAAGGGGACAAAGACTGGTGCTAGACATTAATTCTACTGAACATTTCAAAGTTTTTTTTAAACCTTTGACAGTAGTCTTTTTATAAGTGGACAAAGCCAGCAAGCTTCTCTGCAGTGGATGATTTGGCTCGTCAGATGAGCTGTGGAGACCTGCCTTCCAAATCCTGAAAAGATATATTACAAATGTCTGTATAAAGCTAGACAGCCTCAAGGGTTATATGAAGATACGAAAGAAAGGCATATGGTCTAGATGCTGAGTCAACACATGCATTTATACAGAACCTGGCCTTGACTGAGTGCATATCGTCTGGGTCCTTTGCCTTTTACAAAGGTACAAAGGCACAGATTATTTGATACACCTTTCAGAGAGCACCCTGGGTGCCTCATACATTTTGGTGCTCCCATGCATTACACCACTGTTACCTTTGTTTTCTGCTCATTTGTCATTCACGGCCAGCCTCTCCTGCCTTCCCTGCTGTTGAAGACCTCTCCCTTGTATTCTCCCACCCTCTTTTGCATTCTGCTTTTTAGTTTTTAGTGCCCCTGGCTATTCCTCTAATTTTGCATTTGTATTCTTTTGCTGGAGACACACAGAACGACTTAAGTGACTGTGAAAAGGTAGCTTGTCACACACTTAATGACTGGCTAACGCAGCATTTTCATGTCTCGTCCTTGTTGAATTTAACACACTAAACAGCAAGGTGGATTTGAGCACACACACTAAAACAAACAACGACAGCTGCTTAGTTCAAAACTAACATAAAGCTCTTAAATTTAGACCACAGGCGGTAGTGTGAAAATATTAAAGGTTTACAGGTGATCCAAATTGGCCCAGGAATAACAAACATCTTTGCCATGTACTGCCTGACATCTGAACTTCTGATCAAATTGTGATCTTATGATCAATAGCCAGTCACAGTTAGGCCATGTTAGAGCAAGGAAATTCTGACTGTCTGCTCTGCTTTCATTATTGCTTTCATTGGTAACAGGTTAGATTGGACAAAATCCTCCTGACATTAGAAGTCTTGATGTCAATGACATATTGAAAGCTTCATTAAAATATGTACTTCTGTACTTTTTACATCCCATCTCTGCTTATTCAACTAGTTTGAGCACATTAAACACTAAGAGACCAAATCTTAGAGCAGTGTCAGTAGTGTCAAACATACAGCCAGCGGGCCAAAACCGGCCCACCATTGGGTCCAGTCCAGCCTGCAAGGTGACTTTGCAAAGTGTTCATGTCAACTAGACATTTAGAACATGCTCAAATCAGCATGACAGCACACTTGACCCATCACTAAAACTATTACTCCGTTATCGCCACATCCTCACATCACATCCTGAAAACATATAACATGTAAACCAATACGAATAAGTCCACTGGAAGTCAACTTTAAAGTAATACATCTGAATTTACAATTTCAGCTTTCTTTAATGGACATTCTGTGTGTTAAGGAGCTGTTAGACTGCCTCGTTAATACAGGTGCGTACCTCGTTAATGCAGGTGTGTACCTTGTTTGTGTGTAGCAGATCAGAGATCAAACAGTTCAGATACCTCACTGTTGTTTTTAAAGACTAAAGGTCGATTAATATCGACTGAAGAGGAATATTTCGTTAGATAAAAACATGTTGTTCATTTTGGAAATGATTACATCGATCTTTGTTCAAAATTTTTTTGCTTTTGGTCTTTACAACGCTGTGGAGTTACCGGAAATGTCTGGGTCATCCTCCATCAGCTGTGCCGGTGAGTCACTGATACAGAGCTAGCTTAAAAATAAATGTGAAGTTCACAGACTTAGGAGCTACATCTGTCCATGGAAAAATATATGTTTTTCAGCAGATATCTTAGTCTCTCCAAGACTGAACTAGAAAAGCAATTTAGTGTTTATATGTGCACTATTCATTCAGTTTGGGAACATTTGATCACAGTTGACCTTTCAGGCTCACACGAAGTAGTGTGGTTAATGCTGAAGTAGAGCTACTGCAGTTTCCAAAACTGAAGAGCTAATCCGCTCCTGAGTATCACTGGAAGTGTTTAAATTTCATGGCAAAGTTAGAATGGTATTTTAGTGTGGATGTTGGTGCTGAGGAAAGGTGAAGGGGTCACAGTAAATATAACGAAAAGGTAGCCACCATCAGTGTTGAAATCTGTAACCTAACCACTATCATTAGGGGTCATCCTGTAAGGTATACAGTTTAAATTTCATGTCAGCTTGACCATTGCTTCACAGCACGATTGGTCAAAACCAACTTATTGACATCACTAGATAAAAAAAAAAATGTATTTATTTACATTAATTTGATTATGGTGTGATTGTATTGACTGGGGACATGTTAGTTTTTCAATGTAGCCACCCAAAACGAACTCAGATTTGGGCTGGTATTTAAAATCACTCATTAGAGCCATATTGCAGATACTGAAAATATTCTGGTACAGCATGTTTCCTGCCTCATCTTTTCCCTGTGCTGCGCCTTATGATCCTTTGTAAAAAGAAAGCAGAACCAGGCTGCATTTGTGTAGAGACAGAACACTGTGGTTAAACATTAAGACATACCTGAAAATAAAAAAATATATAAATAAATCTTCTCCCTCCTCCTACTGCCTTTCTGTCTTTCACCTACCCCTCTCTTTCCAACACCTTAAGCTAGGCGAGCTCACACCTTATTAGCTGCCAGTTTTAGTGGTATCATAGGTAATTACCAGGACTAATCTCCACTAATGATGACATTATGAGGTGTACAGTACATGTGGCAGCATGGCCAATGTAGGAGATAACCAAAGGAGGCTTAAGTCAAAAATAACCCAGCACATCTGTGTTCTTGTGGTTCATTCTGTGCTTGTGTGTAGGTGTGGTGTTTGACAGAGAGGGTGAGAGAGAGAGGTACCAAGAGACAGTGTGCTTACATGTAAAAAAAAAAAAAAAAAAAGGTAGAACGGAGGGCGTTTGAAAGAGATACTGTGAAAGACAATGAGGAATGACAGCAGCAGTCTGGTGAAATTAGATAGTCAAAAACCAATACAGTGAACCACAGTGCACAAGATGAGTCTTTGAGTGGTCCAAATACAAAAACAGGCCAGTGCAAACAAAAGCAAATGACAGGTGATAATTCAGCGTTAATTCGTCTTCTTTGTGTTTGGGGTGAGCAGAAGTTTAATCAAATCAGTAAAAAGAAGCAAGATGGAGGTTACATTAGTGGATCCAGGTATAAGCTGTGCCTAATTTTGCCCTTGAAATTAAATTCAGATGAAAGAAAGATTTGGGAACTGACTCCGGGAGCTGTTATCTCAAATGACTTTCATTTCTCTTTTTTATGATTTACATATTCCACCATAACAAGGGGAGGGGTAGGAGACTGAACTGGGGAAAAAAGTGCATTAATATCAGTTTACAGCTTGAATTTAACATAGTAAAGAATAGAAAATTACTGTTTGTTCTTCCTTTTGTCAAAAGAAGAGTGTCATGCTCCAAACACAACAAGCAGGTAGATTTCCCTGTCTTTACTCAGTGTCAGTTCAACTGAACACAACCACTGCCAGGATCAAACCTGGGACTACAATAACAGGACAATCTCCTTAACATCGCAGCTGCGAAAGCAGCGGAAAACAAAGATAGAAATGTAGAGAAGCCATTTTATTTCTATTACCTGTTACCTGTCAGTGCGTGTATGTGGGTGTGTGAGAGAGCATGAAGAGCTTTACAATCAGGAGAGAATAGGAAACACAACACAAACAAATGCAGAGACCTCAGCTGCTTCACACTATTACCTTGAGGACAGCCTCTCAGAATGCTGTCTGCAGAGCGTTCAACAAATAAAAGGAAAACTAAAACTATGAAAGCCAAGTCTAATTTACTTTGCCTTTAGCACTTAATCCATTATGAATGCACACAGTGAGACACAGACACACACTTTGAGCTGAAACAATAGAGCCGTATTTCATCAAAGGCTGAGAGACAGACATTTGCATTAAGACTGGAGGCAACTTTCACTTCTCCGTGTCTAAATATCCCCTTGAGCCTTTTGATTTTGTTCCATTTACTGTGCATACATGCTGACATTTCTGAGCTTCAGGTTTTCTACTACAACAAATGGTTTGAACACCTGTTCGAGATTGAAGAGTCTATATAGTTGTGATCAGCAAACGGAGCACTCATCTGACCTAAATTTGTTGCTGGAGGATTGCAGGTTGGAGAAGGAAAAGCAGCTTGTGTAGCATGTTGCATCAAAGTTGGTTTCGCACTGCTGTTAAAGAGAAAGTCACGTGTTTCATTCATGTTTTGATTCATCATTTCCCCATGCTGACAAGATTTCCCAGCAGCCGCTATAACTGACACTTGAAATTAATTTGAGCAATTAGGATGCATCTGCAGGCTCTTACGATTATGGACTAGAATGTTCTTCACTGTTGCAGCTGCATTTTGATCTTAGACTATATGAAAATCCACTTGAAATACTAATCTGGTTCTAGATGGTGTTTCTGAATCCATAATGCACGGCACTGCCACTATCTTATACAGAATTCTAACCTTGTAACCACTTTCTCTCCTCAATGCCCTTCAGGTGGTGTACAAGAACAACGACTTTAAGCTGGAGCTGTCACGCCTGGCCATCGAGCGCGACCCTAAGATAACTCTGAACGGTGACCTGGTGTTCCGCTGTGAGGACGTAGCAGCCCTGGACCCGGTCACCTTTGAGACCCCCGAGTCCTTCATCTCCCTGCCCAAGTGGAACACCAAGAAGACGGGTTCTATCTCCTTCGACTTCCGCACTACGGAACCCAGTGGCCTCCTGCTGTTCAGCCACGGCCGCCCTCAGGGCCCCAAAGAGCAGAAGCCTGGTAGGGAGCTGAAGACTGATTACTTTGCCATGGAGCTGCTGGACGGGTATTTGTACCTGCTGATTGATATGGGCTCTGGAAAAACAAAGCTGAAGGCCAGCAACAAGAAGGTCAATGACGGGGAATGGTGCCACGTGGATTTCCAGAGGGAAGGGAGGAAAGGTGAGAAGTGCTGAACCGGAAAACTCATGTAGAATGAGAAAGTGAAAACTTTTTATTGCAGTGTTTTTGGATTTTTACTTCTTCATATTTATCACACACATTTTCCTATCAATAGACAGATCCATGTCGATGTCAGTGTCAAATTTTACTTTCTATCAACCTGTGAAAATATCCAACATCCTCACATACTTTGGTCATTACTGAGGATACAAATATTACATATACATAGTCCGAGTCTTCTGTCTGCCTTTTTCTATGTCAACAAAACATCCTTTGTGTGTTTTTCTTATGCATACAAAATAGCAAGAAATAGCTTTTGACAACTCACTTCCCAGAGTAACATGCTGCTTCACAGTTGCTTTTCAGCAGGCTAGGTAACTGTTGTTAGCTTCACAGCATTTTACAAGACCACTACTGTGTGCTTGGACTAAACATGCGCTTATTCTTAAGTCCATTGTTATCATATTCTCTGATGTTTTTAAGCAGCAGATTGGAATCGTTGACTGGATTAGGGGGAATCATTTGCTGCCAGGGCTTTGTCTGTCACAGAAAACTCCCCATGCTCATTGAACTATGTCAAAACAAAAGCTAAGAAATGGGTACACAAACTATTAATGATACATCTGCTGGTATTTGTATATGTAAGTTTATCTTACCTATTTGGTGTGCTCTAGTGTCTCTGCCTTCTTGCAGGCACAAACACGGCTATCTGTATGCTTGAATGTGTGGTGTCTGATGAATGGTCTGTAGGTGGGCAAGCACCTTGGACATTATATCTCCCCCTAATGGCATCTTATAATGAGGAAGGGTGTGAATCGGTGTGTGTGTGCGCGCACATGCATGCAATCTCACTGCTGCTCCTGCTGTAATTGGCTTTTAATAGAAAATTAAGACGGAGTCGTTAATCACAGAATGAGAGAGGGCCTTTTGTTTCACCCACTCCCTGCTGCATTCTGCTTCCCTTCTCCTCCATTTAGCCTATTACAGACACATTAGACACACACATACACACACTCACACACACTCTACTGTCATTTATTCTCCCTGTCTCCTGTATGTCCCTCTGTCTGCATTCTATGTCCTTAAATTATCCACTTATTGCCCCACCCACACAACCGTCCACTCACTTGCCCACTCACACAGCCACTTGACCTCCCATCCACTCACTCACCTATCCAGACTACATGCTTCTTCATTCATGTCTCTTTTGGTCATTAAAACACACTTTAATCACTCACTAAAAACAAGATGCATGCACACACACACAAGCATGCACATAATAGGCTGCAGCCATTTTAAATAGCTATTGTTAGACCCTTTGGCAACATATCAGAAAGATTTTGCATTTTAAGATTTCAAAGTTACTATTCGTTCTTCTGTCTTCTAGGCTCAATCTCAGTCAACAGCCGCAGCATGCCCTTCAGCTCCCCAGAGGGCAGTGAAATCCTGGACCTGGACAGCGATATGTACTTGGGCGGACTGCCCGAGTCAAAGTCGAACCTCATCCTGCCGCCGGAGGTTTGGACAGCACTGCTTAACTATGGCTACGTAGGCTGCGTCCGCGACCTCTTCATTGACGGCAAGAGCCGCGATGTGCGCCGTCTGGCTGAGATCCAGAGTGCGCTTGGTGTCAGCAGTTTCTGCACGCGTGAGTTGCAGAAGCGGTGTAGCAGCACCCCCTGTGGCAACGCAGGTCTCTGCAAAGAGGGCTGGAACCGATACATATGTGATTGTACCGGCACCGGATACCTGGGGACCAACTGTGAGATAGGTAAGGACGGTGATGTTGAAGATCAACCACTATGTGTGCATCTAGTTTGCAATTTTGTCATGCATAATTCACAAAAGAAAAGCCACTGTAATATCCTTAAGATGACACAATGTTACAGTTAAGCGAAGAGTAACTCCTTCATGATCAAGCCAGCATACACAACAGCATATATGAAGTGTCCACAGGAATCAGAGTCAAAACAAAACCTTTAAAAGTTGCTGAATCGTAAATGTTGTACACTTCTTTCAATAAAACAGAGCAAGAAAACAAGTGTACAACGAGCATTTGACAACGGGCTGCCTTGTATTTGACACAACTAAGCAGCTGCTGTGTAGTAGAAGTCAGAGCTCTACAGGGACCTTATATATGTGAACCAAATGCCACCCGAGGCTGGGTGGCATTAAGGACCCACTGACAGGGAGGGGGGAATCGAGGCTGAAGTGCTGAGAGGCCGGCAGCAGAGCGGCCAGGCCTACTGTTGCCATCTGTGCCAGTCACACAAACCCAGGTGGCATATATGCCACAGCGAGAGGGAGGTGAGCTAGTCAAATAGTACCACGTACGTCTGATTCATTCCAATTAGCTGCAGGCGCCTCGCTTCATGGTTTGTCTTTGCACGTCCGCGGGGGTGAGTGAGCCATGACAGTGTGGGATTTTGAGGGACAGGGAGGGTAATGAGGGAAGGAGAGATTGGATTCAAATCAGGACAGTGAAGGTAGAGGATGAAATGTCTCTATTTTGAAGGGTTATATTTTAACAGTTTTGTCTTTGGGTGCTCAGCAGACAGGTATGGTTTTAGTAATGCCCTTCTGCCATCTAGTGGAGCATTGTGCTACTGCAGCGATGTGACACAGGGCGCTCTTTTAATAAGCAGCCACATATTTCTTTTTGTCAATAGACACGGTGAGTGCAGAGATTAACATAGTGTAAGTGCAATCAATGATATTGACTCAATGAGGAAAACCCAAAGAGTTGATGGCTGCAAGCCACACAAAATTAAAA
Source organism: Protonibea diacanthus (assembly GCA_028641955.1). Taxonomy (NCBI): domain Eukaryota; kingdom Metazoa; phylum Chordata; class Actinopteri; family Sciaenidae; genus Protonibea; species Protonibea diacanthus. The sequence goes on from CM053998.1 coordinate 14,269,601, forward strand.
CCACTGATGTTTTTTGAGCTGATGTTAGGATGACAATGATAATAATAATTAATAATTTTCTTGTGCTAGTGATGGTTGTAAAAATACAAAAATATTGGATTGGAATTGTTTCACATTTTTAACATTTTTGTCAAAGAAGGTGAGGTGAGTAGAATGTTTGCCCAGCCTTAGCAGTTTTTTTTTTTGCATTTTATTTGTACCCTCTAAACATAAACATTAGAACTACCCAGTGACAGTGACTCATGTTAGCCTGTGGTGACATATATCAACCCACACAGCAAAATAAGAGCAGAATGCAGGGAACTGTCGCTCTACACAGCAGTCTATTTATGGCATGGCTGCTTCTAGAAGGAATAACTACGGTTGTGCCAAGTGTGAATAAGGATGTCTCAGAAACCAGCTGTACTTTTGTTGTTGACATTTTTCTTAGCTTGAAGACAGTCTGGTATTGGATTCATTATGACTATTTTCTTGGGTTTGCTTTCTTTCATTATAATGAATGTTTTCATTTTGTGTTTTGGGTGGTGGATTTTTCATCTGCTGAAAATGTAATAGGGATGGAAGACATCCTTGGCATATTCTGCACACTGCCAACATTAGCTTGGCACAAATGATGTGGGAAGACAACATAAAGAAGCAATAACACAAAGTCCATACTGTATGCAGTCATAACATTTTTGAAAGAATTTACATGGCTGAGAAGTGCAGCAAAGATTGATACTATCTTTGGATCACTGTGAAAAGTGTTTGGTTTGCAGGCACGTTTGGCTTTGATCGTCATTCTCACTGAATGTCTCCTTGATCATCCAGATACACCTGTTTTGACAAATAGAGTATTTTCTCTTAGTTCTGGTCACATTTGCACTGCTTACAAGGCGATGCCAGATATTTTTGGTTTGATATAATTAGATAAATATTGAAAATCCACCACAGATTTAGAATTATTTGGTGAGACTTAAATATAGATGCATAGATGCATAGATACTTGAATTTGTTTCACCATCGTTCAGACTGACATTAAACTTGACAAATGCATGAACTTAGATACGTACATACCTGTGTTCTGCATTAATCTCTTTACCACTGTAAGCGTCCATCCCTGTGTGCTGTGTTACACACTTTGTCACTCCTCTGTCCTCTCCTTCACCCCTATCCAGAGGCGACGGTGCTGAGTTATGACGGCAGCATGTACCTAAAGATCATCATGCCGGTCACCATGCACACGGAAGCCGAGGATGTGGCGCTGCGCTTCATGTCTCAACGGGCATATGGTCTGCTCATGGCCACCACCTCCAAGGAGTCAGCAGACACCCTGCGACTGGAACTGGACGGAGGCCGCATCAAGCTCACCGTGAACCTTGGTAAACCACTGTCATTCATCATGGTTGTCCCTGCTAACCTATTTCTTACCTCACCCCTTGTCTCCTCATCTTCACCCTGTATTTTAGCATTGTGTATTGCTGAACGTACAGGGTTGGGTTTTTTTTGTCTTTTTTTTCCCATTGTCAGATAAGTAGGTGGGAAAAAGCTTTTAAATTTGTCCCTCAGTCACATCAGATGTTTTTTTTTTGTTTTTTTTTATGATGGAGCACACTTTATTTCATTTAATGGGTACAGTTAGCAAACAAGCTAGCTTATGCCCATCACTGCTCATCAGTTTAAATGAGAATACAAAGAGTGCTCAAAAGCTATTTATTTTAGAAAACTGAGGTACAAATACAAAAACTTCTCCTCCACAAACGAATAAAGTGCTTGCTGCAGGAATGCAAGACTAAAAGTAAAAATGCAAATGTACAGTACAGTACAGTAATTTCAGCCTCTATGGGGAGCACCCCTGCAGTCATTTCTGTTCCATATTCTTTGACCCTTCCCCCCTGCATTCACCCCCTTCTTTTTCGTTCCCTGTGAAGCCCCATAGCGCCTCCTCCTGTCTAAAAGCTCCATCTCTAACTGTATCCCTGGCCTGATCCTGAGCCTTAACCCACTAACCTGTCTCTAGAAGCTTCAAGGTGGTTTTGCTCCTGTGTCGCTCTCCCTCATGGTTCTGCTCTATTCCCTTTTTTGTGGAGTTAGCTGAGGGGCTGCGTGGCTCTACTTCTCTCCAGCAGCAGTGCTATGAGAAGATGGGGACCCTCATCATAAGTAATTACAAATGAGTTCAAAGAAGATGGAGGGGTAAAGAGGTCTTAAGGGCAATCTTAGTGTGAGACGGTCACTGACATTGTAGTAGGGTTAGTAAGATGAATGGGTTTTTAGACAGGGCAAACACAATCCCTGTAATAACTGGCTGCAGGAATCCAGACCTTTTGACTTATTAAAATTTCATTGCAATGAATATTAGCACTCCGGGTGGAAGATTGGTATGACCCTCCAGCTATGGACACTTTAAATCTGTCCTCAGCAGTGAATCGGGAAGAGCATGACAGAGGTGCACCCAAAAATATGGGAGCTTAAGCCACCATAGAGACAGGGAGGGGTGGTGGTGGGATAAACAAAGGTGACCACTTCACTCTCTTTTCCTTTTTCTTGTTCTTTTCTTTCTCCTTCTCCACTTTCTTTTTCTGTCACTCATAAACACCCCACCTGGCCAAGACTCAGAAGATGGAACTTTTCATCCCTTCAATGGCCTGTATGTCTGCGGCCCTCGGATCAAACAGTCAGAGAGACCGACTCACAGCTGTAGTTGTCTGAGGTTGCACACACATTTGCACTTACAGGTTACTGGACCACAGCTTGACCTGCCAGCAATCCACCAGCCCCCTCACCCGCATCTAATCCATAACCACAAAATCCTCAAATGAATTCATAGACTAGTCCCATTTCTCTGTTTACAACGAAGCTTAAATAAAATCAAAGAAGTCACATAGTTGACTGACACTCCAGCTCTGCTCAAGATTTGCATATATCTTTTGCAAGGAAATTAATTAACCCATAATCAGGAGGGAATCCTCAAGATCTGTTAAAGCTTTAATCCTTGTTAAGATAATTACAATCCAACTAATTAATAATGAGGAAGGCTATAATTGGACAGATTTATCCCTAATGATATTTAGCGATAGATGATGACGATAACCTGTCCAATGAGTGATGTGTTAATATTATATTAATTGATTATCAATAGAAAACATGCATGTACTGTCAACATGGCATCTTGCACTCTATTTCATTAATTTTCTGAAAACATTGCTGCTTACCAACACGTGTGGCCTATAAATCCATTATAGTGGAGCTGTATTTTTATTGCCCCCACCTCTCTACAGAGTGATGTCGGTCCCTGGCTGTTTGTGTCCACTATTCTGTAGCGGTTGACAGCTCGAGACCACAACCCAACCACACAGCCACATGCACATGCAATTTCTCGCCACTAGATGGGGGAGAATAGCAAAGAATTAATTTGACGATATCTGATTCTGTGGGAGGTAATAATCTGATACTTTAATGGTCCCTGTAGAGGAAGTCTGTTTACTAATCCCCATCCAGAAGGGGGTTAACGGGTGGGTTAAGCTACAGAGCAGGATTCAGTTTCTTGCTCTTGGACACTTAACCAGAGCTGATGCTTACTGACGCTCTGCTAACCCGAGTCTTCCAGTGGAAGGACAAATCATTTTAAACCACCGCTCTACCATTCTGACAACACAGCTTGTATAATGATAACACATTTTGTTGTGTTTTTGTCACACCACTTGGAGCAAATAGTCCACAGTAGGGTATTATTTCTTGCGGTTTGTGTGCACCAGGCTTGAGGTGGCTGGGATGTGCAGATCACCCTTTCTTGTCATTTACACTGTTGGGTTTCTCATACCCAAAGTGCCGCAGAAGGCAAGTGCATCTCATATTGCCAGGAAAGAGGCCTAAAGTTAAAGGTGCAAGACAACACAGCGGCTGCTGATGTTTGAAGTATTCTATGCTTTATACAGGGTTATGATTTACAGAAGGGAGGAAAAAACATTAAATATTGAAAAGAAGCAAAAGTGTTTGCCAGATGGTATGTTAAATCTTTGATGTTCAGTATTTCAGAACTGTACTCCATCCAGATAGAACCTGAAAATTCCAAGTACACAGTTTTCATTTTCATTTTTGCTCTATAATCACATGTAAAGATTTTAAAATGTAGTCACAAGCTGACAATGGATCAATTTGTCTAGATTTTTTTTTCCATAAATACGATGAGATCTTGCCTTCTGCTGTGCTTTGAGGTTATTGGGTGGGAGGAGGGATGGATGATGGGACTGATGGAGGAAAAGGGTGATCCTGACTCAGAGCCTGTCCCCGGATGGTGGCCCCAGAGCAATGCTTGGTTGTCTGCAGAATGTACTTTGAAGGATGTAAAATGTTTTTCTTTTCTCTTTTATTCTTTCTTCTCTTTCTTTCTGTCCCTTTCTTTCTCCTTTTCTTTTTTATTTGATCTCACCATTTCGCTCTCTCTCTCGCCAGATTGTATCAGGATAGACTGTAGCCTCAGTAAGTGGTTCTATCCATTTTTCTGACTAAAATGTATCTGTCTATCTCATCTTGACTCTGTGCAGTGGGCCTTTTCTGCTTTCTCCTGACCTCAGTAACACCTCTTCCATTAACCATATCTCTGCGCATTCATATTTTCTTACTTTTTAATAAGCATCAGTTGATTTTTCTTTTTTTTTACATTGAACATTATTTCTCCATAATTTCTCTCATTGCCATCTTTCATTTTTGTCTTTCTTACTGCCTCATTTGTATGTCTCTGCCCACCTCTTTATCCAATACATGATCTAAGTTCTATTTTTCTTCTTTCCATATTTTTTGTCACTTTGATTTTCTGTCATAGATTTAATTAATGTTTCACTTGCATAATTATCAGGATTTTTCATTCTGTAGTCTTCCTTGCTTGCCTACCACTTGCAATGAAATAATTTCATTCCCTCTCCCCTGCTTATTACCCATTCTATTCATTTTCCTGTCAACCTTCTCCAAAAACGCATTCAGAAAAGGGCAACTTGACACTCCCCTGTTGGATGTTCCTATTTTCTATTATGCAGCACTGAGTCTCAGCTCCACTCGGCTGCACACACAGGTGTTGCTTGTTTTATATGTGGGACAAACTGTAGTTTTGGCCCCCCGAAAGCTAATTGCTTATCCACTGAGAGACGGCACCACCTGGTGAATGCTTGTTTTCGGAGCAAGCTAATGTTTTTCTGCCCCATGCTGACAGAATGATAGCAAACTGTTATTTCTATCATGGCCACTGACAATTGAGCAACTAGTCCACAGGTAAGTGCCGCCAACCACAGTGACAAAAGTGGAGAAAACCTGATGTTTGCCACAATGTATGTGTCTTTGTGTGCGTGTTCTTTGATTTTTAGGATGTCTTTGTGAGGGTAGAAAGATGGAGCTTGACTTTAATGAAGTTGTAGCAACAAAATAATAGTTATTTTTCACTTGCTTTTTTATCTTGAAAACAAAAGTTCTTGTGACGCGTATGCACCGAGTCATTGGTACTGATCACTTTGCAGTCAGAAGGGTCAGGTCTGGGCAATGACCACGGTTTGTATTTGGCATTAAGTTAAGAGAAGTTAAGAAATATGTAATAGAGTCGTATTGTGCAGTGGCAATGGTTAAAGTTATGGGTTCAGTCAGTGTTGTCAGTGAAAGGTGCTCCTGTAGACTCTTACAGATGTGTTTGCATGTGAACACATGTTCATGTACTGTATGTGTGTCACGTCTCCACACTTCAAATGTACTTTAACAGTGTTTATGTCAGAATTTATGCAGTGTAATCCAAAAACTTCAAAAGTATCTGTCAGGCATGGAAGTGGTCTCAGTGTATGACAAATTACACCACTTATTATGTGTGGAGCCACCAGCATGGCATACATTCAAATACTGAAATGCTTAGAGGATGACTATACCCAGGTTGGCCACTAGATGGCACACAAGCACTGGGAATGTTTTGTGAGCTCCCTGCAGTGTGGAGGAGATTTTTCTACTTTTGTGTTTATTGTCTTTTATGACAGATTTGTATGCTCTGATGTGAAACATGTTAGAGACAGAGAATGTGGGGAGGGTTTGCAGTTTTTCACAGATTGGACACACTTCCAGTCTTTCTTCATACACTATAATGGAAAGGCCACTTTGGTCATTGATTTTTCTTTTTTCTCATTCAGGTGCTGTATTTTAAATATTGATGGGGTTATTTCACCGTCACACTTTTTGGTTAACTGAACATCCTTGTACAGCAGTACCCTGCCTCATAGCAACTCAGTCACATTCAACACTATATAAAAGTGTGCCGGTGTATAAAAGAGGGGTTGGGGTGGTCATGGGGGAGCCAACAATCCATTCAGTGCCATGACATCTGGTGGCCGATTCCTCCTCCAGAGCCCCACAGTAACTAAAGCCTTGAATTCAAGTAAGAAAATCAGGGTACCAAAGTGTCGCTGCTGGCTGGTCTGTGCAGATAGGTCTTCTTACTCACATTTAGTTAAAGTTAGTGGCAGTAGCTAAGAGAACAAATCCTAGAAGAGTAAGCTGTACTGTTAATGTGTTGTGCAATATTTCTATATACATTCATGTTCTGACTGCCCATGTACTGAGAAGGCCAGTGAGAGGAGGAATAGAGTATTGAATAGTGTACATGTCTAATCCTTACAATAGGAGACAAATCAAAATGTAATGTCTTGAGCTTGAACAACAAGAGCTCACATGACTACTGTAGGATTCTTTCCAGGATAATAGGGAATATCTAGATTCACTATCAATAACGGAATAACAATAATCCCACCTTCTTTATAACATTAACATCACATCACTGTCTTATGACCTGCGTGCACAAACCAAAAGATCAGTAGGGGCAGTAAAACGTTACAGTAGTTTTACCTTCATTGTGTCTCTGTTCTCTGTTTGTAGTGACATTACTACTGCTTAAACTGCTGTATTTCAACTATCGACCAACTATTGACTTTTGATCTTTTAATGTCTGAGCTTTGGAATGCTTTGTGAGGCATAGGAAGTGACAGATCGGCCTTGTGTTTTTATTGCAGTACATTGTGATCCTGCTTTCCCACCTTAATGTGACGGTATATGATATGGAGCAGAGATGTAGCCCTCAGCTCCGGTCAGGTCACAGTGTCAGGCTGATAATATCTGTTTGGAAGGTGGCCTTTCAGCAGCCAGCAGCACCTTCTCTTTGCGCTAGATGAGATGAGATTTGGCATGACATATGGGTAGCATGTGGGGCACGAGGACTCCGTCTGCTAATGTCATACCCTTTGGCCTATCCACCTGCTAGTATTCACTTCAGAACACACTGAGACACACACTGTGTCTGGTGTATGGAGGAGATGAAAGTAACTGATTCTGTAAAAACAAAATGTAGAAAACACGCTGGATGGGAATCAATGACATAGGAATTACGCTAGATGTGTGTATACATGCTATATGTTGACCAATAGCCAACATTTTACTGAGGACAGAACATCATCAATTATTATTATTATTGTGCATGTTTTCAAGTGCTTTTTGGGACTGAATTAGGTTGTCTTCACATGGCAAACATAGTATTGTTAAAGTCAAGGAACGATAATAGCTATGGCAAACAAACTGTATTTTGCGTCTAGTAACTGAAACACTTGGTGAGGATGATTAAAGAAAAAGACTGACTGCAGGTCTGTAATGGAAGTGAACTCTGGTCCCCTCTTAATGTTCCACTAAGCCTCCACACCTTTACATTCTGCCTTGATACATGTAGGGCACAGGGCTTAGTATTGGATGTCAGTTGTGTAAGTCGTCTTCCATGAATTTAAATCAAAGGCATTCTGGGCTGCACATGAAACTATTAGATCTGATTGCCTGATGCAACAAGTCCAAGAAACTAGCAAATGTTAAAGGCTGGCCTCAATGAGATTCTTATTGTGAGCAACGGGATATGACATAACATTTTTAGCTGAGGTTAGAACAGTTTAGGCTATTTCTCATGAGTTTTTGTTTTTTTTTTTCTTTGGCCTTTTTTTTTTTTGGCCTTTTTTTTGGCTTTATTCTTGATAGATACAGCTGAAGAGTGATGGGAAATGTGGGGACAGAGATGGGGAATGACATGCAGGAAAGGGCCACAGGTCGGGATTCGAACCTCGCATATGGGGCGGCTGTTCTACCAACTGAGCTAAACGCCGCCCTGTGGTCATGTTTTTCTTTCTTTTTTTCTTTTTTTTTTCTCACTGGTTTGAAGTGGGCGAGTGTCATTTGGAAAAAGGGCAATGTCACCCACACATACACGGTATGTGAGAGTTTGTTTGCTCATGTTGCTCTAATTAGATATTAAAGGTGCACTGATTAGTTTGTGTGTAAACAGAGTTTTCCATCTTTGTCACAGTGAGTCAACAGCAGTACATAGAGCTTATACCAGGGGTCCCCAAACTTTTTTCGGTGGGGGCCACATCAACTTTCCTTTCTGTGATGAGGGGCCAGGGTCAGTCTAATAGGAAATGATGTGGACCAAAGTGACAACCAGTATTATTGTGGAGATTATAATGATCATTTGTTGCAGGTGCCCTTCGCTTGGCCTTGGCATCGGCAAATGTTAAATTCTTTGAGCACCGCCACTTTATCTTTGCAGATTAGACAAACTTGTTTTTTTTTTCTTTTTACCTTTTCCTTGCACTGTCCCTCCCCACCAAGACCACAGACTCCTTTGATTGGCTAGAGTACGTCATAGGAACCATGCACTGATTGGTTGAAAAAGAAAGTATTCTGCCTAGTAACGTTTTTCCATTCGTCGTCTGTGTATGGAGTCTGCCGAACGTCTATTTTTTTGATTGGTCTTTTACGTGGCGGCATAGGACAACAAGGAAGTGTCGCACAGACATGAACCACACATCTCCGTTCTCAGTGGAATCTCAGGGATACAGTGCAAAAACCACATCTCACTATCGTAAACCGTTTCAGAGATATTCACAGATATGTAAAACTTAAGATTTTTAGACAGATCTGCCCAGTCTGTTCCCAGAAGGTTAAAAACTCTACGCTCTAAATCTATTTTCTGTTTCTTCAACAGTTTCGACATTTTGTTGTCTGGCTTTCTTCCGTTAGCTCGCCTTGCCCGCGCACACTTCACGCTTGATCACAAGCAAAGTCACGTCGGAATATACCATTGTGTGAGGGGTTGAAAATTAGCTACTACTGTAAATAGTTGATAAATAAGGTAAATTTTGATTAGAATGCCAACCATAATCATTAAGTGCGGCTATTGTATAATAGGAAAAAGCTATTTAAAAAATAGGCCATGTTTAGAGGGATTGTTTGGGATATTTAAGTGGGCCACTCTAATTGTTTAAGCGGGCCGGATGTGGCCCAGGGGCCGTACTTTGGGGACCCCTGGCTTATACCATATGAGGCATTGACTTGATGACAGCGATTTGAGAAACTAACCGCCTCCACCCTTAGCTTCTTTTTTGTAACTTGACTCAAATCTACACCTTGATAGTTTATACTTCATTGTATAAGCAAAAAATAATCAGAATTCTTAATTAATTTCTGTTCATTCAGTCATTGCTCAGTTTTTCTGTAGCTGTGGCAGCTCATTTGTTTTGATATTCTTTCACTGATGAATACATACTTCTGTGTTCTTAAACTAATTATTTTTTTCTTCCTGCTTTGCCTGCCAGAGTATAATAATTCTGAAATGCAACCTTAACGTGACAGGCTTCAGTACACTTCAACATCACCGCAGCAAGGTTATTTATTTATTTATTTTCAGTGCACTGCAAATGAGGTAGTTTGAGTTTGAGCAACCGTTTCCACTGCAGATACAGTACACGTGCTCAGAGATGGCAGGTGTCATGGCTATTTTATTTCTGAATGGATGGTTTGTTCAGTCTAATTTCTGTTGAATTGTGTGCTTATCTGCGGCCCCAGCTCTTTCTCACTTGTCTTCAAGCAGATGGCTCTCTTACTTTCTCAGTGAATCACATAATATTGAATTTGAATGAGTTTCCAATCGCTCACTTAAATCATGAGTCATCACATCCTGTTTCAGCCAAAAAGATGTCAAAGATGAATATGCAGTAGGCACTAGAAGTTGCCCTCAGCATGCACAACATCCTGCAGTTTGTGAAGTTTGAGCATGTCTCAGAGTTAGACTGTATAAAATTTATTTTGGAGATGCTCAGAGTGGGATTTGATTTTTAAAGGCAATTTAATGCTCCAATGGAGGATAGCCATTTTTTAGTTAATGTTCATTTTATCCTGCAAAACTCCAGGCTAAATGTGATGCAATGAGCCAATAAGAGGAGTATGTTATTAACATAATGCCTTAGATCTATGCACCCTCAGAGATGGTTATGTCATTTGATATAAATAGATTTGTGTTAAAAGCAATCATCTAGTTCAGTGATGGACAACATAAATGAACTGCACATTTCACAGTAGTTAACAAGTTTAAATATAATTAACAGTTGTCTGTGTGATACTTGTGCACTGCTAAGCACAAGTGAGAAAATATACAGTATGTTAACACATTGGATATAAGCACCCTCTCCAGCAGTTGCCTAGAAATAGGGTGCCATCACAGTCAAATCATCTTTAAATGACTGTTGAAAAAACATACACTTACACTTAAATAACTCCTTCATGGATGCAACTTCATTTAATTTGCACACATTTTTTTTTTAATCATATTCTTCTCTTTGCATCTTTTAATGGGAATGAATCAAATGCCTCTTAAAATGTTCAACAGAAATGACCCAATAAAATGCTTTGAAGCCTGTGAACTTCAAAGGGATATGTAATCAGAACATTTTCGGAACTACAGCTGGAATTGAAAATGTGAGTGTGTTTGAACATCCATGCACAATAAATTCTATATGTACACATGTGTACAACACACTGTGACCTCTAATTATACTCTAGCTTAATTTGCATAGTGTTAATGTGATGGTAGAAAAGTTCAAGTACAGCTATACATATATGCATTGTGATATTAAAAAATAAAAAGTAGTTGTAGGCAAAATGCATATCCTGAATTTGAAAAGAGAAGCATTATTACATTTGTTTTTGTTGCTGTTAAAAGCAGGAGAGACAATCAGCCAAAACATTTCCCCCATTGCATATAATTGCACAAATGAGCCGCAGAGCTGTTATTGCCAAGTACTCACAAATGAAAGTACAGTACTCTAGCTGAAGGACATGCTGGGAAGGTGATGGACCATGGTTATATGAAACTGCTGACCTTACGAAGTTTAGTCTTATATCCTTCATTTCACAATTTTTAAAGCAGTGCTCTATTCTGATTCAATGTTCAACAGCCTAGATATTTCAGCGACTGTCTTACTGTCAAAGGCGCTTTATTCGCTGTTAAACCCGAAGGCAAACGGCTGTTAAGCATGGAAGACAGATGAAAAAAATTAAATTGACAAAGCAGAGTACACGGGTGGGGGGGACTCCGACGACCACTGACAGATGAATGAGTTGAAAGAAAAAATCAAGAAACAGGGAAGGCACAGGTTATAAGTAAAGCTGAGTGAATGAAGAAAGCCTAACAAGGATGGCACTGTGCCTTGTAGTTTTTTTTTTTCTTTTTCTTCTTCAATATACCACCTCCTCTTTTCTTCCTGTCTCTGCTTTCTGTGAACTTGCGACACCTAAGGCAATCTGCTCACTAGACCCAACCAGGTGAGCAGATTGCCTTCCTGGCCTTTTAGTCTAATAAGAATTGTCCACACCGATTTTCCACTGTCTACTTTTACTCAGGCCACAATTTCAATCCCTTTACTTGGAAAAGTTAAAAAAAAAAAAAAGGAAAAGTGCATTCTCTATCTTTTCACCTGGGACCTGGTCAAGTACTGGGAACCAGCATGTTTAAGAAGACCGCATCTGCCCCTTGGTCCACTGAACAGCTTGTGGAGCATGTTGGACAGGAGGGTGGCAGGCTTATCTTTCTCAATGCCTTCTGGGACCTCAGCAGTCCATAGACTGCAGCCTCTTCCTTTCAGGGACTCAACTTTGGCAGTCAAGTGGTTCAAGCAATCCTTCCCAGTAATAAGCTGTGATTCACACATACCCAAATCCAACTGTTGTCGCCACTTAGTTTTGAGTCTTGAGCAATTCATTCTCATTCAGGTTTACTTTCTTCACAGTTTTATGGATGTTTGTCTCTGTTGCTCATTGCTTTGTTCAGTTCTGATGACATTATGTCTTTGAACACAACCAAAAGCAGCAGAACTTTTACGGTAACTAATAGAATAAGATCTAGTAATCCATCAGGCCCCCTGGTGGTCTCCCCCTGGCCACAATTAAATGTGGATGAATGCTTTTCTAAAAAAAAAACAGGCTCTGTCACTGTTGTAGTAAATAAACAGATAAGTACAAAAGCTCAATAAAGACTAGGTGCAAGGGGGGCTTCCAATCAGTATTTAAACAAATAAACTTGAGCTTACAAAGTTTTGTCTTCCACATAAGTGCTCAAGCACAGAACTGCAAAAGATCCTTTTTCTCAGTCATCAATAGGAAAAGATTTTCTTTGTCTACATGGGGTGCAAACTCCTTTTACATCTGTTCACAGAATTTCGGCAACACACAAAACACAGTTATCGAAATTGATCCAATCTCCACAGTTGCATAGAGGACAGGGCCTTGTGTTGAATTGGGATATGACTGCCTCGCCGGTATAGCCTCAGTCCATAATCAGTCTGCCTATTTTCAGTGCGATGTGGCACCAGCGACAGGTTAGATGTGGACTCATTACAGAGGCTCTAATGAGAGAACCTGCAGCAGCCTGGAGCTGTCGAAACCCATACTGCCTTGCAGGACTGATGGCTGTCCCATGAGACCATACCCTCCTTTTGCCACAACATGCTGGGAATAGCGGTTCAAGTCATAAATCAGTCCCCCCACCTCTCTCCCTTTTTCTAAAGAGAAAGGGAGACAGATGTGATGAGAGGGAGGGAAAAAAAACAAAAAAAACAAAAAACAAGGGGATGAAGAAAACCGATAAGAGAAAGACGATGAAGCAGAAGCATGAAAAGAGAAAGCGAGGAGGGAGGGTACAGATGGCAGTATGAAAGGGAAGAAGGGTGTCGCCTGTATTTGAAGCACTGAAGGGAGCTCTGAAATTCTGCAGAGGAAGGGCAAAATGCATGATTCATTTCCCACTTCTCAAAATCAATCTGCTGTCCTCTCAACATCTTCCCGACTCAAACAGGTCTTCCTGCGGTGGCCATCTGCAATTCTAGAAGCTATCAACAGAGGTTATCTTGTCATGGATGCTAAAGCACCAAAGCATCTCTTCTGCACAGGGGCGAGAACAGTGGGAAAGAGAAACTGTGAGGCCCCTGATAGCAAGCGGTGAATACAAATGCCTCAGTGTGAGCAAGCATCACATAGAAAGGAAAGTAGACACACTTGTGCACGCGCACAGGCTGCCTTATCTCCGTAATTGGCACGGGGGGTCAGAGCGGCAGGCGTAGATAATCGTTGCTAGGGGTCGTAATCTGTTGGCAGCTCTCCTCCCTTCTTCTTATTTCTTCCCTTCTCTGCCCCTCCCTTGTCATCATAACCACACACCCTCACGTACAGTTCTGTTCTCTCAAACTCTGCCACCTTTGTTTCTTTTGTCTTTTCTTTTTTGTCCCTGTTTGTGATGCAGCACCACTCAGGAGATGTTTTGGATGTGGACGCAGGAGGGCTGTTTTGCTGCTGTGTCAGCATACAACTGTGTCCACAGCTGACAGCCAGACCTCCCACTTACCTGTCTCCAGTCCCTCTCATGCACCCACCCACACAAATGCATCCCTCCAATCCCCTCCGACAAATAGTTCTGTTCTTAGACATGCAACACATATAGTAGATCAAGGAGAGCCACTTCACAGGGGCCAGAATGTGATAGATTAAAGGTGGAGAAATATACGAGTGGGGGAAAGAGGGCAGGAAAGATGGCCTGGAATGAACAACGAAATGAGGGGAGAGAAAACGGAAAAGAGCCATCGATGGAAGAGGGTCTTGATGTAGATGTCTCATTGCGTTTTTATCAGTAATATCTGCTCATATCTTTCATTTCCATCATGGCATCTTTGCTGTTAGCATACGGCTGCCATTTAGATGCCACGCATGTAGGCACACCCGCACGCACACACACACAGACACACAAACACACTCAGCCTTTCATTAGATCGGCAGTGATCGCCCTGCGCTCCTTCGAGATAGAAAATGTGATATCTTAAGATAGGAGCCAAATGGCATTATCGTCAAAGGAGGTCTTATCCTGATAACTCTGAAGAGCAAAGTAAATCCTGTCTCTAGCCATATTAACTCCTTCAGCCTTATGTAACTATTGCTGCTATCTGCGTTTGCTTTTACATAAAAATAACCATATGGGTCACTCCATCAAAGAACCCTCAGTCTTCTGATAAACTACATCCCTCAGCAGCACAAAAGTTATTTCTCCATCCAATCCCACACACGTGTGTATATAACAACAATTTAGTAATTGATGTTGCAATGTCCTGCAAAGTAAGTTGAGCAAAATCCATCCATCTAAACACACACATGCTGTATAATGTATGTAGTATTGGCTTATGTGGCTCGGCCAAAACACGCTTTCCAATTTATTGCTCAGCTCATTTTTAAACAAGACACTTCCGAATCTGAAAGTCAATGAAGGCAGTTAACAGAGTTACTAGTCATGAATCATAAAATGGTACCCCTGGGTGTCTGAATAAGGCATTATTTGCATAGTCCTACCTCTGTAAATTCAATTTTAGCCACATATAAGAAACAGCTCAGGTTCCTGGATTGTAGAGAGCAATATTTTGTCACCGTGGAGCAGAGTTAAGCTAATCTGTTAGTACTTCATCCCATTAGAAAACGGGATAATATCATTTAAAGTCATTTAAAAACTGGAAAATGATTTAATTACTCTGCATTGCATCATCGTGTGATGAAAACTGCCAATTTTAAACCGCATATACCACAAGGAAAATATATGAATTCACATTTTAAGTGTTTTTGCATCATTTTAAATGTGCCCTCAGTCTTGCTCTATTTTTCCCTTGTCTTCAGCTTGTATTTCTGTACAGTGATTTCTATAAGGGGTGTTTGATTTGCTTATTCCTTTAAAACCCACTTTTTTTTTTCAAACAAAATTAAGGCTTGTCATGTAAGTTCGATGGGGTTGGCCAATTTAGGCAGTGATATTTATTTATTGAAGGTGCAGTGTGTTCGGCGTTTTTCACTGGATGTTCATTGCTGTGCTGAGAGAAAATGTCCCTGCTAGTCTTGTGTATGATTTGTTGTGGGGACACTGCTGTTACACAACTTTGACACTTTTAGAGGGACTTGCATATTTCAAATAAATTCTATTCAATTTGTGCCCGATGGCCTGATACTGCACCACTCCATGTCCCCATGCAGAGTTCACATTGGATATTGATAGTGCCCTTTACTGAGACTGATTGATGGATGATTGGTTGTTTATCATATCAGTGCTCAAATATTTCATATTGGCAGTAGCACAGAGTGACATTTTCATCCTCAGCAGTGGCAGCAGACTGAGAAAGTGGAGTAACAAAATGAATGTTTTTGTTGTCCACATACCAGCCATAGAATATGTTATGGAGATCTATCACAGCTAGGCATAATACATATTGGTAATGTTCTAGTTGAATATTGAGACCCATAATGTTTTAGTCAGAATGTAGGCCTTATAGAATGTATGCTTTCAGAGTTATATAAGAGTCCTATGTTACATGGCATCATCATCAACCTCCAAACTGACTCATTCACAATAATTTGCTTCTGAAGTGGCTTGTTTCATACGTTATATTTCTTCTACATTATAGATTATAATTTGTGAAATTTGTTAGAGGTTATTGCATTTATATGTCATAAAGTCAGCCAGCAGTAATACTATATAGCAGGACTGTATGAAAACCTCACCATCAGTAACTCCCACAGCTTTAATAGCTAAGTTTCCATTATCTCGCTTGAAGCTATGCAGGATGTAAAGAAAAGGGCTTTTACAGAAACAAGCTAAAGTGGATACCTTTGATAAATAAATCTTATATCCTGTTGGTTCTGTTTGTGTGTTAGAGGCAGACATTAGAAGAACTACACACATGGACAAAATTGTTGGTACCCCTCCATTAAAGAAAGAAAAACCCACAATGGTTGCTGAAATATCCTGAAATTTACTAAAAAAAATAACGGACATTGCTTTTAAACTGTGGTTCAACAGAATAAGTTTTTAAAAAAGTGAAACCGGCCTGGACAAAAATGATGGTACCCCAAACTGAATATTTTTGTTTGCACAGCCTTTTGAGGCAATCACTGCAATCAAGCGATTTCTGTAACTCTCAATGAGACTTTTGCACCTGTCGACAGGTATTTTGGCCCATGCCTTGTGAGCAAACTCCTCTATCTGTCTCAGGTTTGAAAGGTGCCTTCTCCAGACTACATGTTTCAGCTCCTTCCACACATGTTCAACAGAATTTAGATCAGGGTTCATAGAAGACAATTTCAGAATAGTCCAATGTTTTGCTCTTAGCCATTCTTAGGTGTTTTTAACTGTGTCTTGGGTCATTATCCTGTTGGAGGACCCATGACCTGTAACTGAGATCAAGCTTTCTGACACTGGGCAGCACATTTTGCTCAGAATGCCTTGATATTCTTGAGATTTCATTGTGCCCTGCACTTCTTTGTATGCTTGCATCTGTGAACACAGAGCGGCTGTGACTTGTGGTTCCAGTTTGTGTCATCTGTCCAAACGATGTTCTCCCAGAAGTTTTGTGGTTTGTCAATATGCATTTTGGCAAATTTCAGTCTCGTTTTTTTATGATTTGCTTTCAACAGTGGTGTCTTCCATTAGACCACTTTGGCTCAAACAGTGATGGATGGTGCAATCTGACACTGATGTACCTTGACCTTGGAGTTCACCTCTAATCTCTATGGAAGTTGTTCTGGGCTCTTTGGTTACATTCATATTCTCTATCTTTAATTTGTTGAGGTTGGCTACAGTCACGTGGACCTTAAACCTCTGAATAATATGTACAACTGTAGTCACAGCAACATCAAGTTCCTTGGAGATGGTCTTATAGCCTTTACCCTTAACATGCTTGTCTATAATTTTCTTTCTAATCTCCTGGAACTCTCTCCTTAGCTTTCTGTAGTCAGTGTTCAGTGTGGTACATACCATGATACCAAACAGCACATTGACTACTTTTCAGCCTTAAAATAGGCAGACTGAGATTAAGACGCCTGTGATGCTAATTAGAGAACACACCTTAGTTTAACATGTCCCTATAGTCAAATTATTTTCAGTCTTTTCTACCTATCATCATTTTCTATCATTTTTGTCCTGGCCAGTTTCATTAATTTGCTTTTTAAACTTATTCTATTGAACCACAATTCAGAAGCAATGTCTGATTTTCATTCTTTATTTTTTTAGATTTTTTTTTTTTTTTTTTTAAATTTATTACTACTTATTGTTACTTTGTTATTTCAGTGACCATTGTGGGTTTTTCTTTCTTTAACGGAGGGTACCAACAATTTTGTCCACTTGTGTGTTATCAAGCATTGTACAAAAAAAAACATTGTTCCAGAGTAATATATTCACTTTGTTGATTCGAGATCTATGTGATATTTCTTTATACACAGACAACATACATGTATAGTTCACTGCAAAGCGACTGTCATTTTAACAATTTACAACGTTGACATATTCTAACTGTTTCTCTAGCTTTCTTGTCATTCAGTCATTCACTTACGCCTGTATTTCCCTCCATCTTATCTTGATTTTCATGAGGGATATGACCCATGCCATTTTGCACGCAGTGTCCTCAATCTCGCATTAACATTTCTGATGAACGTGGTTAGCATATGAGAGCGGTGGCAGAAAGGGCTTCAGTGTCCCGGAGTTGTGGCCCCGCCGTCCAGACACCAGTCGACTGGTGTAATCAAGTGTGAAGGTTGTGAGGTGCAAACAGCCATTAACCTCCCAAACACAGGCCATCATCACCGTCTGCAGAGGACAGAGGGGAGGGTGTGTGTGTGTGTGTGTGTGTGAGAGAGGGAGAGAGATAGAGTGTAATGTGTGTGATTGTGAGTGTGTCTGATGGGAAGTGTGTGAGTGCACAGTGCGGGTCTGCAGCTTGGGCTGTCATCATTTGGGTAGAGAGTAGTGTGTGTGGGTGGTTTGCATGTGAGTGTAAACTCACATGGTGCATATAGAGTATGCACATTTGAAGCCCTGACTAAAGTCTGGTAGTCACTGGTGTGTGTGTGTGTCTATGTGTCTACATTATTTATTCTGAAATGCATACAAATCAGGCCACTGTCTGCCTATCCACTGTGATCTCAGCGCACATTATTCCCATATGGCTGTACAGTATGGCTGTGCCTGGCACAGTCAGGCCTGTGACCGCCTGTTTGACATGCCACTGTGTCGGCTGGTGTGATGCCATGCTGAACCAACCCATCTGCTCCAGGCTGAGCTGGCACAAGGGAGAACCCATCAGAGGCAGGCATGAGGAAAAGGGCATTAGACCTGTAGTTTGGCGAGGCATGGCGTCCAAAAATCTCCTGAACTACTGCCCTCAAAACCGGCCAGAGCATAAACAAGGGTCTGATGGAGTGTGAGGGTGTGTTTGTTTTCAGCAGAGACTAGACGTGTAAATACACTTATGAAAAGTGGATAAGCTGTCCACTCTGTGTTGCAGCATTGTTCACCTACAGTCACAATCAGATCAATGCAGATTTGCAGTTTTGCGAAACATCTGTGGATCGCCAAATGGACATCATCATTTACTCACGTACTATTTATTTCTTATTACATCATGGGATAGAGGTGTATTATACTGTGATACACATGGTGTTTACATATGATGTTTGCTATTCTGCATTTGCATTGATTTGCATGTAATATGCTGTTTGTGTAACAGGGTTAGCTTGAGGAATGCAAGGTTTAATTCAAAATCCACTGCAGCAGGGGAGTAAATGTCAGATATGTCACAGTTAACAATGATATGGTTGAGGTAGAGCCACCAAAGAAGACATGAAAACAGTGTCCCAAAAAATATACCAGGTCACTGGACAGGTGTGTAAATGTGTGTGAACATACGTACAATCTTGGGTTGGGGTAGGTTATCGGCCTGTGTTTCAGAACACTTGGTGTCCCTTTCAGAACAGCAATAAGATGTGCAGTATTTATAGGATTTGTTCATTTGGGTGGGAGGAGAGCATTCAACCGTTTGAACTTAAGAGGCAACACGCTGTGAGGCTCTGTTTAAAAAAAAAAAAAAAAAATCAATAGCAAGTCAAGCGGATTCAGAGGAGATGCAGTTCAGGAAGGTGCTTCAAAAGCAGAGATACCTGAGAAAGATCAGTTGTTGTTGTGGATTTGTGTGTGTGTGTGTGTGTGTGTGTGTGTGTGTGTGTGTGTGTGTGTTTGCAGGCGGTAGCTTGCAGTGCAGCACAGTCAGTTGAGGGTAAAGAGAACATGTTGAAGGAGGCAAGGACTGGAGATGACAGAAAGGGAGAAAGAGTGTGTGTGTCGGTGGGTGGGGGTACGGGGGCGTTCCTCTTCATTACCAACACTAAGGAGCCATGCCAGGAGCACAGATGGTAGAGGAGAGAGGGGGCATGGGGTTGGCACATAAACTGCAACATACACTTGCACGCCACATACATTCTCACATTTTCAGATCAACATAAAAAAAATATGTAAATCCAAAGAAGTCCTCAAAGCTCAATATGTTCTCCTTCTAATTAAGACATATAATACAGGTATAATGAACACAAATTCACACAGATATTGTCCTCCAAATTACCTGCCTACACACACACACACACACACACACACACACACACACACACACACACACACACACACACACACACACCATCAAGCTATCCCATGGTGTTTCCATGCCACTCTCTTGGCCAGAAAAGCAGCCATGCTGACGCTACATTTCTCTCTTTATCTTTCAGCCGTCTCACTTTTTCTAACACACACATAAAGCCCTATACACACACACACACACACACACACACACACACACACACACTCTGCCTTACCATTACCCTCCCTCTCTCCACCAACAACACTGTAACCTGATACCTAAATTAAAATTTTAACAGCACCTTTTTTTTGAAAAATGTGTCTGTTTCTTTGTTTCTTTTTATCTGACATTTACAGACACACAGACACACACACACGCACATACACAGACCCCCAGTGGTCCAATTAGGAGCGGGGAAGCATGTTTGTGTGTGGGAGATGTATCTATTGTGCACAGCATGTACTGCTCTCCTCTGCAAGGTTGAGCGGAAGAGCAGACTCTCACTTTCTCTATCACACACCTCCCACAAATGTAGGAAGCAAGCAAGCCATGTAGTGTCGTTGTTCATAGCCTACAATGCTTAAAGTACACCTAAGGACCCTTATACTGGAGCTGAAGTCACTTTGTTACATGGAAATCCATCTTTTAACAGCAGCAGTGCGTTTGTCTTTTTTAAATCAATACACATCATTTACCGTGGATAATTAGCTGGATACGGACAATAGCACACCTCAAAGAGAGGTTGATAAAATATCTATAAATATTGATTCTGTCAAAACAGTAGATTTATTTTATTTATTTAATTTTGGTATAATGCTTATACTGTATTTAATAGGGTTTTTAAATCTTTTAAGATGTTGTGTGTCAGTGTAATTCTGACAAGTGTGAAAGTTCACCTCACTTTTCAAGAGGATTCCCAAACTATATTCAAATTGCATTCTAAACATTATTAACTGAAGGGCAGCCGTTCAGCACATAGAATAACATTCCTGCACATTACTTACTGTTTTCCTTTTAGAGAATATAGTATTTATCCTCTCTACATACAGTTGATTCAAAGTTGTATGCCCCTGCACCAGTATGTGCGTTCCTCCATGTGAGTGTGTACAGTGCAGTATGTTCATGTGCTTCCCCAGATGGGTGCACAACAGGGGGGTTGCCAGAGGTCTGTCACCTGGTAGTGAAATGCTAATCATGAACATAAGTAAGTCCTACGCACATACTGCACATACACCTATTCCCACTTTGATTACAGAGTCCGTCTGTCTCGCTAAGCAGGAATTTTATGGAGACATCTTTTTTTTCTATCCCCCTCTTTTCCATATGAATCCACAAAGAAGCCAGGCATTAGAATTCCCCCTGGTCAGCATTTGGTGTGTGGTTGTGTTTTTATCCTCTTCGCTGCTCTGAATGAAAAATCTATTTCAATCATCTGCTATCCATCCTCATCCCTGCATTTTTTTTTCTTTTTTTTTTTTGTTCTCTCCTGCTCTTGCACCCTGTTTTCAGCGACACTCAGTATCAGTGTCCTGTGTCTTTCCTCCGAGTGGGGCTGCTGAGCCGAGAATGAAGTATTGGCACTGAGTGTGGATCTTTCTTGAGCCCATTATAATTGGACTGCAGTCCACTGTTATATTTTCTTTTTCTCTCATGGGTGCTTGCAAGTTTGCGTGCGTGAATGCATGAATGCGTGTGGCTTTGCTGTAAAAACTTGTGACCTCAAAAGGCCAGAGTGCTAGCTGCTCATAATTACGTTCTCTTCCAGAGAATTTGAAAGAGACAGAGCTTGAACTGGCATTCGCAACTGTATCCCATACTTGAGGATGGCAGCTTCTGTCAGACCTCGTAAAAGAGAATATGACGCTGTTGTAAAAGGGAATCTACTGTTATGGAACTCGACTAACATAGAAGCTCAGGTTCCCCTGTTTAGTTGAGTCAGTGCTGAAATGAAAAAAGGCAGTGTGGCATATTCAGGGCACAGCATTGTTCTGTAATACAGGATCTTTTTCTATTCAGTGTTACAATTATATAGTTCTGTGAGGTCTGATCGGAGACCAATGCTACAGTGAGGTTTAATAGACATAAAGGCATTGTTATCTCTGATCTATATCCTAAAATTCCAGTGGCATTTCAACATAGTTTTTTCCCCAACAGCTCAGTCTGGGCACCAGTGTAACTGAGTGGATTGTAGTCTAAACATTCTTGTTCACTCTGACACATTATCACATTCAATCCCTCTAAGCAAACCACGACCCACTGACTTACCGACACATCCTCCAGTTAGCCCTGACCCCTACAACCAAAACGCTCTAACTACATATGCTTGAATGACCCTGACAAATGGCTTGTTTCAATGGCTTGCCCCCATGGATGGCTACATTACTCATGGTTGGTTCTGTTGACATGCACTGTTGCACCAGGAGCGTATTCACCAAGGACTGCCTGTGGCCCCATCATGCCGTGGCGCTGTTGTTATGGCGAGTTTGGTGGCTAGCAGTGATCGTTCCTCTTTGGCTAGCTTCGAGGCCCTCTGGCCAGCATCAGACTCGGGCACACTTGTTAGCTTAACAACTATGTCGGTAAAGCTTGCTGTGAGGCCAACATCAGTCGAGGATGATTCCGAGTGACAACTGGGATGTTAGCTGGACCACACAATGCTCTGGATTCATGCAGAATGCAACAGAAACAAAATGAAGCACGCCTCACGGTGGTAATTTGTCATATTCAGTTCATGTTGACGTTTTTGCGATGAACATGAACAGGAGGGAGATAATTCATTTCACTTGGAAACATTCAGTTTGTCAGATGATCCTTCTGTTTTAAGTACCTCAGACTTTTGCACACATTTTCATCAGTGGCCTGAGAGACATCTTGATCTCAGAGCAGACAAACATTTCTCATCTTTCATTTCCTGATTGTCTTGATAGAAATGTCGCCATCATTGCCCACTGCAGACCGATGATCAACTTCACTCTCTGAAGTTGTTTTGATTAGGGTTTATACATAATAATTATACAACTGCGTCCAAGTACTCGCTGCTGCAACAGCAACCACACAGCCTGAATAGAGACTGATGGCAACAACCTGCAGCCATTAGCTGACAGCTTGTGTTCCATTGATCCGATTGCATTAATCAAGGTTGTTTACAGAGAGAACACAGCAACCAATGATGGATGGCTGGTAATTATGCAACAGCCTGCAAACATCACACCTCTCATTTATGGTGTGCTGACACAGTCAATGAAAATAATCCACAGTCCTGGCTATTTTTACACTAGTTAAGAAATCTCTCTGACACCTCTTTGGCTCCCATGTGGCACATTTTGAAGGTGTAAGGAAAAGTGATGGGCTGAGAAGGGGATGGGAACAAAAGAGATGGGAAGATGAAGGGAGAGGAAGCTTATGTTTATGTGATCACAGCCTTTTACCCTGCTGATCTCCAAGACAAAGTGAGAGGGCACAAGTGGCAGGATGAGAATTAATTGCATTTTTATTAATCGCCAGCTCTTTTATTAATGAGCCCTGCGTCCCCCTTTGTTTTTCGAGCAATGAGTACTTCTCTCTCTGCCAGTGGCTGCATTAAAGGCTTAGCGGCTCATTTAACCCTGGACAGCTAGCACTCAGCTTTCTTGTTTGCAGTGTTACCTGGGCAGTGAAGTGCTTCATTTCACTGTCAGCAATACTCTGCCCCAAGCCAAACACCATGTGCTTCATCAATATGTGGTTTTGAGGCAGTCAGTGTTCTCGAGTAATACCGAAGGCATTATGATCTGGGCATGAAGCCAATGCACAAATGCTGTATTCCAAATTCTGTAAGTTAAAGTTTTAATTTTAGAGCCATACTTTCAGCAAGCTATTCTTCAGCCACTGATCCCTTCAACCCTCCCTGGAGACTAGTGTGTGTGACAGTAGACTTGCATCCCAAACTTTCCTGTGCTTCTCAAGTGTTGTTACTGTGCGACACACTTTGCCCTTACAACCTAATAGGTCCCCCACTGGACTTTTACCACCTTCTGTCCACAGCTTTTTGTTGCTTGGCAAGCCCGACCACAGCAGCATATATATCTCTTGCCCCCCATTGTTAGTGGTATTATGGCCAAATGGCTCTTGCTATGTGTGCAACAGTGACCCTTGCTCTCCTGCGGCCTGTAGCAGCCAAGCCAAATAAATATTACATGGACCCCATTCTAAAGGGCAGCCATTCCCATTCATTTGTGCTCCACTAGACTCTTCTAACTTTTACGATCTTACATCAGCCAGCCAACCGACTCTGTTGCTGCTGTTTCTGAGTTTTTAGTTCTTTCCTCCTGGATTCTCTTTTTTTTTTTTTTTTTTTTTTTAAGCCATCATCATCCGTTTTCATATTTCTTCCCTAACCTCCTATCTGTCTGTGTATCAGCTTTAACTTCTCTGCTGGCAACTTTCATCCACTCTTTGCTCTCGTTGCAGCAGTATAGTAGCCTTTTGTGCTTTATATTTACTTCACACATGGTGTGATCTCAAGTCTCTCTATCCAATTTCATGTGGCTGAAGACAAAAAGCCCATGAAAAAAACTATATAATGAAAAAGTAACAAGAGTAAATGGGAAAACAATTCTCCAGTGGGCCATGTGTGTGTTCTTGCCAGGCTGGGCCATCAATTGATGGGACCTTTTTTTTTTTTCCTCTCGACTAAATAATTTCACACACAACTGGAAGGGAACAATCATGTATCGCCAGGCTGTGCTACATCATCCACTCAGGCACCTGTTATAATAAACTCATGCTCCCGCCAGCCAGGAGGAAAAAGAGCCATTGTCGCTGGAAGTTTAGGTTGTGGGATTTCTAATATTAGATCTGTAATAAACAAATCATTAGTGGTAATGGTCTAAGAAAGCTGGTGTCTTTTGATGTCATCATTTTTATTTATTTTTTTTATTTACCAGCCATGATGGCCTTTTCTCCACTCCCGAGCTGCCTAAAAGCACAGAGACTATAGAAGGTGGCTTAATGGAAGTGACTGGTCTCCTCCGGCATTCTGCTATTTCAGTCTGCCCTGCTGCCAACGAGGTGGAAGTCTGCCCTCATTATAATGTTGTTTACAGAATCCTCTTTCCTCTCTCTTATCACTGATTATCTTCACCTTGGTGTCATGACACTGTGCATGCCCACTACTGATGAGCCTTCAATTCATCTTTTGAGTCCACATGAGGGATGATGATCTTTTGATTGTCGTATCCCACAGTTTCCCCCTCATGCACGTCAGTTTGAATCCTTAAACTAGCACCAGTCAATGCCTTGATTTTAGCCATGAATCACATCAGCTCATCCAGTGCATTAAAAGAGGGATTCATGACTGCTGTCATCGAATCAAAATCCACACTGTTTCTCCCGCTGTCACTCCCTCACGCCAACAATTTGTTCTAATGTTGATGTAATAAGGCTCTGTCATTGGCAGGATATAAATAGACTGCTCCCCACTTTGAAAAGACACTGATGTAAATATGGCTCTAATAAGCATTTTTGCAACCCTGTATGGTGTTGCATCAAACTGTCTCCTTTAGTGGCAGAGGCGAAACAACCACAAGGGAGGTGAGTAGCAGAGAGGTGAACTGGGACTAGAGAATTGGAAGAGGGAATTAGGGAGGAGAGCAGAGCGGTTTGGAGGATCAGCAGTTAAACCTTCTGGTCTCACACATGAAGAGAGTCCTTTATGTGCTAAACTGAGACATGAAATGCTCTGTGAAAGCAGAACATATAATGTTTGTAACACAGCATCCCCAGTCATTGTTAGCTGCCTGTTCTAATCTGCTCCCTCAGCTGGTTACGACTTATTTGTCCTACTGTCTTTGATGACATCCTGCTGCAACGCTGTGAGCTTTTGAGACATTCGATTTTACAGTCTGTCAGGGCGGATATTTGATTTCTTTCATTTCCAGTATACTGGGAGAATCCATAGTGTAAATGTGCTTTGCAAACACGCAGGTTTTCTCCACTAGCACTGTCACCTACTGTGTATGGACTCGGTGTGCTTGTGTGTGTGTGCGTGTGTGCGTGCGTGCGTGCATGCGTGAGTAGGCGCACACAACAATTCCTGCTGCGCTGTTTGTGATTTGAATTCCCCCCCACTACAGGCAAAGGACCCGAGACGCTGTTCGCGGGGCAGAAGCTGAACGACAATGAGTGGCACACTGTGAAGGTGGTGCGAAGAGGCAAGAGCCTGCAGCTGTCTGTGGATAATGTCACAGTGGAAGGTTAGTTGTGTTTAGTGCTGTACATAGAGGGGTTCATTTGGGGTCAGAGGCAGCTAATGAGACCACTGTGTGAGGGGTCACAAATCGCACATGCATTATCCCACAGTAAGTCAACTGTTTTGCCATTTGTCATTAAAATGACTCATTTGAAAATGGAAGGTGACTAATTATGATTATGATTCAGACATGTGGGTGGCATATGGTTCATTAATTTATTATTAAGCTGAAATTCAGGGAGAGTGGTAGCAGAGCTAAAACTGTCTGGCAAATGTCACAATATTGCAGAAATATAAGTAATTTGGAGGGTAAAAGTTAATAGTAAAAGTTAATACCCAACAGTGGTCATAATCTTACCCACACTGACTCGCAGTATGACTCATTTGAAAGACTGAAAATGGTGAACATGCTAGTTGCAACCTCTGCATGGCCAAACTTGGATATAAATAGCAGAAAGGATGAAATACGTAAATTAAACTGAGTGTGCAAGAGAAATGAAAGAGGAATATGTTTTATAAGCATGTACTGACTGTGGGTGAGCACCTACAGTATGTACAAAATACAGAGGTACAGGTTCTGCCAACTACTAAGAAAATAGCAAGAAAAGGATGAAAAGGTCAAGAGATGAGGTGGAGTCATGGGCACTCACAGTATTATAGCCTCGGGCGAGAGGATGGAAGGGCATAGGGATGAGGAAGAGGTGAGAAAAAGGTGTATGCTACATAAAGGAAAGAGCGTGGGCACACTGAGGCCAAGAAAGAATGACCCTGTGAAGTTCTGACTGGTTCACAAACTGGTTCCTGAGAAAGAATGTGAGGAAGCGCCCTGGGAGTCCTTGCAGGGCTCGCCAGGCTTCAGCATTGGAGGCATTATAATCGGCATCTTGCCAAGCTCATTACTCCACATCTCCCAGTAAACACAATATAAATTGTGGCGTGCAGCACAGTAACAAGAGATTTTCTGCAATATTATCCTTAATTGTCTTCACAGCAGGCTATACCCAGGCTATACAATAGAACCATATACTGTACACCCACTGTTGCCAAGCAAATAAAATCAATTTTAAAATGTAATAAGTGTAATAAAGATATGCTAAAACTATATAATGTGCGCTTATCATTAAATTACTAATAGCAGATACCGTAAACTAGAGTTTGATGAGCAGTGCTTTATAGTTAAATGCATTACAAATGCATTGTAATATTGCCATAACTTTTCCATGATTATATAGAGTTTGACATCAGATTTCCACAGAGGGTATAAAAGTCTAAAAGTTTAACTTACAGTGGTGTGCTTTAAAATGTATTAAATTTGTCATCTTAGAATGGTTAAAATCTTTTATGATTTAATAATGTGACATTCTCCTCAACATTTCCACAGGATGCTTTGGATTGCCTAATTCAGGAATGCAATAGGTGTATTACATTGATGTCTTTTTTTTTCTGTCTTCTTCACCACTTCAGGCCAGATGACTGGTGCCCACACACGTCTCGAGTTCCACAACATTGAGACCGGCATCATGACTGAACGGCGCTTTATATCCGTGGTGCCCTCAAACTTCATTGGCCATCTCCAGGGCCTGACCTTCAACGGGCAGCCCTATCTAGACCAGTGCAAAAATGGAGACATCTCGTATTGTGAACTGAACGCCCGCTTCGGCATGCGCCACATCATTGCAGATCCGGTGACGTTTCGAACGAAAGGCAGCTATTTAGCATTAGCTACGTTACAAGCTTACGCCTCCATGCACCTGTTCTTTCAGTTCAAAACCACCACGCCTGATGGCCTGATGCTCTTCAACTCTGGAGACGGGAGCGACTTTATTGTTGTGGAACTGGTGAAGGGGTGAGTCCTCTGCGATTTCATTTAAGGGATGACAAGATAAGTTAAAATGTAGCATTTTATGTTTATCTTCTGTCTCAAAAGAAAAGCTCTTACTTTCCCTAATGCCTCTTTGTTTTTGACAATAATAAATATGTTTCTGAATTATAGCTCAGTCTGGCTTTAATTTACTTCCAGTCTAGTATTGTCAAAAAAACAAAACAAAATAAAAAAAAACATGAAAGCCATTGTGAACAGTGAGTAGTCTGCAGTGAGGAAACACAGTGGGTCACAGAGGTCAGTTGTCAATTGATCATCACACAAATCAAGGAAGGAGTCACAAACTATTATTTAAAGTCCATGTTCTTAGAAACAAAATGAAATATAAATGCAAACATGGTTTCTTTTTTCCAACGATAACTCCAATCAGTGAGTCATTTAATGCTGCTATGAATCAGGGTTGGCTGGATGAAAGTGACTTTAGTGTACGTTGGCGAGTGATCATAATCTAACTGCAGATAATGCTGGTGGTTATTTGCCGGGAAAGTGGAGAAAATCTGTTTTGCTTGAAAACTTTGGTATTTATTTTCAGACCCATTGACGTAACTGCTAACGCATAATTGTGAGCACAAAGCATTTCTTAGACTGCCAATACTGAGAAGTGTTTGGTTAATTTTCGATCAAAGCTTGGAGAAGCTAGCACAAACCAAAATACACTGGTTCAAAGTGTGAATTATGATCACCCGAAAAGCTGCATTCATAATTAGAGTATCAAAAAGAGGCTTTTGCTTGTGTATCTCTCTTCCTCTTGTGCTCTATATTCAGCACTGTTCCAACAACAAAAGCCTGAGCTGCCTCTGTCACACAAAGACAAGAGGCTACATAAAGGTATCGAGGTAGAAAAAAAACAAAACAACACATACCTTGAATGAAACAGCTACAATAGCCTTAACCTGAAACACAAAAGACACATATTTGTGTGAAGGAGGGAACTGTGCCACCCCGTCTGCCTTTGGGTAAACGGGAACTTTTAGACAAAAGCAGGCTTCTATATTTACATGTCAAATCAGTGAGTAGACAGAAGAGAACTCCCAGCCCTCGTGTGAGACATACAGAGACAGTCTGAATTCTAAAGTGAAGACAAGTCACCACTGCCATGATTGTCCTATTTCCTAAAAAAATGTTCTGACTGATATGCCACTTTGATTCACTTTGATTTTCTTTCTTTCTCTCTTTCTTTATAGATATAATAATGGCCACACAAACACACACTGACATAATTCTTGCTCTGATCTCTTTCACCGCAGGTATGTGCACTACGTCTTTGATCTCGGCAATGGGCCGTCGCTGATGAAGGGCAACTCGGACAAGCCACTCAACGACAACCAGTGGCACAACGTGGTGGTGTCCCGGGACGCCAACAACGTACATACGCTCAAGATCGACTCACGCACCGTTACTCAGCACTCCAATGGAGCCCGCAACCTGGACCTCAAAGGTAACAGCAGGCCGTCAAGCACTCTGTGATAGATTCTTCCAGAAAAAATTACCACTGACAGGAAATAACTATTTCAGTGTCATCCTTGGTCTGTCCCTTAAGTGTTGTTGGAACATGGCCATGAACACATGCCAGCTCAAATCCATCTAAATTAGAACCACTTTTAGGATGACTGTGGCTTTTAGAATAGGTACATCCACTGGTTTTCTTAGTCAGCGAGGACTTCTTATATTCTGTAAAGGAATGTTTCTAAAAGACACCTTGAGAACTAAATAATTGACAAATATATTGTTGTCATAACAAAATATTATAATTCAATTCTACCTTGGTATTTTTGTTAGTCATGTTTCTCTATGTGTACTTCACTTCTACACCTCTACACTGAAAACGACTTAGAAAATCCAAGACTTACAAGATTTTGCATGTGCTTGCTTGAACATGTACACCATTTTTTTTTGTTTGTTTATTTTGCTTTGCTGTTTTTTTTTTTGTTTTTTTTTTGTTTTTTTTTTTATGTTGGCTGAAATTTTGAACGTTTCAGTGCAAGAGCCCAGGATAAACAGAGGAAACTAAATGATGCTGCCAAGTGTAAATGTGCTTGCCAAACAAGAGTGGACAGGGGGTGAAATAAAACTTAACAGAAGCCTGGCAGCATCTGTGCTAGCCTATCCTCTTCACCTTGAAAGATGATCCCCTCTCTTTCAGCAGATGTTAGCTTTACAGGAACAGGGCAATAACAAAGTAATATCCTTCACCAATTGGTATCCCGATATGACCCAAATCCAACATCACTGACCAAGGTTAAAAAAAAAAATACCCAAAACAATAACAGCTTATCACTTCATCCTTCTGTGCTTTGCTCTTTTTTTATTTTCACTTGCTTGTTTCCTGTGAACTGGGCACACTTTCATCCACAATACCAGTGACTATCTTTCAATGGTGACACTTTTTTTTTTTTTTTTACCTTAACATTTGTTGCCCTTGTGCATCATCTTGAAATAACAGCCATGGTTACAAGGCACTTGAGTATGAATAGGTATATGTGGTCTTCTGGGAGACTGGGACTGGAGGCTCAGGTAATTGTAGCCTTCAGAAGCCAGGTTTGCTGTTGTGTTAGTTGGATGTTTGAGGATAGTTCCTCGTGGAGCGAAAGACTGACAGTATGGAAATAAAAGTGGAGAATCAAAAGGAAAAAAAAAGTGATGCTTACATGTGGGGAAAAACATACTAGGGTGTTGACAGTGGACACAGTGCATAGAGGGAAGCATCACCAGTGCTGAACTCTTTCAAGTGTCTGTTGGACTAGTATTAAGATTAACTCTAGATGATTCACTTTGATTTAGCCTGTGTCGTATCCCACAGTTTGGAGTATTCTTGAGGGTACTGCTTGTTGTGTAAGACACATCAGAAGTCAGGGCGTGCCCTTGGGGCCACCGAAGGCTGTGAGGAGTCAAAAGATTTTTTTTTTTTTCAGTTTTGTCCTTTGGGGGATGCATAGTGCAATTAAAAAAGGATAATCATAAAAGGAGGGAGGGCGCAGTGGAATGGCACGATGCCAGCGTCCTTACGTGGGGTTACAGACAAGGGTATTGAGCGCAGGAGAGGCTTTCGTAAGCCATAGGAACAGGGAATGAAGAGTGTAAAACCAGACATTCAATTAGCAGTCATGTCTCTCTAAATTCCACGATGAAATGCAAATAAAGTGTATCATGCACGTGGCTAATTATGTTATTGTCATATATGCTTTGTTTGCTCACAAGGCTGTGATGTCAATAGAGGCATCGGTAATTGCTAGATATAATGAATGCCTGCTTTCGAGGTTTTGAGTATAGCAAGCTGCAGCATAATATGCATTCATTACACACTGTGTGTGATTGATAGATAAAACCAGTCTCCTGTGCATCAGTGCACTCTTTGCAGCATATCTACTCGGGTGATCGCCTACAGTAGAGTGAAGTAATTGATGTCTGTAATTAGGAGGGTTTTGTTTTTGATTGATTGCTTCTGTCTAGGCTGTGGCAAGGACTGCTGTCAATCAACTCTGAGATTAGACAAGGGAATCATTAAGAGAGAGGCACTGAGGTTTTTACGGAGGTGTGCTGCTATCCTGCAGGTGTTGGACCCAAGTTGTTTTGAGTCTTTGCAGGAACCATTATCACAGTATTCAAACTTCCCCACCACATGCAGTCATGTTGCACTTTGTTCTTTCTAATCAGGCAGAAGTGTTTTTATATTGTAACCCCAAGCACTAAAGATGCACACTCTCAGCTGTCACTATAGTTAACAAAAGGTAAACATAATCTGTCTTCCTATTATTTGGGCACTGTTCTCCAAGCAATACAACTGGTGCTAGCGTTCCCTCACTCAGCGTGAGTGATTACTGGAAATTTGTATCTCCTCCTTATAAACCACCAACCAAGTGTGCACTGACAAGATCCCTCAGCTGCTCACCACAGAGCCAAGCAACAACAGTGGTTTAATTTGCATATTCAATATTACAGCCGTTTTCGGTGCCCAATCACAATGCAGTACACATGGCTGGGGATTAACCCTCTATCTGCGTTATTAATTTGTGAGCTGTTGTTTCAAAAACTTCATTTTCAGGGGTCCTTTTCTGTATCCGAACAACTCTTCCCTGCAGGGGATGGAGGCTGAGGCATTTCAGTGCTAGTGGGAAGAATAATAGTTGTAAATCTG
Source organism: Protonibea diacanthus (assembly GCA_028641955.1). Classification (NCBI taxonomy): domain Eukaryota; kingdom Metazoa; phylum Chordata; class Actinopteri; family Sciaenidae; genus Protonibea; species Protonibea diacanthus. The sequence continues at coordinate 14,301,646 of CM053998.1, forward strand.
TCTTCAGAGGACTTCAGTGGGGAGAAGACGTCTCTATTCTCAATTCCCTCGTCTAATTGGACATTCAAACCTTGCTCTGTAGTTCTGATGTGACCATTCCCCAGCTCAAACACTAGTGCCATAAACACAAGAACAAAGCACCAGACATAAACACAAATACATAAACATATACCAAACATCGTATGCAGAGTTGTTCTGACGTGTCTACAGACACACACATGTATGCTATGTATGCTATGTATATTTTTCTGGCTGCTCAGCAGTCATACACAAAGCTTTGTAAATGAAACACAGAAGAAATAGCAACAATATGCCGTTTCTCAGAATCTTTTTTTTTTTCTTTTAACAGCATTTCTGCCTGCATTTCAAAGAAAAAAAACCCAATTTTCCGAGCTTTATCTGTGTAATTGCCCAGAGAAAATGGGGAAAATAGGTTTTGTGCTCTCTGTCTTCTGTCTCTTTGTTTTTGGACAGGGAAAAAATCTTCAAGGCATCCTTCTTTGTCAGCTAAAGTATGGTGAGGGAACAACACACACAGGAAAGCACTGACTGGATCCAGTTTTGTATAGAGAATGCAAGTGGGAAGAAGACATGTTAAACATCACCATAAAGCGAGTGTGGCTCTGTCATTCCTGTCATTCCTCCAACCTGCAGAACGCAGCAATCGCAAGTTATTGCCATATTCTTGCCCTGAAATAGCCTTGTCAAATCTACAGTGCAACATGGTTTAAAAGGATCTTTATAAAATATGCCAGAGAAGCTTTACAATATGATGATAAAGAAATGATAACACAGAAAAATCCCTTTGTAATCCCATGAAGCATGATGAGCTGAATATGATATTTGGCACCAAACAGCGAGTGGAGAATTTTTCACCCAGGAAGTTGTACTATATTACTCACATTATGACCAGCATATCTGACTCTGGCCTTACTCTTAGCTGGCTAAACAAGTGTTATGCTAAAAAAGAAGAGTGTAGGGAGAGGACATCATTATTAAACTGGGACTGCATGTCCAGGTCAACTTGTTCTCACTTTGGTCAGAACAAATTTTTGTGGGCGCTCTATTACTTACAGGGCAGTAAGAGTGGAGCTTCTTACCTGTTAAATTTGTCACAGACGAAACCAAAGCTCACAATATGCGTGCCGAACAAAATGGATTGGCATATTCCAGAAAAAAAATACACTTGTATATTATTATAGGCTGGTGACTTGTTGTGGCCTTTACCAGATGCATATATTATCAGAGGAGGCAAAGGAATGAATTGATACAGTTTGCTGTATCTGTCATGTCTCAGCTGTAGTTGTTTTTTTTTAGTTTTCTAATTTTAGGGATCATATGACTGCCTGAGATGTCAGCCAATGGGGATCCATTAACAACACCCCTCCCCAGCCACTACTTCAGCTCCAGTTAGAAAAAGTTGTTAATTATCACTGAATAAATTCAAAAGCGTCAAAGGGATTTTCTTCATCAAACACATCCCCTCAATCTCTGCAGCAAAGTGTCAAACACCATGCTGTTTGATGTTTCATATTGTCAGGGCTGCTATCAAAACGCACTGCTTTCGCGAGTGCGTTTTGATATTTTGCCTCATTGACCTGACGGGGCGCTGGTCTCGTTTATTTTACATCTGTGACATGAAATGTTTCAACTCTAAACTAGAGTCTGATACAAATATTTGCCAGTACCAAAACAGGCTTCATTGATGCCAGGTGTAACTTGTGGCATTTTGAAAATTAGTAATTACCATGTATGTTTTGAGACTTTAATTACCAAAAATAAACAAGACAATTATCCAGAAGACAAACAGCCTCCTCTGGGGAAGATAGGAGAAACAATTAGCAGTGTCGTCTTTGTGACGAGAAGCATTGGGGTTTATATGATATGTCTTCATTTTAACAAACACTCGCCCAGTAATACCACTTGAGCTGGACAGAAACTAGAGGCTTGTCTCCATTTGTTTATACTAATTATGCCAAGGTATCACAATTAATTTAACAGTGATACATTAGTAAACATCACCCTAAACCAAAGATACTTGAGATAATTAGTGAATGTCCTCTGACTAAAGCCAATAAGGTGTGTCCTGTGACATTTTTTATTAGTGAATGGTCCCACGATAGCATCACACAATGAACAAATGCAAGAGTCATGCCAGTAGTCACTCTTGCATCAGTAATAATAGCAACATACCATATGCAGTACTGAACTTATAATATCAACACAAATGAACATTTCAGTTTCTTAATTTTGGGGAACAATTATTTATCTTTGATTGATCTCTGTTAGGCTACAACCATAACATGCAGATTGGAACTGGAGCAATAAATGATCAGAGTTAGTCAAGCAAACAAACCAGAAGTCTGCATATTTTAGTGACTGTCTGTCATTGCAGTGCTGCTCTCTTTGCAGCTTGCGTTTTCCTTGTAAAGCTGAAGTTGAAGGTCTTGTGGACAAGAAAGTAAACACAAACATTCATTGCCCCGAGGGGAATACCCTCCTTTACTATGACAAGAACATGACAATGTCAAAAATATTGTCAGTATTAAATCATTAAACTAAAATTAGACAATGTCATGAAATGAGGAATAACAGCAGTGGAATAAATCTAAAGGGTTTTCAGGTTGAGGGAATGCAGGGAGGAGGAGGAGGAGGAGGAGGAGGAATAATAATTTGGTGTAGAATATTCAGACAGTGCCTGTCCCTTCCTTTTGAAGATGCTTGCTAATGAGGCATACTTGTGCAGAATTGTAAAGAGATGACATTGAGTATGTTCCATTTTTCAACAAAAGCAGAACAAATTGAAACACAATATGGAGGAGAGGTTTGGCAAGGGAGGGCGAGAGAGGAGGAGAGAAAGACAAACAGGTACACACATTTTAACGAGCTCTGCTCTTGCCAGCAGTAAAATTGAGATAAGCCATTTGATCACCCCAAAGCATTTCTTTCTTCTCCTTCCTGGTTAATATCAGTGTCTGTCAAAGAAAGCTAAGCTAGTCCCTAATCCTGTCACAATACCAAAACCTCTTCATGCATCATAGCAGACCAGGTACAACACTAATTCTAATCATGCAGGAAGCTGAATGCTTTCTGGATTTCAATTATACGTTTATCAGCCACACAAATGTGGAAGGCTGAAGGATGATAAGTGTTCACCATTGTACAAAAATCATTTCTGACAGCTGATTAATTATCATAATGGGATGGACATTAAAACTTACTTACTACTGAATAGGTGCAGATTTTTAGATATTCATTTTCTTTGTCCATAACCTTTAACATGTTTCATATCTGTGGTAATAATGCTGGTTTGGATTTTTTGCAGTAAAACTTTTGCAGCAGTTATAGTACTAATTTCTTAATTTTGGCTTAATATCATGACCCACCATGCACCATGTAGTCTTAGTAAATGTAATGGAAACTGATCTCTGTCGATCAATTAAGCAGTCCCAGTGAAAAAAGGTAATGCATATTTGTTCCTTGCTTTTGTGCACTTAATCTAAATCCAGTACAAACAGTGTACAGTCTCAGCACTAGAGTTAAAAAAAATACAGTATACAATATACAGCATCTGCAAAGGTGAAGTTTTGAATGAAATTACTTCAGTACACAGCAAATAGACGCCAATAGTCAATTTGCATGTTTATATGTCTGTAAACACAATCAGATATGAAACGGATGGCTATGATGATCTTAGCTCTTGCTATATTGTTTTGTTGTATGTGTTTCATGGATTTTTCTATTTACTGTATTAATACTAACTGCTGTACGGCACCACACTCATCCCAGATTGACCCAAGAGCAAACCCTATCAAACAGTTGGATTACTATAAACAGTATTTTGTGAAATTTACGTATGTGTATGTACAACATAGATTCCCCAGAGTGAAAAAGCACGAAATGGAAATATTTTGAGGCACATTTATGCAAAAAAATATACAGTAACAACACTGTAGAGGTGCTGTAGGCTTGGGGTTATGATATGCATCACTACGTCCTACCTTCTCGAGTACCTGCCAATTCTAGAGTCAGTAAACAACTTCAGTCGAGTTCCTGCAAGCTGAGTGCCTTGGTCAAAAGCAGTTTACTACGTACATCTACAATCCAGGCTCACAGAGTAAGTGTACTCAATTTGTCACAGTGGTATGTTAGGTTTTCTTTTCAATAGCTATCAATGACATCATGACTTCATCAAATTGTGTGTTTACATGGTAGTAGCCATGCACAACTCCTAAACTGAATGTAATGTAACCATAACTGTCAATGCGATAGACCAGCGGTTCTACTCTACCCTGTCAGTGAGGATGAGGTTAGACATCCTGTGAAGGAAACTGATTTTGGCAACCTGATCTGCAATATCAATATTTTGCTACAGTAAGTATGCCAGGCTCATGCCGAGGTGAGGACTGAAATGTGAATGAGTTGCCAAGATTGTTAAGATCTTCACCCAACTCATTTTAACCACAATTTCAGTTCAACTGCTGGTGTCACTGATTGCTTTGTTCATATGACCCTCACTAATGAACAGGATCTCTTTTAATTGGCACAGTAAGGTGCCTCCATTCCTGAGGTCATCAGCTGGATGCTCTGTATTCCTTAGATGCAGCAGGCACAGATTCACAGGGGATCTGAGGACAGATTTCTCCTTCATAGCTTTAGGCCTTTCCAAACTCCTCCCACACCTGAACTTTTGCTTCTGGGACCACAAAAGCAGGAGTCCTTCTGTCCTGCTGGTTTCTGCTCTGCTAATTCAGGAGTCTCCTGTGCCAGTCGAGCCTCCCTCTTTAGACTGATAGAGACCCCCTGCTGGTGTCCATCAGCAGCTTCCACCTCTTTTGTCTCCTTATTATATTTAATTGCAATGTCATATTCCATAAATCATTGTTGCTTGCTACCCTCTCAATAAGAAGGATTTATATTGTGCTATCCTTCTGTGTAAGCGATCAAGATGAGAAACGGCAGCATTGTAGGATTCTGTGACTTCCACAAGGACACTGCAGTATAGGATATATTTGGTAAAAACAGTGATAGTGAACACATTCTAAGATAGAAAGAACATCTGTTTTCCATGGCCTTGATTAGTTCATCCATTCATTCATTCCAGCGTTTGGCCTTGTAGGCGCTAGAAGGCAGCACTGGTTCCTTGTTCCTTGTCATGTGCAGGGCATTGCCACTATTGCTACACATGCCCATCCTCTGTTCTCTTGGGTACATTGTCACCAGTACAGTAACATGTTCACTTACAGGTATTCAAATAGAACTTTTGTCAGAGTGGACGTAAACCATAATCTATTCTTCCTCTGACAATATACCTACATTGTTACATCCTAGGGGTTTTCTTGTCCTTCTTTTATACGGAGAGGAGAGGAAGTGTCATTACCATAATGCCAAGGTCTACTCCATTATAGAAGAAGACATTTGTCTTCTCCCTCTCTCTTTCTACTTATTATTACCCTCCTTCATAACATCCATAACATCACGTCATTGTGAATAGACTTTAAAGCATCTCTGGGGCAACAGTGACAAGAGGATGGTTCAGAAATATCAAGTGAAGTACAAGTCAGATGTGATCATACTGAAGAAGTTCATTGCCCAGCCGTGAAAATTGAAATCCTATTCATTTCAACTTCTGCCGCCATGGAAACAGCACAAAATACTGCAACTGCGGTGCTATACAGCCAGCACTGATTACATGTCTTTCTTTAAAAATATGCTTGGCATGATTGTAATCTTTATAAGAGTACGTCGTCGGAGTATTGCAGTTGGCTGAAAGGCCTTTGACTGCTAAAATGTTCCAAGGTTTTAAACAGATGACACTCAACTTGAAAAACAATGTGTATCCTAAGTAAATCCACTGTGGAGCATAGCTTCTCTAATGGCTGCTGGCTGCACCTTCCATAAAGTGTGTTCAGTTCAGTAAAAAAGATTCGTCAATTTCTCTCTCTTAAAGAAAGGCAGGCAGTTTGTATTTCTATAGGGTATTTTTCCAACAGCTTATTTTACTTTTACTGTGTTTTGTTTTGTCAAAATTCTTTTATGACAAAGACATGAAGGCTCAAAGACAGGTACGCTGGGCGCATGTTTACTTCATTGATGTCTGAGCCCATCACACTGCAGCTTTTATGCCAAGATTGTGTGTTATTTCTCCCCATAGTTTATGCAAGAGCACAATAAAAATCAGATGAAGAAAAGCAGGTTATCTTTTTCAGCTTCACTGTTCAGAATGAAATACTTCCAATTTGGCCAATATATTGTGGTTCCTTGTACTTGTTCTCTTGTAACAAGTGTTGGTTTCTTGAATATAATTAGGCAGATCAGTAATGTCAGGAGGACATACTGGTAGACATTTTCAATTTGATTCAATCAGATTTGATAATAAAAATTGCTTCGCTGAATTATTTTGCATTCATACAGGAAGATTCTAGTGTTCCATTGTTCCCTCGAGACTAGTTAGCTCGAAATGTTTCGAGCACAAACGGTGAAGCAGGTGTTGAAGTACAGTTCAGGTTGAGAGTTTGAATGAGTGTGACTGTACGTATGTTTACAGCATGTGTACTTTATTCCATTTCCTCTTGACATTGCCTGAGTTTGCACCTGGTGTAGGATTGTGAATGACAGAAAGGGTGGAAGCAAAGTAATAAAGATCCGCCAAAGCAGTGCCAGAATCATTTGCATAATAATAACCAAACAAATCACACGCAGCATAACTGGATTAGTGCCTAACGTCAGATAGTATGAATGTCTCAGTTTCTTTAGCCTCTTACACAGCAACTCTGCATTTGGAAGCTTTAGGATGGTGAAGGCAGTGAAAGCAGTCTGAGAGAGATGTAGAGTTTACCCACACTGCACCATTCATTTGCATAATCTACATAATCAGCACAGTTGGCGATGTTGCCATGAACACCATTCTTATCCTCCTCATTAGGAATGTTTTTAGTCACCTCTTCGTGACTATTAGGTTTAATTATCATTTACCAAGACATGCTAATAGATCTGCATTTTAAACACAGTTATTTAACCTATATCTTTATTAGATGAAGAAATGTGTTACAGTATGTTTGTGAACCACCGGTTAATTATAGTCACTTGTTGTGTAGTTAACTGAAAGTCAATATGGCAACACCAAATGCCATGTTAGGACGTAGAGATAAATGAGCCTAAATATATAGATCCTTCACACAGTTCTATAAACCCTCACCTCCCCTTCCAGATTTGTTTTTCCTCCCATGTCCTTCTCTATCCCCTCTATTTTTCTGCTCAGTGTCAGTGCTCTCTCAATAAATGATGGGCTAGGTAGCTTGAGTGCTGCAATAGACCAGTGTGTTTTAGCTTTTTTCTCCCACTGACCTGTCTTACATTACAATTTACTATGGCATTACTCAGAGCTTTGGCTATTTTCCCACCCTCCCCTCTCGCCTCATCTCTTCCTTTCATCAAAAGCCAGCTTCTTCACCATTTGTGGAGTTGAGATAGAGACACTGCTTCTTCCAATGTTATCTGTCCATCTATGACTACACACACACACACACACACACACACACACACACACAGATGTGTATACAGTTTTTCCTTTGTGCTGTCTAAATTCTTCTAATTTAGACTAGAGAGAAAATTAAGAAAATGAAAACAAATAAAACTGAAATAAATTGCAGGATCTTGTAAATGTGCTGAAACTTATTTAATTAAATTGTTGAAAGTCCCATTTTAATACTAAATTATTGTAAATAAATTATCAAGCAAAATTGCCAAATATATAGTCAATCTGAAAAGTAATAAATACCAAAAACAACTATTAGTTCTGGTTCTAATGTGAGCGAATAACCATATGTTAAATGCTCTATTAGTGAATAAAATATGAACCACAGTGTCGTGATGTCAGTTCCTTATCTTTAAAACAGCCAATAAGTGGTATGGAATATTACGAAGTGCAATTATATTGAGCATATAGAAATTGTCAAAACATTACATGTACAGCATTACATGCGACTAGCTGCTGGATTAGCTGTTGGTTTGTACAATCCATTAAAAAAAAAAAAAAAAAAACATTTCATGATTCATTTAAAACTGTTATTAAGCACAAAGCATTTCATATGTGTATGGTAGGAAAGGCAAATGAAATGAACCTTGATACACACATAGACAACATTAAATTCTTCCCCATGCAAACAAAAGGTTAGAAAAGAGGATGGCAATTAGACCGTCTACCCTGTAATGGTGTATTTATAACTTCTCTCCAGGCAGATGGGCCAAGAAAAGAAGCCTTGTTTTCAATAACAGCCCAGTAAAATGACAGAACAAATAGACAGGAAAATGAGGGCCATTTCCAAAAGAAAAATAAAGATAGTGCAATTAGTGCAGGCAGACACTACAAAATATTCTGTTAATGTGCAAAAGGTGGTTGGTGAGGTAATAGGTGAAAAATCGAAGAAATGTTCCTAATCTCTGCTGTTTCTGTTCTAGAACTTTTCAAATTGTACTACTGCTTGCTGTTTGCTTTTATTTTCAAAATATATACATTGCTACTGGGTTCATCCCACGTCATTCGTAAATCCGTCGGGCATCATTGACAGATTGCCGTCTTGTAATAATCCTCCCTTATGAATAGGATAATGTTATGGGTGCATTTTTTTTGTTTGTTTGTTTGTTTGTTTTGTTTTGCTGTTCATACTCTCAGATCTCCTTCTCTATTATCTTGGAAAGGCTGAGATAGAGAGGTTATAAGGAAATCCTGCAAAATTCACAAACCTGCCCTTCTCCATTATATTATTTCCAACTACAACTATGGCGGAGGCCAAGTCAAGGTCCACTTGAGAACACTACAAGAAAACACGAAACAGTAGGATTCCTTAAAAAAAAACTGTGACAGACTCAAAGGGTTAACCAAAAAGAGAGAGAGAGAGAGAGAGAGAGAGAGAAAACATCTTAGAATAGTTGTTATGAAAGTTATTTGTGTAGAATTCTAGATATTCATTTTGAAACTATGAACAAGGCTCTTCTAATGTTGCAGCAGAGATGGATTGGAGTGAAATTTCAGGGCTGTTCCATGGACAGTGAATAATAGAGTAACTGCTGGGACACAGTGACAGCTGTGGATTTTACTTGGGGATATGGGTCCATTGTCTGATTCACAGCTTGATTCTCTTTTCTGAGATCAAACCGAATTAGATGTTATATATGAAACAGAAATACTGTGAGCCCACAGTCAGTCACTACTTCAGTGTTAGTGAACCAACTCCATAAAGTGTCACCTGAAGACATCAATTCAAAAGTGCAGTCTGTGCTCATTCAACTTCTGCCAGTTTTAACAGGCTTACTGAAAACTAGATCAGTGAAACAGGCCTGGATAACTGACCTGAACTGTCATTTGTGTCAGATATCATTTGGGGTAGAATGGAGGAAAGCAAAAAGAGAGGGATATGTAGGGGAGACAAAGGAAGACAAGGTGAGGATAGTGTGAGAGTGAAGGAGGGACATGAAAGGACAGGCAAATGAAAACAAATACAGGGGGTAAAATGGAGAGCAGAAGATAGTGACGGAGCAAAGTGTAAAAAACTGAAGTGCAGTAGAACGGAGAGAGCGCAGCCAAGGCAGAGCGAAAGGACACTGAATACGGAGTGACATTTCATAGAGGGAGAATGGAAGCATGAAAGTGTGTAATGATGCTTGTCTGTGTCACCATACAATCTCCCAGAACATTTCACCAGCAGCCATTGGCACATAGTCAGAGCCCTCTCAAGGACTCACACAGTACCATCTGATGGTGTTTGGGTCAATGAGACATTATCGGGGGGGCAAACAGTCACTTTATTTTGTCTTTGTCTCAGAATTAGAAATATGAATATTCATCATATATATCTTTCCTATAATGTGGCCATACACCCCTTTAGGGGACTTACAGGGTTAGTTACAGCTTGTATAATTTTAATACAGCAGGCTAAAGTATATCATAAATGATTATAGAGCAGCTAAGAGGCTACTTAAGATATGCTGTAAAGCACCAGTGTGCAGCAGCTCAGACATACCACTGAAAGATAGAGAGCATATCAAATAATAATATTGTTTATTGATTACTATATCACACAAAAGCAAGTACTGGATACATAAAACCCTGCAAAACAAAATGCCTTTTTTTTCCTGCAGTCAAGTGGAGTCTATTGAAAAGAGTTGTAATGATACAGTAATGATTGATGATGCATGTCACGATGCCCTGTTGGGATACCTCCACTTCCTCCAGTATTTTTATCTCAGTGGTTCAGTCATATCCATGTGGATGGTTTATAAACAGTTGCCATCAAAATCTTCTTTACTATTAAGGTCATGGGTGAATTTGTGATATGAAAGAACCTTGATTGAGTCGACCATATGCAGAAACTAAATTTGACCACATTGTGCTCCTTTCCGTGATTATCGTCCTCATTGTTTCTTCACCGTTTACGGATTTTCTTCCCTCACTTAGCTGCCTACATTGAGAGAGTGAGTGAAAGACAGAGTGGGAGAGAGAGAGAGACTTTGAAAATATATTTCACCACCTGTGGTTACAATAGAAGAGGGAAACCGAGCAAGCATGCACCTGTTAGTGAAAACATGTCACTACAGTATCAAATAATTACAATTTTAGATGCCTCCAAGTCTTTTTTTTTTTTTTTTTTTTTTTTTTACTGATTTCAAAACATCTCTTGCTATAGTATTTGTTATCAGATACACACACATCCAAAACACAGAGCCACGATACACAACATAATTATACAACTTATGATTTAGCATCAGCAATTAACACACACGCAGCGTCAACATTTATTCTCTACACCAATCGTCGTGTTGTGGCGTCTTTGCAGTTTGGAGCACCTCTATAATTAGCAATCACCCAATCCCTGCATCTTCCTGCTGGCTGCCATTGTCCCGGCCCTGCCTATAACACGCACCGCTGCTGCCTCACAGTCATTCATTTGCACAGCCCACAGCATATGTGTGCGTCTGCGTGTTTGCATGTGTTTTTGTGTTTCTCATCAGCAATCATTCAATCTTTGTCAATTAGAGTCAGCATGAGAGCGAAGGCAACACAAGTAACAGAGAGAGGAGAGAGTGAGGACTCGAGAGGGAGGCAGCGGTTCTTAATAGAGCATTTAATGAAAGTTAATGGTCGGCTTTGTGTTCGCCAGGGAATTGGCAAGAGGGAGCTGATTATTGTTTAGAGACGAGACCATGCATTGTGCATTCATGGCCTATTCTCATTATCAAACTTCTCTCCGTGATGGATATAAATAATGTACATCACAGTATTGCTAGATATGGGCAAAGACTGCAATACCATCACTTCACTTGGGAGCCAATTACAGGCAAGGATGAAGTACAGGTCTTGTCTTGAGTGGTGTACTGACCGAATAAAATTAATAGCTTAACACTGCTATTGGATTTAAACACTATATCTCCAAAAAAGTAAACTTTTCCATGACAGAAAAGTCCAAACCACTATTATTTTTCTGTAGAAGCTGAAGCACTTCAAATGTTATCCAGTGTTCCAAATGCTATTTGGATGTTAAGATAGGTGTCATGGGTCTTACACCCATGAAATTCTTTCCCCTTGCAGATAACTCAAAGATAATGAAAATGGTGAAATTGGAGCTATGGGGTTTTCTCTTGTGTAGTACTGGCTACTTAAGATATATATATATATATATATATATATATATATATATATATATCTTACACACACANGGGCAGTTTATAAGCAAATTTAGCAAACCAAGTACTGTATGTATGACTATGTGATATCTTTGAAACTAATGCTGTCTGACTTTTACCCCAAAGAGGCCCCAAAGTGAACTGAAGAGCCAGACAGCATAAATATGAGCTACACAGTAAAAGCACAATACTGCTGCCTATGAATCTATTAGATTAATAGTTTATAAATTACTCTGGATATGGAGATATTTATTTTAATTCGGTTTCAGCTCTGTCGGGTGAAATTTATGCTCACGCTGTAAGAGCACTGTTAGAGTGAAACACGCTGTGAAGAGTATTACAGTAATGCTGCAGGGATGTCACTGAAATAGTCAAGTGTCAGGAGACCAGGTCATGTTCAACAGATGGGACGTGTAGTATATCTCACACACACACACACACACACACACACACACACACACACACACACACACAGCTGAGCCGGATTTACGTATTGCAACTCAAAGTAAAGTTGTATCCAGTTACTAATAGCCGTCATGGGTCCTGAGGTCATCCACCTATCTCTCTTATGACTTACAGATCAAATTCACGGATCAGCAAAGCTGTATATATGGGGTTTTGACACCATGCAAGACAAATGAAAGCATCACCACAAAGCTCTATATTTCACTTTAAAGCCCCCTGAAAACCCTGATTGTCCAGTGTAAATGTTAAGTTAGTGTGTTCTTCCAGCTTGTGCTGTCAGAGGTTCTCCAGGGCAGCGTATCATAGTATCCCAACTCCTCCCAGTGGCCCCTGAGAGGTCATTATGGTAACCGTAGAGATGCGGAGGTGGTGGTCTCTGGCGATGTCTGGGAGGCTGTAATTGGTCCCGTCTTGTGGATCGCTCTGAGCCCTTCAGCGGCACAGGCATTCATCACTGCTGGGGCAGCACAGCCAGACCCGGACACAGTTACTGGCTTGGAAGAAAATGGTTACTCATCGTTTTAACCGGCTCCTGTAGACCAGTCTCAAAAAGTGTAAGCCAAAAACATAGATTAAGTTGTATGAATGGCAAAAACACAACTTGTAGCACACTCAGATGTCTTACTCACATCACTTTGCTGAGAATTACTCACAAAATAAGCTGCAAGATATTTTGTTACATATTTTTTGCGTAATTTTGGAAAATGCTCAACTAGGAGCATCATTGTGTAATAACAAATACATTGTGACTTCTAGGTCTGACCAAGGTCTTTTCTGTGTTATTAAACACTGAAGGAAAAACAAATCATTTTTTTTTTCTCCTGTCAAATCTAAAAAATGGTACAGAGCTCTTTTTGAGTTGAACAGTATAATTTGAAAAGAAATAATGAATAAAAAGTTAGTGTTGGGTCACTAAGCTGCATGAATTTATGCAAGTACCACTTGGATCAGTGTTAGATGTGGCATTTTGAATTTCAACGAGTAGCGTTTAGAACCTAGAACCTCCACAGTAAACATCACTAATGACACCGCAGCCATGTCGCATTTACAAACAAGATAGGTAAGCTGTAATGTGTTCTGCAGAACAATCTGTTCATGGCTCAGATGAACAAGGAAGTGAAAACTTTACCCAAAGAAATCTGTAATTCAGATTACAGCATCCAACTCCAAACTGAGCACAATGAGAGCCCAGTTCTCTGTGTGGGTGAGTGTATGTGTGCTGCATAGTTATTCATATTCTGTAATCTTTACTCCAGTGAAAGAAAGCAAAACTTGCATGACTAATTTTTACCGTACATCTGGTGCACCCCCCCCTCTTCTCTTGTCGACTCCACTTATGCAGTCAGCCAGTGGAATCTCAAACATGCTGGTGACCTGACTTCTGCAGGAAATGCACTGTTTGTTCTTTTGAGATTAACTCCATGCCGATAATTTCATATTTGCTAAATGGTTCTTACAGCCGTGATTTCAGGACATCACTCAGCCGGACAGCTAATGAATTTGTTGTATTGATTATAATGCCCGGGAGCCCCGGCTGGGAAATATGAAGTGTCAAGTACTCATTAATTCTAGAGAGAAGTTGGCAAACATCACTGACTCATTCCATTACCGAAAGTCCACATATAATTGACCTCGTGGCTCATTGCTTCTCAGAGTGCTAAAGTTGAAAGTTCTGGTTTTCAGCTGTGAAAATATAAATGTTTTATTTTTTCTGAGCAGGAAGGCGTTCTGATGGTCTTATCTTTGCAGCAGGATATCAGCCCTGTGTGAAAGGTTTTGCTGGATGTTCATTTTATGCCTATTTAAAGATAGATGGTAAAGTAGGAGTTGTGATGATGAGGAATGCCTGAAGCATTTCAAACTGTGTTTATTCTTATGCACTTACATCAAAGGCCTCTTTGTGTTTTTCATAATTTCACTTGGCATTTTTCTCACTGCTCTACAGAACAGAGGCCTGAGAGGAGAAGGAGAGAGAAAGAGAGAGAAAATAATTGGGCTTATAAGTGGATGGATATTTCCTTTTATGTTGTAATGTAAAGCGACCTTAATTGTGCTTGAGCGCTGAGCTATCCCAAAACTCAGCTTTATCATCTCGCTGAGGATACACAAATTCTGCCTCTTCCTTCATGAGGAAGTGCTGCTGTCTACATTCTGTTCTTCTCCCAGAAGAGTACCTTATATTGGCAGGCCCCTGTAATAAATCTTTCTAAGCATCAAATGTCAATCCAATACTTTAGGGTTGATGCAGTACAATCTATTCATGTCAACTGTAAGCAGCTACTTCGAATCACGCAATCATCCAAACATGTTCTTAGCGCCTCTGCAATGACAAGCGTTTTGTCAGGGGACATCTCTCAGGAGCATACCTCCCAACATTGCACACTACTCTGCTTAAAAATATCAATTCTCTCTCTCTCTTGGTGACTGTCATGTTTGCTGTCTCCTACCTGCATATGGTATTACAAACCTTTCTAGTGGATCCTCGACAAACCACACCACACGAGGATTCGCCCCGTGTACCCACAAATGGATCAAAAAGTTGCTCATTTAGCATTTAACAACAGCAACACTGAGGAGACTATTTGTATTGAGCAAATTACTCAATAGAACCAAACAAGCACAGACACTTTGTGTGCTGTGCACACAGTCAATAAGATATGTAGAGACTTAATTATTTCAGTGTGATCTTGCCCTTGTTACAATGTTTATCGGCACTCTTCTCTGCTAGAGTCCATGTACTTTGCATTCTTCATGAACATGCATCATAATCAAAAGGCAGATTACATTTTACAGCAACTAGCACATGCAGCAGTAGTCTATAAATAAAGAGCTTCTTCTGCTGTGATGCAACATGAATTTTCAAATTGATTATTCTTATTTAGATTTGAGATATTTATATTTCAGTTGTGCATTAATCAAAGCAATGCATTCATCTGACATAAATACAGTGAAAGTGAAATAAAAGACGCCATTCGATAAGTCAATAATGTATGAAATTCTTTTAGATCATAAAAAAGCAGCCATCTGGAATTTTGTCAGCACATTTGAAATCTAAATGTGGAATCCAGAGTTTAGGTGTCAGAGAAGCCTGATTTTAATTTACATAATGATATTCATAGTCACACTAAAAGTATGTGTTGTGACTGATTACAGTGTACTAGATTTGTAAAAAATTTAATTGTTGCTATGCAGATAAGTGAAAGAAGTGCTGTCTTTGGTTGTGGTCAAATAAGACAAACAGTATATCTAAACAAAACTAAATTCATCATGTTACAATCGGGTATCAAGCCTTTGAGGCAGATGGATCCATTTATCCAGTGAAAAGATAGTGATAGTCTCCACAGTAAAATGCAGTTACGTCAAGGATTACAGTAGATTTAAAATACTATTAACTGACCAACCTTGTGATTTACAGTATATCCCATGTACATACGACAACAAAAGGATTAATTATACTCTGGTTTGCAGTGATGGGAGGGGGGATATATTGAAAAGACTGTAGTATCTTTAAGCCCCCTTTTTCTGCTTCCTTACCCCGCATTTTATTTTTATTTGTTTTGCTGTTGAACTCGTTTATTAATTATCTCACTGTTGGGTCGTTTGTATATTAATCTTATGTATATTAATGTTGTTGTCTCTGTTCAGTGTTTGTCTTAAATGAAAGTGGCTATTGTCTTTCTATATGTTTGTCTTTATACAGAATATGTTTTGTGCAAAAATGATCAGATTAATTTCACATTTTGGTGTCACATAAATTGCGTAATAAAAAAATCTAATCTTTCTGTTGCTAACATGATTTTGATGTGTACTTTGCAGGGGAGCTGTACATCGGTGGCGTGATAAAGAACATGTACAGCAATCTGCCCAAGCTGATTGCATCCCGGGACGGGTACCAGGGCTGTCTGGCCTCCGTGGACCTGAATGGGAGACTCCCCGACCTGATCGCAGATGCCCTCCACAGGGTGGGCCAGGTGGAACGAGGCTGCGATGGTGAGTTGGGAAACCAGCCTTAGCATTCAATGATAAACATGTTTACCTTTCCATTTCAGAAGTAACAGTTATTTGCTAGATACCCAATGTGTAATACAATTTTAGCTATATTTTGATATTTAATAATGGCATCCATCTCGTGCTCAAAGGTAAGGACAAATAACAGTTATTTCTCCTGCGAGTCAGCATGGGAAATCAAATGGCATTGATTTCAAGTGTTTGTGTTATCATCCGGTGTATAATCCAGTGCCCTTGTTATTAGTGACAATAATTTGCCACAGAGAATGACAACGTTACAGCAAATTTTTTATCTAGGATGGCTCAGTTTGAAAAGATGACAGATAATTATGAAGAGAACAAGTCCGTAGTGGCATCAGAAACTGTTTTTTGTACAATTTAATTTCAGTGTGTCATTTAAGGACCGGGACAAAAACAGCTTCCAGTACTTGATTGTTAAATGTTTCAGATATTTATATTTATATGTTAAATAAAGCATTTCCTCCAAGTCATTTTATGAACACATCTCACAGTGCAGGATCTTTTTTTTTTCCCTTGCACCATTAATTGGTTCTTTTTACATCTATAGCCTGATTACAGACATGCCACTTGCACAGAGCTTTTGGTGAAGACACACTAGTGCAGTAATATGATGCATGTGTATGTGGCTGTTATTCTCTGTTATACACCAGTAACCCTGTCCAAATTCTCACAGCTCTGGGCAGTCTTTACAATCTAAGCCCCTGTCTTCTGTATATCCTCTCTATTGCCCCATAAAACCTGCATGAGGGAGGTATCTCTCTCCTCTAATGTTATTGTCACTGTGGCTAATCTCAGTGACACTCCACCCTCATTGGCTTTTGTCTCATCAATCTTGCATTTGTTTTGCTTTTACCTCTGCTGTGCACAGTTCACCACTACATCTCAGGCTGCATGGCTTCAGTGTTGGGGAGTTAATCCTAAATTTAACAGTGGATTTTGACTATAGCATTTCCCCTTCAACACAACCCACTCTGTACCCCCCCTGCCACCACGTCTCTGTGGCGTGCTGAGTGTCGGAGAGCACTGACTTGATTTCCCCAAGGGCTACACTGGCCGACTCGATTCAGGTTTTTTTTTTTTTTTTTTTCCCTCAATCCCTAACGCTGCTACTTCTGCCAGCCAGCCAGCCAGCCTTATTACCTGCCTACAGTTATACACCACAATTACTTTGCTCCAAACACAGTTCAAAACTGCATTAAGCTATCATATTGACTCCCGCAGGCACCTGAAATGGATGCTAATATTAGTTGATGATGGGCTGTGCCATGAGCTATAATTGACCAGTTTAGAAGGTAGACCTTTTTGACAAATAATAGTATCCCTAACCCTGTGGCTGTTACAGATGCATGTATTCTTGTTGCTATTACAGGAATACATCAAATACAATTTAGACTACTAATCTAATCTACTGCAGCATAATCAAATTCAGAATGTTCTTCCTTACCAGGTACCACAGATGCCAAACTCTGATCAAATCAGCTAAATTACAACTTTTATATTTAGTGTTTCTTTCTCGTATTGATTGAGCTTCTCAAACAAAAGCAGTGGAGATTGTGAATTTCTGGGTTCCGAAAGCAACAGCAAGAGAAATGAAGATGCCTTTTACAAAATACAGTGTTGTCCTGGGTATGGAGCACTGCCAAAGTCCTGACCGACTTGGTTCTAAGGTCATTGTTAGCTTGTGGACTGGGGATACAGAGTGGTCAGAGGTGGCTGCTGGTCTAGTCTCTCAAGACCTAAGGCCAAACAAAGGGCAGAACATTGAGCTTGTTCTTGTAACTCTCTACTGACTCAGCGGATCACAACAACAAAGAACAAGACGGGGAAAAGGGGAAGGAGACTGAAGCCGAGAGAGTTGAAGTGCAGGTACATAAACAGTGTTGCTGACTCACTCAATAAGAGGCACAAGGAAATAACCAAAAAAAAAACGTCATTTATATGGCTGAAATAATATATAATACAGTCAGTAGTTGGATAAATAAGAGCATAGATATTTGTAGATGTAGAAGCAGCTGTAGCACAATTTACATTTTCCAAGTCAGATACACAAAATAATTTAAAATTTGGTTTCCATTTAGAGAAAGTTAAAAACAAAAAAAAACAGGCAATTATACATACACTTAGACATTTAAAAACCAAGATGCTCAACTAAATATGTAGTTCAGCACTCTGGCTTACTCCATACTGCTAATATGGGAACAGATGTTTTTCAGTTGTAATCCAGCTGTTACTTTTAGACACAGGTGACTGCAGTGAGGAGAGTAGAGAGTTGTGTTCACTTTGGGTTTTTACACTGGTAAAGTCTTACTGGCTCCCTGTTTTGTTCAGGATTTTCCTAAACATTTGAAGCGAACACAGCAGATGGAATTTAATGCTCCAACAAACCTAAAGCACCTAATAACAGGTTCTCAGACAGCCGCCATACAAAGGTAGTGTTTGGCCAATTGATACTTGAAGGAAGTGTGAGTAAGTGATTACATGACTTGGTTATTAATTATGACAATATGCTTAATTGGCTCCTCAGGGGAACCTTTTATTAGTGAGTAATTAATGGGGCAATTAGCCTGGTTAGGAGCTACTAACAGAACAACCTGATAGAAAGGAAATGACATTGAATGTAAGTGGACATTTTGAGGCAGAAAGGGAAAGCTCTCATAGATTGGTGATTTTTTTTTATTTTTATTTTTTTTATTTTCTGCTCGTTGGTTGGGGGGGGCTTTTTTAATTGGGCCATTTGTAAATGGCACAGTGAGATGTCTGTTTATCTATGCAGAAACAAATTAGTCTGGCACTGAACCATGGGTCTTTGGAAATGTTTGTGTTTAATTCAGATTTTAATGAGAATCCCCACCACCACCAACATGACAGCCACCACCCGTTCCTATTTTTAGAACAATTCTCTTGCCTAAGACTTGATATGCATCCTAATCTTATATCTATCATTCAGCTTTTCCCATCTAATTTTGAGAACAAATCAGATTTTGATCAAACTAATAACAGTCTTATTTAATTTTTAACAGTCATATTAGCTTCAAATAATGCAGAAGCAACAAAGGCAAACGTGGTAAATTATTTTCCATATCATGTCTATCTATATGATAATGCCTGTCAATAGTATGTCTGATCTAAAGCAGAAATGTGAGGTTTCAAATCTGTCACATTACCTGTCTGAGGAGGCTGGAATTCCACTGAGGAATTACTACAGTGGAGTTTCTAATTGACAATTTAAATGTCTTCAGCCACCCATGACAGTGGGAGAGAACCCCCACCCCATCCCTCAAAACATATGCATGCACAAACACGCACAGATATACTGGAGATGCTAAATGGAAACTGACTCCACAGCAACCAATTTACTTCAGTTGACTCCAGTCTGGTGATTATTCCAGGTTTCAGCCTTGAAATATTACCAAATTTAATATGAATACATTCCTAAGCCACGCTAATTAAATCGCGTCTGTCTGCTGATGAGCAGCCACTGTAACACAGGTTTTAAAAATATGAGTTTGATGTTTTATTTTAGGCTTTCACGCCAGCCAATAATACTTTAACAACATAGTCAGAGTTAAAGGATAGGTTTATATGTTAAAGGCTGTCTTAAAGCCATAGCCACCTGCCCGTGTGAACACTGAAACAGGTTGCACTTGCTATAATGATCCCTCCAGTGCACACCAGTCATTAAGAGATCCCTTACCAATGCATTTTCAATGGGGCTATGCAAAATCCACAGTGATCATGTGGACATCTTCTAAAGTTACAATATTTAAGTGTGAAATTCCCTCTTTGTTTCCCTGCTGAGCGTGTTGTAACAAAACATTTTGTTGTAAAGAGGCTTGATTTGTCCAACTTGGACTGCTGCACCACATGAACTCCAGATCAACCTTTGAATACAGTTTTGCGTGAAACGACAGATGTGGAATTTTAATGTGCACGTAGACACCTAGCCATGGTGTCAGAACGTTGAGTTGAAAAATTGTGAGCCTGTCCTTGAAATCACATTAACAAAGCCTTGATATGTCTCCTTATGAAGTTCACATAGTTAATTGCTCACAGCCAGGAGGAACGGAGCAGCATGAGCATCCCATGGAAGTGACATCTTTTTCATTTGTAGCCCGACTCATAGGTTTAATATCTATGTCCCTAATACTCGACTGTTTTCACTATCCACTGTACACCACCACCGTGAACTGAATACTGATATAGATGTTGATTCTCTGTGGGAGTGACAATACTATTAGCAGACAGCCTTTCAAATTGCAGCTGATGCTTGAATGTAAATATCATATTTCTAAATAGAGCTTTTAAATGTAGCCTCAGCTGTCATTGCCTGGTGAGGTGCCCAGAGGTTTTGTTTCTGGGTCAGCCAAAAAGAGCTATAAATACTATAACACACGCATCACTAGACACACGGAACTCTGTCTTTGGTTTTGCCCTCAGGACCCAGTACCACCTGTACGGAGGAGTCTTGCTACCATCAGGGGGTGTGTCTCCAGCAGTGGGAGGGCTTCACCTGCGACTGCACCATGACGTCCTATGGAGGTTCATTTTGCAACGACCGTAAGTGAACTGATTTTACTGACTGCCAGTGTTTGAGTGTGTTTGGCTGGAGTGAGTGGTGCAGGTGGAGATGTGGGTAGGTGGATAACTGGTGCTAGGTTATGCAGTTGTAGCTGCACAGGCAACTTTAAATTTCTGCTGGTTAATTGGGAGTGCTGTTCCTCACCCCAGAGATTTAGGGAATCCATCAGCGGTGAGTCCAGCTTTAATAGCATCACATTAGAGCCTCACTGATCATCCAGCAGCAAATGCTCGTGTCCATTAACCATAGAACTTGTTAATATATTGCTGCCCACAAGTTAAATATCAAAATCGAAATACTAGTTGACAAGGCCTCATTACCTCACTTTAGCCTGGCCACACATATTGCGCCACACTCAACATTCACTCCTTTAATTTTCTATTACTCACACGTTATTCATAGTAACACTTAGAGTTCACCGTGAGATTGGCTTCTTGGCTCCTGAGGCCCAGTTAACACATGCAGTGAGGAGAAACGGTGATTTACGTCCTGTGTCCTTGCCATGTGGTCACCTGCTGGGTGGCTGGCAGCAAGGATTTCAGGAAAGGAATGCATTGAACACACAGATCCATTGCAAGGGTGTTGTTTTATTTTACTGGTATAAAGTGTTTATTTTGCAGGTTGATGGTATATATTTGGTGTCATTCATCTTTACAGCAATGTGTTAGAACACTGGAAATGACCCAAAAACACAAATATCTGGCCTTCTTCACAGGCAGTGGTTACTCGAATATGCCGCAAAACATATACAGCTACAATAAATCTGCTGTGGACACAGTCTCACCTCATTAGCAGAGGTGTTCATTGTCACATAAATCAAAAGTATGCTTTTGCTTTCCCTTAATATATGATAATGAAAGATTAGCTAAGTGTTGTTCCAGTGTTTACTAATTACATGTGTAGCAGAGCTCAGCTTGGTAACATAGAGCTGTACATAAGCATGTATTAGCATTCAGCACTCCTCACAAACTTGATTTAAACAGGGGCAGAGGCAGGGTGACAGGCTAATAGACTTGTTTGCACAAGCCTTTGTTTGCTTATTAAGTTGTGGGTGCTGAATTAAGCTGGATCACCCTCACCTTCTTTTCTATGTCTTTTTTTAAACCACCCTACAGTGTTTTCCATTTCTGATTGTGAATTTTTATTTGATTGTTTCATGTATTTGGCATTGTTATGTTGGCTACTATATTAGCAAGACATAATATGACTGGGCATGACAGTAAGAGGATGATTAGCAAGATGCTCCTTTGGCTCTTGGAAGACTCATGCAAGGGAAAGGCGATAACTGCTCTGTCGGCATGACAGCCATGCCGAGATAAGCAGAGACATCCCTCGCTCCTTGAGAAAGGAGAGCAAATGATGAAGAGAGGAGAGGGCTGCTGAATCCGGCATTTGAGTTGTTGCCTGTGGGGAGTGTTAGCGGCTGGTTTCTACGATGACAGGAAGAAGTGTATGGCATCGTGTGTTCTGTGGAAAGACCTA
Organism: Protonibea diacanthus; assembly: GCA_028641955.1. NCBI lineage: Eukaryota > Metazoa > Chordata > Actinopteri > Sciaenidae > Protonibea > Protonibea diacanthus. The sequence goes on from CM053998.1 coordinate 14,323,883, forward strand.
GGAGATGTGTGTCTGGTTTGTGAGAGTGTGTAGAGTGGAGAAAAGGACCTCAGCAGCAGCCTGAACAAAGCTACTGTATAATCGCAGACAAAAAAATAAGAAAAGCATTTAAGTAGAGCAACCGTCAGTCTGCACTACAGGAACTCTTGTTGAGCAGTCAGTTCTAAATTATTTCAAACTCCATGGAAATCTCAGACATGAGAATATCAACTCTGGCTTGTATTATGGGTTCATTGGCTGCTTTAAAGTTCACTTCCTCCCCTACTGTCTGTTTGCTTGTAACTTGTACAATGTTTTCTTGGTGGAGGGCTGCCATCCTGTTGTATCACACATTCACAGTATCTGAGAACAGACAGCTGCTCTAATGTAGTGGTGGCACATTTGTTGAATGCATTGTTATGTCTTAATTTGACCAATTTGAATTCATTCAAAAACTTACATGCATGTTTGATTTCATTTAAGATCTGTTAAACAGCTGGAGCCCTGTCCAGTTAATTTGTGTATATAGCTTATCTTTTTCAGATGTCGTGACAGTATGGCAGCCTCTTTCACGATGTGCATGCATTGTTATAGCTGTTTCTATTGCAGTGCGTTCTTTCCTTCCTAATAGCAGCTGCACATCTTCAGACCTGCACTTCTGTCTTTATTTCTGCCAGCTTGGAATGATGAATAACATATTTCATCTCTTGACCTTGAGAGCCTGTCTTTTGGCTCCTTTCCGTCATCGTCTTCTCTTTCTTATCTTGGTGTTTCCGTATTCCTCGCCATGCAGACTTGTATCCTTGAGCCTTTTCTGGGCTTACACAATCACAGAATCAACATTTTTTCTGAACACGCCAACCTTTGGAGAATTTTTCTTGAGCCTGCTCTGAAAACCAAGGTAGGACTTATAATGGATAGCATTTTTAATGTGTATGAAGCATCTTTTTTTGCAGTGAACACAGGACAGAGTTACATGCTCTCTCTTTACTTCTGAGTAAAATAGCCTTTCCCTGCCATTGTGCCCTTGGTTTGTCTCCTACATATCTGAAATGGATAGGGTTTAATTCCTTGTAGAATTGTCCATGTAATTATCTTCCTGTAGCTACAGAAATCAAATAGCTTGTATCCTAATGTTGTGGCTGCATGAATAATGAGAATGAGACCCGGGAACCGGTGTATGGGTTGCGTGTCTTTGTAGTTTTATGAAGAGTATAGATGCATGTCATCACAGGAGGGGGCAGAAAATAAAAAAATTAAATTCATCACAAAGAACCAGGCTGCCAGAAATACAGTGCATACATACAGTATACACACACCTTCGTAAGCTTCCAGGCACACGCTAGTTACCCACATGTACTGTTTATACTCTTACTCACACGTGCATGCAGTTTCCTTGTCATTTGGACAAAAGTAATCTGAAAATAAGTTTTGTTATTCCCCTAAAGAAAGATGAAGAGTGATTGCCACTACTGGTTATTCTCTGTGGAGAATAAGAAATTAGCATAATTATTCACACAATATTGCTCACACTGCTGTTTGTGGGTGGCCTTCCTTGGAGGCCATGATAGACAAAATGTAGAGGGGGACGCATGTGTAGTTGGTGTGTGTGTGTGTGTGTGTGTGTGTGCGTGCGTGTGTGTGCGTGCGTGTGTGTGTGTGTGTGTGTGTGTGTGTGTGTGTGTGTGTGTGTGTGTGTGTCTGTATGTAAACTACACCCTTCCATTAAAACAGCAATATACCTTCTAAAGAGGTATTGTGACATATGAAACACAGTCACGCACCTACAGTTACATAAAGCCGTAATGAGGGGGAAGTTTTACGTTGTGAACATTGCTCAATAGAGAAAATCTCCAGTCAAATTACCTCAGTTTAAGCCGAGAGTCATTTGTTTTGCTCCAGGTGGAAAGGTTGTCAACATTATTGACAATACAGTTATTATTTATGAAGGCAGAATCACAATTGAATGGTGTAGTTATTGCACACACACAGAAAAGGTTTGATTGTGCACCATCTTTCAATACTGATGTTTTCATACAAGATAACCTTCAATAATCTGTCACTTATTACTACTACAAAACAGCCCGTCACGTTTGCTACCTGTGATACTGTATCACACCTGGAGTTAAAATGGATTTATTGAATTTTTTAACATTTATAGATTTTTGAATGTATTATTTAAATGAATAGGAGGAAGAGCTCACCTCGCTCTGGTGTCAATGGAGTTTTAGTGTCAAATAGATGCTATAATTATGAAACTCACTCATTCACTTAATGTAATAATGCATGGCATATATGAGTCCTTGAATTTGTGGAGCGACTCCAAGTTTATTGTTGTCTCTCCTGAAAGGGAGGGCAAGGGACAAAACATTGTGTGACATTTTGAGAAGCTGGTAGTAAGTCCAGCAGTCCGATTTGCAGAAAGTTTATATTGGAAGTGATCACTATAGCCCAGGGTTATAACGGCTGCCTTTCACCTGTGGGTAAAGGGAAGCTGCACACTGTCCAGTCTTACTGAAAAAATTTGTCGAGTTTCTATGTAGCACGGCTGCCGAGCACTGCAATAGTTCAAACTGTGGTGGATGGCTATGTTTGTGTACCTGAGGTAATTCAGAGGCTCCAATCCCAGCGGAGAAGCTCCCATTTTGTTGAATAGTATTGTTTGCACCTCTTCGGTGACCCCTTCCATCGGGCATTTTGCTCTGACAGGCCTACCGCACTGCAGTCTGGAGAGACAGGCGTGAGGGGGGGGGGTTAATACATGAAGCCTTGGAAGAGGAGCAGGTACAAATGAAAGTGGTCTTTGGCATTCCTCCTTTTCTTCAGAAAAAGAGTTAGTACTGATTTTACTTTGGCCACATTTAAACTCAAGTACTCTCTAACAGTATTTTGTATCTAGTGTATCTCTTTTCTTAAATAGCTTCCTCTTTTCTGTTCTCATTAACAGTTGAAACATCTGCTGCTATAATACTGAAAAACATACCACTTTCAGTTGCAACTGGGGGTTGTTGCACATACTGTACTACTATGTTCATGCACACAGATGCATTCAAGGCACAACAAACAGTGTGTGCTGTCTTATACACAGCACACACACAAACACCAGAGAGCATTTGTTATTCAGCAGCAGCCTGCGGTGATTGACTGGTCTATTTGTCTCTGCGTAGCGTATAAGTGGGCCACTTGGTATTCTGCCTTATTCATCTGGAACCAACTCAGACAGAGATGCTGTGTAAGTGCGTGCAGTACGAGGGCTTTGTTTCTCTTTCGCTCTCTCATTCTCTGTTTATATGAGTGAGAGAGGGGCCAAGAGAAAACAAGGTGGAGAGGGACGAAGAGGGAGTAGCTGGGAGGAAAGGGCTGCGTCTGTGCAATTCTTTGTTTAACTGCATGCATTTCGCTGGACGTTAGCACAACGCACAACACTTGCATGTATACAATGAATCAAGCTGCCGGTGCATAGTGCTGTCAGGCATACTAATTGAGTGCAGAGTGCCTGTGTGTGTGTGTAGCAATGCTGATTTCAATCTGCCTCATCTCCCAATCCCTTGTCTCAATTTCTTTTTTTTCTCTGCTACTGATCTCACACTCTCAGGAAGAAATGAAAGCATCAAGTAGCCATCAGTAACAGTTGGCCTATGATCATATCAGGACTAAAAAGGTATAGGAAAGAGGAAATAGAAAACTTTTTGGATCAGGTATGCATTTGGTCACAGGATAGCCTCTCAGTATTTTAGTAGAAAACTGACACATGTCTGCATTTACTGTAGCTCTTTGTTTCTTGAGCCCTTTATCTTTCCTGTGTGAACACTAAATGAACTGACTCCAACAATTCTGAAGGACTAGGTACAGCTCACTTAGTGTTGTACGCCTTGCTTTTGCTATCCTACTGTTGATTCTTGATAAGCTTGATATGTTTCAACAGGCAGTGGTCACGCCGAGCCCCTCTTGCAATGTCTCCTCAACAAACTTTAATGAAACCTGATTACTGAAATGCATTCGCTCTCATCCTCTCCCGCGACTCCACAGGTGATCATTTGATTTGTACATCACTTGAAATGCAGTAAATGGGAAAAAAAAGATGTCTGTTACTCTCTAGAGCTAAATAGCCTCATGAATCCAGCAACACTGTGTGTCTGTAATGCACTTGGTTATGCTTGACATTGATTGTGAGTCCGCTTGTTGTGATCAAGGTCACACTGGTTTCAACATGGACTCAATGCTCAACACAGCATGGATCAGGACAGACTTAAGGGGAGGCTTTAGCCCTCTCAGATTCTCATCACCAGCTGAAATCACTCAGCCCAAACTCAGGAGGAATGAGTAAGCAGAGTTGCAAACTCTCAAAGAAAGAAAAATAAAAAATAAATAAATAAATAAAATCTCCCCTCTCAAACCCCCTGATCCAATAAGGGAAATCAACTCTTCTCACCCAAGACGCCGTCTGGGAGAAAGACTAGCTCCATAGCACATAAAAGCCAACCCATGGATGGTGTCTGACTAGCTATTTTGGCTCACATTCTCTAAAACTCCATTCTCCTTTTTGTTGATTGTTGTTATTCACTCCTCCCACCTCTTCTGCAGCTCCTGTCTCCTCTCTGTGCCGTTTGCAGGCCGGCCCCAAAGAGCTGCTGTCCAGACCTAGCAATTAACTGCCACCTCATTAGGCCAGAAACACAGTGTGAATCCTGAATAATTACTTGGCTTGCTTACTTTTTTTTTTTTTTTCATGCCCATAAATAGACATACACATATATGAGAACCCTCTCTACTTCTCAGTTGTGGGCTGCTCCAAAAATGGAGAGGGACTGGGGAGGTTGCAGCTATCTTCCCATTTGCAGACGCTGGGTAAAAGCATCGGCAGAGAAGTGAGAGGATGGGTGGAGAGCAGTGGAAAGAAGAGAGTGCGAGTGAGGAATGAAATACTGTTTGGGCATGCAAAGGCAATTTTGGCTCCCAGAAAAGAGGGCAACGCTAAGCTCATTGGACTTTAGAAGTCACCATGTCGAGAGCTCGAAGGGGATTGGTTGGGGGTGGATGGCCATATTCCATGGCCCGTGGTGCTAAGGGCGCAAGGTGAAAGTAATAGCTTGGCTCAACGTATAGCTCAGGTGGGCTTTTCTCTGGCATTAATTGAAATGCTCAATCAATGTGCCAATTTTCAAGACCTGCATAACATGCTGTAGAGTGTAGATACCTCGACCACAATAACAGTGATATCTGTATTATCTGTTTAACTTTGAGTCCAGTCACACACTCATATTTTTAAAACCCTTATTTGCCTTTAACTTTAGGTTCCAGTGAACATTCTGTTCCTCATCTCTTTTCCCCAGAGTGCCTATTTGTTTATGAGCCTTGTAGCTTTGGCAGGTAAGCCACAAATCTGCTTCTTTCTTACCAAAAGAAACTTTCTTCTGCTCTTGATGAATTTTTGTGCGGTGTGGAGCCGGTGCAAATTTTCCACTCTTTGCTTGGTTTTAATTAAAGACCAGATGAGCTTTTAAACCACAGTATGCATTAAAGGACAATTAATGGTGCTTTGTAATTGCTTCGAGACCACTCCAGCCACTTGCAAACATTATCAAAAGCCTTTCACTGTACGCTGGAATAAAAACGAGAGATGGGAGGGATATTTGTGTGTGTGTGTGTGTGTGTGTGTGTGTGTGTGTGTGTGTGTGTGTGTGTGTGTGTGTGTGTGTGGATGTTAGAAGGAGAATCAAAATATAAAGGATGAAAAACAGGGGAAAGCAATTATTTCTCACAGCCACTCAGTTCACACATCTCATATTAGTCAATTCCTTTGTTGACGCTTCGTAAATAGGAGCGTTGCTCATCTGACTAGTGTCAATATTCTGGACCTGATTGAATTCAGTGGTGCAAATGCACTTACAAATACCATACTCACCTTCTGCAGTCAAACTGACATAAACATGACTGTCAGACAGGTACTCTGTGCGTGTGTGTGTGTGTGTGTGTGTGTGTGTGTGTGTGTGTGTGTGTGTGTGTGTGTGTGAGAGAGAGATGAGTGCTACCACAGTGTTAGCAGGATACCGATAGCAGTCACAGGGAGGTGTTAAAAGGCTCTCTACCTTCTCATTTATTGTCCATTTTCATTGTCATTTTTCTGACTTGTCCTAACTCACAGTCAAATGGGATGGATATGGTAATCTATTAAAATAGCTTTACTTTGTATTTCTGTTTCTATTTCTTACAATTCAATGTCCTCAACTGAAAATATACAACAAAAAAAATGTAGTAAACAACATTATGGGGTTATAAGAACATTTATCTCATCTGCAGTTGCTCCAAAAACAGCCATGCAAATATGTGTATGGAGATTTTTGAACATGGAATGTGTAATGACCAATTTTTGATATACATATAATGCAAGATAGGTGCAAAGTGTGCCGGATTATACATGAGTAATGACAGTGCAGTTCTCACTGTAAGCTCACTGCCATGCCCCATTTTTTTTTTTTTTTTATAAATGTTAGAATCAGTTTTGTAAGTGAGAAGCAGCTCCTCTTTAGAAGGCAGGTATCATCTTTGCTACCGTGAATGACAGCTGCAATACAAGCAGAAGCGGAGTTTATCATCGGTAGTGCTGACCACCTGAAATAATAGCCGGTGCTGTAGGGATGACTGCACTCCCAGAATACATTAAATATTGGAGAGTGCTGTCCACACACAGGATTTGGTGGGAGGAAATACTGCTATGTCAGACAGTCTAATTCCCTCATATTCTCTCTCTCTCTCTCTCTCTCTCTCTCTCTGTGCTGGATCGTCCTCCTCCAGACACACACACATACAAGCACACATACAAACACGCAAGAAACTGCTGAGAATGTCAATGTTTCCTTAGGGCATCAGCTTGGAGAGAGACCTTTACTCAAGTTGACATGGTAGATCATCAGCACTGACACATACACACACACGTGCACACACACACGCACACATACAAACACACATCCCCCTTGTATTTATCCCTGTGGGGTTTGGGCTGTCGATAAGTTGAGCTGACAGCCTCCTCTTCACCTTGTCTTCCCTCTCCATCCTGTCCTCTTCCTCAACTCCTCTACCTCTGTGCCCTTTATTCCCAGTACAACTCCCATTACTCTCTTTTCCACTGCTGCTCCCTCTGGACTGTGACAACCCCATGTAACTGTTAACGAGGCTTAAGCATTTAAAGCATGATAAATTTAAATATTAGAGCCATGGTGTTAAATTCCTGGTGGCCTTTTAAATCTATTCAAGCCAAGCATTCAAGGCAACGCAACAAGTATGCAACATCCTTTCTTCTCATAAAATACCCTCAATTCTGTACATATTTCACTTAATAGGAAGAATCATTCTCACAGTGGTGATATTTTTTTTTCTTCTAATATTTGTCACAAAAACATTGTCAGTCATTTTACTCTACTTGTGACAAAAGCAGTGCGGCATCTTTCCATAAAGCAAGGCAAGCTCTGTGTCGAGTTGATCCAGTAAATGTCCTGCTGTTCTTCTTTGTCTTTTGGTTTAGTGATAATTTTATCTCCAAATGAATGCTGCAGCATGCTAAACATAGCAGCATAACAAAAATCAGATTAGATGAGAGATATGGATAGAAGAATAGTTTTCCACATTTCCACATTGTCAGAGATAATGATGATGGTGAAGCATTGGGAATCAACAGTGGTGTTATACGGAAATCTATTTGACTTTTCTATGAAATTTGGAGGCAGAGAAGTCCAAACATGACCAAAGTACTGGTCACTTTGGAAAAGCTAATATGGATTGCTATTTATTCATGTTCAAACATGTAATCATTTTTCTACTGCATGTCCATGAACTCTTTTGTTGTCCTTTAGCAAGAATCCTCTATTTGTACATTTTCTGAAAATAATACACAATTGGTTGTTTGTTAGCCAGAAGCTTAAAATCAGTTGTGAAAACATACAATTCATCTGAAGCCAATACTACGTCCTCAAACATGTTTTTCTACATTACCATTATTACTTCCACAGTACCTCTTTAAAATAGGAAAAATGGAAATCAGTGACATGAATAAATGCTGTAATAGAGTAAAAACAAATAATTTTCATGAAGTCTAGCAGTTACTGAAAGCACTCACTTCACAAAGAATCACATAAAAGGCTGTGAACACGACATGGTTAGAACATACCGTATAACATGATGCAATGAGTCTTAAAAATCCAGCACATTTTCTGCGTCAAAGCTGCAATTGTTGATAATTTTCTATGTAATGAAATGTCTAATCCATGTCAAATATCCATTAATTGAACAGTGATGAAATTGGTGCATGTTCCTGTTGTAATTGTCTTGTTCAATTTGTAATGTGTTCTGAAGCAGCAGAGTTCACGCCCATGTCAGTGTTTTCATGTGTAAGTGTTTCTTTGTGCTTATATTGGTATAAATTGGGAGCATCAGTGTAGCGCCTCCCGAACATCGGCTGCTATATTTTGTACTCTGTTGGACTAAAACTACCATCACAGATCCCCTCCACTGTCCCTAGACCAGTAATGGAATTCCCCAAGCGGAAACACTGTGGCCATTTTAAAGCAGACCTGAATCTGGTGGCTAGTGAGGTGATAAATGATGGCGGCTGAAGAGGGCGATGAATCAGGAATATCCCTCACTCCCCTTCCCTAAAGAATTAATATACACCAAGGTGTATTTCACTGCATAGATTCAAGCTGTGACATTTTAATAGGGTTCTTTTTTTTTTCTTTTGCCTTTCGCTTATCCTCAAACCCTTTTTGTGAAAGCATTGTGTGGAATTGTATATCATCTTGTGGTTATTGTGACTTGTCCACAGAGGAATCTTATTGGTATTTAGTCTACAGAGAGGATACTCTTTTTTTAATTTACAATTTTGACAAAGTTCTATTATAGAACCTCACCCATGGTGTAATGTACAGTACATGCCCCACTGTTGGCTTTTGAATAAGACTTTTTGACTCAGTGTTTGGGTTAATGAAGATATGTGGATGTGCTTGTGCGTCCCTGTGTGGGTCCCATGCAGTCACTATGCTTGGATGTGTTGTGCTCAGAGTCTCTCAGTGTTACAGCTTCATTTCAGTGTCTTTGATTTCTGCCCTCAGACAGATGACATGGGGATGGGCCAAGTACAGATGAGAGCAAAAAAAAAAAAGAGGCAGAAAGAGAGAGATTGCACTTTTCAAAGCCCCCCCCCCCCCTTGCTTAGCTGTCGAGGGAAAGTTTGACTTTCACAGTTGGAATATATAAACAAGTCAGCCTTCTCTTTTCCTTTTAAACAAGTCCCATCACTGTCTGACACATGGTTTGTATGTTCTTTATATATTATTGAAGTTCAGTGGCTCATAGGCAGTGACTATGACTGACTTTGTAAGGCAGCATTAATGACATTTAATTGTCTGTGATGCTTTAAGATATCTAGATCAAAAGTAAATCCGTTCACCACATCAACATTTGAAACATGTCAAATATAGATCAGTGCCTTCATTTTCCCCTTACTGTATCTCTCTGGTCAATCTTCCTAGTTCTCTTTTTGCAATAAGAAACTTATCTTTTCCTTTTCTTTCTAATCCTGTGCCTAATTATCAGGAGGATCATGACATACGCAGTACACATACTGATATGCAGAAAGCTGCCAAACCGAGCTGCAGTGTGATTTTTTTTTTTTTTTTTAATAGAACAGTAAAAAAAAAAATAATGGTGCAGACCTTGGGATGTTGAAGTGGCACACTGAATCTTTAACTGGATATTGGATTTGCTCACATTAACCATCAGTTAACCTTGGTTTCCTTTAGTTACAATGGTAATCTTTCTCTACCCTTAATCAAGTGTTTAATTTTTGTAACTTAAATATATCTTAATAAGAAAACACAGCTGTGTTCTCTTTGAATTCACTTATTTGAAGATGCCAGTTTTTGTTCCTCTTTAAGCATCAGACGGGTATGAGGGTAAATTATTTGTATTTATTTGTTGAATAGGAAAATACATTATACTGAGCTGTTGGTTGAACTTAATCAAGTTCTGAAGGGTTGACTGCCCTGAATGAGTTTTACACTTAATGGTGCTGCTACTCTGTATACCACCATGCATCATTTCACCTTGAGGCATTATTTCTGTTGTTCGTCAGGTCCTCCTAGTTGTCAGTTGTCTTGTTCCCACCTTGAACGCGTATCATTTATGATTTTGAACTATCTTTTCTAAAGTTGCTTCTATAAAGCCTCCTCAGACACTGAAGAAAACTAAAAGCAGCTCTGGTGTTGTGTGTATTGTGTTCTGCATATGTTTCCTACTTGTGTGGCCTTGCTGTTCTGTCATCCTTCATGTTTTCCTCCTATCTTGTTGCCATGACTTGGGGTCAGTAGCAGCGTCTTTATAGCCACTACCAGCTCATGGCTCCAAAACCCCTGAGAGGAACTACAACTTACTTACTCACTTACTTTTCCACCTACTTTCCTCCATTTTCAGTCATATCTGGTCTTGTTTTTGGTTTGCTGTCCTCTCTGTGTTCAGGTTTTTGTTGAGTTTTTCCACCACAGGGAGTGTTTCAGATTTAAGAAATGAGCTGTAAGTAGCATCACGGACTCTATCTTCTACAGATCAGATATTCCATTTGTTTGGTGTGTTTAAAATAAAAAAACCTTCCTACTATTTTCACTGCTCCCATTTTCTGCCTCAGTTTTATTGAAATGATTTGAAAATAGCTCCAAAATATGGTACCTTCTGTATATACACACACACACACACACACACAGACACATACCCACAGTGCATCTAAACAGGGCCAGGGATCGATTGAGGCCAGGCATATGAGCATAACAAAGTAGACAAGTGTCCTTGAGCAGAGCAGAAACTACATTAATAACCCCCCAGTGATGACGACCCACTTCTCTCCTGAATGCAGGCGTTCTGACTAGCTGAAAATGTGTCTCTGTAATATTGATAATACATGAGTTCCAGCAAATTTGTTTTCCGGCACTCATCAGAGAATCAAGAGGAATTTTAATAGTATTTGGGATATTGAGGAAGGTGCTGCTGGAGCATCCAACCTGTCTCCATGAATCATCTAGTTTCTGAATACCCAGCATTCTCTCTGCTTGACAGATCACTCACTACAGATGTTTCTATCCAGTGTTTTCCAACTGGGTTTTCTTGCCTGACCGACTAGAAGTAAGCCAGAACCTCTTCCCCGCTCCCTTGTCTCCAACCCAGTGTTTGGCACTTCGTGTATTATTCATGGCGAGGCTGTTCTTTGTAAATAGAGTAGCTTAGGCCGCCCAGTCAGCTGGCGTGTACTGAGGCCGACCATAGGCAGACCTGACAAAACAGTCCCCCTGTAAGTGCTTTTAAAAGCAAATGTGGGCGGGAAATTAACAGAAGAACGACACAGTGAAACAAAATGCTGTATCAACATTAAGGCTACACCCCCACCATACACACACACACACACACACACACACACACACACACACACACACAGAGCGCCAGGAGCCTTAGCCAACCCTCACTATACAAATAGGACCGAAAACCTAATTTTTATCCCCACCCCTTCAAATGGTAGAAAATGTGCTTACAGCAGCAAGGCTGTTGAATGATTTATTTGTGTTGTACTTGTCCATGTGTTCGGTGCTTTGTTGTCCTAATTCATTCCATTCACTTAGGATTAGCCAGAGAACTTATCAGTGTTTTAAAATTCAGGTGAGTTGTGTGTGTTGGTTTTCTGTTTTGAGAACAAAGTACAAATACATGATGGGTCTTCATTGTAGGTTATTTATCTCATATTTTACTTGTCCATTGTTGGAAAACTGGAGATTTCAATTATACTTCCCAAAACATGGACATTTGAATCATCTAAACCAGATTGCATGACAAGAAAACAACTTCCTGAGGAAATCAAATGATGAATGAATGGGAGCTTGTTTTCAAATCAACAAAGAACCTGCAGAAGTATTGTACATGGTTGTGAATGGTGAAGCTGGACAACACTTCTAATCTATTCCATTAACAGCAGATTCTCCATCATGGCTGCCACTGTTGTTGCAACCCTATCTGTCCACTCTGATAGGGAGATGGCCCTGGCTGATCTGAAAAACCACTGAGATTGGCCTTCACCTTCCTATTCCATGAATGAACAGGCTTGAGAATAACCATCCAGCTACCCAGAGGGGGGAATGAATTTAAAATCACAACTGGGATTAGCCCGAGGGCCGTTTAAATTTCATTGAAATGCAGTGAAAGAACACCTCTTTCTCTCTCTCCCTCTCTCTACACCCCCTACCCCTCTCCCCCAGCCAAACACACAGCACCAACACTCCCCATGGTTCCTACAGTTAAATTTAGCTGTCCTAATTCCAATTGTCACCTCTCCACTCTCTGCCAATAGAACTTGCTTTGTGTTCCTGCTGCCTTACAATGTCTTTTTATTCGTTTCAGTTCTGCATTAGCATAAATGCCAGTTGACCTGTTTACCCAGTGTAATGTACAGTATGTTTATGTCAGTTCTTGTAGCTCATTAATAAAGGCCGAGTTGGTGCATATTAACCACTGTAATCCATCATTTCTAGTGTGTCAGTAGATCATGCAAGGGCAAAATGTATTGAGTTTAAAATGATTTGTGATCATGAAATGCATCTTCTGCTGCCCATCACACTGGAAAGTAATGTTTGGCATTTTCACCCCTGTGCTCTTAACGTTTGCAGTTGCTCAGGGAACAGTAAAGTTTTATTTTTCTGTGTATTCTTTATGAAAAACCATGAATTATTGCTATTACAGAGTAAGAAATATCCCTCTGCTTTCCCTCAATGATTTTCTGTTTTATGGTGAGCTTGACTTTCCAATAGATGTTTTACAGACTTCTAAATTGGCCTATCTTCGCTACTTGCCACAGATGGAGCATGCATGAGTAGTCTGCATACAGGCATTAAGTGTGTTTCGATCTATCAGTGCGACTCTTCCCAGTGTGCAAATATGCACACAGGCTAACGTCCATACCCTTGCTTTAAACACACACACAGAGGCACACAGACACACAGACTAATAAATATCGCCTCCCTATTTCGTGTCATTCCACTCCCTGGAGAAAGGCCCGTATCGACAGGCAGCACAGCTTTGCTTGATCAATAGTTTCTTTCTCTACCTCTCTCCTTCTGTCTCTGTCTCCCGCTCCTCACACATCTCGCACATATCTCAGCTCTCTGTTCTGCCTCTGATCTTCTAGCTGAATTACTTCTCATCTTGAAGCGCATGACCAGAAACCACAAACTCTCTGATCAATCTCATTTGGTTTCATTTTCGATCAATTACCCAGTATTCCACATGTTGGAAGTTGACGGGAAGCCCTCTGCATTTGATTGCATATCACAGAAATGTTCAGTGGCAAGGTGCACAGTGTCTCACCCCTGATTTGCACAGCCAGCCACTGTCAGCAGCAGCATAATGTGCTGCTTGGAAAAGGCCAAAAGGTCACATGAAACCATTAAAGCCCAGCTAGATTGAATACAGCTGCAGTGCTATGTTCCTTGCAATCTTATGAATAGTGTATAAAACCTGAAGCCCTTTATTTGCACACACTTGCATGCACACGTACATACTGGAGGATTAGATGGCTTCATACATATTCAAAAACAATGTGTTTGTCTTATCTCATGATTCATAATGCCCTAGTATTAAAATGCCTTGATTCAGTAGAATCCATAATAGCAGCTGAATCGACTCATTTTTTATAGTCAACCATAATGATTATATAATTGCTGCTTCTACAGCTGCTAATGAAAACACTAAAATTAATTGTAAAATGTATCTCATGAGTAGTCATCAGAATATCAGTAAAGTTAATCTGCTTTAAAATTCCTCAACTATAAAATGTTCCTCTTGTTCATTTTTTCACTGAAAACAGGTTGTCATTTTATTTGCCAAGTGTGTGTCGTCCTCTGTGAATCCCCAGATTTATTGGCTTTCCATGGACAGTCAGTGTAGTATTGATCAAACCTACGATAAATACATAATGAAACAAGAATACATATGTCCTATCAGAGACAGACACAAGTCCAGATGGTCAATATGTGACTTTTAGTTAAAGACCAGCAGAAGCAAAATGATTAAGTGGCCTAATTTTTTTTTTAGCTATAGTACATGAAGAGGGGACGGTAGGGCAGGGGAGGGGAGTGATGAGGGAGGCAGGTGGGGACACAGGAAAGTAGAAGAAGACATGCAGGCCTGCAGGCCTACCCTGAGGGCTCAGCCACAGCTTTGTGTAAATACGTGGCAACAGTGCAGACAGGAGTCTTTAGCTTTGAAGCAAAAAATCTGGTCATTTTGGGAACTAAAACAGCAAGAATGCCATCTTCTCTTTTTACCTTTTGAAGTCACAGTGCGTTGGGAATTGTCTGGATCGGTTAAAAATCTGTTAGTTGTGTGATTTGCAAGTGAGACTGCATTTGAATTAGCTTAGAATCAAGATCCGCAGGCAGGACAGACTCATGACTCTGCCTGTGTGTGTTTTCTGGAGATAATTCCTAATATGCAGTCTAGTGGATGAAAGCAAGGGATGCAAAAAGGTAAAAGGGGAAAAAAAGATTAAAGAGAAAGAACAGAAGAAAACTTTGACTCTATGTATAGTTCAATATCTCACACTCCGCCCACACTCATCATTGGTGGCATTTGGGGCTGTCAAGGACTGGAAAAGGGAGGGGGAAAAATCCCAACTTTTGATGCCTGGCCTAGCTGCAGTGATAAAATATTGAAGCAGTTTTCAGCTCACAGTGCAGTCACCGCTCTTCAGATATTCTGCTTCAAGATAAAAGGCTGACCCCCTCCTACTGCTGCTATACTTCATCTTACCCCTCAATTACTCTCCCTTTGTCTTACTTGTTCTTCCTGTCTCTTGCTCACCTTGTCTCATAGTTGTTCTTGTCCTAGTGCACATATCTTCCTGCGTGTCTTGTGTGATTGAGAGAATATACACGATTGTATGAGTGACACCATAATAACCAGTGGTAGTACTGTTGGAAATGACATGGATGCTTTGTCTTGTGTTAGCTGGTTTGTAAGCATGCACTTGTGTTCATTAATGCCACATTTCACACTGAGCGCTGAAGTGCATCTTGGCTGATCTGAGCACACATGTGGTTAGCTCTTAGGAGACATGTGGTTCCACCCCAAACACTTAACTGACACACTAAGCCACATTTGAGGCTGGTGTATGGACTGTAATTAAAATGTGCCTGTGACCACATTCAAGGGTTGTCCAGTCAACCGTGTGCTAAGCAGCCTCACGCAAACAGTTGGATATCGCTGTCTGGCCTACCCTCAGTGATTTTGCGTTTTAATGAAGTGTTTTTGGATCTGAAGCCACTTTCAGACATGCACTTCACTGTGTGTGCTGGCAATTAAACATGTGGGAATCTTTTTGGGTAATACAAGATGCAGTGTCTCGGAAACTACCACTGTTAGCAGTTTCCCCCCCCAGATGGAGCCTAATGTGAGCTGAGAAATGTGGCCACTCAAGCAGCATTGATAACATGGTGAGGCCAGGTTTAAATTGTAAGGATGTAGACACACTCCTGGTATTAACATATACATAACAGTTGGGAACATGACTATAAGGTAGAGTGTTTGAGAGAGAAGTGGAAAGAAGCTCTTTGGTTCTGACCATGTCATGTGTGCTTCAGTCTTTGGGCAACACTGTGACTGAGTTTCCATGCCTCGCCACTGGAACCAGCATTCTCAATTGCCCTCATGTCTCTCTTTCTGACTCTAAATCTCTCTGTCCATCCCTCTCTATCTGCCCTCCTCCTCCCATATGGCAGTGATTCATCACAGCAATGAAACTGTGAACACAGGGAGACAAGCCAGTGAGAAGCGTATGGTAACTACAGCTAGCAAAAAAGCTGACAGTAGTAGTGAGATATTATATCATTTCCATAATATTTCTAAGTTCATGTGACCTGCCAAGTGAGGTGGCATGGAAGTGGTTGTCCTTCCTGGGTCAATATGCCAACCATTGTTAAAGGATTGCTGCAAACTCTTGTTGTCTGCCATTCTCAATATTTATATTTCCAGTGGCAAGCAGCCACTATCTTCCTCACCTCACATCAGATATTTGAAGCAATGAAATATGACTTCTTGGCCTATGGCTACCATTTGAAATTGCTTTGCAGGAAAGGTATTGTGCCTTCTTTAAATAATCAACATGAGTGATTTCATGTATTTTGCCACAGCTATTGTTTTTATTTTTGCCAAGACAAAATGATAAAAATATATTCAAAAATTCTCTCTGTGATGGACAGTCTTCTTTACTGTCGATGAGGAGAGGAAAAAAGTGTTAATGCAGTTAACGGCATTAAAAAATGTTACAAAACAGTACAATAAATCTGTAAAGGGGTTTGGGAGTACCATTTCGTTTGTGGTGTTAGTGTTAAAATAATAAAAGACCACAAATCACAGGATTGCAAGTGAGAGAAGGCAGACTGACAGGGGGAGAAGTGGAGAAGGAATGATGAAAGAGTAAGAGAAGAGATCCAAACTGTAGGTGGAGATCGTTTCCTCACTTCCTGTCGTCTCCAGGGAATGAACACATCCACCATGTTCAGAGTGGTTCTAGATAACAAGCAGATAAAGCTTTAATACCGTCTCCAACATTTTTCTCATACATCCCCCTGATTCTCTTCTACCTTTGCCCATCTTCTATTTCTTCATAGCTCCTTCTTTTGACCTTACTTTAACTTTACTCCTTACCTTCTTGCCAATTCTCTCCCCCCCCCACCCCATCCATCTATGGTTTATTTCCGCATTTATCACTTTCGTCCACATGTCCCATGTTATTCCCATCCTATTTCTTTCTTTCAACTTAATGCTGAATATCTTCCTCATTGTGTGCGTCCTCCTCATCATCATCCTTGCTTGCTTCTCCCTCTTCCTACATCCCTGCCTCTGCTCTGTCCCTACATCTATACCATAACTGTAGCAACCTCTCTAGCAGAGCTCACCACTTTCTTCTTTTACTCTTTCTAATTTAATAGTACACCACCGCTGGGGCCCCTGGTGGCCACAAGGCCTTGTCCAATTGTCTGGGGAAAAAAAAAAAAAAAAAGTGGTACAGAGTTGGAGCAGGGGTTCTCAAAACAAGGAAGCAGAAAAGAGTGAGATGAAAGGAAAGTTCACTCTGTTGAGTATTGATGGTCAAATCTAAGTGTGTGTGTGTGTGTGTGCGTGTGCGTGTGCGTGTGCGTGTTACAATCTGTTCCCAGTTGCCTTTGTAAAGCAACTGTTTGTAGAAAAGTTAGGCTGATCTCTGTGTGCAGGACACTCTGGTGGATATAACTCTGATGTCTTAATCTTCATCACTTGAGTGATTTCCAATGGCCTCAACTTTTGTTTGTCTGTATTTTGTCTTTTTCTTCATGCCTTATACCACACTACTAAATTAGAAGGTCTTGCTTTTAACCTGACATCTCTACAGTTTTACATTTGTGTAACTGTTTTTAAAGGTGTCCCTTGAAGAGAAAATTATCCTGTCTAAATTATTAAGTTGAATTTTTTTCATCAAACTGTTCAGGATGTCTTCTGTGCGCCTTCTTGACTCGCAATGTAGTTCACCTTTTCACCTTAACAAAATCACTGACCCTCTGACACGAGAACTCCACCGCCGCCAAAAATGTATTAGCTGTTTTGGTAATTGATTTGGTTTCTCCTCTTTTTAGCACATTTTACTGTTTTATTGCCTAAACCTTCATAATAATTCCAAAGAGGTTTTATTTGTGCATGACAATCAGCCCTAGAGGCAATTAAGTGGCAGCAGGATGCCAAGGCCTGCCCGGCAAACAGGTAGTAAATTATTAATAATAGGCCTAAATGAGACTGTTAGTCATTGGCTGAGAAACAGAGGTCTGTATATATGTGCTGGCTTGCCTTTGTGCATTCAGTCACTGAGGGGATAATTATTTAAAAGGAATGAAATTGGAGAAACAAAGAGAAAATGGCTGCAGAAATAGAGAAGAATGAGGGTATGTGGAAGGAAATTGGGATGTAGACAGCATGTGGAGAGGATGAATTGCATAATTAAAAAAGTAGCCAGTGCATATTGATTGTGCAGATCCTGGGATAGGATTGTGGAGGAATGCCCTGGGAGTGCAGCTGTCCCCAGGCCATAGTGAGATATAGCAAGGGCAGGGGGCAGGGATAATGAGCTCCTACAAATGGAAACTGCTGCTCATTTAGCACAATTATCTGTTTCATTTTGATGGAGACGTGCGAGATCATGAAGACGAATATATCCATGCATTAAGCCACAGAATTGCAAATGCTGATGTTGCCATGCAGCCACAAAGATACCCGCACGCCTACTTCCAAACATGATCAGTGTTCTGCAAAAAGCACAGGCACAAAACTCCACGTCCATATATGCACACAAACAGAGACGTTTATATTGCAGATCATGATCTTGTAAAAAATGTAAGCATGTTTATTTTCACTTTCATTTCCATTTCCGGTACCACAGGCAGTTTAGGAAGCCAAAAAACACTGTATGTGCCCCCTGGGAGAGAAAGTGAACGTAGAGAGAGGGAGGGAGAGGCAGCGGCCTCTTGTTCAGCTGAGTCACTTTGCCTTCTGGTCCCCTCTTGGTGTGTTTGAAGTGTGTTTGTTGACCTGTAGACCCACAGCACTAACATCCACCCATGAGTTTAGATTAACCATGCTGGCAATTGTAACCAAGTGGATGGAGCACAAGAGATTTAAAGAGGGATGTTGAGAGAGCAAGAGTGGCAGAGAGAAAGTTGAGATATGTTTCATGAAAACTTTACATTTTGTGTTTTTCTCATTCAGCTGCTAGAACTTTAAATAAGTTGATACCAGTTAATGAAAGATTTACCATTTCAAAATACATCTTATTTTGTGGAACAAAGGTGTGATGTGTACAGCACCCTGTTTTTTTTAGTTGAAAGCAGACTGGACTTGACCTTGGTTACTGTATATCTAAAACTGATAATGCATCATGCTTTCAACTGCACATCCAAACCGGCACTACCACAACATTACACCCAGGAGCCTTAAAGTATCTAAATGCTACAGCTACTACACTTCTTAATGAAAACCTGCAGAAAAAAACAGCAGAAAGTAACAAGATGGCATTCAGTGTTTGTATTGGAATATTGTATGTTGAGTATTTTCTTTCATGCCACTTTGTCCCTCAGGAAAAGATCAGTTTGTACTTTTCGCCATGCTGTATCTATGTGACAGCTATAGCTGTGAGTTACTTTGCCAGTAAATATCTTTTACTTAATGATGGGCTACACAAGAACATTTTCACTGCATTTAGTACTTCTGATACTTTAAGCACATTTAGATAATTTTACTTAAATAAATTATCTTAATGCTCCCCCTACAATGGGGTATTGCTATATGTATTCTCCTCTTACCTTCGTCTTACCTATTTTCATCCACTTGTTTCCACCCTGCTGTGCAGAGGTAGGTTTCATGGAGCTTTGTCTTACTTCAAAATGTCATCGGCACCAGTTCAAGCAAGGTTTTTTTTTTTTTTTGAGATAGCGCTTTGTCAGATGACACACTGCCTTCAGAGTCAGCAAGATGACAACAAGTGGCATGTTGTTTTTACTGCTTAAATCTCTAAGTTTAAGTCGGACAAGTTTGCCATATTGGTCTCCGACAGATACCTCTGCAGTGGGGAATTGTTGGGTGAAAGATTTTAAAGAGAAAAACATATATCTCAGCTTGAATTATGGTGAGCATAAAACCATATACTGAAGGACATATATGAAAGAATGCATCAACAAACAGACCCTCACTTAGATGTACAAGTATAGACACTTGGTCATACATTTTCTCACATGCATATACTCGCTCAAACACACATGCAGCACATGCCCGCTCATTCACTCCTGTGTCCTCTGACTCAGTCTTTCAGCTTGTCTTTGTTGAATTTATCAGCATAATCCTTCCGTCTTTGCTTGTTCAATAGAGAAATGGAAAATCTAAGCCAGAGTGGGGGGGGTGAGGGGTGCAGGAATGAGAGAGACACACAATCGCAAAGTAGTGGGAAAAGAGACAGGACATTAAAATGCATGGGTGCCCTTGCCAGTTCCGATAAAGCTCACAATACACCGGCATCAAATCTCATCAAATAGTCATCATTGCAGATGATATATAGCAGGCAGTGGTTCTTAGCACTGCATCCAAAAGCCCTGACCATGAGGTGCCATCTGTGGGTGTGAGGGAAAAAAAAGTGTGTGTCAGTGTGTGTGGGCCTGACCTTCCTGCAGGCCAGTCCATGTCCTTGTGTTCAGTGCTGCCACCTTTTGACCGGCACTAATAGCATAAAGCACCACCACTGACCCTGGTCACACACCTGGCCTGTTTGCTCTAATGCAGAATCCCCCATGGCCAATTCCAAACAACTCCACCTCTGTCTTTTTCCTTTTGATCACCCCTTTATTCCTCTATAATTTTATACTTATACTTCCTTGCATTTCTTTTTCTCTCTCTTTCATAGTCCACTTCCATTCTGTTTCTCTACACCTCATTGCCTTCTGTGTACAACGGCTGTCTGGAATCCTAAAGGGACATTGTAAGTCATTGTGTCTCCTCTCCGCAACACAAATATGCACCCAAACAGAATGATGCAAACTGTAGATACCCCCCACTGCTCTCGATGACAGTATATGTGTCTGAGAGAGAGGGTGTGAAGGTTGGGGAGTTAGCGAAGGGGGGAAAGGAAATAGGCTGTCAATACATGCTCTGGGCAGAGAAAATGTCAAAGACAGACATGGCAATGGGATTGAGAGACACCGGGTGCTCCCTTCACGGTATAGTGGCTTGACGATCGATCAAGAATAGCCTCCAGTCAACACTGCTTCAAAGTACTGCATGTTAAAAATGCAACCTGTTGTGGAAGTCGACCTTTGCAATGTGGGACTTAGAGTGCATGTGCTTAAAGTGTGTTTTCTCTACATAAATGAGAAGTTAATGCCATGTACAACTGTAAATGTGAGCTACCATGTTTTACTGGTGTCAATATTAGCCCGAGGTAGCAGTGATCAATCTCTGACAACAAGATTAATTTAATATTCCGATCTCTCCAAGATGTGATTCCTTTGGACTGCATGAGAAAAGTCAATAGCAAATTGAAAATGACACCTCAGGCAACGCTGTATTTCCCTGTCTCCATACTGAAACATTTCTGAAATATGGCTGCTTCTTTACAGTTAGTTAGCGAGCAGATAGCTATTGCGGCGCCTGCCATGCATGCCTTGAGAAATGTGGACATAAAGAATGAGGATGGTGATGTAAGCAGGTATAACTGTGTGTTAAAGCACAAAATGCGGATTCCAGCATTAGATACTGACATTTTAACTTGGTAAATAAGACCAATAATTAGCTGGCTATCTGCAACAGGTTTTTGCCCTTTCACGGTGGCACCCAAGCAGCCATAAAGTGGGGCCAAGTTCAACTGAGCACAAATACCAGAGCAAGAGGCAGGGGAAATAAGCGGGTTGAAATGTCTCTGTGTGCTCCGCCTTCTTCCTCTCTGATGATTGATGGTGGACATTGTTCAGTGGCTTTTAGTCACAGGCCTGTAATTGCTTTTTGATATTGTTACAAATGAGAAATTACTTTGTCCCATTACCAGCACAGGAGATAAACAATAGGGAGTCTTCAGCAGAATAGCACGATAAGACGATGTTTACAAAGGGAAAGAAGTGATGTTCACATTCCATTTATTTGAACCGAGTTACAATACACACAGAGAAAGAGGTACAGCTGATATCAATGACAATTTCATACCTCAGGATGTAAATCACAGAGGAAAGCCTGCGCTCTGTCATTTTGTGAAACCACACCAACTTTACTCTGAATGGTGATTATTCATAAAAGACGAAATTCATGATGAGAAGCCAACATGAGCCAGCCACTTTGACAAATCAAATCATACCCTTAATGCTGCAGATCACTGTATTCTTGAATAGAACGATCACAGGGGACAGAACTTTTAGTGGACCGACTTGAAGGGTGTGGTGTGAGAGAATGGATGAGTTTACTGCATGTGTGTGCAGCCCATCCAGTCCCCCTCTACACAGCCTCAGGGAATTATATTAATGGTCCCTGTCTCATCACATGTCAGGCCTGGTGTAAGTAATGTCCTGGAACATCACCCACTGCTCCTTCCTGCCCTCTGACAAGACATCTCCCACCTCCCACAGCCACCAGTCTTCTCACACCATCTCCAGTCCCAACACCCTTCCCCTCAGCCAACCATGGCAGAGATGCCAATAGGGAAAGCGATGCTAGTCACCTATTGCTTATCTAGTCCCTCACTTGGTCACAGGGTGCCATGGTGATGGGTGACACATGCGATGGAAATGATGTGTGTGTGATCACATGTTGGGTGTTTTTGGTAAGTGTTCAGTTTGTAGAGATGGGGATCTAATGCTCTGAGCAAAAGGGACCGTTATACCTCTTTTCAATTCAAGCGTGGACACGATCCACTTGACACTGATGACATTTCCTATACATCACTAACACAGAGGGCATGACCTGTTGTAAAACACACAATGCGTATTAAGAGCCTGTGTGTCAGTAATAGCCTGTTGGTTGGGTTGTCGATTGCCTCATTTGAATTGCCTGTGTTTACATCATAGCTGTTATTTAGGGCAGGCCCTTTCATAAGTCAAGTGCTAGCAAGTGGCACTTTCCACATCACTGGACTTTAAAACACTGGTCTTATGAAGAAACATACAAACAAAATCTAAGAGATGGATTTTTTTTGTTTGTTTGTTTGTTTTTGTTAGTTTTCTTAGTGAGTTAAGTCTTGCAGGTCAAGACCAAGATGATGAGAAGATTTTAGAAATGCTAAGTTACATCTCCTGAGGAGATATCACTGGCAGAGTCTGAGAATGTCCCACCAGGTGCTTCGATGTCACCTTTCTGCTCTTCTCCATCTTCTACTCTTGGCTCTCTTAATAATTTCTCTCTCTGACAATGGTTATCATTTTCCTTTAGGTTAAACACACATTAATCATGTGACCGGCCTGCCATTGTATCAATACAACAGTGCAGAGCTGTAGACATACAAGATTTGTGATCTGACTTGCATTTGCCTTTGAGGACTTGGGGCTTCACTTGGTTCTGATGTTTAACATGGCATGACTTGGATCACCATTTCAAGTTGGGACTTGGGTATAGATGGATGGATGCCAGTTTTAGAGAATGTGTCTTTGTAATTGAATTTTATAAATATTGTTGATGTATCTTTCTGATTGCATCTCCTCCATGTCAGTTAAACTTTTTTGAGGCTGCAAACTATATGCTTACTCCAGAAAAACAAGAAGCTTTTTTTCCCCCCCGACCATTGATCTGCCATAGTTTTTGAAGTTTGAAGACATTGTGCATTTGTGATGTCTGAATCGTGTGCATCAATTGAGACAGGCTTTAAATCAAAGACTGTCTCTGCTTATAAACACCCTTTCAACTTGTGTTGCTCTGCCGGATGTGTTCTGCTCAATGACAGCATATTTTTAGGTGCTTATATTAAATACCCAGTGATTCCTTTTGCTTGGTTACTTCTTGAAGATGGCGCCACTACATTCCAAGTATTTGTTTTGCCAGAAGTTATTTTGTAGCTCCCCATAATCACTGCCCTAGAGTGGTTTGTGGTTTGCTTTGATTCATACAGCTGCAAGATGCTGAAAAAGTTGTTTGCCTGTTGTTAAAAAAACAAACCGGCTCTCAGGGATTGCAAAGATCCCTGCAGATTACGTTGCAACCTCAGTGACGGAGACAAGTTTGCGTGCAGTGAGTCCCTACACTCAAAACATGCTCCCTGTGAGTTGTGAGCTTCCCATATGATTCCCACCCTTGCCCTTGGACATGGAAAACAACTTCCCTAATTGATAGGAACATGTCATGTGATGCAGGCTGATGACTCAAAATCAGTGTTTGGTGCCTGAAGGTGGTGCTTTCCACAAGGGGTTTTTTGGCTTTGCATGTTGGATGCTAAGGTAAGGCACTGATTACATGCCAATTAGCCTGCTAGAGAGTAAACAAGAGGTCCACTGCAAGTGCGTGTAGCAGTGGCTCAGAGAAGAAGACAGAAATAGAGACAAAAAGCACATCACAGTTTGTGGTTGTACAAGTCAGAGGAAGCCATTTTGCATTCTTTAACCATCCACACTTTCAGGTTTGTTTGTTTTTTTACTTTTTTGCAAAGAATACTAATAAAGCCACCAACCTACATACTGTAGTAAAACCAAGAAATTTGAATGAAATATGCAACTAAAGCTGTTTGTTTTGGGGGTCTCAAACTCAAGGTTATTTGTCATCTTATATTCTATTCTATATATATTCTTAGTTCTCAGGTTTGACTCCTTTTGCCATGTGCTAGAGAACAAGAACAAGCATCTGTTGGGGGGAGAAGTTACTACCCACAAGCTCATAACCTGGTAAAGCAGAACTCTAAAAGTGATTTTTCTAGTTACCGTGTATGTGCAGCTTTTATCCATGTCCTTTGTCTGCGTAAAAATAGAATGTGCTAGACCTGTTCATATAGCATTTCTCCATGGCACAGTGATAATGAAACCGAAATGCAACAGTCGCCACCACAATAGATCTTACTTACTGCATATGTCTCAACCTTGATATACTGGGTTACTGTATGTATCACCCCATATTGATGCATGCTTGGCTATGAAGAAGGAAATAAGAATATAAATATTGTAATTTCAATGAAATTTTGCACCAACACTCTCTCTCTCTCTCTCTCTCTCTCTCTCTCTCTCTCTCTCTCTCTCTCTCTCTCTCTCTCTCTCTCTCTCACTCACTGACTCACTCACACACACACAGCCTCTGTAACTCATGTTTTGATCAGTCTTGTGCGTGGAATTCGTTGTGATCTATTCTCCAGTGAATGCCATCTCTGAAGGGTTTAATCACTGATTATTCTGTCATTCAGGAGCAGCTGGCAGTGAGTTCAGTCCAGACATAGAGAATGTCTGAGAGAAAATTTGTTGGGATAGGAAGAACATTTAAAATTGGTTGCCTAGACATATAGCGACAACTCAACTCTGCAAAATCCCTCCACTGTATATCAGTTTCTTTCCATTACTCAACCACATGCATATATGCATTGGGGTATCAGGCTTGCGGGCAAAGTTAAATTAACTGAATGTGAAATGCATGTCTCATTAATGTCAAGTGAAATGTATTCATACAGCCTTTAACACACCATTAACAAACATCACTGCAATACAAATTGTATTTAAGGACAACAACGTCACAGACTTTTTACCTAGCTGTAGATAGATTATATAAAGATTATATAAATATCTGTGTGCATGTGTGTAGACTAGTTACTTATATAGAATTTCAGTATTTCTATTTGTTTAACAATTTAAGCCATTGTGATACATTTTAACATCCAAATCCACATCTAAGCATCAAAAATAGTAGAGATAAAACACAAATGTTGTAAGATAATGTTTTTATAGTGACATAACAAAGTTTATGGTAAAGCAGGCAGTGGTTTAAAGCCCTAAAAAGAAAACTAAACATTGGTCTGTCGGTTTTAATCGAGGCATAAACAGGCTCACAGCAACAACAAAGAAATAGATCAATAGCCATAAATGATAGAAAGTTTAAAATAAAAAGCCACCTTGTTATATGCTGGAATTCACTACATTTACAGAATGAATTCCAACCATTATAATCATGAATATATGAATAATTGTAATTATTAAATTAATAAAAATGAATTTCCTCAGTCTTAACTGCTCTAAAGTATGGTGCAGGTTGAAACCATGATTAACCTCTAACCTCTATCTGGCAGATAATGAAGATATGATTATAAATACCTTCATTATAAACTTCCTTTGGCAGTGAACTGCAAATTACACTATACATATCTTAATTAGAAATGTGATGCTGTGGACTTCATATAATAACTCATCCTCCCACACATCTGCACGAACACCTCAGTAAGCAGTAACTATATATGGGAAATCTGGAATAACTTTTCCTGGTGTGTACTGTGATTTTTTCCCCTGAAGTATTTGAGTAATTGAGACGTTGTGAACCTGCCTTTGTGAAGAAAGGAGCTGGAGAGTGTTTGAGGGGAGCTGTCCCTGGTGCTGAATTCTGTTCCAAACTGACAAGCTCTTGTTGGTTTTCAGATAAGACCAAAGTTAAGATGATATTTGGATGTTAGGAGGGAGGACGACAGTGTTGTATAATTCAGAAAGGGAGGCAGTGGGAGATTTGTTTGAGAGAAAATGACAGAACATCAACAGCACTGACAAAAAAAAGAGAAGAATGAAGAAGACGCTGGAGGGAGGAAGGGGAAAGCATGTGAGACAGCTACACAAGGAGTGTGCATGTGTCAGGAAAGTGTAGTTTTCTAATAACAGTCGAGCCAGCGAGTATGTGACCTCTGCCACGGTGAAGGCAGTGCCGAGGGAATGGAGCAGATGGATGACTAGCTGGTGTCTCAGCATCTCTCTGGTCCTCTTCTGGCATACTCTATCCATTTGTCAGCGTTAGGAGGAGGAGGAGGAAGACCATGAGGAAGGTGCTGAGGAGGCTTAGCTGTACGGTGTTACCCCTCTTGCTACTTCCCCTCTCCTGGTAGATTACTAGATCAGATGGGCAGATAGATAGATGGATGGGTGATTAAGAAGTCTGACATATGTTTTTTTGGCCTGACACATGTTTTGTGGATCACATATATTCCCATATTTTGGATAATGTATTGGCAATACAGCTAAGTGGGGGCAATAAAGGCACCCACCTCGGAGAAAGAGAGATATTAGAAAATAATCTGTATGGCAGAAAGTTTTTAACAGAATTGAAGTACATTATAATAAATCCACCAGGGAGCCATTTGAGCACAGACAAGATAAGTATGCATGCACTCAGTTGGAATATGAGCATGGTTGTGTAATGTCCATTTAGAGTTCAGACCTATTTGAATGTCCTCTGAGTTGCAGACATACAGTACCTGACTCAATGTTGGTACTCTAAAAGCATCAAAGGCCAGCCAGCATGTCTTTCTATTGATGGTATACATTCATAATGAAGCCCTAATATATCTCTGTGTCATGAATATGTTGGCCCTGCCCAGGTTAATCAATGCAGGCAGCATATGGTTATGTTTGCAGCCACTTGACAGAGTTGTACAGAAACGGACTTGTCATGAGATGCTTTATTTATGCATGGTTTCTATTTCCATCAGACTGTGCAGCCACAGCTCTGCATTTTCAACTTACTCACCCATATGAATACTCAGATTTACTTCATCCATATGGCATCATTTGAGTGATGACATATGGATGATGTTATTCTGGAGAAGAGGCCATGCCAGCTATGCTTTTCTGACCCACTAAAAATATATCCATATGCCATCTCATTTCAGTAAATAACTTTGACAGCAAAACAGCATCAACTGACGACCATGTCTTTGTATGACTCACTGCTGGCTGTGTTGTTGACCAAATTGCTGTGCATCATGGCACAGAAGAGCCACAAGAAGAGGCTCAGTGGTTCTATATTGAGATGATCTCTTAGGTCAGAACATCTCAGCAGGTCAGAGATACCTGCGAGGTGCACCATGCCTTAGGCTGTACTGTGATCTTGGTATAAATTTGAGTGTGTCTGAGTTTTGTGTGCTTGGTGTGTGTGTGTGTGTGTGTGTGTGTGTGTGTATTCCCTGGTTAAAAGTGTATGCCTCGGGCCTATCATTTGGGTGTCTTGAAAGTTCTCTGCAGATATTATATTTATTGTGCTACAGTAGATATTATTTAACAGTAAAAATCACAGTCACACATCAAATCATGAGGTGGCATTGCCATGCCTTCAGGGTAGTCTTCAACACAGTAGAAAGTAACTCTTCATGCACAACAATAAAATCCTTTATAAAGCAGCCCTTAACAACGGGGGCAAAATGTTTTTTTGTTGTTTCACATATTTTCATGTGCAACATAATAAAACTGTCAACACTGTCCTGTGAATATCTTGATTTAGTGGTGGCTGGTATTTCTGGAGGAAGCCATAGTCTTTCAAAACACCTGTTCAGATGTGTTACAAGTCTGCCCTCTGAATGTGTCATCACATTTGCACATCTCATTCCATGTTATTCACAAGTTTGTTGCAGGGACCTGTTAAATTTTAATGATGGAAACCGGTACGGGTTCCAGAATATTAGTGGTGATTTTATGTTTATTATAAGCAGCTTAATTTGTGTCTTGTCTATGTAAGGTTGTCCATATGTAGGTGAAAATTACAGTTGTTTAATGAAGTTTAAGGATTCATAGTACTTCATTTTTTAAGCCATTGCCATTCAGATGCATATCAGTATCACACAATCGTCACAGTTTGATATATGGTTTAATCAGTAAGAGGAATTCCAATGTTAATAAAAAAAATAGTGATTATAACACTGCCACTCTAAGTATAACAATTCAACATTAAAAACACTTTTGTCCATGTGCTGAACACCTCAAAGTCTATGTAAAGGGAACACTCACTGTAAATGCAGTAGATTTGGCCACGAGTGGGCGCGTCTAGCATTCTGCTTACACACTGTGACAGCAGAATACTGTCAGACAGAACAAGCTTGTATTTGTAGTCGGTCAAAGGCTCGGGTCTCACATATTGTCACTATCCTGCAGAAAGTTTTTTTCTTTTTTTCTAAATCCAGCATCTTTCGAACTGGGATTCACACTTTTTTCCCTTTTGTTGTTGCAGCATTCGTAACAATATTATCAGTTTTCTTGGCTTGGTCACAGAGAAGTGAAAGCGTTTTCACACATGGAGCAAGATGAGATAATAAAGAGGAGATAATAGGAAATGACAAAAACAGCTCAATTGAATCACCATTCTGCAACTTTGTTGAAAATTACATGTGTGGGAGCAGTGTGTAAACTATTTTGTGTATTCAAAACTTTATCTCCTTTTTCACTGGAATTGTGAGCACGAACACTAGTCAAAAAGTATTGGGGGGGATCCTTCTTCTATTTTAAGCACACTTCTGCTTCTGGTATGATTCACAGTCGCCACCTCACCTACATTAATTAGAGGATGAGTCAGTTTAGGGACAGTTAGGGTCAATTATATTAAACACAGATGGAGAAACGCAGCACTACAAATTTAGTCAGGATGTTTGGAGGGAACGAGGTGACTGCAGTTTAAGGATTGTATCACAGCATAGCAGAGCTCAACAAAAATGCTGAGTCACAACAGGACAGATGGTCACTTTAAAAACACATGCACCACCGAGGTCATCCTGAAACAGTTTGCTTTTGTGTGTGTGAATATATGATTTTCTAGTTATTATCAGTTCTGTGTGTGTTTTTGTTGTTGTTGATGATTTCCTGGCATGTGTCTCTAAAGTGAGAACAATCGGTTGCTTGAAACACATGCACACAGATTTCTTAGCCAGGCATCAGGCTCGTGAGCTGCAATCCTAGTACCATCTGCTGTACGCTAATACACCAGTTAACAAGAGTCTTCCATCTATGATAAGCCTCACTGCCAGTGTGACTGATGACTTTTACAGCTGTTTTGTTTTTGGCTGTTTACACTTTCGGTCCAACAGTGCGGTGTGAAGTCATTTACCTTAAGCCGTGTTGAGGGCCTCTTCACTGAGTCAACAACTAAAGGATGAAGCTACCAGCTGCTTTTACTGGCCTGCTGCTGAAGTGGAATGCTGATTGATGTAACTTCAGTGACTCATCAAAGACAGTTTATTTAATTCTGGTGGGTTTTGATAGTATTTTTAGAGACAGTTAGATAGTTTTAGAGACAGTTAAATCCAATGAAAAAAAATCCAATGACATGCAGGTTTGATGAAATAGTGACTTTAAAACACTATGATTTTTATACACATACAAGAAATTTTTTTTAAAAATGACAGCAGTGGCATTCACAGCCCCATTCAAAGGTTGTTTAATCATCAAAATCACCTCATCATCAACATTTGTAACAACTGACATCTGAATCAAAGGTTGAGGTTAATTTCTACCTTGGACACTCCCTGTCTCTTGCTTTTTGTCTGTCTCTATGTCTCACTCCTCCCCTCACTGTTTCTGTGTCTTTCTCGTGTTTCCTCTCCTCTGCCTTGGATCAATTGCTTTCACCAGCCAAACCCATCTTATTGACATTTTTGTGCTCTCAGAGTAACAGAACACTAGTCAGAAAAGTTATACTCCAAACTCAGCCGGGAATATAAATAGAGTTGTCAGTTTGAGACATAGCTATTACAGTTACAGTGTCATGTTTCAAACTTATATTATTATGATCAGTAAATTGCCTGTCACAGTTACTTGAGTTCTTCGAGCTTATTTAAAGATAAGCACTTTTTCAGTTCTCCAGGGCTATTTGGACTAATGGATATTGAGTGTGTTAATATTTTTCTGCTCATTTCAACACATTTTGCCGCCTCAGCCTTTTATGGTAATGGGGGAGGATCCGATAGTCATGAGGATTTTTAAAACTAAAAACCTCTGAACTGAAGGGACGAGGTCAAACCTCCATTTTGGTTCATTTATTTATTTTGTCTTTTGAGTTTTTGTCAATTCCATCTTCAACCATCTTCATATCTGTGGTAATGATGTTCTTTAAAGCAGGTCAAGATGTGTGTGTGTGTGTGTATATATATATATATATATATATATATATATATATATATATATATATATATATATATATATATATATCGCAAGATTTGTGAGCTATCCAAACTTCTATTTGTGACCTGTGGGGGCAGTAATGCGCCTTTGCTACATTTATCCTGCCAGAACCAGAGCAGTACTTCACTTACAAAGTCCAATGAAACACTGAGTGAACTCAGAGTTGCGAGAGGGAGAACAATGTATGCTTTTATTAGCTGAACATTGGCCAGGTTTAAAGAAGTTTCATTCATCCACCCATCATCAACCTTTCACTGCTAAATTATTTTAATTTATGTGCATTTATTCTCTTAGTTTTTGTTCTTCAATTTTAAAAGAATGAATCCCCATCATCACGCCATCAAAGCTTCTTTATGTTGATAGAGAGCCACTGTTTTGGTGTTTAGCACTGTGTTCAAGAAATTAAATATTGTCATCTTGAGCTTTAGAAATCTAAGGCATAATTTTGTAGCAAACAGCTGAAAACAAACAGCTTTGCATCTTTCTATTCTCAAGGGTCTTGTGTTTTGTTTTGTTTTTTCTTTCACAGTCCCATTATGATAAATTATTATTTTAGAGCACAGAAATGGTTCCCAATTGATTTGGCTCTTTGCACCCGGCTGCCCCCACCACCCTCCACCCCTGCTCCAGTACCCTCCTCTCTGCCTCTGCGATTATACTTTCCAGCAGTGAGCTGAGGCCGTTTATTTTGGATTGTGAAAGAATCACAGCCTGCCAAAATGTGATTGGTCAGGCCAAGTTTCCAAATGGCCAGTTACCTTTTGAAAAGCCCTGTAAAATAGGACACGGGGCATAAGTCACACTGTGACCCTGAGTAAATCTTTCATGTCTGTAATTAAAGTCAATGTAATGATGTAACCGTGGCAGGCATGGAGACACACTGAAGGTGCCGTGCGTAACATTTTCACAAGTAGCTACATTAATTCTGTGACAGTAGTAATTGCCATCACAAAGTTTCTCAGCATTTCTTGGAGCTAGTTCGCCCAACTTCTAGCTTTGATGATTGAAAAGTCATTGAGTATTCTACTGAAGATTAATCACAGTCACTTTCTGATGGTTTTAGTAGTTGTGGTGATGCAATGCTTCATCCTGTCAAACTTTGTCTTACTTTGTGTTACAAGGGGGGAAACTCAGCTCTGGCTGTCATCTCTGCTTCTACTCTGGTTGTACATTGAAAAATATCCTCTAGCAGATTATTCACATATTTGCATTTTGCTTACGATAAAGCACTTTCAGGTAGCTATAGTAAAGCATGGCCTGGGAACTCCATTAAGCATTCAGTGGTCTGTCACAGTCGAACAGGCTTATGGGTTTCAACCTTACCCTTGTTCCCTTGTCACTGATATGCACATATACAAATTACAAGGCCTGTGCTACACTCACAGGGGCCCACCTCAATCTCCTTCTTCCCCACGGCTTCATTTAATGACTTCATCACTCATCTGCAAGATTTTTTTTTTTTTTTTTTCTATCATTAGGCGGGCTCTGGCCAGCGACATGCCTGGGATTGGTTTGACTTGTCTGGGCAGACAGTGAATCATGAAAAGGGTCTTGGGAGTACTGGTGATCCAAAGCTCCATGATTATCCCTTTCACTCAGGCTGGATGTAGGCTGAGCTGGCTGGACTAAAAGCCCAGATCAATGCCTCTACAAATGGGACCAGAAGCCCCTGGGCTGCTAACCCTTCTTTATTCAAGCTGGCTTACTGGCAGAATTTGGTATGTGGTGGTGAAGCCACATGAGGTCAGTCAGTCTGTGCCTGTCTTTCTCTGTCTGACCCCATTTCTCACTTCCCAGCAATGGAATACCTAAAAATGATTTAATAGAAGTAAAAATAGGATATTGATACATGAATAACGATTATATCCAAACTCAAAACTACCATTCATGCTTTTCTTTTTTTTTTTCTTTTTTTTAACCAAGGGACTAACCCCCAACCGTGCCACAGTCCTTGCTTGTGCTTACTCTCCCACATTTGTTGCTACTGTCCCAATCCAACAGTATATTCAATAATAATCTTTGTCACCATAGCCACAGATCATCTCAGTGAAGACTCGGAGGTATAGAAAAGGGAGGCTATCCAATATGATTATTGAGAGTTAAGCTATCTTAAATCTCTCTTTGCCTGTCTTAAGAGAGAAACCTTTGAGAAACGTAACTGAAGTTAACTGGGACACTAGTGAAATTACAGCACTTCTATGTGACTGTGATGGAATAAAGTGAATTGCTACTGTACATACTACCTCCAGACACAGACTCAAACTAGCAGAGTCTCCTGTATTTTGTGACAGCTTCTCAGCACCATCTCTGATGTAAGCCCATAAGAGGCTACTGAGTCTCCAGTTCCAGTGAGACACTGGTTGAATGCCATTTACAGCCTTTTGCAGCTTTTCACCTGGTTCACAATACTTTACACTGATGGCACTAAAATAAAAAGCTGAATGAGGAGTCATCTCTTCGGGCTTTAGGCATCCTTTCTCGCACGCCCCCTCCTGCCACATCCGTCATCTTTTTTCCCCCCATATGCCATTTTTAGGCTTCTGTATTTGCCTCAACACATTTTGTCACCAAGACACTCATGCCCCCTGCCCCAACAATCTCAGAGGAGTTGAAATAATTCAGACCAGGACGGGGGAATTTTTGCCTGTCAGGTCTGCGTCCTAAGTTGTTACACCTTGTGGCTCTGATGGCTGCAGGCTAAATTTACAGCCACAGGGGTGGCTTTGGTTTCCCAAGAGCTATCACAATCACCAACCATACTCCTCTATTGGACAAGTACAGTTTATAGAGAGTGTCGCAGTTGTGATTTGCAGCAATATGGCACTGTATCTCTCTGGAAAGTGCACATGGTGTTCAAGTTGGTATCTTATTTGTACACTCCATTTATGTGTGCAAACATATGCACATGGTAATGAACAGCCACCAACCGTGTATTGGTGCAAGCTGTAAACTCTGTATTCTTAGCATCGTCTAATTGCTCTGCCTATCCCCTAATACCCTTCCAGCCCTGTGTTTGCTTTCCAGTGATTCCTATCCCCTACTGTGCCCCCCTCCATTGCCACTCTCAACTAAATAATGAATTTGTTTGACGCTAGTTTCTCCCCCTTCACTAACCGCAAGCTACAACCGTTTTAATGTGATTCTCTTTAATGTGTTCTTGCTCTTCTCTGCAATCTGTGACCCTTGGAGATAATTGTGAAGCCATTATGTGGAATCGTTGTCATTATGCAGGCTGCCATGACGTGATTGTTGTACCTTGTGCATTTTTACAGTATTGACTAGGGTCATTGCTTAGGTTAGAGATGTTGTGATATTTAGCTGAATGTGCTATGAATTAAAATTAAATATGGTATTAGATCTTATTATGCTAGGTCCCCACAACATCGTGTAATTACATGACAGTAGAATTATGTTTCTAATATTACCTCAACCCAGATTTGGAGGCTTTAGCATACATTTTATCATGCTGAGGCTTCACTTTGTGTTATATACACATATGTTACATGCTTACAGCTTTATTTGCTATTTTCTGTGGTTTGGATCCACTATTTCAGCACACAATTCTAATACATATCAACTGCCCATCAATTGCTTGATTGATGCAGGTTTGCAGTATAGTGCAGTCTTTTTCATAGTGGCAAATGATTCAGACTCTAAGCTGGGACCACATGCATGCTCATTCACAAATATACATACATTCAATATTGACACAGCCAACACTGTTTTCCTAAAAGAACTATAGACAAACAGTCAGTGAGTATGTGTTCAAGGCCCAAAGGCAAACTAAAATACAATATCTGCCAGACCAAGACACAGCAGCAGTAATCTGCTTTCCTATGGAATCATGCTTGCAGGACTAGCCTGAATATTGAGATACATAGAATGGTACAGTGTGTGGTGAATACTCACACTTTGTATGCAGATAGACATGAGAGCTAAGTAAGCTTCTTCTACAACCAGGGGGATTGAATTTATGCATTTCAAAAAGCCATTTCAGATAACCTAATTGGACAATATGAGCTGATGTGTTGTTGTTCTCTTTTACAACATGAAATAAAAGAACAGTGCAGCGATCGACTC
The DNA here is from genome assembly GCA_028641955.1 of Protonibea diacanthus. Classification (NCBI taxonomy): domain Eukaryota; kingdom Metazoa; phylum Chordata; class Actinopteri; family Sciaenidae; genus Protonibea; species Protonibea diacanthus. The sequence goes on from CM053998.1 coordinate 14,358,628, forward strand.
AGCAGTAAAGGCTCATTTGGGTCCAAAGAAGCCACTCGAGTATTACTTTTGTCTCACTACTTCTTTTAATTCATTAATTCTCTTTTTTTTTGGCCACAATGCCTCACTTGTCCATTTTACTAATTTATTCAATTAAAATTTCACTAAGTCCATTAAACTTTTTTTTTCTCATCTGAATGCTATTTTTCTCTTAGCTTTACATGTTTGTATTCTCTCTGTTCTCTCAGAAACTTTGTTCCCCAAGAGACTCAAAGAAAACCCAATTTATGTTTATTGCTTTTGTTACCAATACCATAGTATTTGTACAGTAGCTGTATGACTTAAGGAACTTTTATTGTTGGTGTTAAATGACATAAACATATTTTAACTTCTTGTAGTAATACACCTTTTTATAATTCATGTGACAACATGTCACATTGCATGTGAATTAATGTAACATAGAATGATGATGTAGAATAGCAGCCTGTTGTCAGCCCAGTCTCTCACTGGACATAATTGCTCAGATGTGTTTTTGAGAGACACTGTTGGAACACTGTTGGAATTTATCTGCAGCAGTGACTCACATTTTCTTAATTTTTTTTTCTTTATTTTTTTTATTATTGTTTTTTTTAAAGCTGAAATTAAAGACATGCACAACCACATTAATATACTGTATCTTGACTTGCATCCTGTAAGCGACTTTGAGTGTAGCACAGGGAACACATCAAAAGAAATACATACAAGTGACAATTACTAAAGATTATCATGTACAAATAAGATTGTATAAATGAAAAAATAGGATAGGCAAAAATAAAAATGCACTGCACCTACCAAAATATATATATTTTTTTTATTTGATAGTTGCTGCTAAAAACATTATTTTTGCCTGTTTTTCCCTGAGCTCTAATAGTCCTTCCCTTCACTGCTGTGATTATGATGATTAACAGGAAAAAAAACTGCTAACAGTCAATATAATGCACTCAATTTATCCAACCAACAAGGTGTTTGGTTAGAGAATCAATAATGTCCCCTTAACTGATGGAAGGCTATTTACTGTTAATGCACGCCTCTCTCTCCTGGCTCGCTATTCAAGTAGGTAAATGACCGACCTGTTGAGATGGATAGGCCAATCAAAACCCTATTGAAACTCATTTCACACAAGTGATTGCTCCAAATTACCAAAAACATTATCTCTGTTTGTTCTTTGGGAACCAGCAGAGCTTCAGAAAGCACAACGCCATCACAGCAAAAACGAATGTAGTCTGTAATACAGTATGGATGAGGAATGAGAACATTGTCTCTAGTGGGATTTCAGTGCAGAGCAGGTTTTCATAACTGGTTCAGGATGTCACATCATCATCTATTTATTGATTAAATGTTTTCTGGTTAGTGCTCATCATGACATAATCAGAGAGGCATTTTATCTGGAGACCCAGTGCCTGTTTAGAGAACAATGAACTGGAAAAAGGCACACCCTGACATTCGTTGTCTCTGAAGTTTGGTGACTGGCCTCATCCTCTGCAGTTGCTTTTTTTGCCACTAGACAGATGCGATAATGAACCAATGGAAATGGTGGCAAGATGGAAAGATCTACACCATGGCTAAAGTTGCAAATAGGGAAAGGTCAGAGAGAGGAACAAGGGAAGATGTCACCCTATACAAATGTCAGAACCAGGTGTTATTAGGCAAAAGGTGGGCCAATTAGTCCTGGTTAGACAGCAGAGTCTTCAAGTGGTAGAGAGCCAGGGCTGAACCAGTACTCTTTTTTTTTATCTTTATGAAGATATTAAGAGAGAAGGAAGAATGTTGAGAAAGTTATATTAGCCACAGTTTTTGTTACAGAAATCAGAATTGTTATTTTAACATGTTTACTTATTTCACAAAGTATCTCAGTGAAACAGAGGTAACACTTCCTGTGGTGCAGTGTAGTTCTCTTCTATCAGCATCTGCAAACAAATAACATTTTCTACATACAGTCCATACTTAATTTCACTGGCAGCCAGAGCTAACTAATATTGCCATATGTGAGAGTTTTGTTCATTTGCAAAAAAAAAAAAAAATCCAGTTTATTTTTATCCCCTTGTATGTTTTGGAAATCAAAATATTCCCATCGGTCTCCACCAGCTTGTATTGCTTCACTGCATCCTGTTTTGATTAATCTAAATAATTAACCAGAAGTGTCACTTCATGAGGTCTGGTCCCTTTTGTTTTGGTGATTTACAGACACATGAAATGAGATCTGTTGTGCAAATGAACAAAATAAATTGATGGATTGCCCCCACCATCAGTTCGCATTCATTCTACTTCCTGCAGAGGTCTCTAAATGTGAACACCATTATATCAGTGGGCCCATGCCTCAGATAAAAATGTTAATCGTGCGGTGCCTGCCATGCCAGCTGTTATAACTTGTATTATATATTGTTTTATATCCCTTTTATTTTTCCATCATCCTTTTATATTCCCAGCCCCTCCTTGGCTCGTTTATACCCTGCCTCTATAATCTGCATGCTCCTGTCTGTCTCACTTTCTGGTGCATGAGTTTCATGATGATCTCACAGGTGCACTCCAATCTCTTCCGAAGCATGAATTATGACAAAACAAGCAGAGCACATGAATTGAATACAAACAAGTACGAGGAAAACCTGCCCTCACATCCAGGAATGGAGGGCCCTAGTCACTCATTTTCAAGTGTAGAGAAGCATGTCCTTCTCAGCCGTTGCTCTGTGCAACAGCCCCAGAAACGGGGAGGCATTTTCATGTTGTATCTTTGGTCAATAGTGAATTCATGTGTGAGATAGACAATGTGATATAAGTTTACACTGTAACAGCCCCTCAATCAATGTCATTGCCCTTCCTGTCATTGGAGAGTGGCACTGCAATCACTACCACTGCTACCACTCTCACCCTAGAGTGATTGCAACGGATGATAAGGAATGTGCAGGGGATTTTCTCCTGGTTTCTTTCCTAACCTTGTAAATGCAACTCAAACTAGCGACAGAATTGTACGTGAAACACTACACAATCTAATGGATTGTCTTTGAACTCTCTCTCTCTCTCTCTCTCTCTCTCCCTCCCTTCCTCCCTCCATTCCAATCTACCCCCTGTGCTTCACTTTGTAGTTGTTGCATGTTTCTTAGTCACACTCTTGTGGCCCTGTGATAGAGCTAAATCACTTTAATGGCTTTTGTATGCTCCATGAATGGTCTTGTAACGCAGCAGGACGGCTCAGTGCGCCCTGGGCGGAGCACAGTTTGGAGGGATGAACCTTTCTGCTGCGCTCATTAACGGATGGATTGCATAACAGCAAAGTGTATAAAGAGCGATGTCAAAAACAGAGAAACAACTTGATCTGATGAGAGCATCTGCAGAAGCAAGAGAGGCATCTGGTAGGCCTAGGGGTAGTCTTCAAAATTAATCTGTGTCAATCCACAAGCATTGCAGATACATTCTTTAACTGTTGCTGAGTTGTGCTTTTCTAACTGTTGCTTACCTCTGAGTATTTCAAACATGATTTTGATCAATTCCGCCATGACGTCTGAGAGTGGTTGGACTATGAAAGCACTATCTTAAGTACTATGAAATTTTAATGGAGCTTTCATTAAATTTTTTTCCAAATCATCTCATGATATTAAGCTGAAGGGGATTGAAAGTGAACTTCTTTGGCAGGGGAATTAGTCTTGTGAGGCCAGAAGGCTCCATCTACAGTTTATGCCTGTTAGAGATAATTTGATACCTGATAGGCCACCATGATAGCCTTGGTGACTGTGACTTCCATAACAGTGTAAAAGTCTCCATCCTCTTTACAGCGCCCTGCTGTCTCTCTTCCTCTGTTGGCCCCATGCCTGATGTATCCTGGCCTCACCCTAAACCTTCCTCCTTCTGCCGATGTACTTCCCCTTTCTTAGCTCTCTCCATCCTTCAACATTGTCCTGCGGGAGTCAGGAAGCTAATGGCTTTGAGCTGAGTCCTCACCATTAATCAGGTCCCCATTAGCCAAGCCCATATAAAGCTTTGGACTAATGGATACACAGGAATGAGAGGACCGGTGAGGACAAGAGTGTTTCAATGGAGAGACAGAACAGGGTACAGGGGGAAATAAAGTATTGCAGGGACAAGGTGAGGTCACAGTGTTGGAGTTCATTTATACTGTCTCCCTTAGAGGTTCTGTCTGTGACACCTGTCTGTAACATCTGCAGCCAGGGTTGAATAGAAACAGCTCTAAAGATGCAGCACAATGAGAGTCAGAGATGTTACTGAGCACATTTAGCCTCTAAATGCATAACACTGCAAGCAATTTGTTCTGACGGTCTTTAGTTATGCTATTCCAGTTTCTATTCCAGTTTGATAGGCTGACTAGAACTTTTATTAGCAAGGACAAAATGGGCCAAGCGTTTAAGTAATGTTGTTCAAATATTGTGCAATAGATGACAAATAAATAATGCAGCCAAAACATTTACAAATTAAATTTATTTTCAGTGTAAATTTGAATACATTTCTTGGCAAGAGTCGCCTGATTGATTTTTATAATTCAATACTAAGTTACATAGTTGCTCTGGGCTGTCTTACTGTTTAAGTTTCTCTACTTATGCCCACTGTAAAGCCAACTTGCCTACCTGACACTCACGCACGGACACATGTGCACAAACTTTTTCCTCATTATGACTTGGAGGAATCTGCTGAGTTGGGTGAATCCAGACGGCAATTATCCAAGCCAGAGTGTCAGCAAGCAGCGCTACACCGGAGGAAGGACTGTTAGACAGACACAACACCGTGTTCTCAGAGTCGGATAGTCCTCATCAGAGCCGAAGCTGCTCTGTGACTGACTTTCCTGTCTTTGGTCGCAATGAAAGGGAAGGGGGAAAACACTAACAGGGCCAATTTAATAGGTTGCAAAACGAGAGTGTTGGAGTGTGGGTGGAAAAAAGAGGGAGGTATCCAAAGGCACTGTGATGTGATGTATCACTCTGCCAATAGTAATGGCAAGTTGGAAGCTGAAATGATGGTGCACAGCTACATCTTTAGAAGTATCTGAAAGGCTGCCTTTTTCTTCCCTAATAGAATGAAAAAAAAAATACCATCACTTTCTTTTTTCAGCTCATGCATTATTCCAGGAAGTGGTGACATGTCTCATCTAATGAGAGCAGATGGGGAAAATACCCCTGTACACCCTTCAATCTTGTATTCAAGTGTTACAGCAGATGCAGGCTCTTGTGTATTTTAAAATGTGGCTTTCTTCCAAGTACGATCATTGTCATTTAGCATGTATGTCTTGTTGGCAGTGATATTTATTTAAGTGAACATGCTGAGTGGCAAAGATCAACAGTAACTTGACTTTCTCCACAAGGAGAGCAAGGGCATCTTTGCCTGTGCCTAAAACCAGTCATCTACCATTGCTGCAGGTTTTCCCCACAGTGGCAGGCTTTCTGCTTCTTGCATGACAGAGACTCTGCCAAGGTCTGAAATATATATGAGGGGGTTGCAGGACAGCGCGCCATTTCAGGACCTCCCATTATGAATGCGAATCAGAGCATTCTCCTCGGCGCTGAATAATTCATGCAGAGAAAGTATCTGCTTAGTCAGATTTTTTTTCTTCTACCTAATGTAGGGAATGGATAGAAAGCAGCCAGTACTCGTTTTAGAGTAGCCTGGTTACTGAGGTGCCGCTCAGATCAAGTTTGAGTTGAGGGACTTATATAAAAGAAAATGAAAAAGTTGAATCTTTGCAAATGGCAGATGTTTTAGATATTGAAAGAGAGAGATTGCCCCTGAAACAAATATTTTCCAGGAAGTCTGATTAGAATTCAGGAAGAGTATTTTGATCCCCTTGCAACCCGCACCATTTGAATTGCAATGAGAGGTAAAGGGAGCAGGTGAGGTGGAGGATGAGTTGGGGCGGAAAGGGCTGTTCCAGTCGTCCCTTTTATTTATTCCAGAGGCTCTCAGTGTCCCATTACTCACGCAGCAGCCTGAGAGATCTTACTCATTGAAACCCTGTTAAAGCCCTGCGTCAGCAACACAGGCAGACTGAGAGAGGGGAAAGCGGAGAGAGAGGGCAATAGACAGAACAGAGGTGAGACAAAACTCTCATCCTGCTCTCAGCCCCATTTTTCCTGAGTATGTCTGCCGGTGGTTGCTATCCAAACCTCCATTAGCCTCCATGAATAATGAAAAGGAACAATGAGTGCGTTAGCATTGAGCTATTTCCCCCCTTCACTTCTGGGACCTACACCCCTGTGAGCAAGTGGGTGAGTATGTAGGCAGACAAGGTTGAGAAATTAGAAAAGATGTGCCAAGAAAGCCTTCTCATGCCCAGACTGATCTAAAGGAGAAAATTAGAGTTCTTTTTTGGAACTGCTCATGCTATCCATCTTTCTGCCGGATGGGCTTGTGTCAGGGGAATCATCGTTTATGGACTTCTTATCTGTTTAAGGTGAAATGGCTTGGGGTAGAAAACTTTGTTTTGATTGGTTGAGAAAGTTTGAGATTGAGTTTGGTTTCACTACACTTGACTTTTCACTGACCGGAGAGCCTTGGGCACTAACAGCTTGAATGAGTTATGCGGTTGTGATGTTGTTCATCTGCATCTTTCCCATTACCCATATTCTGTATCAGGGCCTTCAGTTTTACTATCACTATGGGAGAATTCTATTCATACATATGATTCATTCTGCAGGAAACACCCAAGAACAAAACACTCGCTATGAATTACAACTGTATTTATACACAATGGTATACTTAATGTTTGAAGTTCAAATTAGTCATAAAACTCTAGAAAACACATCCATGATTTACAGACAGCCTTACATGACTCTCTTAATGTATATTTAAGCCTTTTGAATTCTTGAGACTGTAAGTAGCACTGTGCACTTTGGTAACCCAATCACACAGAAGATTTCTTATGTGACTTTGAAAATGTCAGACTCTGACCTCAATAATGGATTGATTGTGGTAAAGCTACACAGCAAACTTGGCCGTTTTTTGTGTCTACTCAAGCTCCCTATTCCAATCCTTAGGTGCTCTTTGTGAAAATGTTTTTTTTTTTTTTTTTTTTAATTCATCAGCAACAACCCTGTCCACCAGTGACCAAACCTGTTTCTTGAAATTAATTTGGACAAACAGACAATATCTGAGTTACAGAAAAATCGGTTCATCTCCTGGACCCTAGCTTAAGTTTTCTATTTACACCAGAGATCTAAAATATATATTTTTGTTAGCCTTCAACATTTCCTCACCCTCTACTCTGTGATCCGCATCCCTCATCTGTTAGTGCACACACACCCTGCCAAGACCATCACTATCTCTCCTTGTTGTTGTGAGCAACACTTGAAACAGCTCAAATCAGACAGGAAACAGCTGGCCTCAGACCTCTGCTTGGGAAAAAATGTCAGAGAAGAAGGACGAGGGGGTAGTAGTGATAGTACAAAGAGGAAGCAGATTGAGTCTCAACATGAAAAAGCAAATGTAATTGAGGCTGGGAAAGGTAACTGGCAGTGATGAGATAGAGATGTGAAGGGGACCAAAAAGAGAAGCAGAGTTTGAGAGTGAAGCTGTGAAAACAGACGTGAAAGCACAATATATTTATGATGTGCCCTCACTCTCTTCAACTCCTTGTCTTAACGACAGCAGAAGAGATGTTAGAATGGAAAAGGGAGAAATCGAGGCGACATGAATTTGTTGAATACATGACAAGCCTTGCTCCGTAACGTCACTTTGAAGGCATGTCAATTACTTATGACATGTGGCACAACAGCATCACCTGTCACAGGGTTTGTGATGGATTGTTTCACATCTTAAACTTGAAGTTCCCTTTACATGGCAGATCTAAAAATGGGATTTGAAGTATTATGTATTTGATGTGTAGTGTGTCAGTGATCCACACATGTAAAGCACCTCTTAGTAAAGATTGGGCGAATAAAGACAACCTAACCAAAACAAAAAAAAAAAAAAGTTTTGTAAAATGCAAGTTTATCCTGAAGGACACAGTGTCCATGAATTCCAAAAATAATTTGATGATATGGACTACAGCAAACTTTTCCACTTTCTGTCCTGTCAATCTCAGTTGACATCTGGTCCAGAGAAGTTGGCTGCATTTCTAAATGTTGTTGATCCCCCTTTGCAGGATAGGGTCTTAACTTCCAATTGTAGATACAATAACTGCAACAGAGTTGCTGATATCCTATAAAATCATATTGTTTTTTGATGCAGTGCTATCTGAGTGGTCAAATGTCATGGGGATTCAATGCTAGTTTCCAGTCTTGCCCCTCATGTGCTGAGATTCTCTGAATCTTTAAATGATTTCATGGATCGTAGATGATGGTGATATCCGTACATTTCTTGCAACAGTGTGTTGAGAAACGTTCTTAAACTTGTTTATTTACCCATGCAACTCTTCACAAAGTGATGAACCTCATAAGTGTCTTGCTTGTGAATGCCTGAGCCATTTGAGGATGTCCCTCTAAATGGTAAATGGACTGTACTCATATAGCACCTTTCTCGTCTTCCAACCTCTCAAAGCACTTTCCCACTACAGATCTCATTCATCCATGCGCACACACAATCATACACTGATGGCATTGACTACCATGCAAGGTGCCAACTGCTCATCAGTTTTAGGAGCTAACCATTCATATGCATTCACACAATACAACACAATTTGGAGTCCAGTATCTTGCCCAAGGACATGCAGACTGAAGGGGCCGGGGATCGAACCACAGATTATCTGATTAGTGGACATCCACTCTACCTCCCAAGCCACAGGCATCAATGATGATACTGTCACCTGCTACCAATTTACCTGTTTACCTCTGGAATGTTCCAAGCACAAGTGTCTTCGAGCATTCAACAACTTTCTGTCTTTTGTTGTCCCTTTCCCAACTTTCTTGGAAAGTGGCAGGTAAATTCAGAAAATTGCATATTCCTTTTTTTTTTTTTTTTTTAGGTGTATTTGCACTTACTGTGTCCTAAGGTGTAACCATGCTCCTCACCTGGGCTTCCTTTCTAATCTTGGTGCTCTGCAGTCATGGGGATGGTGGTGGGTTAGGGTCTGTGGTAGGATGTCAAGCGCAGCACTCAATTGCTCATCTCTCATGTTAGACAGGGCAGGGCTGCACACGTGTGATTTCATGCTCAGCCATGTGTGTGCTCTCTTTACCCATCCTGCCTTCTTTTTTCCTCCCTCCTCTCCATTCTTTTCTTCCTCACTTATTCATTTGGTCACAGGGGATGGGGTAGAAAATGCAGGTGAGGGATTCTGACAGTCAGCACTGTCTGCTTTGTGGTTTTTCTTTTCAACTTTGCTTTTTTCTTACTCCTTCATCTGCCTTCACTCCTCTGCCTTCCCACTCAGACTCTTACCTTAAATCCTCTCTCTCTCTCTCTCTCTCTCTCTCTCTCTCTCTCTCTCTCTCTCTGTCTCTGTCTCTCTCTGTCTCTCTTTCTCTGTCTCTCTCTGTCTCTGTCTCTCTCTCTCTCCCTCTCTCTCTCTCTGTCTCTCTCTCTCCCTCTCTCTCTCCCTCCCTCCCTGTCATGAATCTAAAATATTAATTTTGATGTAATGTTTTTGTCTCTGATTCTCAGAGCTTTATTCTATAGGAGACATGCTGTAGGTAACCATTTGATGGTGCGCTGTGTTTACAACACTCAATATTTTACTTTTTCAGCTTCATAGTTGTGTTTTGACGCTGACAGTGTGGGGACAGGTGCATAGCATGGCTTACACACACATACACATACATTTCTGAATAAAGACACCTTTTTCCCCCTTTTTTTTTCCATTTCACTCCCCCTCTTGGATTAAGCCGTGGTGGAGTTATGATTTTAATGTTTCAGTGCTTCCTACTCCTCTAAAATTATTGACCGGACAAAATAAATCTTGTTTTTCAAAAAGGATTCATTTTTGGCAACTAAAGCATGATTAACATTTTATGGTTATGTTTTGGCAACTCAAGGCACCGGGGGAAGTTCAGAACAAATCATAGTCTTGGTTAAAAACCTAAAATATCAATATGAGACACAAGACATGATTTGGTTCTTTTAATATTTTACCAAAGCCGCAGTATTTCTTGAAGCTTAGCCACACGTTTTAGCAGACTAAACCACATCATCGCATGAGATGCAAGAACCCCAGTCTCTACTGTGGAAGTCATCTACTTTTTCTGCTCATCCAGTACATTTGATGTATTCCTAAGACCTCTGTGCCGTTCAAGGATGCCACACTCCAGCCTGTCCCAGAAAAAGGCTTTAAAAATGGGATGGAATAAAAAATGTTTTCACTTGTCTTTTTAAGGTTTCAAGCTTTGGTTTGTACAGTATGTTTGCTGGAAGAGGGTAACACTGTGTCCTTCACTCCAACACTCCATTTTGATCTCTCTTTCCATCCCTCTCTGTATATCTGTCCTGTCTCTGTCCACAAGTCCTTGGCTTTGTACTGTAGGATGTTCAAACAGAGTGCCAGGCTAGAAAGAGCACCTTCTGTTTGATTGTGGAGGGGTCAGTGACGATTGCTGCAAGTTTTTGGTCCCTCTGAGAAACTGACAACAAAAAGAAAAAAACGCACAGTGTATGTCCGTCTCCATGTGTGTGTAGATTGAGTTTCTGCAAAATGTGTGTCTGTGTGTGTATTGTGAATCACCTCCTAAAAGAAAGTATCTGAGAGAAATGGACAGCTGTGTTGCAGTCTGCTCTGAACTGTCCTCCCGCCTTGCTATTTGCCAGGTTTCTGTGCCTGAACGCTGTGGGTGGTTATTACTACCTATAGTCCTTTACCCGTGGCCAATTTTACGAAACTCTTTTAACCTTGGCCTAGATCGACAGAGGTGGCGAGGGCAATAGAGAAAGGAGGGTGACCTATGGCAAGGGAGTAGCACTCTTTTGTAACTTTGAATCTAATGTAAACCTTCAATTAAAGAGCTGATGTGAAAATCAGTAAACTGTGAAAAAGGCATGTTTACACGTGAAAAGAGAGAGAGGTCGTGTTTTGCTCTCACTGCAAAAGAGGCGATGAAAAAAGATTGGGAAAAAAAGTGTTGCCATTGATTCCCTTAGGTCATAGGGGTAAGCTCAATAGATGTACTGTGCTGATGGAGTCAGACGATAAATGGCAGTGTAAACTCACAAACACGCTCTGATTCCTTCAAGGAATCGGTGAGTGTGTCTGGCCTTGTGATGAAGTGCAGTTCTCATCTTCATATGTTAATAACATCCCCTCTCCCAACCTCTTTCACCCCAGATTGACCCTCATCTCCAAATTCAGAGCCACCACTGTTCAGAGCTGCCCATCTTAAAAATTCTCCTGCCTCCCGCTTCAACCCACCAGTCTAATTTACTGCGATAATGATCGAGTAAATTTAATGTGGCCACCGTCAAGGGAGCTGGCCGGAGCAAGGAAAAAGTTAGAAGGGGGGAGAAAAAGACAAAGAGGGAGAGAGAAGTGATTAAAGATGTAATGGGTGGGCGAAGGCGCCGGGGGAAGGGGCGTTCCTGATCCTGGGACATTGCGAGGCAGTGAAATATGAAGCCCAAAAAGCAAAGTGACAGAGAAAAATGTCTCTCTCCCTTTCCCGTTTCTCTCGCTTATCACTGCAAATCAGCCCCATGTCGTCAAAGACTCCTCAGGTGCACGCCACACCTTGTGAACACCACTAAAGACGCCTAGCGGACAGGGGCAAAGAAAAAACAAAGCGATTACTTCTGGAAAGCCATGTTTAATCAGTCTTCCACTATGCTTTAGATAACTTCTGACCCAGGCTTGATAGGAAATTAAAACGATTTCTATGGTGATGGAGAATTCAAGGAGTAGTTTCCTGAAGGACACCCATGTCCTTAATTACATTCTGGGCAATTCTCCATTACGGGGTCAATACAGAAGGCCCTGTTCAGTCAAGAACCAGGAAGTGAATTACTAGCATTCATCTTGTTATTGGTTCCTCTGATGCCCTGTGACCTCACTAACCTTCCCGGGGACCCAGTGTCCCCATTAAAGTCCCACCATGTATTAAAGGGTATGTTGTGAAATAGGTGGCGATAACATAGATGGGACTCATAAAATGTGACTTTTCTGGACTGTGGTCCAAACTTTTAAACACTTGGCCTCTTTCAGAGTAGCTTAATAATTTTCTTCAAACAGCCAGGATGCTTCCTTCTCTGTAGATTAAAATGCTTATGTATGCTTATGTACAAGATGTAGATTTTTTTTTGTTTGTTTCTTTCTTTCTTTTTTGTTTGTTTGTTTGATAAGCCATTGTAAAGTGGGAGATTTCGTGCTTCTGGAAGCAGGTTTGGTGTTTCCTGTTTACATTGTGGATTGCCACTGCTCTGCACTGTAGACAGCATCTTCACACGCTTGGCTCTGGTTAGCATTCAGCCACTGCAGTCACTTCCTTGGGTCTGATGTCTAGACGGTAATTTTGTGAATAAATACAACAGATATAACCTCCATTTGGCCCCTCTGATGGATCTGTAAGCCCTGTGTTGATATGACAAATATCATAGGAAGAAGGGCTGTGCTTCATATATCTGACTTGACTAGAAAACAATGCAGGGGATAACTCTGTGTGCAGTGGGTCCTCACTGTCTGTCAGCATTATGCAGAGCAGATGCATACACAAGCAAAGGGATGCACACAATTACACACTCACACACGAATGCACTGCTGCATTCAGACAGGAATGCTTAAAGACATGAACATTTGTTCATTATGAATACGCACACAAACTGCTTACACACATTCACACACAATCATGAATGGAGTCAGTAATAGAAGTAGGTCAGACCAACTGAGAAAGGGGCATTGATTTCACCCAACTGCAAGACTAACTACCTCTACCACTTATTGTATCACATCCTAGCAACTGTATACATATTGATTTAGCTGGGTTTGGTGCATTTCATTTTGATGATGCATAAAAACATTCTATGCACACAAAGTCAACATAAAGAATATAATATGGTGCCCTCCCACACAGTGAGGTATGGTTCAAGATTGCCCAAACAGCTGGGAAAGTTCTTCCTCTGCCAGCAGTGCAGAAGGTAGAGGAGAGGAGGATGGGGGTGTTTGCAGACACTAAGTATAGCTTCCGCTCACATGTCCACAGGGCCTGATTCTCTCTTCTCACTCAACTATTCTCACTTATGTTACCCTATGGATAGTATGTGTGACTGTAGGTGTTCAGGACAGTATAGAACACGGCTTAAGATGAGATGTGCTATATGTGTGAATATCTCTACAGTATGTATAAATCTGCTATTTGCTATTTAACACCATAAAAAACACATTTTTTTAACATAACACATTTCACCAACTAGAAACAACCAAACAAGAAAGGTTTGCCTTGAGTGAATGGGTGGCAGAGCCAGGCATTCATTAGAGGAGCGCAACAGTCATGAGGGAACATATGCCTGTATGAGGGAATCCAAGTTGGTAGATGTAATACAGGAGACTACTTTGTAGATGAGCATCAGTGATTTGAATTTAATGTGGACTACTACAGGTAACCAGTGGAGCTCAATGAGCAGGGGGGTAACGTGACCCTTTGGATTGATTGGAATGCAAGCATGCTGCCACGTTCTGGATCATCTGGAGAGGTTTCACTGTGCAGGCTGAGAGAGGTGTTCAGTTAGTTAACGCCTGATTTTTCTTATGTCATAAAGTACAAAGATGACCAGCTGAAGCGACATGATTAGGGACAGTTAGTTGGCCATCAGTCATGACCCTTGAGTTCCTCACTACCCTACGTCATCTGATAAAAAGCTCAATAGTGTCCTTACACCTGCAATTTAAAGCAAGCTTGATTCAGACAATAGTGCATGCAATGTGCTCATGTACGTCAGTTTATTTTACTATCCCTTAGAGAACTGCTCACCCAGTTTGTGCGTTAAGTGGCTTGGTGGGCTTATGCGCCTTGATAATTCCTACGATCCCTTGATTAATGTTTGACCAGTGTTAAGCTGAGTTTGATTGATATTTTGTGATGATGAGAACGCACAGGCCCCAGTAAAAGTGTCTGATTGATAACACCGAAAAAATACTCCACAATTACTAATTGAAATGTGGCTGGCTGGCCCAAAATGACTTTGTCATTAGTGTGACACAGCAGCTGCCCTGTCAAGGCTCGATGGCTACATGTATTTAGAGGGGAAATGAAAGGAATTGAGAAAATGCCGGCAGAGAGAATGAAATTAAGAAGACTAGCCGCTTTGAATTAGACTGATAATAAAATGGTGCAAAAACTCATGTTATCAAAGGCGAATGAAGAAGCAGTCTCATCCTTGTTTCTGCCCTAATTAATTATTAGATTAAATAACACATGGTCACGGTCTGCATCATATTTGCATATTTGGATATGATGGAAACTCACGATTGACTTAATACAGGAAATTGTACTGTTTGCACAGTTAATGTATTTGGATGTGGTTCCAGATTAGTCTACCACACATGGTACTGAAAATCTGCAGCTTCAGTTTGTATGTCTTCTACGCGCAATAGATTACCTGCAGTGATATATCACACAGAGAAAGACGGGTGGAGAGAACATCGTCTACAAGCACTGAAAGATGAGAGTGGCAAGGTGAGGAAATGGGCTGGAAAATTCTGAATAGTGTCATACTATGATGATGCCCATTTCCTGTAAAACAAGATGGAGTGTGTGGCAGCCTTCGGATAAAGGAACAGCAGAGAGGAATTGTCTTTAGACTGATGGGGGAGTTGCTCTAATGGTCACAGAGCCAGTGGAAAAGAACAGAGGTAGCAAGTAAAACAGCACGGAGATGGTCTAATACAATGGGCTAAGAAAAAGTCTCACATGGTTTTATTTTCTTTAATCTTGCAAGGGACTGAGCAAAGTGGCCCAAAACAAAATCTTAAATTCCATTAACGTTTCCAAAAGACTCACCATGGCTGTCAGCTAAGTCAGCGTTTGGCAGTCACACATGTAGACTGACATTTAAATCTCCAAATTAATTATCCGTACATGTAAAATAACTATGTGGCAGTGAAGCACGGTTGGCTAATGTGTTAAAGTGCTGATGCAGTTTCAGCGTACATCTGGCTCAGTGCCTTGGTCGCTGTCTGTCAAACGGAGTAAACGTGTCCATGTTATTGCTGCCAGCTTCATGGCTGTAGTGGTATCAAAGAGGGTGACACTTTAATGAACCCACAGTTGGACATGGTCATTTAAAAATCTCTCAAAGTAAAAAATGATTCCAGTCAAGGACAGGGTAAGCTGTTATAGACAGTATTATTTTGAATGTTTAGCAGTTTTGTTCATTTCTAATCCAAACCCTTTTTTTTTTTTTTGAAAATGGCCACAAAGACAAAAAAAGTTTAACTTATTGATGCATACTGTACACTAAATGATCACATTATTGTAACCTAATCTAGTTCTATGTAGTGATTGTGTTTTATGTACAGGCAAAACTATGCATGTTGAACTGACGTTATCAGGCATCATTCACTTTCCAAGCTGACATAAGTGCATCTATCAAATATTTGTCTGCAAAACTGCCCTTCTTGCCACATGATGTCTGTTCTGAAGAAACTACATCTGGAGAGCTACCAACTGTGTGATGTTGCTGAGGCTTACCCACCATAAAGGGAATAAATACATGTATTTTATTTATTTTTAATTTTTTTTTCCACTCTGACTGATCATGTATTCAACACAGGGAACTGCTTAGGCCTCAAGTCATTTCCAGATTACAGCACCTGATACTGAAATCAAATTAAACAAAATTAAAATGAGCCTCTTATAGTCCTAATGAATGGAGAACGCAATGGCTGTTTTTTGCTGCAGGGTGCCAGAAAGTCATGAAGAAAGGGAAAGGCTTTTATGTTCTAATATCACAGATTATATCAGAAAACAGTCTAATCATAAAGGCCACTTGAGGGCACATGAGTGAATGACCGCAGAAAAAAAAAAAAAAGGTTTGTGTTAGTGATACACATTGTTTACAGATCCTGGACAATTCCTCAGGCTTTTGTCTCCAGGGCCAGACAGTGTGACTGGAAAGGAAGTGAAAGGAGTGTTGTCCTGCATTTTTAACAATACAGTGCGTTATATAAAGAGAATGTAGTGAAGTTAAAAAATTATATTTAGAAATATATATATAAAAAATACATTGAGAAAAAATGCCCCATGTGACCTCATTCTCCTCAACAGAAGCCATTTAATATCACTTCACAAAAACTTCAGAAGATGAGTCATGATGAGAGCACGACGTGTGTCTGGAGCGTTTGCGTGAAATCCCTGGCACATTCCAACATGTCTTAATCAGTGCCAGTAGCTCAAGTGAAGCCCCGCAGCTGTGGTGGGCCAGTGGCTGGTTGTCTGGGAAGGAGCAAGCACACGCTAACATACAAACACAGACGCTGACACAACTGTGAATGCCATCTGGCTTTTGTAGGCCCCTACAGAGGGGCTGGGCCCTGAGAGAGACGCGCAAAAGAGTGGGTGGTCACTTGAGTAAGAGAAGCACAAGCTTGAGGGAAATGGAACAAAGGATGGAGGAAAAAAGAGAAGGAAGTGTGTGTGAAATTGCAGACTCATAGGCCTCCACCTGCCCACTACTTATTGCTAATTGGCCATCAGGCTGTTGATGCCATGCCAACACAAAACACGATGCCAGCATACAATCTGACTGCCATATTTTCCATCTTTCTCGCTCTCTCCCTCTCTGTCTGTTTACTCACATGCATCTTGCTGTCATCCCTGTCACTAGTTTTGAGTCCACAATCTATGGAGACCACATGTAATTTAAGAGTAATGTGATATGAACGGCCAGATCCTGAAGGAAGAAATAAATCCCACACAAGACAGCTTATGGTCTCCATTTTTTGACTGACTGTCCTGTGAGGCTACAGTGAATCTTAATGCCCCAGGCATGGGTATGAGAAATGCTCAAGCAGTGCATCACTGTTGCTATGACTTAGCACACGGTGTCCTTGCACTAGGTTAAGTGAAGTTTCCCATGTACAAACAGCATTGTTTGCCTTGCATGCTAAAAAGGTCTGTGAGTGCATAATGTGCAGGTAAGCAGACCAGTCTACAGACAGCTGCTGACTTTCCCTTCTAGGAAATGTATTTTTGAGATCCTGTTTGAACTGTAATTGAAAAGATGGTGAATACCAACCTCTGGTGTCCTCAAAGCCTTTTCTGGTTTGGTGATCCTCTGTATGTGTCTGTTTTCATGAACATAGTGTGTGTGTGTGTGTGTGTGTGTGTGTGTGTGTGTGTGTGTGTGTGTGTCCGTATATGTGCAGCATAGCAACCCTATTTTCCCAGTACTCTCAGTAGTATGCTTGGTAATCAGGTTAATGTCAGGATTCATGTGGTACTTTACAGGAAACAGTTCACTGGTGGCACAAAATTAGAGGTTGGAAACGGAGTGAATTTGCTGTTTACCTGCCACCAAGCCACACAGACATTCTAAATATGGATGTGAAAGAAAAATCTTATTAATTTTTTTCGGTTTGAATTGAGTTTATTAGCAAATGAGCATTTTTACTATCATGTTCATACAGTACTTTATGGTGACAATGATATTGAGAGAGAGGACATTGCAAGCAACAGCGGTTAGATGATGAAATGTGTTTATAAGGAATCACCAGTTGAACTCAACTGAAAATATTAATTATATGTTAAAATGATACTGGAGATATAATTTTGGTCATACTCATACATTGTATTGTCTGTGTGCACAATTACAGCAGGCCTACGTACAGTACTGGCTTGGTTGGCTTACTTGGAATTGTAATGTTTACAGTGGACTGGGTGCATAATAAAATTGTTGTTAATCTTACTTTTCACTTAAAATGTAGTTTAGAAATGATGTGGATGCTCTGAAACTATGTCTGTGACCTACTCAGATTACTTAGGAGGAATTTGTCTGTTAGCTGGGTATAAGAGGCATGCTTTTGGGCTCAATTATTCAGTGATTGACCCTTTTGTTGGATGGTTCCATCTGTGTAATTCCCCTCTACCTGACACCCCTACCCAACAGATTCAGTGTCAATCTGCTCAATTTCCTGTTCGCCATTGAAGTGCCTGTCAAGATTTATTCCCTCACCTTTACTCTTTCTCCCCGAGGTTGATAACACTTTCCATGGCGTTTTAAATTAAAAGGACACCTTACTTCACTTAATTTCAGAGAAATCAGTCTGGGATCTAACCCCATGACGTTAACCTGGTCAGCCTGGGGAAATATTCTTTCAAATCCACCACAAAACTTGAGCGTTACTGTTGCTTTATGCATCTCTAGTTGGATCCATAGACCTTGCATTATAAAACTAAAACTTTAGTTTAGCTAGTTAAGGTATTTGTGGTTATGGATTATTTAAGTATGTGTAGCAGACATTCCACAGCCTTAATTTTCAAACACCATAGCTTCCACAGTTTGATGTGACAGAAATTAATTTATAATGGAACGGCCAATGGTAGCCTAATGAGTTCTTTTTCTTTTTCTCTGTAGTCCTGAATTAAAATATAAAACTACATGGTAAGCAAAAACAGTGCATCATAAGCAAATTGTTTCATTGGGAGAAGTGGTAATGTAACATATAGCAGAGTATGAAACAGGAATATAAGTTCTATTATAGCTGAGTAGAAGGGGTTTTCATTAGAATGAGTATGGCCACTTAACCCACAAATGGTGACAAGTGGGTTGGAGTAATTAATAGCCCTTGATAGGAGAGCTGGGGGAGGAGTAGCCAGTATTGAGTTTGCATTGGCTAATGCAAGCAAGGAGAAAGACAAGAGGATAATCGCCATCAAATCAATGTGGGGTGCCTTTAACAAACCAGCCTTTTTTTTTTTTTTAAACTGAAGGAGACAGAGGAGAAAATTTCCCCCTGGGGAGTTTAAGCATCACTGAAAAAGAGGAGATGGTAGAGGAGGAAGAATATGATTATGTAGCTGGGCATTGCAAATTGAATTATTTAAATTTACGCACTGTAATCATGGCCAAGGGAGTGAAAATAGAATGACGAGAGAGCCAAACGAATGAACCACAATGAGGGAGACGGGGAGAAAAAGAAATGCAGGCTTGCGTTGATGGGTGGAACTTTGGTGTGCACATTGTTTCAACCATGCATGCACCAAAGCTCTTCATCCCAAATTCAGTAGTTTATTTCAACAAAGTTATTTTAAATGCAAGGTTTGCCTGTCCTCTGAGGTGGAAAGATCCTAGAACAATGAACCATTCTCAGGCAATCAAATCACATCTCATCAGTTGGAGAGACTGAACTCCATGTTTGGACAACAAAAACATAGAAAACATAGATTGTCAGTAGTGTTTTCACAGATTCATTTATGTAATCTATAGTTGGAGCTCCCTCACAGCCAATCCCAGAGATCCATTTCCTCCCTGATTAAATTTCAACCGAGTCGTTTTTTGTGCCATTAATCCTATGTGCTTTTTTTATATCACCGTTTCCTCTGTAGTTCCAATCATCCTAGATTAGTGATCCTCCATTACATGTTCCCCTCTCATTTCCATAAGCATTCATCCTCTCATGTTACTTGCAGTGGGGCCTATCTATTGGCTAACAAAAGGACATCCCTGCCCATTTCCTATTATTAGTGTGGAAGCCTAATGACTTTATCAGACCCTGTCGCAGAGTGATTCCTGTAAACCCCTGCAGTGCATAAACGGGACCAGACACAGGGCAGAGCTGAATAAAGAGTGTAAGGGTCTTTAATTAAATGTGTCATCTTGGCATTTGATAAGCACAGCAGGGTATTATGGCTGCCAGCTATAGAGCCTGGCGGTGAGAGAGGAGCCTGGAAGTCAACAGTCCTCATCTATCATCACAACTAAAACAGGCAACAATTTCACAACAATGAACACGCATATTTATGTGTTTACAGCTTCCTTTTCTAACCTGTGCACTAAATAACCTATATAATGTCATTCACATTAGAAAGCCAGTATGTTTACATCACAGTTGTCACACAGGGCAAGGATGCATGATCTTTTATGAAAACAATGGAGTGTGAAAATGAAATGGTGCAATCGTGTAAAATGTTAGCTTGTTTGTAATGTAGCTTGTCCAGTCATCTAACATAAAAAAAATATGTATAGCAATACAGTTAAAATGTGAGAGGTGCAAGTATTCACCTAACCTTTTCATGTGTTAAAACCTGAGATTTTTGGATTTTATTGTCTGCTAACTAGACTTTATCTAATTAGTTGTAATTGCTATTGTCATGGTAGGTTGTGGAGTTTGCAGTGGTGTTAGAAGTTTCTTAGAGATTTCATATAAAATCACTGTTGTAATCACCAGACAACAGCTGACATCTGAGGGTAAAGATCAGTGTCTTCAAAGAACTTGATCTTTAAATATGGATTGCACTGAGAAAGTGCCCACACAGCCCTCTTCCTCTGTTTAAATTATTGAGCACATACATGTGATTTGTTTACTTGCCCTGTGTCCATATGAATAAGTAATGTTGTGTCATGCATGGAGCATGTAAAGAGATATGAAGGTTGGAGGTTTACAGAGGGATGGGATTTTGAAGCGTTTAGCTAGGAGAACACAGCCTTGTCTAGGTATTTTTCTGAATGGAAATTCTGCCCTCATGGGAACTAGATTTAAAAAAATTCCCACTTTTATATCCAGCCACTTCGCACAGCATGCGGTTCAGAATCTGGTGGTGAAAACCTGCACATCTGCTGTTCACCGTGATGTATGATATTAGAAATATGTCTGTTAGCTGGGTCTGAGATCTGTGGAGGTGTCTAATGCTTGTGGGCTTGATTAGTCAGTGATTGGCCCCTTTGTTGGATGGTTCCTGCCGTGTAATTCCCCTCCACCTGACACCTCTACCCAACAGACTCAATGTCAATCTGCTCAATTTCCTGTTCGCCATTGAAGTGCCTGTCAAGATTTATTCCCTCGCCTTTGCTCTTGTTCTCTGAGGTTGATAACACTTTCCAAACCATTTTAAACTAAAAGGAAATTTTACTTTGTATTCCAGTGAAATCAGTCTGGGATCTAACCCCATGGTTTTAACTTTCCCAGCCTGGGAAATATTAATACTAAATCCACCACAAAGAACTCGAGAGCTAGTGTTGCTTTATGCATCCGTTGGTGTGATGTTGTGTTACAAATGCTAGAAATGTGTAACCTGGCACTGCACCTTGCATCCCGTTTATTTTACCTCCAGTTTTCTTTCAGTTAAGATAAGACGTGGACTTTAGCACAGTACCATGCCAATAAAAGGCAAAGACTTACATACCACGACTGGTATTTGCATGGCAAACCATTGACTCTATGAGCATAATCATAGACTTGTTACAGCATAAGCTCTGTACAGTTGCAGTATGACTGTGCTGTGTTTTTTAAGCTACATTTATTTGTGTTTTTCACACGGGTGCTCTCTTTATTTCTAGTGCCTTGGAATGACTTAATTTAATAAGCACTGATACAGCCACTCGAGGTCATTAAGTCTGCGGGAGAAGAGGACGACAGCTTCATGACTAATTATTATGTTGCCGTTGTCACATCGTGCTTTGGCTCTTTGCTTGTGTTGATATTGTGTATGAGGATGAGCTAGGTAAAACAGCATAAATGAATTACCAGAGAAAGAAAAAAATAGATTTGACAAAAGATTTTCATTTAAAAGATTACCCTTAAATGTATTTACCCTTCAGTTTACCTTGTTATTGTTTGATAATCATTTCAGTGACTCTCCTCAAATTAAAAACTCAATCCTTTCCTGGCCACTAAAATGTGCTGCACAGCACTTTTTGCTATCCTGATTGGCAGCAGCAGTCGATACCATGATGGAAGTCATGTTCGCATATTCAAAGGAGGCATCTCCATCTGCCTGTTGATAACCTGAACATGTTAACCCTTCAACCTTGTGCTGCTGCAAGTCAACAGATAAGCTCTGGAACTTGATGTCTCCATCAGCCTCATGCCTAATGAGCCCTCATGTAGCCAGTCGATAGGAGGCCTGCACTTGGGTGCTTAATGTCCTCTGCTGAGCTGAAGCACTAGCAACCTGTCAAAGGAGGAAGAACGGAATGATGAGGGGGAGAGGTATAGAAATATTGAAGACTTTCCTGGACCTCTGTCTTTATATGTCTCTATTTTGCTTCTTCTCCACCATTCTCTCACTTCTCCCTCTCTGTCACACAGTGGAGGTATTGTAAAATATAAAATCACCCCAAGGTATGAGCCTCTTTGTTAACTGTACAGTATATCCTACATGATTTCAAGCAAGCTCTCGAGATCAAAGCTTCTATTCATGTCCAAGTTCAGTGAAAACAAATCACAGTCATCTCCAGCCACAGGAGGGCATCCCACTTATTTTTACATCTTGTTGCTCTGCTGGAGAAAATCCACTGTGAAGATTGATTTGTTAAGTGCAGGGATTTGTGATATAAAGAAGCTATCAGGTTGCCAGGTTTGCCATACAGTATGGATCCATAAATGATCTTTTTTTGATGCCTTCTGTATTCCCAGCTCCTGACCCTTAATAGGTGTGAAAAATCCATTGTGGGTGGGTTTGTGAGGGTGGAAGCGAACCTTTGTAGGGGCCCGACTCGGGTGACTGAGTCCAAGGTCTTTGCTGTCAGACAGCATCAACGATTAAGCTGGCTGGCCACCACAGATTACTCAGGGCTTTGATATAAAAAGCACTACAAAGAAATGTTACGGTGTGCAGTAAACGGTCATAGCAGGCATGCTACATGTGAAAACACACACACACAAACATGAAAGCATAAGTCACATTCACACATAGGCAGCATCATTGATGAGTTGAGAATGGGAATGTCGAGGAGGCAACAATTAACTTGAATAATAATTGAAAGCAACGTAACAAAGTCATCAGACATAATGGTACTCAAGACGCGGCACACCAAACAGTTTACCTTCATATCTTGGTTTCTTAAACACATTCAGCTGCTGTGTTGCCCTGTTGCAGACAGCAGCGGTGGTGGCTTCTGTGTGCAGAGCGTGTAACGAAGGCTGACACATCGAGGAGGCAGCAGTCACCCTGTCCATTAACTCTGAAATCCTGATTCCAGTCAGCTACACTGCAGCAGAGGCTCTGCACTTTTACTGCACTCACAACACAGAGCACACACTCACACACGCGCGTCTCGCAACACATACACAATCGGTCACAATGTAGGCACAAATTCAGCCAAAACATACCCTAAAAGGATATTTTCTGCTTCTGTTTTTTGAAAAGTTGTACTTTGCCAGTGATAAGTGAAACTGTATACAGAGGACCGGGAGGAAATGTTTTCCGCTGAAGGGGAAATCAGTGGAAAGTGTTTATTTCAAGGGTTTCTCCCTTTTTAGATAAGAGATGACACAAGAAGGAGCAGACATCAGAAAAGGGGATTATGACCCAACTGCCTCCCAAAGGGAGAACGATAAAGACAAGAGTTTTTTTTTAGAGGAAAAAAAGTCTAAGCTGGGAGCTGGTGGTGGGTGAAAAAGGATTAAAATGACAGGTATGGATATTAAGAGAAGATTGGGTTATTGTGGTGAAAGGACACTCGGTGCAACCTGATATCTTTGCAGACAGGAATCTACAAATACTGTCTGGCTTTGTCCCTTGGTTTACTCTCTGCTCATTGCCTTATTTTCTCCTGGAGAAATGCCTACTGTTTCAGGGGCAATTTAGCTTTCCATTTGGAATCTCTTTACTAAAGTTGTGAATTTGGCACTATATATAAATGTTATCTTTCACTATTATCAGGGCCAACTAAGTGCAAAGTTAGCCAAAGAACTTAGTATGCCAAATATATACAAAATATGTCCATATACTGCAGTATGACTTCATACCACATTAGGTGTATTCACAAAGAACTGAGCTAAAAAAGTAGCAGAACTGATCCCAGATGAGTAAAGATGAAGACCTGAGATTCAAGTCATGTCCAAGTAAATTTGCCTAATTAGGACAGCAGTTTGATTTTGGCAGTGCTTAATTGTGTTTCATATCTTGTGCTGCTCAGAGGTTATGCAGTCGTAACTACAAGTTTGATTTGCAACTTTGAATCCAGCCTTTTTATCCAATTAGCATAGCATCTGATAACTTAGTAGATTTGTTTGTACATGATAGATCGAGATACCAAAAAAGAAGGTCATACATTTCAAAAACTGGTAACACATGAGCTAAAAATTATTAAAAAAAAAAAAAAAAGTCAATTACTTTGTAACAGCACTATCCTACCAAAGTATTGAGTTTGGGGTTGGTGCAGACTGTGCTAGTCGTCATTATTTTCTGTAGTGTTGTGGGTAAATACGCAGTACCCGGTGGGAAAACAGAGAGACAGCACAATAAATGTGTTACATTAGCCCGGTGAACTAATGGTCAGAAATTGATTAAATTAAAGTGTAGTCTCAGATCTTGGGTCAGTTCTGGTCTCAGGTTTGGCTGTACCAATCCGATTTAGCTAAATTCAGTTCTCACTTTTAGACTGGTGCTGGGCTTTTGTCACACATCTTCTCTCATTACCATAAAATGCTGGACAGGGAAAACATGGCACACCTCCCCTATTTTAGTTTATTAACTGAGCAGCTCCATGTAGAACATATTATAATGCCATGCTCACTGAGCAGCCACCTGAGCGCCATGTGTGAAAACACTTTTGTGCACAGGTTGCTGTTTTTACACACATAAATGCATTAGTGCCTCTGCAAATATTTAAATAACAGCCCAGCACGCCTGGTGGCTTTGTCTGTGTTGTCGTACTTGCTCATCGGCATTTATGACTGCGTTTGCAAACCATGTAGGCTCCGTTCAGCCATAGACAAAATTTCAGCTCAAGCCATGTATCTCTTATGTGCAGGATAAGGCCAGGAGAATTCTCCCCCCAATCTGTTCCCTGCAGATTTCTCATTGTTGTTGTGTGTTAATCTCAGTGATAACGGCGAGGACTTGGCGCTCCCTATCTGGAGTTTAAATCAATAGGCACTTCCATTTATCGAACATAGACCCCAGCAGAGCATCCAAAACGGCTTATGTCTTAAATAAGCTGTTGTACAGTGTGCTCTGTCTGTCTGTCTTTCTGTTGATCTCTCTTTTTTCACCATCGTTCCCACACATACACTCACATTAACTGCTGTTCCTCTTCACGTAGGCTTTGGATAAATTAGATGTGATTCAGCAGGCGTTTTAAACACTGGGGCGTCTCATACCCTAGAGCTCTGCAATCTGGCTCCCCAGAAAGATGATGACTCTTTCTTTCTCTTGCTCATGCACTCTCCCTCACTCCCCTCCCCTCTCCTCTCCTAACTTTCCCTCTTGCACCATGCTCTGTCCCCCTCTCTCCCCAGTGCTATTGTTGGGCTTTCATTG
This sequence comes from Protonibea diacanthus, assembly GCA_028641955.1. Taxonomy (NCBI): domain Eukaryota; kingdom Metazoa; phylum Chordata; class Actinopteri; family Sciaenidae; genus Protonibea; species Protonibea diacanthus. Next base: position 14,383,920 of record CM053998.1, read on the forward strand.
CGTATAGAAATTGTATTTAAAATCCTTAAATCCTTGTCAAAATTTCTCCCTGTGTGCAGGAGATTACTGTGAGCCAGTATTATTCTGGGATAGCTTTAGCAGGCACTCTCCCTCCCCACCAACCTTTGAGCATGTACCCTGATTATTACCTTCACAATGGCACGTAGAAAGGAATCGTTTTCAGGTCCAAGTAAACCTGTAAATCACCTTCTGAAGTTGCATAGCAAAGAGTAATCGCTTTAAAAAAAAAAAAAAAGAAAAAAAAAAGGAGTATATCAGTGCTACACCCAATAACAATAAACAGCCATTACATCTTAGAGTTCTGTCACAGTATGAGTTGCACTGACACCTCATTTGTCTGTTAGAATGTACCAGAAACATCTTTTTTTTTTCATATTGCTTTGGCTCAGTGAGAGTAATATGCTTCAGGGCCAGTTGTCCGTGGCTTCAGGTTCGGGGGGCCCCCTCATAGACATCATGGATGAGGGAGGATGAGGTGGAGATGAGCCCATCTGGCCCAGGCAGCTGGGTCCACAGCTGGAGGGACAGACAGTGACAGCTGACTCACCACACAGCGCTAGGCTGCAGAGATGGATGGATGGATGGCTGGAGGGGGAGGAAGGAAGCAATGCAGAGACGATAAGTAGAGGTGAGAGAGAGAGATGGGAAAAGCTTGCCAGCCTACCAGCAGAGCTCTTATTTTGCCTTTTCGGAAACGCTGAAATTGAGGTGGGAAAAGAGAATATCATCTTTACTTTGTAGATAAGAGATCTCCTGAGCTGTCATGGGTAACTTTGTTTTCAACTCTTGGCACAGATTAGTAATTTAGCTTTTTTTTCCACAACGTTATGATGCAAAGATGTACATGTATAGGCACAAATGTACAGACCAAAGTAATTTAACAATCAACATGAACATATCACTGTCAAACCACAGCATATAGCCTGTTGCCAGTGGTCCATAACGACCATAGTAGCCATGACAACCTGTAACTTAAGTTCCCCGCGGTTACTATTTCACACTATTGCAAAAGCACAAATGACTAATGCCTGGCTAAGTAATTTAAGAGAATGAATTACTGACAAGCTAGACAAAATTTAAAAAGTACCCCTGACACCACCAGGGCTCTGTTTAAGATTAAAAAGTGACCAAGGAGCTTGTTTGGGAGCATCGACCGTGGCCCCTACCCCAGGGTGAACCCAGCTTCATCTGTTCCTGTGTTGTCAAGACAATAAATTATTTTGACTGTGGGTGGAAAAAAAAGCTGATTCAGCCGATGAGACACTGTTACAGCACCCTGAGGGGCAAGCCATACCTGTGCTGTTTAAATATTCAACATCCCAACCTGCTGATAGATATCAGATCTTTGTAATTACCAAACACCCAATTAACTAGGACAGGGAGAACCAACAAGATTGGCAGACAATGTCATTCGTTAATGGAATCTCAGGGAAAATGGCTTTTATGGTGATAGGGAGAGGAAGGGTGCGTGGGTGGGGGGGGTGTAAGTGATTTATATATTTTTTTCTGATCTCCTTGCTGTCTCCCTCTCTCTCCCCTTGAGGATGTATCATTTCATATGATTAAGCTGTGTGCAACCTGCTCCTTCATCCAAGCGAAACAGGAGACACCCCCCTACTAGTTATCTATCTTCTCTCTTTGGTTGAGGCTTCATGTGCCCCCAACACGCATGCTTTCCTTTAATCCCTCCCCCCTAATTACCAAACACACTCCCTACTTCCTATTTTTTTTCCTGTCTTTCATGCTGATCTATTCATTTCCATCTAAGCCTTTTTCTTGAATTCCCAATTTTTCCTGCATAGAAGCCAGTGGATTAAACCTATTTTTTATTATCCCTTTCACTTCCTGTAACCCTGGTATTTTTATACACCATAAAGACACATTAATTTAACTACATATTCTTAGTTTTGAAAGCTGGTGAAGCCACAATGCTATTAGTGGGTTCCTTTGTCCATAACTCTGTCCTCCTCTAATGCATCCATCAGCTCAGCATAGATGGCTTAATATTTTGCTTTCATTCATTCTGCTCTGTTTTGCTGCTTTCTTTGAAGGCATTGTTGGGTAAATGTATGCATCTGATTACCAGCAGGATAATTGATGCTGGGTTGGTGGAAAACCAATAGATTTTAATTACCAAACCTCTACGAGAGCAGCATATTAAAGTATGTAAATAAACAATGAATCAGATTACAATCTACAATCAGGCAGCTGGCCCTATAAAGTACAATGGTCAGTGTGCTATTATTACTTAAGAGTACATAAACATGAAGGTTTCATTTTGGAACTGTACAGTGACTCAAATTGTGTCTCAAATACTTAAAAAAAATATCTATTTTTTTTACATTTCCTTGACAAGAAACCTCCTAGTCTTGTTTTCTTTTCAAAGCAAAGTAACATGGTGTCAGCAATAAACCACAGACTTCCTTAGAAACAAGGCTGCAGTGTGTGGTTCTGTGTACAAGGTGTCCTACTTTGACACCAGTGACCACAGTTTGCAAGCTATCTACTGCTGGTTTATTTTAACCATGACCGTAACTGTGATCTTTCTCTAACCTTAGAAATTGCTCATATTAATCATCTTTGTAAAGTTTCTATGGGCTATTTTGGAAGGCACTAACAATGTCATCCTAACGATAGCAGCAACACATCAGAAAATGCTTAAATGGGTTGTATTGGAAGGCAGTTACAAACAACCTTTTTTGTCCTTTAGGTATGGAGACTTTAGGTATGGGACTTATCTTTTTTTAGGAATGAGTTATCTAATGTTCATCTGTTATTTTTCATCTGTTCATCTGTTAGTACACACTCAGAAAAGTAGAAGGTTTTCAGCAGTAAGATAGCTACTGTTTTACTGCTTTACTTGAATAGAGAGAGTTAGGGTTCAATCAGTTTGGATTCAAACATGTTTCTACTGTGAATGGAATTCTTTCTTTTTAGAAAGTCATCCTTTCAGAAATCAAGACTGTTAATTAATGTGCCATGTTTGTAGTTCCACAAAGGGCTTTGAAGTAATTTTGAATAGCCTCCCTGGTGGATGGCAGTTCACAATGAGGAACACTAATGCCAAACCACTTTTTTAAATGGCTCTCAATTTGGATTCCATATAAACAGGGTTATTTCCCTGTTTGCGGCATCCAGCAGTGCACTTATATAAGCGTCCAGCATTGGGGTTCAGTCTGGAGGAAGTTTCCCCAACAGTGCACTTACATAAGCGGCTAACATCGGGGGCTCAGTACGGGAGAAAGCTACTGAATAGCACAAACAGGAGATGGGAGTTAAAAATTGATGACTTGCTTTTTGTGTTTTGCCTTCCCCCGCTGCGCGAGCAAAGAGATTCAGCTTGTCCTAGTTTCCTGACCTCACCCAGCGGAAAAATCCAAGCCTTTCCTTTACTTCCTCTTTGGGTGTCATGCATATTGCTGCTGCCACCTTTAAAATAGATCTATACATTAATGTACAGAGAGCCACCATGACTCTAGAATTTGCTTCTTTGGAAAAAAATAAATAAAAAATCACCTCCCATTTTGTATTCCTGTCATCTTTGCTTCTTAACACTGAATGGTGTTTGAGGTCTAATTAATTAGGTGTGCAACGGCAAGAAGGTTTCCTCTGGATTAGACTGTAGATGAGAGTCTTTGATCCCACGTCTGTCAGTAAACTAATCCCACCTCCTCCATCTATGACCTCACTTCCCCTGAGAGATTTTGGAGTTTGTAGTTTGATTGGAGGAATATTCCGTGTCTGAAGTGCAATGCTATCCAGCTCTGGGACCTCTTGGTGTTGCATCATATCAGTAGCACTGACATGGCAGTCGCGGTGTGCACTGCAATTAGTATGGGTGCATGTGCGTCTGTACTGATTGGTCACCTGTGTGTATTTGTGTGCTCTGTATTCCTTGTTTTTCCTTTGCCGGAGGGGAGTGGAGTAGCAGGTGTTGGCAGTCCTCTGTGTTTTTCATCATAATGAGTTCCCAGTCCACATACTGTTCCCTAAAGGAACACCTATTGTGTCAGTCTGATAATGAAACAGCACATTTTACATGTATACATATATGCTTAGACTAAGGTTTATAATAAACAAAGGAAAACGTTTATTTTTAATATGTCCTTAATAATATAGCTTTATATATATATATATATATTTGTGCTCAGTTCCCCTCGTCGAAGTCTAAAATGTTGTTTGTTTTCTCTAATGGCAAATATGGTTAACTTTGACAGTATGGCTTGATTCAAAATAACTCCTCCAAGTTATGCAGGAAATTTAAATCTGTCTGTCTTGGGATAAATTAAATGAGCACAAAGAAAGCAACATATGCTGTGTTTGGACACAATAGCAGAAACACCTGTACAATATAATTAAGTTCAGTTGAATAGATTGAAACAGAACAATCTTGGCAGTATTACTGTATGTCCAGTCCAGTACAATGGAGGAGAGGAGGAAATTAACTCCCACACACTGCAGTCATTACTGTTAATTTACAAATTATGCAGTGTTTTATACGGACAACCTTAATTGTAAGCTTAACTTGTTTGGCCAAAAAGGTCAAATTCAATAGCATTGTAACCACACTGTTTTTTAACTACATGTGTTCTTGAGTATATAGTGTGGGAGGTTTATAATGTTACATTTTAGTTGAGACTTTCTCAGGATTTCTAGTTATTTCATCTACCATCTGCCCATGTTGTATAATAACAAGTTAAAGTTGAATAATTTGGATTTACAGTAAATACTCTACTGATAGATTTCAGTACTCTTTTAGTACTTCATAAATGTTCAGTCTTGTTCCAGCTGCAACACCTTAGCTCCAAAACAGAAGAAGGAAACTTTTTTTTTTTTTCTTTTTTTTTTTTTATTCTGTAATCCTTCCTCTTAAGTTCAGCAGTTCAGTCTTGGTGCAAGATCAGGACACTTGTCCCGGTCACCCTGGGTGTCACGTCTCCCTCACCCTGACAGCAGCAAGCACAGCATCTCTTGTCTCCCATGGGATGTTCCCACCTGGCAGAGGTGCTTGTGTGTGTATGAGTGTGTGAGTAAATGAGTAATAGTCCGGATTCTTTTCTCTCCATCAGTGCAGAATACGTGCACTGGCTTTTCCGGTTTTGGCCATTTTTCTTGCTTCTTGTCTCTAGCACTGAGCTCCTGTCCCAGCTGAGATCTCTATCGGCCGTGATTTATCTGATACACAATCTACCTCCATTTCTCTCTTTCTAGCACTTTCCCTCTGTCTCTCTATCTCTCTCTCCATTACTTTCTTTCCTATTGCAATCCAATGTGTACATTACTTTCTGCACTGCTGGCATCTTTCTCCTCATTATTTTGCATCCCTTGTTCCTCCCACTCCTCTTACGTTCATGCTTTCTTGGTGTCCCCACCTGTCACTCTTTCTTTTTTATGCCTTGCCCACACTACGTACCCCACCCTAAAAAAAAAAAAAAAAACGCTGAGAAAGAGTACATCGTGTGCGAGGAGAAGGAGAAAATAAATGACACACAAAGGGTTGGAACCGAGGTCCACGCTTGAAACGTGTATTTAGTGCAAAGAGCAGAGGGGTCAAAAGATAAAAGGAGTGGATGCATGAAATGAAATGTGTATATACAGATGATAGAGGGGAAATATTCCGTATTAAATTTGTCAGTAAATTATTCAATTGATGTCTTGTGCTCAGTGCCACCCTCACGAATGCGCGTATGATTGGGTTCTTCATCATCTGCATATTTTGTTTGCCGTTCTAACAGTGTCTAGTGTGACTTGTACATGCATGCACACACACACACCTACACATAAATATGTCATTGCTTTACATACTCCAGAGAATGTGCTTGCTGGCACTGATGTATTGTTTTTTTGTTGTTGTTTGTTTGTTTTTTTAAAAGAAAAAAAAAAACTGTGTGCACGAACAACAAACGCAACATGCCTCCCATCATTCCTACGTGCGTGCTCTCCTCCTTCAGTTCTCTATACTCATTCCCCTCCCACTCTCTCTCTCTCTCTCTCTCTCTCTCTCTCTGCTCCAACCAAACACACTCCCTCTCCCTCTCGCTCGCTCTCTCTTTTTCTCTGTCTCTGCTCTGCCCTATGTATCATAGTCACCGTCTGTGCATTGTACGGATCCGAGTGTGTCCACCTTTCCCTTTCCGGCTCTATTTCTGCCACTGACTCTTGGTTTGCCCTGCCCAGCACAGAGCTGTGCGTGCGTGTGCGCTGTTGGGGCGGTTGGCTGACTTGATCGGAGAAAAAAGGAGAAGGGAGAACTGTGCGGGCAGGAAGGATGCGCTCGTTGCTGCAGCTTCTGATTCAATTAGCATGAATTTCACAGCAGAGGCAGTAGCGGCAGTAGCGGCAGCAGCATCGTCAGACTCTCTCAGCAAGCCACAAGCAGCACCCTGTGTCGGAGCCCCACCGAGAGGACCAGCGACCGCTTCTTATCTGCCTCCCACCCAGGAAAGCAGTGTTTGAAGGGGCAAAGAAAAAAACGGAATCATATCCTCAAAGGGTGGAGAGAAATCACAAGTAGGAGCTTGGTTACAAGTCTAAGGATTGGAGGATTGTTGAACTGGACATCAACCACTCTGATGCTGGTTCAGAGCTTTGGCTATGGTTTAATCCTGTTAAGGTGTCTTTCTCGGAGCTGCTCTTCATTCCATGACCCATATTGATTTATTTTGTCAGAAAAGAAGAGAGGGAATTCATCAGCGCAGCACTTGGAAATAGCCGACCGTTTTGTCCTCTTTCTTGCCAACCCTTTTTTCTTGCCAGCACTGTATTCTATTTATCCATCCCTTGTTTTCCCGCTCTCGGCTGTAGACTGAACGGGTTCCGATCTCCTTCAAGGATTTGAAGCCCTGAAACAGGATTTGGCTGCCCCTTCATCTCAACACCCTTGCCACTACTCCTCTGTCTTCACATCTTCCTTTTGCACCCTGGTTTTACTCCTATGTATTTTTCTATCCTGCTGCTCTTTATTTAAGTTGTCTTTAAAAAGCTCCGAAGGGATGTTGGGAGTCTTTTTCTTCGCAATAGGGGCTTGGATTATGGGTGGAGAAACCCTCTGAAGATCTCCCCAAGGCGAAGTAAAATCCTGTCGAACGATTAACTCAGAGCTGTACACAAGATATTTTTCAAGGAGCTAAGATGGAGTCATGTGTTAGCTAAATCGCTGCTGCTAAGCTGTATTTATTTGTTTTAGGCTGTTAAGGAAGTTGCCTGATAAACAAAAGAGGTTAAGTTTTATACAAAAGGTTTAATTGATTTAGTGGAGTGGGAGTTGTTGTGGTTCTCAAGGATCCAGTCAGAAGCTTTTGGATATCGACACTAGACTGTTGGAGGATTTTTGGGGTCTTTCTTTTCAGGAAGGATTTTGTATTTTTTTTTTTTTCTTTTTTGTTTTGTTTTTATTTTTCATCACTCGTTTTTCTTTCCAATCATTTTTGGGATTTTCAAACAAGGATCTTTTTTTTCTTTCTTGGCTTAATTTTTTAATCTGTATTTCCTTTTACATTTTTTTTTCCTCCCCGGGCTGGAAAGCAGGGGATCATGGGCCCTGGATTCATTTGAGATGCTCACTTCCTGTTTGGGTCGTATAAGGGGGAGGGGCCTTCTGTTCATTTCAGGCCCCGCCCCCATGGAGCAGGAGGTGGAAGTGGAGGTGGACGGAGGGTTGCTACTGGTACCCAGGCCAGTGGCGGCGTCACCTGTGGTGTGGGCCAGTCCGGCCTTTCTGTTCAGGCTGGTGCTCTCTCTGGCACTGCTGGTGTTTCCCTGCCCAGCTGTGGCCGCCAGAGTTTCCTCCTCCCTCAGTACCACCCATCACGTCCACCACTTCCACAACAAGCATGGCACTGTGCCCATTGCCATCAACCGGATGCCCTTTCTTACACGTGGGGGCCATGGTAAGAACATCTGTTTCAAATGCTCTTGTCCCCAACTGTTCTGGAAGTGATTGGGTAATGACTGACCAATGATTTTGCTGAGTGACATGAAAGTACATGTGCAAGTTTGATTTAGAGGAATCACATGGACTTGAAAGGGTCAATAGGAGTTAATTTTCTTCAAGGGGTTGATTTATGGTGGCAATGAGCTCTAAGTTGAGTACATAAGCCCAAGCAATTGGTTCATCTATCTATTGATCACTGTCATCTCCGTAAAGACTCTGAGGTGCTAGACCTCGGCCACCAACCTCACAGCCTCTGCTCCCCATAGTCCAGTGTCTTGATTCATATCCCTGAATTGGCGGACGATGCTTCTAGAAGCTGTTCCCTTCTGGGCTTTTTGCAGCACACCCCCAGCCAGCTGGGTTATGCTACTTGCCTTTCAAGCTCAGCAGCCATCGTGGGTTTACTGATGTATTGAACTGTGGCCAATTTAAATTCATGTAATCACTAGCCGTAGTAATTGTTCATGCACGATGGAAGCTACTAAAAGAGAATGGCCTGAACTGGTTTTCGAGATGCTAAGTCTCACATGTTGTGTGTCATGGTACGTTGTGTACTCAGAAAAATCCATTGATAATTGCCTGAACGCTCTTTATTTTGTCCTACTTTCTACAGTATATGTTTTTGGCTCAGTGCTCTGTGGTGCATCAGTTGCTGCGCTGTTCTTAGCCTAAGCTGTCAGGGACAAAGCAGAGTTTCACACTGATGATTCCTTTGATGTGCTCCAACCCAAGCTTTTTCCGCTGCATTTTTTCTTCTCCCCTTTTCTATGTATTTATTTCCCTTGCCCCATTCCAACACCCCGTACATACATTACTTTGACGGCAGATGTTAATAGCATTTATTGATTCCTCACTATGCTTATGCTCATGTCATTCCATTTGCATCCACTTAGTGTTCTCCAACAAGCCCTAATTCTCTGTGTCTGTCTGTCTGTCTCTGTATCCCTACCTCCTCCCTCTCTCGTTTTTCTCGCCTGAGCATACCTATAATCTGTATCAATCAATCTGGTGTCAGATGGGCAGAGGAGCCTCACGCAGCCCTCTGTGGTCGATTGGCTGTGGCGAGCCTCTATAGACATTATCAGCGCACAACCTCTTCTCCGGTGCTCAGTACTGCATTGGATTTATGGCTATCCATATTCTCCTTCCAGCCCACAGCTACATGCGCAAAAGTCCTCACAGTCGAAGTGTGACTGAGCACACCAATGAGGACTAGCCTGTGTCATAGAGGAAATATGAAGGAATCTTCTCAGTGGCTTGTCAATGACAAAGTGATGAGCTAACCTTTTTATGGTATTAATTAGGAGTGTAACGGTTCACTAAGTCCTTCAATTGATTTGTGTTTTGATTCTGAGGTCAAACCTTAATTCTTGATATCTCTTTGTTTTTATTGTTCATCCCTGATAATTAAACAACAAAAAAGACATCTAGATTATCATATCAGTCTTGATTAATACAAGCACTAGTCAAGTAATCTAATTAAGGAGCCTGCCAGAAAGTCAGTGTTTCTTCATACTATCAATTATGCTATTTAACAATAGAAAAAGATTACTTAAAATGCTCCAGTTGATACATGGCTAGTATCCCTAACATATATCATAACATTTTTTTAAAGCAAATAAGCTTATATAAGTTCAAACATATATTGGAAAATATGTAGTCACCCAACTTGTCCTTCATCTGAATATGAATGTTAGATGTTGAATCCTTTTCAGAAACGCTAATGGAAAAGACTATCTGGTTTAGTTTATGTATGCTGCTATATTTATTGCTGTTGACTTAGTCAAACCGAGCTATTTACATACCGTTGTCATGACACAGTAGCTGGTCAGTGTTAGAGGAAGCAAATTACTAAAATCTCTATTTTCAGTAATTGAAACAGAATGTAGAATATTTATGTTCTTAGTATAATATGTTTCAGTGACAGTATTCCACCCTGATATACTCATTCCATTCATTCATTCCATTATATTAAAGTAAACTCCTAAAACACATGTTAGGTCATAAGAGAGAATCCCTAAGAAACAGCAAATAGGCAGTTTTTATCTTCTAAAATGGCAGCTCAAACTACTGTCCTCTTCTTATTGCTTTTTTTTTCCTGCCTTCTCTTCCGTCTAGCTTGGATAATTGGATTGCACCTCTCACATCTTGAGTTGCTAAGCTATTTAAATTGACATAATTAACATAAAAATGTTCTCTGCCGCTCTCTGGATTTATGGCTGTCAGAAGATATTGGTCTGCAGGAGGAATTGTCTGTTTGCCCTGTGAAAAGGGAAAGGCTACATTTCCATAGCTAACTTATAGCTCAAGATCAGGCCAGGATGTCACCCTGCACTGCACACTCATGCCTTTCATTCATCTATGTTTGTTCTTATGTGCTCCTCACAAGACAGTCATGCATAAAGTACATGTTCAGTTGTTCAGTGAGAAAGCAGCAAGTTTTTTTTTTTTTTTTTTTGGTTGGTTGGCTTTATTATCTGTTCTTTTTTTTTCTTTCCTTGGCAGTATTCTGTAGCAGTTACTAATGTACGCCTACACAGAAAACACTTCTGTTTCTCATTTGGTTTGTGTTGATTTCAGTAGCACACTTCCAGCATTTTCATTATCTGCTACAAGGCAGCACATGCACATTAAAACACTGCTCTTGTGTGGGGAGTCAATTTCAATTGGCATCATAAATACTTCCATTGTAGCCTGGCATATCAAGTCCTTGTCTGAAATACCAACTCGCCATGTATCGTCAACCAAGTGGCACAGCTTATTACCAGCACTAATACCCCACTCAGCGATAAGAGCCCACTTGCTTCAGAGCCTTTACGGTAGATAGTTTCTCAAATGGGTGTCATTGTCACAACACTGTTATAGAGCCTTTGCCACAATAACTCATATACACTCAAAACCACCACCTTGGTCAGACCTCATGTCAGCTCCAAAAGCCTCTAAAAACCCATCCACCTGCTTGCACGCTGTACGCCAAGCAAGTCTTACTGTTTGCGAGGAAAGAAGGCACCTATCATCCATTAAGCTGTCATTGTGGCCCTGAACCCACCCCTGGGTTTTAGCATATCGGGTCTATGAGATTCAAGGCTCAGGCCTTATCTGCTGCTCCCTTCCCACAATGTCATTAATATGCTACATCTGTCTGGATGAGCTCCTGCAGGGCCCTGCTGCACTCACTTGCTCACACACAGCCACCCATCTATGAATACACACATGCAGCACAGCAGATGTAATCATTACAGACATTGAAAATTTGAAGAGTTGTAGCGAGGGGCAGACATACACAGTACTTACATGTTGCATGTGTGCCACATATGATTAATAAATTGTTCTTAGTTAGAGCCATCTTAGATGAGTTGTTGTCAAGAGACGTGTGCTTTATGCTTCATGCACACACCTCCCTCCAGCATTCAGACAGAATGACGGGGCCACAGCCTGGGACCCACCACTTGCCACTGATTAAAGATCTCCATTGTCACCAGCATCCACTGTGATGGATGAAGAGTTGCCTGATTTGGAAGGCCCCTTCTGCCTAAGACAACGTCCAATTTCAGCCTTCTATATGTAAAGCAGTTCATTACTGTCTATTCAGATGCTGCAGAAAGTCTCACCCACATTGCTCTGATTACAGCTAATTGGAGGGTCTTGACCGCTGAACTGTGGCATTTCACTGGGCTGTCTAAGCTAGTCTCTCATTGGATTTTCACTTAGATCCATGGGAAATGTGACTCTCTTGACATACCTTGACAAGTTCTGAGACTTAAATGCCTCTGTAAGTCTGTACCTCATTATGTTGCATTTAAAGTACTTCCCAGGTTCCTTCATAAGATAATACCAGTACATGCATTGATACATTAGCACTGCAATTCAAGGCAGATTGCACTGAGGTGTGAACAGTGTCCATCACTGCAAATAGAAACCAGTAAGCTCTGCTCAGGGCTTGTTTATGTGTGCTTGTCACTCTTTTGCACTAGTGGCATGGCCTATGTCTTGTTTGTGTGCCTGGCTTTGTTGATTGCTCATCTATCAACATACACACACCTATGCACACTTTTCATGACTCTGGATTGGAGACAGAGAAAAGAAATGTTTGCCATGCAAGGTAATCCATACCTGAACACCCGACTGCATAGGGCTAAAGGGATTAAAAAGCTAATTTTGATTCAGGCTGTCTTTGATGTTTTAGATGGAGCGCTTCCAAGAGATTTTACTGCTGGGTGGATCGGTTTGTCCTTGGCAGTGGACAGAATATATCCACTTGGGGGTTTCAGGAGTGGGTCTGGTGTATCTATATGCCTGTGTGCATTTGCATGTGCCGAATACTCACATGCTTGCATGGATATTATAGGGAGAAGGCTCCCAAGGTTGAAACATCTCCTGCAGTTGCTAAGGGCTGCATTTTGAGAATTATCATCATCATTCTTCCCTTTCCCTGCCTGTCATAATTGGCCACCTAGGAAGCCAGGAAATAAACTTACAACCTGACCATCAAAAGCAAAATTGGCATCTCCTCGGCAAAGCTGTGTTTACAGCAAGACTGCTCTTCTGAAAAGAAGACAACATTGTTTCACTGAAGTAATGCAAGTTAGATTTGTGTTCTTTGCCAAATCTGGATTTCATTGACAAAATGAATACAGGCAACTGAAAATGTAAAAATAATGTATGACCTCCATGCAAGCATAATATGATGTGCAATACAGTATTACAATGTATATAGTGTCAAATAATGTGCAGCCACAGGGTCTGTGCTTGCCTCACACTGTGTTTTGATGTTAATTACAGGGTTGCCATGGTGCGTGCACCAAACGCTCCTCTTTCAATGGCCTTTGAATCATAGTAACTCACCTTATGCTGCCCTTAAAGTAATTGGACAGATATTGTATATTCACACATTCTTTACCTCCCTATATAAATTCAATTCCCCATTGTCATTTCCGGCATGGATTTCTTTACCTTTTTAACTTGAGCATTTCATTACCATACCAATTAATCCCAATGTCAGTGTTGTGTCTGAACCGCTCTTTCTCTCCAGTTTCTTCAGTCTATTACGCATTCAGCCTCTAGACCTTATGATCTTCTAAGACTTATTGTCTGGCTCTCATTGTCTTTCTTCCGGAGCCATGATTTCTGCATCCACTGGTCCACTTCCTTCAGCAGAACAGTCACTGTTTGTAGTCCTCTGTGCGTTGTTGTTTGCTTGACTTGACCATGCATGCATACAGATGAGGTCAGCTGCTGTCTACACCCATCCATCCGCCCTATTGTGGACAAGCGCGGCCACTAGCTCACTGACTCCCAAGGTCCAAGCACCATCTTTGCTGAAAACCACCCAGTGTGTGGCCCTCTCTTCTCAAGTCCTGTCATTTTCTTTCACCAATGGTCTATATCACTGGATACTGTGCTAATGGCAAGCTGCTATGTTTAATAATCACCACTTTATCTCGAGGCTGCAGGAGGAGGTCAGGTGCAAAGTGTGTGTTCATCTGTGTGTGTGTCTGTGTGTAACGATGTTGAGCGGGAGTGCTGTTGAGCGCTCTCCTTTGAGAGTCAAGTCACAACCCTTCTCTTTCAGAGAACACCATTAGTATTCATTATTCTCCCTCCACACCAAGTCCAAGGCGCACAACCACATGCATGGACATGCACATCGTGATGAGAAACAGAAAGGACGCCTCAGGTGTTCTGGCCAGTTAAGATAAGCTTGCTGGTTTGACATTTTCTGTCCTGCCCCCACACCCCCATCCTCCCAACCCCTTTTTACACCTGAGTGTTTGTGCTGCTGTGAAAGGAGACATATATAAGCCAAGTGTGCCAGGCTCCACACTTCCAAAAGGCTGCCAAGACCGGAGTGAGTGTGTCATCAACTTCAGTTAGTTCAGAGATTTTTGAGTGTTGAGCCCACCATTGCAGAGTTAGTTTAACAGCTTTTTTTCTATAACTTCTTGATCTTTTGCTTGGTACTTGGTTTCAGGTCGGAGCATTTTTGACATTTTATGAAGTGTAATTCTGCAGTGGGTGTATCAAGCAGCTCTCTGCAGCAGTTTGAATCCACAGTCCCATTGTCTGATACCACAAACACACTTCAGCAGTACCCTCAAAGTTTATGCTGCCTAGTTTGTGTATAGGTACAGTATGTGTTTGCTGGTATATGACTATCTCTTTGGTGGCTGTCTTGCTTCCCTGCATGGGTATTTGTACTTCTGACACCTCTAGGCCAGAGCTGAAGTGAGCCCGGTGGGCTTATCCTCCTCTTGTTCTGGCCATAGTTACCTGTTCAAGAATGGCAGTCTGTTTGGTATTGAAATGTAAGGTCAGCATATCAACAGGCAGCCAGCCTGCTGCTGGGTGAGTGATCATTCCAAGGCCACAAAAGTATATACAGCATATATGTGAAAAGTAATTACTGCCAGTTCCTAAAAGTTGTCACAAGAGCTGAGGTGGATTTTCCGGCTAAATATGTGGAACCACCAAAATATTTTTTTTTCACAGTAAAATGTGAAATAGGGCAAAAAAAATGTAATCTGGTAACGATATAAAAACAGTTATAAATATTGTTCTTACTACTGATAAATCTAATAAATCACATTTTTTGGGTGAAAATGTGTTTTGCTTCATCAGAGAAAAAAGAGAATGCGTACTGTATATACTGCACAGTATGCCCTTTCACGTTTTTATCCAATTATTTTTGGCTTTCAAATAACTCATTTGCTTGAGAGTAGATCTTCTACATGTTTTTACTAGTATGAGATGGAGTACAGTAAAGCTCTTGTTAGGACAAAATGAAGCTCAGGATAGCTCGCACCAGTACGCCGACCACCTCTGCAGTCTCCCTCACGAAACTAGCTAGTGAGCACATCTTCCCTGCCTGCTGCTGCCAGTGAAATTTATTTGCCCTGTCTTGCTATTACGTGTTTGAGCGCCGACACGAAATAAGGTGTCATACACAACTGCAGGGACCAGATGAACGCATTCTGCCCAACACAACCATTCATAGCTTTTCTATTAAAATGAAGGACCGAGTGAGAGGAGGAAAGATAGCTTTTTTTTCACTGGCCAAGGTGTTGAGGATCCTCCTCCACCTCGAGCTTGATTAATGCCCCTCTGATGCATACACCAATCCATATGTCACAAACTAACATGAATAGGATAGTAATGGGAATGGCATTCAAGCTTCTATATTTTGCAAGTTACCTCTTAGTCTCTCGTCTTCTCTTTGTAGATGTTGTCAATCACCTTTGCCACACACAATTAATAGCCAACGTTTGCCCAGCATATAATATGGTTGAAGCGGTACTGTTGATACTATGATGTCTGGAATAATTGTATTGGCATAGTACCTTGTTCTCCTAAATTATATTTTGAAATCACATCCATCCTAACAAGCTAAATTATAGCCTTCATCAACAGCAGCAGGTACAGTTAAATAACTGTTTCTCTTGGGTTTTAACAATAAACTGTTTCCTCCTTGTGATTTAGCTGTCTGAAAATTTGTTAATAGTTGGCAGTTAGCTCAGGGGAGGTGACATGGTTACTCTGTAGTGTGTGGCGGGGATGTTCTCTCATTCCCACCCACCTTCCCTGCCACGGCACATGAAAGCACTGCAGGCACATCAGTGGGAGTGCATCACGGCGTGGGCAACGCCTTGGCTTTGTAGACGGCAGAGACGAAGGGGCCAGATCTTCAGAGGGATGCGGTGATGTAAGCCCGCTTTAATTATTTAGCCATCAGATATTAAAGCGGTGCAACTTGGGTGCCCGCGCCAAGGATTTGAGTTTCCACTGGGAGTGCTCACCATTAATAAACAAAGTGGCTTGTATTATGCATGACTGATGCTTTGAAAAACCGCCACCTCTGCCACTCTCCAACCCAGAGTTTTAGGAAGCATAGGAAAACGCTTTCATCAGCTTGGCAACTGTGTGAATGCAACCCCAATCCTCTGCCCGACAGCTAACATGCCTGACTTACAACCTTTCGAGGGATCTGGTTTCCAAATAAAGCCACACAGGCTTCTAATAATTAACAGGATAAACTGTTACCAAAATGTTATCATGCTGGACATTGTTCAGAGCTGTGCATAAATTCCAAGACATGATATACTGTAGTGTGAGCACGAGCAGTGCTGAGGGACATGAAGTTCAAGAATTAAGCTGAGTGTGGGTCAGTTTGCCATAGCAGTCAGCAAATTTGACGGACTGTACAGACATGCCTTTCCATCATTATTATCAACCATACAAGTTTTGTAAATTGTACAATGATACGCTCACTAACATCTGAATAAACCCCAAAATGTTCATATAAAATGTGCAATATTGTGTCACCCATAAGGAATGCACATAATTTTGGTGTATGTGATTTGTTTGCATTGGACTATTCATATTGACTTTGTGAACTACTCCAAGTATTGGATTTAAGTGCATATTGGAGAACATCTAAAAAGAAGATGACAGATTTTCAAACATATTTTATTGCAAAGTATCTGCAATAAACATTACATACCAAAATATAGGAGATGTAATAGAAACTACTTTCTGTGTGTTTGATTTCAGCATATTGCAAGCATTATCAGAGTCCATCTGCTTCAGGAAACCAACATAGCTTATGTTTGCAGCATTGTTAATCACTGAAGAGTTACACATTCAGTAATTCTGAAAATGTTGTGTGTTTAAGTAAAAAATCTTCTTTCTGCTACTTAATTGAACTCATTGTTTATACCTTACTAATCAGCTGCATTAACTATATTCTTTGTCTTGTTCCTTCCCACCCATGGTGAACACAGTATGGGCCATTAAACATTTATCTCTGGAGCTAGTTTCACTCAGGTAGTCTTGTCTTCCGCTTGGCTCCATCCTGCATTGCATTGTGTTAAAAATATATATTTTAAAAAAAAATCAGCAGTTGTATTGCTTTCAAATATTTAAATGTAATTTCCTTGACTGAAAGCACTCACAGCAAGAAGGATGTCAACAGAGGTTTCCTTGTCAGCTTTTGTTTATTCCATCTGGTTGACAGAAGAAGCAACCCATGGGAAAGGGCAGTGTATTGCCTACACTTGTTTTATGTCCATGATTTATTTTTACTGCAGTCCTTTGGGACCACTGATTTCTTGCCTTAATTATTCCTTGTAGCTGCACTGTGTTGTTATTGAGGTTCAAGTGTAGGATGCAAAATGTGATGTATTTCCTCAGCAAAGACGTTATTTCCACTGTTTGAAGTAATGTGACAGTATGAAAATAAAGATAAAGGTTTATTGAAGGAGCTTGACAGAAAGCCACCTCCTGCTGCATCGGTGTATACACCGTATCACATAAATACCTATGTTCACACTTGCACGCACCCACACATGTTCTACTGGCAAAGAGTAACTTTGCAGAGTTCAAGTAAACTTCAGAGATCTCAGCATCTTCATGAGACACATCTGTGTCAGGGCTCTGATGACTGACAGACACGGCATCTATCACCATCATTCCCCCCTGCCACCACCCCTAATGTGCCCACAAGTCATCCCTGCATGGCACCTTCCATATCGAAGAAAGAAGGGGTGGGGGTGTGAGATATCTGATGGAAATGAGGAAGAATGGGGAAAAGAGTAGAGATTAATAGAGTAGGGAAAAGAAGGAGAGCTTGCACAGCAGGGGATTCAGAGGAAGGTTGGAGAGTGAGCGAGAGAGGGAACTACCGAGAGTGATAGAGTCTTGGTACGGTGTGTGTTTGAAACCCTAACTCATCTTCTTGCACACAGAGGCTTGGCACACTTAAATCTCCTCCCTGGGGCCTTTGGGGGGCTGTAGCGATGAACCAAGGCACTACTGGAGCAGAACCAAAGACAGGCGAACCCCCACTACTTTCCCCTCTGCTCCACTACTCTGCACCACTGCCATCTTATCCCATCCCATCAGTCATTTCACTGCGGAAATAGGCTATTCAGAAGTGCGCCCAGGTGACGTCCCATATAGGGCTAACCAAAGCTGCGCTCAGCTTCACAGTTCTGGGCCAAGGAGCCCTAAACCTTTGCCTTCCAGACCAGTTGCTCTTCTGGTCACGCCACAATTGAAGTGCACATTGACATTTTATCTTTTCATCACTTACCACTATATTACACACTAAAAAAGAGCACCTTAGATAATATGAAAGGTTGGACTGCCATTTGGTGGATAGTGTGAGGCTATTCCATCTGTGTGTTGCATTAGTACGAGCAGAGGTTTGACTTTCCACAATCAGACTATAGGAGATCTTACGCTGTAGCTTAAAGTCCATTTACAGCTATCTGATTGCACGATCTGACATTCAGATTGGGTGTGGACCAGGTGCAGCCTGTTCCCACATGGGATGGAGAAACAGTGTAGGTCAATATCTACTCGCTGAGAGTCAAGTGAAAGCGATAACTCGAAGTGGCTGTAAACTAGATTGATTGCAGTGGAGAACAGTGCAGGCAGAGCATTCCTAATGGTAGTGGTGCAGTGAAGGCCTGTCCAGCGTTATCCTGTACTTACAGAGAGAATGGAGTCTATAATCTGTCTGCAATGATAACTGTAATGCGGGGGCCTTTATCTGCCAAGGGGGAAACCAAGAGGCTTATCTCATGGCCTGTATGTAAGGCAAATCACTCAGTTGCCCATCCTCTGCAAGCTCCACCCTATCCAGCACCCTTCTTCTTCTTCTTCTTCTTCTTCTTCTTCTTCTTCTTCTTCTTCTTCTTCTTCTTCTTCTTCTTCTTCTCCTTCTCCTTCTCCTCCTCCTCCTCCTCCTCCTCCTCCTCCAGCTAATGTTTCCT
This sequence comes from Protonibea diacanthus, assembly GCA_028641955.1. NCBI lineage: Eukaryota > Metazoa > Chordata > Actinopteri > Sciaenidae > Protonibea > Protonibea diacanthus. Next base: position 14,402,646 of record CM053998.1, read on the forward strand.
CATTGGGCAGATTATTGACCACCAAGCATATGCAGGAGGGCTAAGGGGCTGAAAATAGATTGTTTCCCCAAAATCTTTTCCCCAAAATCTTCTATTTAAACATTACACCTAAGTGTGGAATGTCTTTATCAAAGACCCAACAGGAAAGAAACATGAAACACAACGTTTTATCTGCTTATTTATGTATGCTGGGTGACTAAATGACCACTTAGCCACATAAATTGAAACCAGTATTGAACATTTATCCTAAATACTGAGAATTCACACTGAATTCGACTCTCCAAAGTAATTTAGGCCCCTTGAAACATTATCAATTAAACCTTTGTATCTTGTGTCCTGGAGCTCCCCCCAGTTAGTGCAGAGCTATCTTACTGCATTTTCATCAGTCAGGTTAATGGCTGTCCTGTACAAAAGCAAGCCTGCCCTTTTCAGCCGAGATAGAAGGCTAGGTTTACCCACAAACTGGGTTAGATTACAGCTAACTGTCATCATGAAACTAAATCCTACAGGGACCACTGTTAGTGGGCCTTGCATTGGTTGGGTTGTATTTTTAGTCATGCTGGCTTCTGTAATGATCGGATTACATGCCTGCTTGCTCTATAGTTACCAAAACAAACACCCCGGCATCATGTCAAAGACGAACAATTTGCAACGAGATTAATTTGGGGCAGCAACAATAGTCATTCTGTATTTGAGGAATTACACCGATGAGATGTGCACTAGCCAGACATATCTAGCTCAAGGTAAATGGATGGTTGGCATGAACCTAATTAAGGCTACATCCTGGCACTGCCAAACAAACGGCCTCCACCTGGACACCATTGCTCATATGCTGTTGAACGTGCTTGACCTTCTGCTGTCCACTTGTCTCCGTGTCTGCATTTGAAACATTTCCTGCACAGGAGCCTTGATCTGTTTGCCAATGATTTAGTGTTGTTTTTTAAACTAATTTCCCCTCCTATGTGTTCCAGCCCAGCATTACTCTTATTTGTGGTTATCATCCCTTACTATTTTAATTTCCACGTTCTTTCCTTTCCATTATTGACAGCCAGTTAAATAGTGTGTGTTTGCAATGAGTGGCCAGAGTGATATATAGCCATCTCGTGTGCTTTATGTAGACGTGGAGTTCCCAGCATTGCACTTGACTTGAATCATTTCCCCTGTTGAGAGAGTGTGCTCCCTACCTGTCAGTCATCTGTCTTGCTTTGTCAGTTTCCTCCCTCCACTCATAGCCCCCATCTTCTTTTCTGTACCTGCTCTGTGGGCTCATACAGTGAGCAGAGACATACTGTAAAGCTCTCCAGGTATTGATTGTTTTTCACTCACAGGTGGAGGCTGTTGTCCATAAGCTGTACTTTGGGGACCAAAGGTCAGAACTATTGAAGAGTAATAAATAAGACTGATGTTGGGCTCTGGTAGAAGCCTTTAAGTGGTGGATAATGGATGCACTGTTATACAGCAGGAACATTTAAAACTTTTTCTTCTTATGAAAAAATAGATGCTGAACATTTAATTTCTGTTCTAAAAGGTTGTTAGATTTTTCCCTCAACAACCCACTGTATTATTTTTGGAGATAATTTCAATCTAGTCACATGTACGGAAGAGGTGGGATTCCAATACTATTTTTACTCTGAGATGTCAATGATTCAGTAGCTGAAAGTATGCAGATGATTCACAAGTCATGAAGTGGGGAGACTGTAAATGTACTGTAGCCTGTCAATCTAATATGACTAATTCCATTTGCACAAATGTAACTGTTTGTCCAACACACATGAAAACGCTTACTAACCATGTCAACTCCCACAAATAACTTAAGAAATGCAATTTAACATGAGTGGTCTGTTACTGAGAGTGTTTATCACATTTAAAAAGAAGACACCTTTTAATGAAGTCCTTGGCTCAGTAATCCTCCCCAAATCAGATTATTTACATGGTGTAAACTAAGTTTGTTCTGTGATGTTAAAACTCAGGAGCAATTACAAACCATCAAACATCCAGGGTAATAAAATGAGACTCCTGAGATACAGTTTGCATGTCCAGGCTGCTTCATGACTTGCGTGCACTTTCATTTGTACCTAACAGTAACCACGGAGGGTGATGTTGGTTAGTACATGTCATAATCAAAGTACTGGCTATAATTTGCCCTGATGGCAAAGGTAGAAATGTGTGTTATGGGTACATCGTTAGTATGTGTTTGTCACACAAGGCCAGATAGATGGAAGGACAGGAACAGAGAGAGGCAGAGAGGATTGATGAATGCAGGCACAGTGGGCAAGCAGGTGAGAGATGGAGAGCGTTATTTTTCTCCCTCTCTCTTTTCTCTCAGTGCCGGGAGGTGACCTCTAGCTCAGCGATATGAAGAGAATGTCACGCAACATTACCCCTCCCTTTGCCCCAGACGCAGATGAAGTTTTATTTTTTGTGCCATGCTGTAGAGAGAAAACAATTCTTTTCTTCATTGATTAATGTCTGGTATGTGAGCAGGAAGTACACAATAAGGCAGTAAAGAAAGGATTGCTATCTTTATATATTCTCTCTCCCTGATCTGCTACATGTATTAATCAGACTGCTGACAGGCTCAGTGGAGGACCAAAGTGTCTAGGTGTTCCTCCCTCAGGATGTCACCTGTGATCCTTTTTCATTGGTTAGTTGACCTCCCTCCTGAAGGGACTGCTGTTTCACACTCAAACGTTTCAAGCCTTTCATAGGAAAATGGGAAAGTCTTTATGGCAGCGCTGCTTTTTATACGAAACAGGACTAAGGTTAAGAGCCAGCAGCCACATCATGAATTCCTAATATGTACCTTTAACCAATGAATCACCAAGGCACACGTGATTCTATTTTTCATGCTTCCATACTGTTGCCATGTTGAAATGAGAAGCAGTGACAGCAAATGTGACCGTGGAGCGATATGCAAAATCTGTCAAAGTGGCACCAAAGGGCATATGGATGACAGTTCTCTAAATAGTACACTGGTGACATGTCAGTATGTTTGAATACCTGGCAAACATTCGACTCCAGATGGGTGGGGCAGTTTGCATATATGAGTGCCTCTCCATGCAGTTAATCGCCAAGTAACAAGGACCATACCCCCAGCTCAACCACTACTTCCTCTCTGAAATTATCTGTCAGTTCTGATCATCAGATAATAACACTGGCTTTCCATTTCCGTTCTTTACCTTTAAAACCATTCAGTCAGTCAGTCAGTCTCCTTGCCAACCAAATTGGAACCTCGTCCTGTAAAACAACTAGCAACAAGGCATGGGTGGTGTTTAATGCTAGCAAATGTCATATTTGACAGAAGGGCCCTATAGAGTGGAGCTGTCAGAACCTTGTCAAGAATGACATGTGAAAGGCAAGGTGACAGGGGGCTGGTCAGTGGCTGGTGGGGCTGACTTACCGTAAGCTGGCTGAACCTGGACCTGGTGTTTGTTATTTCCACAATTTCTTTGTCTGCACCTGTGGGATGCTCCAAGGTTTGCAAGTAAATAATAGCATAAAGCAAGGGGAAATGTATTGTGCATTCACAGAAAACTGCATAGGGTGAGATGTATTTGCTTTGTGGAAGAAGCTTGGAGGTGAAGAAAAGCAAGTAGTTGCATTGTGTGTGTTTCTGTTCATCTGTGTGTGCATTTTAGTAGAATTTGTGATATCAAATCTGTTGCCAAGCTCATTAGAGAGTCATGCAACACATATTACAGTGTTTGCATTTAGAAATGCTTCACTAAGTGTCATCTCAATGCCTTTTTATGAGTGGAAACTGACAGAAGGTTCCTCACACTACATAGAGTGGGAGGAATGAGTGCAGCTTTGTATAATGCACATGTAGGTGGGTGTGGGTGGCAGAAGAGCTTTGCATTCAGGCATCTGGAAAGGTGACTTTCACTTCAAACAAACAGTTGAAGCTGATATTTGATTGGCAGGAGAATATCCACTCCACTCTGTCTGCGTCTCATTGCTATTTGATTACGAATTAAACCCTGCACGCTTGAAGTGAACAGATACCTTGTTACAGGTGTGGCAAGAGATAACTGATAATCTTTTCCTCATATTTACTCAAGACTCAAGGACGTCTTATACAATGAAGACGCAATAAGACAGAGGATTACCGTATGAGAGAGTCTCGTTTCTCTTTTTTCATTAAAAGAACAAAAACTACTAAAGAAAAACTCCATTGTAGCAAAGCTAGCACTACATTTTAAACTCTTTATGGAGGGGGTGGAAAAGCACAGGTGTTTACCATGTGGGGATGGTTTAATTAAAGACACTATTAAATGGCATTGCAGAAAGTGTTTTTGGAGCTGGACTCTCATTAGGCATTAAAAGTGTAACTATTCTATTAAGGAGTTGAAATTAGCTCCACCTTTAACACTGATGATTCTTGCACATTAATACATCACTAATTATATTCCAGTAATATAACAGAATAAGCAGGTATTCTGAAATGGGCCATGCAGGACTTTTACTTTTTACATTGCGACATTGTTACTTTAAAATACTTAACTACTTCCTCCACCTCTGCTGGTTTGACTGAATTATTCATTGGAGTGTGTGGTTTTTGGTGCAGCCCAGACCTCCACAGTTTGGGTTATTTTCACACATTTGCTTGGACTTGTGTTTGCATGTAAAAGCTTTGTATAGATATTGCTATTCTGGGCGTGCCCTTATGCTTTATCTGGCAGATTATTAGGTACCCGCGGGCAATCATTGTCAAATAATGTGATGAAAATCCAGACACAGTGAGCAGACATCCGGACACTGTCCTGTATCAGGAAGTGCTTGGTGACATTCCAGCGGTATATCTAGCAGAGGTATGCTGCCATGGCCTGTTCCTGTTACATGACACAAGGAGCTTTTCATCCCACCAGCAACCCACGGGTGGCTGCCAGTGTGACAAAATTTGAAGCCAGTGGCACCTAGACTGGACACCTCTGTCAGAGATTTCCAGAAAATAGCCACTGTCTGAACGAAATAACAGAATGTAGGAGAAAAGGGGCATAACACTTGTGCACTTCCCTGCTCAAGTCATAGCTCTTAATCAATTAGTGGGACCACATGAAATCCACAGAGGCTTTGTGTTGCATTAAGCAATCAATGGTGAAGAAAAGAAGGCATGTGGGAATTCTGTAAAAAAAAAAAAAGGAAAGCTTTCTCCTCAACCTTATCTGTAGAGACTACAGAGTGGTATTATCCATGGCAAGATACTGTAGCTCACTTTACAGAGCTCCATGGTTATTTCAGGCCAACAGCTGAAAAGAACAGGGCAGGAATTTGCATTATGTAAGTGGGAGCATAAGAATGCATCTTGGAATGCATAATCAGTGTGCCATCACCATCCTTGCTGGTGATCTGCATCTTAAGATCTATCTCAGAGGCCCTAATTAAAAACTTTGCAACATTATCGTGTTCTGAAAACATTTTGCTTACTCTCACTTTCTTCACCTCAGTGATCTTTTCTCATCTGTCATTGACCAGAAGAAGATGACAAAGGAGTCTGTGCACTGCACTCCACTGAATTATGAAAATGACTGAAAAGTAACAGAAGGAATGCTAAGAGGATGTGAGGGACAGAAGAAGAAAAAATAGGTCATTTAGAAGACCATTGGGGTTTACAGCTCTGTAAGGCCTAAATCCATGACAGTAAATAACACTATTAAGAAGAGAAAAATGTCATTTCTCTTGGATAAAATATTTTTTAAAAAACGTCTCAACAGAAGGCTTAATTTAGTTGACATTGCCTAATAAACCAGCCTGTTCAGAGTGTAAGTACAAGTCCAGGTTTCTCTAAAGCAGTGCCTACTGTTTAGGAGATACAGTTCTTTTGTTTCTCTCATTACAGTTATTCAGTTTCTCTACAAATGATCAGAACTTTATATGGCCAATAAGATGAATACATTTCATTCCATTTGAAAAGTAGTAGTAAGTCCATCTTTCTCTCAGTACCACACTTTGATTTAAAGTTGGCTGTATCAAGTTTTACATAACAGTCTGTCTTTATTAAACTCCCACACAGTTGAAGTGACTGTACACAGCATGGAGTTACACTGTGGCCCCACTCCCCATAAAGGGCTCCTCTCCAGCATACCGTGATCTCTTGATACTTTCAGGTTGACTGCTGCCTTTATTGATCCCTTCTCCCTTTCTGACTCTCCCTGTTCCATCCCCTCCTCTCCCAGCCAGTTCTACAGTATTTCCCCATCAGTGATGTGAAGCTGGGAGGCTTTTGGGGCTACGGCTAGAGCAGCTGTCACCGGCACAGCGGACACTCTTAATTGGCTCCCCTGGGGCGGTTCCCTTGCTGGAGAGGAGCGGGGCAGTAACTGTGGAGGCATGCCGACGAGAACCAGAGCCCATGCAGACCTAGTTTAAAAACCACTGAACAAGCCTGCAAGGCTGCATTACTGTTTCTTTAGAATTGAATTGACAATTGACAGAACTTTGTCTGTTTTAAAGGATAGGTAATGGATGTAAATGGATTTTCTAATGACCCTCACAGCTTTTCATAGTTGTATTAAGAAGTATAGTCAGTTTGTAAAAAGGACAGATGAGTCCTGACCGGAGCTCTCAGACTCTGTAATACTGTCAACCAAACATAACAATGGCACGGGTTGTTTGCTTGAAGTGTAACTTTTGAATGGAGCTTAATAATGACAGAATACAGTTAACAATGATGCTAATAACATTTACACCAAAGAAAATTAGAAAACTAACCTTATTGCAGTGGATCAAGCAATGTAACATCTACACTAGCAAAAATAATGTTGACAAACAGCAGAACGCGTTTCAAAGATGCCATTTCTCTATAGTGCGGTCACCATGATTATTTTCAAGTAACCTTTAATGTATCTGTCATTTCAGAAATTGAATCCCTGGCACAAGTTTCTCCTTGACCTTACTAAAATCTGTGCTTCATACAACTATTCAACTAGCCACTCTAATAGCGATCTTCTAGTTTCCACGTCCATCTTCCAAATATCCATCGTCATTATGGAAATCACTGTATCTCAACATCCTTTTCCTTCAACCAGGCTTTGCATTTCCCTTTGTCTCCATTTCTTTTGTTTCATATCATATTTTACCTTAATATACCTACACCCCCCCCCCCCCCCCCCTTTTTTTTTTTTTTTGTTTACTTACTGTCTTTATGCAGCTCAGTGCCAGGGCAGAAGGATGAGTCGGTGAATCAGACATCTGCTTCCCACTCTCATTTTTATTCCTAAGCTCTGCTATCCAGCATCCTGCTATCCGTGCACCGCTTCATTCCACATGCCCCTGATATGCTTAGACTCGCCTCTCTCTATATATCTCTATACCTTCCTCTCCCTCATTTCCTACTTTCTCATTTTTCTTTATTCCTTCTGGTTTTCTTACTGTACATCCTCCTTTCATCCATTTTTTTTCTGTTTACGTCTCTGTCTGCTGCTGCATCAGGGAAGCTTTATCTTTATTTTCTTGTCCCATCATTACAGCTAATGCAATTACAGCACTTTTGTTTTGTTTTGGGTTTTTTTTCTCTGCCTCCCACCCCCTTTAATCCACCCCAGACTGATTAGGTGGCATTGTTATGGACCTCCCAACAAATAAAAGCGATTTGGTTTCTCCTGCTATTAATTGAGATGCAAGTTGACGCAGGGATAGATAGATGAAGGGATGAGAGAAGAACAAATAAAATCAGGGAGGTTTGAAATGAATAACTTGAGTAGCAGAGAGCATTGCCAATTTCACTAATGGCTGTGTCTCAGTGTAACTCAGAGATTTCCTTTTTGGCAGGCGCAGTGTTTATGATTTTTTTTTCCAAAGTTTATACAGCAAGCAAGGCTGTTAGTGTGGAATCTGAGGTCTCTGTACTTGAAGTCACTGTGGATACACACACACACACACACTTTTCCATGTTGACCTCTCTAGTTCATTTAATTGATCTGACTTGACAGTTGAATTTAGCTCTGACAGAAAACATTAGTGTAATACACACCAGAGCTATTATCAGTCACAAGAACATCACATAAGCATCAGTCGGACATAACAGCCCATCAAACAATACAATAAGGCCTGGCTGAGTTGGCTAATAAGATCCATTCATTGGTCTATTAAATGATACCTAATTAGTGTTGACTGTGTGGAAGAAGCAACTTTATGGTGTGATATTTTCATGGCCTCTGGTTCCTTGGCATTTTCAACTGATTTGTTAATTAAAGTTAGGTGGGGGGTAAGGGGGAGATTGACCTTTTAGCTCAATTTGTTTCCTCGCTGCCTCTAGATTGGGGGTGTATTTCCCTCTTTTCCCGGTGAGTAACCGAGCGAGGAGAGAGGGCTGCACCCTCGGGTATCCTGCAGTCTGAATTATACAGTCACTGGGCCTGGCTGTTTGTTCATGTACTGTACAAACACACACACATATTCATAGCACAGCAACAGAATTATGCATCCGTGTCTGTTCTTGTTAGCAAACAGTGCACACACAGCAGGTGTGCACCTGCTCTGACGCAGCTGCATTTAAAGGCACAACAACACTTAGCTGTTGTGGCAGCAACAGAAACACGGGACAGTGTGCACACGTACAGTGGTACACAAGTACACTGACTTTAATTCGTGACAGTGCATGGGCCCCAACGCTGGTAAACATGATTTATAAAATTCCAAGTTGAAATTGAGTTGTCACGGAAACTGCCTCATTTTAAACTTGAGCCACAGTTAAGGCCCTCGGGCTGAGCAACAATCCAGCAGTTTGGCACTGCTTCAACACTCAAACTACATGACTACCCTGCAAATAAAAAGTGCCGTTCATGTGTAGTTAGGGAGATATATTAAAAACACTCAATCATGATATATCACCCCAGGCATTTTCTTTCTGGTTACAGGACTTTTAACGTACAATGTCATTCATTCAACCTTTATTTAAATCTCCAAACACCACTGAACGCCTTCATTTCTGATGATGTGGACACAAGTACAAAATAAATACACACAAAAAATGTGACTGTTGGACTGCACAGATCAATCTGTTTTCTCCAGCAGTCAGATAATTCATTAATTCTTTAATACTTAATACTTGGCCATTGTGGTTTGTTTATTGGCAGGAGTAATAATCATTTCATTTATCAGAAAATAAAATATGCATCATTGTAGGCAAATAGTCAGGTGTCCTTCATCCTCCTCCCACACGCAGTATCACTGCAAAAAATGCAGATTAGGCTCCGCAGAAAAGTCTGAACTTGCATGGGTTAAAGAGGCACTGCTTTCAGTTTCTTTATATAATGGATGATGGATCTCTGTTCTGCTCATCCCAGTGGCTGATCTTCTCCAACTGCTGGGTCAGCTGCTCATTATCTGTACTTTAGCTTGTCAACTACCTCTCCAAGCTGTGCCATGTTATGTAAAGGTTTATCTAGCAAGATAATGAGCTCTAGAAGTAGTAGTAAAAAATAAGTTTTCATCTTCTGCTGTTTGATTGTTGTTTACACTTTCAGTTAAAACGCATTCAGCGGGTTTTTTTTTTTTTTTTTTTTTTTAAAGGATGGATACCTAGAGGCATAACTGAGTTTCAGAATAGGATGTAAGGAGGAGAAAAAAAGACAAAGGAGACAGCTGTGGAGAGATGGAGGGTCTCAAACCAAGGCCAGTTCAGCCAGTTAGAGGGTTGGTTAGACAGCTTACAGGGGTCTCCCGCTGACTCAAATGAAGAGCGATGGCAGGTCTGGACTGACAGCCACAGTGACCACTGAGATTGATGAAAGGTGCCATTGGGAGACAGATGAGGGTGAGATGGGAAGGGACACATCAGATGGAATGGTGGACGAAAAGGTCAAAGTTTGGGGCACAGCATGAAAGGGAATTCGTACTCTGTACGTTGTGATCAGAGAAATGAAAAGTACTTTGAAGTGGTGCCTCATGGACAGAAGGCTTTCAACTGTGAAGTCGACATGGTGCTTGGTAGACGCCAGGAGAACTGGAGAGTCTGCTTAGTGAACCCAAAGAAAACACACTTTGTCTTAAGAATCTTTCTGATGATGGTGAGAAGAATACATCGTTGTGAACTATAGGGTGTGGAAAGGAAAACATAATACAGTATATATAGACACATATAATATATGTTCAAATTGACACCCAGTAATCAAGAGAGCTGTTGAGAACTATATACCAGTACTGGCACAGTGTTTCATAAATTAGAATAGTGTATCATATTAATTTTGTCAGTTTTTAATCATTTTCTGACGTTTGGGCTTCGCTATTGGCAGTAAAAAAATATCAGAGAACCAGAAGGACAATAGAGTAGCTAGGATAATACTTAACATTGACTTTAAATGCACGCTTAGTTGTTGATTCTATATGTGGTCTGCTGAACTGTGTTCACACACACATTATAAATTTAAAACATAGGGGACCCAGTGAGTTTCATGTTAAGTCTTCTTTTAGATGTAACCTCATGAATAAACTGACAAAGGGAGAAAAGTCCCCAGTTATTAAAAAGATATAAGCAAGAGACAGATGAAGTGTGGTGTCCTTCTGCCGGCTATGACCCTTCCGTAGAGACCAGCCTGTTTCAGAGAGGAGCATACATTAGCCTGAGTTTGTAACCCACCTAAAAACACAACGGCTAAGAGCAGGAAGAAGGGAGCCAAAGCAAGGGAAATTTGACAGTCATTACGGTGGAACTAATGGAGAAAGATGAAAGAAATAACCAGCTGGATGAATGTGAGTCAACAGTGGAAGTAAGTAGACGCAGGCAGTAACCTTGAGGTTAGAGAAGCTTGGTTGTTTTAGAGAATGAAGAACACAAATGTTATCTCTCAAGAGGGAGGCAGCCAAGGCACATAAACAACTGTTGCAGTGCATCTATGCAGTGACCAGCATTAGCAGACTATGATCTTTCTGGGCAGGTCCCAGTAGAACTGCATGAATGTCAGAGCGTTGCCGTAAAAGAGCATGCATGCTCAGTTGACTGTCCCTGCATAAATAAATGTTTAACAAGACTAAAGGTCTACAGCCCTCCTAGCAGCCACCAGGAGGCTAGTTGGTTAATTATACCCAACACTAAGCAAATGTTTTGCCAAATTTTGCCATTATGGGAGTCTCACCAGTGGTATATCAAGAAGTGAGGGCAACACTAGCCACCATGTATGTAATGTAAGTTTTTGATAGTACGCTAGAGGAAAAAGAAGGAAGTCACTTAAAATATTTAGGATTTATCTCACTGGAGACCAGGTTCTAGTTTTTTTTTTTTTTTTTTTTAGTACTACAGTAAAACATTGATCAAGGATGCTCAAATTTTAGACATTCAGAAGCCTCACTCCTGGCAAAGTGAAAAAGACCACACAACTAAGACAGTGTCATGTGTGACAGAAACTCTAGCAGAGGTAGCAACAGATTGAGAGAAAAATGCTCCCAAGGACTTCTTCCCCATGTCACGTTAATAAAACCCAGGCATATAATGTTGTTATCTGCTCCCACACACTCATATGCAAATCCACCCCAGGAAAATCAGCTCTCATTGTAACACATGTTCACTCACCTAAAGCACAAAAGCTGTTGCACGTCAGCCCAAGAGAGCAAGATGGATCATCTCAGTCAAGACCTCAGACGTTTCTATTCATGCCACCTCTCTCTATAGAAGCTAATGGATTTTCCCTGCAGCACATCTTTATTGTCTAATGCACAATAATGTCTCAGATACTTTATGAGCTCGACCTAGCAAGCAGACAGAGAGGAAAGTAGCGCCAAGGCTGATCGATGGCTAGGTAGTTGATGGATATAACCATATGGAACAAGAAGGTAGATGTGGGGGGGCACCAAGCTGTGATGCAGAAAGCTACATTAGATACCTAATGCTGTTCTGCAGAGAGACATCTGGATCTAATGCACAGGACAAGAATCCTTATATGTCATCCGTGCTGAATTATAAATATGGATGTGTAGGAATGGCTTGCATACTTGGATATTTGCACAGAAATGGTATGGTTATTCATAGACATAGCATATTTCTTTTCCGCTTCACCTTATCTTTGTTTCATTCAAATATTGTTTTCTTTCTTCTGATTTGCAGTACCCAAAGTCTTACCTTCCACTGATGTCACCTAGTCACAGTGTTAGACACTATTACTGCTATACTACTGATGTTCAGCGTGAATATTTGCTGTTCTGTGTAGAAAGTCTTTGGAGGTGTCTGAAGAGTACAGCTAAAGAAGTTCATGGACGTTTTGACTATAGAATTACAACACAAAAGGGACTCAAATATGGCAAATGCTCGCAACTGTCACCAATTTAGATCAGTATAACTTGAGACATGCATTGCACCAAAATATAATGCATGTTCTTGTGTATACACATGTGGCTTTGAGTCACTTTGTAGAGAAAATATGTAAGTTCAGCAGTGCATGGCATGAAGAGATGGTTCAGCGCTCTTGTGGGAGTGGATCTGTACCTGTCTCTTTTATTCCGGCAATGCTTGGCTGCACTAAGCACCCATCTGTAGGAACACATGGGGTGAGGCAGAGCTGGGCGACCGCTAAAGAGAGGATTGGTAACAGTTTGATGTTATAGAGAGAGTGGAACCAGCACAGCCAGAAATGCATGTTGTGTTTGAGGGAACAGACAAACACTCACACTTACCTTGTCCTTATGCAGTGAAGTACAGAAATAGTTGTCCAGTTGAAGTTTAAAAGCAGGCTGCTTTGCATGTAAACTTTCATATCTTTGAGCTGCTCGGAAAACACCCTTGTAATGCTGGACACTGCACAGCTCCAGTGCTTGTTTTTACACTGCTTTTTTGTCTAAGCCTTTCGCCTCATTCCTCCATTTGATTTTGACAAAAATGTCATTTGCAAATGTCATTTTTGGGGATATTGTCTCAATTTTCTTTAAACATAAGAGGCTCATCCCTTTACTGATGGTGGTATTCACTAGAAAATGATACCACCTGGGGAAATGGTGTCAGAACTAAAGGTGAAGCACTTGTCTTGATTATTCTGTTATTGTCTAACAGACAAAGAAAAGCCCCTCCGTAGCCATTTTGAAATCTTAAAAGATGAAAACATGGTAGGGAACAGTCAGCACACGCCTGAAGAAAGAAAATGATGACCTTCCACTGTGCATGGATCAAGGCAAAGGCTTTGCTTGCAGATAAAGTGCTCTGTACTCAGCACGCCGTTCCACGGATGTGTTGGATGGCAGACGATAGATGATAGTGCAATGGCTAAACCCAGTTCAGGTTTTCTCTCAGCTTCCAGGCTCCACTGACTTTGCGCTTTCTTTCTGAAGCCACCATCAATGTGTCTGCAGCTTTCAAATCACTGGTTAGCCAGCCAATCCTCTTAGCACGAGGAAGACGATCTCCTTTTGACACAACGCTGACGTACACAGCATGAGACCTGTCAGATGTGTGTGAGGTGGGAGTGTCTCTAAGAAGCCAGATTTCTTTTTATATATAAAAGTACATAGGTTGCATAGGGAAGGTGATTCATCAGTCAGACAGCCATTACTATCTCAGTGTAATAAATATTAGTATTTTGCATTCATAATTGATAAAGCATGCATCTCTGTGTGTATTTCAGGGTAGCCGAGGCAGCCTTCACACCCCACCACAGTTTGTCTGAACCACTCTTATCTATACAAACAGCCATATAGTGCTTGCTGATTATACTCACACATTTGGCAAGCCAGATGGGCAGTATGTCTCTTTCAAAAGCCCGGTAATCTCATCACCACTTTTTGCCAGCGTTTTAGTGACGCTGTGAACTCCTGATAATGACCACGAGTCAGCAGGGTTTTTATTTATGCCCCTGATGGTCAACACTCAACAATCAGTCTCTTGACATTTGACTGCCAAAATGTTTTTGTTTTTTTTTTTCAAATGCGTGGGTTGCATACAACCTCAAATATGAGGATCTGTTCATGGGTGTATCTTTGTCTGAGTGCGTCTGATGGCTTAAAGTGCCCATTTTTATGATTTAATAACAGCAATTATCACTTTGGGGGGAAAAGAATAGACTGTTTATCGGCCTCAGGATAGCTTGGACGGAGCTTGCTGTGTTTGTGTTGTTGCTATCTCTGTGCCGCACACAGGCATATTTTGGGTTGAAGTGCGTAGGGCAGATCGAGGGGGATGAGATGGGTGTGCACATTAGATGGAAAGATGTTTTGTTGTCTATCCTTCAGTACCATCTTTGTTGCTTATTGGCCTCTCAAAGTATTGCTTTTTAGGCTTCAGTGAAGAAAAGAGAGATGGGTGCAAGTGGAAAAACTGATAAAGACAGAGAAAAGGTAGAATGGGAAGGTTGCAAAATTCAAAGAGGAGAACTCAGTCCAGCCTCTGAGAAAATAAAGGCATTTGCCAAGGGAATTTAAGAGAGTCATCTTTGCTATAATATTATGAGGTATAATGTTTAAATGAAAGAACCATGGCCTTCGTCCGACTAGAAAGAAAGAAAGAAAGAGTGAGAGTTCTTATGGACACTGATTCACTCAGAAAAGACTTTAAAAGACTGGGGTCCATTTTGCTATCACTCGTTGTTATTTCAGAAACAGTTATGGCAAATCAAATGTGGACTCGGAGTGTGTGTGTGTGTGTGTGTGAGAGAGAGAGAGAGAGAGAGAGAGAGAGAGAGAGAGAGAGCCTGTGGGTTAGTGTGTTAAAGGTACATATAAAGGTGGTGGAGCACACAAAAGAAAGGAGCACTTTAGCCTAATGCGCCAGGCTGCCGGGCCTGATGAACGCATTTCACACGTCTCTGGAACTTGCATTAGACCTGCATATTTCATAAGTGTAATGTTTATTTCATCACATGTCTATCTCCAACTCTCGCTTCTATATTAACCCCGTCCAGCCCTTCTGGGGAACTGCATGGCTGTTTCTTCCTATGTTCTTCTTTCATCCATTCCTGCATTCGCTTCTATTTTTCGTCCTCATTTACCCCCATTACTTCTCTTACGCTTTAGCTCACACTGCAAAATCAGCTCACGCAATGCTTCTTGTTTTGATGTTTCCACTTTTGCCTTTGCTTAATAAAGAAAAAAGACATTGAAAGAATTAAATAGAATGCTCAGATTATATAGATTTATAGCTGTACTGTACCATGCAGGATGTGTGTGTAAAATTACACCTGTGAGAGCATAGTTCACGAAACAGAACACGAAATTGAGATTCCGGATCCTGGGCAAAGTCTTGCCAAAATACAATATGTCTCATATTTATATTTGAATAGGCTGTCTGTCCTTGTATTCAAAAATTACAGAGATGATGCTTTTTTTAAAAACAATATTATGTGCCATTGCCTTCAAAATAGTGTATGATTCTCCTAACCTGAAACCTAATCTGGTCAAGACTTGGTTTGGTTCACACAATTAAAACTACTTAGTTAAGAAAGATGGTGGTCATGGTTAAAAGAATCAGAGAACTGTGTTCTAAGGTTTCAGTCGGGAAGTCTGAACTCCCATTTACCCATCCCATCCTCCTCGCTATATGTTACAGTGACCAATTATGTAATTGTTCTGTCGAGTAACTTGATATTTTACCTCAGATCTAAAGCTGTCACAAACCACTTGTATTCATGCTGCCATCAGAAATTGTCACCATATGAAGAATCCCCTGAGTGTCTTTCTCACAATGCTGGTAATTCTGTGTTCAAGTCTCTTTTACGTCTTCCTTGAAGTTGTTTTCATCGTGGGAATATGTTCGCACCATGTTGAGAATTCTGTTTTTAGCGTCAATTCACTTTGATTAAACTTGTGAAAGCAACACTGTAGTGTGGTAAAAATGGCATGTGATCCCTTATGGATGGATGGCTCTGTGTAGAAGTCTCTGATGCTCGCTCATGCTCACTGATGTTTTCTGACATATCCAATTTGGGTGATCTATCCGTGTGTATGCAAGATGTGGAAAAATACGGGATAAGGAGCTATTTCTTGCATCTTAGCTTCTCCTATATGGACTGATCATACTGCAACTTTCTCAGTTGACAATCATAAGCAGTAAATAATATGACAAGGAAAAAAATCTACAGTATCTATACGTAATATATGTTGCAAGTCGAGTCCTAAATCTTTTAAAGGTGCATGATCCCATCATTAACAGTGCTGTGATTTTATGTATTCACTCTATTATGAAAAATGCAGATCTCACCTTTTTTTAAAATGACTGATGTCTTATTTTAGAACCTCTTTAATCTCTATGTAGCTAAAAGATGTATGTATACACATTCATTTCCATCTAGCATTCACACCAATGTTAACCATCTCCCCACTGTCTCAGCCAAAGAGTGCATGTGATGTGGCATTGCCCAGGGGCCATTAATTTCCAAGCTGTGCTTAACGCACTTGGCGCTCTGTGGGGAAGATGACATGTATATGTATGAGTTTTCAGGGGCCAGGAAAGAAGCAAACAAGCGAGGGAGGTAGATATGGGGAGAGAGGAATGTAGAAAGGCGACTAGAAAGGCAGGAGGTGATTACGGAAGGAAAGACGGAACTCGAGGCGTCGTGAAGATCTAGTGGGACGAGGAGGGAGGAGGAAGAATGGAAAAATAATAAAAGGTATATTCTGCATTCTACACACATGGCTCAGAAAAGTGGAACTCCAGGTTAGATGCAGCATTTCAACAAGGCAGCATGTGCTGCGTATCGCACACAACATTACTTTTAATGTGTTTATATCATTCACTATGTGCTTAGATTTTCAGCACTGCAGGGCCTCAAAGTTGTTAAATTAGGTGATTGGAAAATGACTAAGGTTGCATTAGGCAGGTTCACAGCATGAACTCCACAGATCTAAATTTCCTTCTTAGGGGTGAAGTCTTGGCACCAGCTTCAGTTATTATTAGCAAGTGCAACTTTCTTTGGCTGGAACATTTACTTATTGCAAAAACTGCAGTGAATACAGTTTTGGATTTTCCATATGCTTCTGAAAGGAGGCTTTTCCACCAAGTTAGTGAGGATAGGATGATGGGCTTTTTAACTGGACCACTGGAGTTCCAATGTCTGGTTTCAGTGTTAGAAAGTTAACATACAAATAAGCATCTAATTAAAGGCAAAGGTTGGATTATTTAGTGGTCAGATCATGGGGCATTGCATCTTTCAACAAACCATAGAAAGCTACAGGATTGAAGAGAGTCACTTTATTACACTTACACTTTATTTGTTCGAGTGTCTGTGATACAAAATATTACAAAAAGAAAAAAAAAACTAAACTTATCAGCGAGTTTCTACATAACTAATTTGTCAGTAATGATGAGAGAGAGGCTGCTGAACTGAATGTGTTGGCAAGAGGTACACTTCAGCAGCTTGTTGTTGAGAATCTCTGATCTGACACCAAATTCACACACAATAATTACACACGGATGCAATTATGCATGTAAAACAAAGCATCCTATGAGTGATGATGCTTAAAAAGCAGTCAGCTGGCAGGGTTGCACTCACACATGCAATTATATATGACACGACATTAGGTTGCAATCAGATTTATTTATTTATCGTACAAAATTCATACTAATTGCTGTTTATCAGTTTTTCGAGGTCCCTGCAAAGTCAAAATGTTGTTGTTTCCAGGGAAGCTTTTCTTTTATGGAAGTGTGTCTGCAGTGTGTCTTGTCACTCAAATCTTTATATTCTACAGAAGGAGACTCCTGCCTATGCATAATGCCAACACAATTTACTGTTTTGTAAATGGCCAGTTCAACTTGTCAAATCGTGATTATTTGTGCCTTCTTGTGAAGTTGGCATTAAATAGTATTTTAACTCAACCTGTCTGTTTCTTGGCTTTATACTACTACTCAGTGTAAGTCAAGTCTGCATACATCTGATAGCAGCATCAAGGTGTCACTCCCTGTTCTCCATCCTCACAAACAAGCTTTGAAGCCAATAATGAATTGAACTAAAATCATGGGGGCTCAATACAAAATGTATTCATCCACATAGGATGAATACATTCTTAGAATTCTCTTCCTGTGGAGAAATTCATTGTGTGAAAGTAACAGTTTTCGCAATCTGTTTCTTCTCCTCCATCGTCCTCTGAATGCTTTCCATAGGTTATTCTCATTTTAATGAGCAGTGTGAGTATTCGCCATGGTGGTGAGAGGGTGGCCTTGCTTTTGAGGTCCTCTTTTGAAGCCGGCTCTTGACTAATATTTAGGCCACAGGGTGGATGATATAAATAAATCTGAAATATGACGTTCTCTCTGCAGTAAGGCTTGCCAGTCTCAGTGCCGCCCCCTGCTCTGTTCTCTTATCTTTTATGTGTTTGGAGGCTTGAGATTTAAGAAGAGATTCCAAAGGCTGGGAGTTTTGTCTTACTGCAAAATCAACCTCACTTACCTCATTCACATATTTGGTCATGATGGCAGCTGTATATAACTCCACTGCTAACATTTAAAGATTTAAAAAGTCTGCTTTATAGCTTTTTCCAACTAATTTACAAATGATGATCTGCCACATAATAACTAGTTTTAAGTACTTTTAGCATTCAGCAGTCTCCTGGTTGATTTTATTGCATTTTTTTGTATTATTGTTGCTTGTTTTGGTCCAAACATTCAAATCTCAGAAGTCATAACGGGACTCTTTCACTATTTTATAGACTAATCCTGCTTTACAAGAGACACATGCACAGCAGTGTTTCAAATCCAGGTGGACGTGTCTCATGTTGTGCTGTATTCAACTCGCTGTAGCTTTCTTTACTCTCTACATCCTCAGCCTGTCTGCCAGAATTCTCAGTGGATACTGAATGGATGGTGGAAATGAGTGTAGAGACATTTTAGGAGTTCAGAAATCACAAAACAGAGACAGATTCCAAATCTCTGCTGTATTGCCTCATTTTTCCAACTCTCTCTTTTCCCCCCTCTTTGTAGTTTTCTGCCCTCTCTTCAAAAATGTTGTCTCTCTTATCTCTGCCTCCTACAGTGATTGTAGTCAGGTCTCTCATTAAGCCGGACCCAGGCTGCAGGGCAGGGGTCATTCCCTGCCTTGTTGCCAGTCATATACTGACGCCACACTCCCCTGGTTCAGTTACAGGCCCTCCCACACCTGCTGTTCCAGCCCCTGGCACATGATTTCCTCCCTAGTAAGCTCAGGCTACAGAGAAGCAAAGCTTTCCAACCATGATCCAAATTAATTGTGACAAGGATCTAATGCACCACTGAGAAACTCCTCTTGTTTTTTGTGTGCGGGAGCTCCATCACTCATTTGCATTGTGCATTTGGTTGTTGGTTTATTTATGTGCTTAGTTTTATTCCATGCTCAAATTATTTCACATCACACTTTAATTTGGGATTGGCTACAAAAATCATTTTGAGAATATTTGAAATATTGATATATTTGCATGCATCATATTTATCTTGGTAATATACTGAGTACATTGCACTGTACATTTCAGCCAATGCGGCAGAACAGTGCAAACATATGTCTGTGTCATACTAATGGAATGTATTTTTGGAATCTATTTTTTTTTTCTTTCTGCCCATTTTGGTGTCTATCAGCACACATTGTTTTCGAGTTATCTCACCAAATATTGAGTTATCTATCGGCTATTTCTATTTCCACCCTATTACAGCTGAGATGGATGAAGTTTAATTCACACTGCTCAAATTATTGACATTTTTATTATTAGATGCCACAGTGGGTAAGTGGGCAAAATGTTCTTTTCCTTTTTTTTTTTTTTTAATCTTCTGGTTTTGGCTCTTTCGCAGTCTTCCCTCTCCTGTCATCTTGTGGCATATTTATTGTACATACTAAGTTTAACAGTGCAGAAAGAATTTAATGTAAGATTGTTACAGTAAATATGTTTTAATGAGGATGTGGTATGGACAAAGAAAGGAGAACAAATGAGACTCCACAGTGGCAGGCACAGTGGCTTTAGTTCATTGCATGCACCCATTCAGAAAATTTGCTGGATCTCTTAGTGTTTCCGTTTGCCACCTCTTCTTCCATATTCTTCCCATCCATCTATCTATCCACCCACCCACCCATCTGTTGAGCCCAACTGCGATTAATACCATCTCTGCCCTGCTCTTTCCACCATGTCATCTACACTCTCCTCTCTCTTCCAAATGGCTCCTTGTTTTGGGGCTTCACAGCCTGCCCGTTGAGCCATGTTAGAAGGCACCTGCTGGTGCTGGGAATGAAGGTGAAACGGAAAAGTAATTGTCCAAGCCTTGACACAGGCTTGGCACACCAAGTCATGGGTGGGTTTAGTGTAGATGGGAAAAAAACATATTCCAACAGATCCTGTTACCAGTCAGATTGCTATTGGTAGCCAAATCTCCAGGAACCCAGCTGGACATCTGGATGGTTACGAAGGCATGAAGTGTATGTGTGTGTGTGTGCGTGTTTAGAGGTGCTGACATGTCTACAAACATTGTGCATTGTACCGTATGTGTGCCCTCCACATGCCTCTTCTCTCTTCTTTCATCTTGATGCCACTAAAGTCCTTGTCGAATCCACTCTAACTTTTAGGTGTGGCTTGTTTGATCTTGCTGCCATGCAAAATCTATAATCTAAAATCTAAAATCAGGGCTGCATGTGTGTGAGTTAGGGACATGCTTCTTTGTGTGCATGAACAGGCACCGTATGTGCTTTTATTTGATTTCCCCAAAGTTTGTTTTGACTCCAGTTTAATAAAAACATAAATCAGAGATACTGTAGCATTAGTAGACGTTTGCTCCGGGCATAATTGCTGCAACTGCAGCTTATAGTAATCATCTTTTCTTTTTTTCTTTTTTTTGCTCTCTCTCTCTGTATGGAAATGGACAAAATATTTCCGTCTGTAAAGCTGTTCTAAAAATTGTCTCTTTGGAAAAACACATTTAAATTATCAATCACACCTACTGGAGCCTAATCTCTGTATGAGCCCCCATTTTGAATTCCTTCAAAATGGAATAAACAAACAACCAAGCAAACAAATTAATAAATAAACACATAAACATATAAACAGATAAATATCTTCACAGCACATTAGCATTTTGCATCTTACTCCCTGTGTAGCAGCACGGCTCTTCATCCAATCCCCAGCTTTTCAATTAACCCTGGATGAAGTTGCTTGGTGATATGGAAAGAGGAAAGGTGATGATCCTTGCATCTTCCTCCAGCTCTCCCGCACACGCTCTCTGCTGTCTTCTCTTTTATATTCCTGCAGCATCCTCTCCACTTTTTCCTTTTCCTTCCTCATCTGGATCGGCTTGCACTCCAGAACTCCATTCTGATAGAGCTTGGTTGAAATGGAGGTCAGCGGAAAGAGCAGGAGAATTAAAAAAAAAAAAAATCTGAACGGTCTGATGCACACACTGTCGAGCACAACTCATTCACATGCTTACTGTACCTATGTGTAGATCAATCACAGACAGCCACAGCGGGTGCTATCATGAAAACTGACGGGCTGGTGCAAAGGCACCACAAGTCCTTTCATGTGTCCAATTAGTGCCTGGCACAAGTGTCTCTTCTACAAAAGTATACCTATTACAGCCAGAGGACAGTTTGAGGACAGATGAGTGGATATTTCATACTTGTTATGTGAAAGACTGTTTTAAAAGGAAGCAATCTGACTTCATGAGATAAAGTGTTGGGGGTGATGCATTGACTATTGGCAACAGTATACAAGAATATGCAAGTTTTATTGCTGAAATCTTCAGCATTGTTTCTGCATAGCTTCTGTTTTGTTGATTGTGACCCAGTGTTGACCTGTTAAGACTGTTAATGATGTAGCGGGGATGTCAATGAAATTATTCTCTCTGAGAGTGTGAAAAGTGGTTTGTTCATAGATTTTAGTCGTGTGTGTATATATATATATATATATATATACATATATATATATATATATACGCTCACAACAGACTAGTCTTTGCTGTACAAGAAGATCCTTGCCGATGCCCGCACATACTGCGCACACACACACACACACACACACACACACACACACACACACATACACACACACTCAGACCACAGGGTGGGTCGGAATTTGTTGAAAACATGACTAGCTGAACTCCCATCCACAATGCGGTACAACCTCCGGCCTCATCAAACCCTTAGCTTGTTAATCGCACACATCTCCATCTTCTTGTATTCTTAACTGTTCTGGCTGTTTTTACACTTTTCTATGTCTTTCCACTCCCAGCTTCAGCCAAAATGGCCACGCCCAGCGAAACCTATCCAATGATAGCCTGCTATATTGACACCAAATTGACTATATGAATAAATACAGGTGCAGTGATTCAAAGCAATACCCATTTATTCAAAACAATAAAATGGACAGAGCTCTTGTCAAACAATGTTACAAAGGGCTGTAAAGCATTTGACAATGTCTGCTGGGCTGGTGTTTGTAGATTGCATTGTAGAAGAGCAGTCAGGAAAATTTGTCAAATACACTATGCTCAAAGATACATAAAGTAGAAAAGTAGTGTTAGAAGAGAATTCAGTGTAAAAGTGAGAGTTAGAAGAGGATTCAATGTAACCTTAGACTGAATGAAAAGATTTACTATCTCAAAAAACATTGTAAACTGGCTTTAATCTACCAATTACTGATTAAAATCAAATTCTAGGCTAGAAAAGAACTGCTGTGCTTACTGGATCTAAAATGGGTTCCTGCTAACTGGTTTTGTTATTCTTAGATAAAAAACTGAGGTCAAAACTGAAGGGTGTGAGTGCCAGTGAGTACAACATGTGCAAGGATGTACATATCATCACTGGAACTCAGTATAACATGAGTAGCCACCGATTGACCTGATTATAGTTTAAACAAACACGAGTTGCACTGATGATGGAGCAATGTTTCAAAACCAACTTTAAGAAAATACGCTGCCACTAAAAACACATGGGGCCACTATTTACAACAAATTTCACCTTTTATTAACAGACGAGAGTGCATTCTTATTCCAACACCCGTATAACATAAGTGTAAAACACTAGATTTATCCTTAAATGCAAATCAGTGACAAAGCACAGCACACAAAAATAACACTCAGCTTAGTCATTTCTAAGACGCAGCAGGCAGACTCCCTGAATTACTCAAATATTGGATTTGCTGGAATGCACTGCAGACTAATAACATATATCATAATGGAGTATAGCCATGATATTGCTGTTCATTCGTTTGTGATATAGTAAAGTTTAAACCCACCATGTTGCACCCCGTCTCCCACACATAAGTTATTACTCTGAGCCAATGCAGCCAATTTAGTCTTTGTTATTGTCACCCCTGCACATATCAAGACACACATACACACCCAGGCGTGATAAGGTAAGAGAGGCAGTAATAAATGTAAGCTGCTGTATATCATGCAAAGTCAAAGCGGCTATTAAGTTATGAAATTGGGATGTAAATAGAATGTCTTTGTATTCCTTCCACCTACGTTTTACTGCCTTTACTTTCAGGGCACGGAAACAAATGCACACAAGTACACTGTTGGAGAGTCTTTGTTGGCAGTTCTAATCTGTAGGAGGCATGATAGCATTAGCCCTCATTTCACAGTCTACCAGTATATATGCAGTGGTGTTACTCGATAATGGTGGTTAAAGGTTTTCTGATTTTTAACCAGGTTCTGTGTTTTGATGAAGGCAGCTGGGGAAAATGGAGAATGTAGTTATGCTTGTGAAATGGATTCGCTCTTTGAGCTTTGCATTGTAAGGGGCCTAGAACATTTGGATATGAAAATATCCCCCCCTGCCAGGGTTGTATCCTTCATTTGCTGTAATGCACATTAGCTGCTCCTATGTAAGATATTTTTGCTGCTGAATGCCCTTGGCAGCTACGCATATGTGTGCATGTGCGTCCAGGTCCTATTTCAAACGTTGTACCTAGGGCTCGTGCCAGGAGCCAGCCAGCTCAGGTTCGTCTCAGTTCAGCAGATCTCTGCTTTCAAATATTTTTCTGTCGTGCTACAGCCACCAACAGTTAAATTGAGGGGAAAAAGTGAACCTGAAACACAAAAGCTGAGAAAAACATCGAATTGTTTCTTTCGGTGTGTTTGGCACCAATATATCTGTCAGTTATTTTTGCATTTTTCTTTTGTTATTTTTTTTTCTCCCATTTGTGCTTTGATCGTGTCAGACCTCAGGATAAAATGCGGTCATTTCTCTTGTCAAAAGCAATACATCTTTTTCAAGGCATCTTGTTATGATGAGCCGATGCCAAACGGTAATCCTGAGCCCTCCAGGTGTTTCTCTGTGGGTGTCCCTACAAAAAACCAAGTGCCTCATTGAACCCTTTCTTTTCCTAATGCCCCACTTTAAGTGGCAATTTCTAGTTTGCACAAAATGGCCATAATATATCTGCGGGGGGCTGATGGGTTTTTTGATCAATACCAATTACTTAACGATTTCTGGGCCATGTGGAGAGATTTCTTTCAGAATTTATTTTCTAATTTTGTACGCTGTTTTAAAATAAAGGAGAGTTTGGACTTTCAAAATCCTCAACCGGTCCTAGAGATGGATTGAGTGCCTTCCGTATGCAGACTTCAGCAAGCCAGAGTCTTACATACTGAATTAAAATGTTGGTCTTGTAGTTATGGAACAGTCTATCCAACCACATGGAAAGCATTAGAAATTCATAATTCACATGCAAAGAAAGAGTGCAACTACACTGTCAATTAAAATGTGGTAAAACATAGATGCATTCTGGTAGGTTGTGTTTTTGTTACCAGGCTTATCATCCAACTGGATATTTGTTGTAGCCTCTCGCAGTATGTCACGTTAAATGTCAAAGAGCTAAGAAAGAGTTTTTTCCCCTTGTGAATCCTCTGCTAATATACTCACACAGCTACTCTGTCTCTGAATGTTCAGTCCAGTCCACTGCCTTGCCTGAGGGTCTTCAGCCCCTTGCAGTCCTCATGCAATCAATAAATAGAGGAGGACTTTCGATCGTCTCCTCACCTCCCACCACGCTTGCTTCACATCACAGACAGCCAAGCGCAAATATACCCACATACATCCTCATTCACGCTACCCCCCGTCTTTCGCTCAGCGTCTCTCTGCCTCGCTCCATCCACCCTCCCGCCTTGTTCACACACTTACCCTTTAACGTTAAACTTTGCTGTCAAATCTCCACGTGCCGCCTGAGCACAAAGACAAATGTTTCCCGTCGAAATGAGAATTGATTTTTCCAATGGCCTCTGTAATCAGCAGTTCGTACATTTTCATTCCGATAACAAGTGGCAAGGGGCATCGTCACAGTAATGACTGTCCCCATTGGGAACTGAAGGGCACCCAGAGGTGGGAGGGGTGGGGTCCTGTGAGCGGTATCAGTACAGACTAGAACATCATGTTGTTGCTGGAAAGGTTATGTTCCAGCAGGAAGTTCAGTACCTTGTTGATGAGATCCTGCCACTTATTACCAGTACTGTGCCCTGGAGTCCACTTGTTTAGAGTGAGGTTGTGGTATGATAGCTGGGAATTTCCGGTTTTCAACACTCTAAAAAGGCCAATTTCATTATAACAAGTTGGTCTGGAGTACCATTTAACCCATAATAACTATCATCACTGTATAATATTAACTACAAAGATGTGACCTGGTGCTGCCTCTCACATTTAGAGCACAGAAATGATAGAAGAATGGGCCATCATCAGAAGAGTGAGGTCAAGAAAAGCAACAGAGAAATCAAGAAACGATAGAGACAATATTATGCCATGAAAAAGTAAGATGAGTGACAGTGTATGCCACACAGACAGATTTAGTGATGGGGAGGAGATGGAGGAAAGTGGATGTGGAGGGCAGGAGTTGGAGCCAAACTTAATGGCCTATGCAGCGGCGAGTAGCGAGGTAAATCAGCCTATAAATCCATGTGCTGATGTACCAGGCCAAGGCTTGGCACGCTCCCCTGCCAGTGGTTAGCGGTTGCTTTCCACCTGACTTCCCTCATTCTTCTGGCTCTTATTTCTTTCATTCTGCCTCCTGTCTTATTGTCCCCGTCATGACACAGACATCTGCGGTTCCATTTTGGAGACAGAAGCAGAAAAGCTCAAAACTTTGAACACACTTTTTATGCAGAAATGTGCTTTTATTGTAAAAAAAACTCAATTAAAAACCTACAAATGATGAGAAAAAAACTTTGCTATCTGGCTGACCTGGTGGCTTCTACGTTCAGTGGGAGCTCTTCCAGCTTTTTTGTCACATCACCCCCTATCTTTCTCACCAATATGTCCCGTCTCTCACCACCAAGAGACAAAAAATAAAAACATCTTTTAAAGTTTATGCATGCAATATCATTACATGTACATAATAAATCCAACACATTTGACAGCATTATTGCAACACAATGCAGCTACTTTAATTTAATGTGCCATATAAATGCTATCGGCAAACCTCCTCCTCCTACACATGGACGTCAGTTTACTCTTGGGAGAAGTGTAGTCATTGTGGATTCGCTGAAGCATCACTGCTTGCAGGATAAAAAAAGAGACTTGATTTATCATGACTGATGCCAGGCCTGCTGGTGTTTGGCTGTACAGCCTTGTGGTAATGTGTTCATTTCAAGGTTTTTATTTGCCCTCAATTCTCCCCAATTTGGTATTGTCAATTCTGCTGTACTCTACTATATCATTTCTTCTTTTCCTGAAGAGAAACAGACAGAGCTTTATAAACTTCTGATGGCCAAATCACTTATCTTTTCCTCCAGCTGTCCGTAGGTTATTTTAGGGATTTAAAGATGGAAATCAACATACGCTTCTGACAGCTCTTACCCGTGTCCCTGAATGCACATTTTCATATGAGTGCATGGCCGACTAATAGCATTCTGATGTTATTTTTGACCGCTGTTTTACAGTAATGGATAACTTGAGGGACTAAATACTAAGTTTCCAGAGTTGTTTAAATGCTGTTTGAAAGAGATTGGCTGATGACTCAGGCCAAGATATTTCTCTGTGTCTTGGTGCATGACAGGAAAATAGACATGAAACAACAGCAAAAAAAACTCTCTTATCTTGCTGACATAGTTCAACAGACGCAAAGACTAGTGAGATCACAAGCATGTGCTGCCATCCTGCAAATGCATGGATATGATATGTGCACACAGCACCACTGACAACAAATACGATGGTATGGCTGTTTGACATGCATATAGGGCATCATTATCATTCCTCATTGCATATGCATCTGACCCAAGGCAATCTGTTCCACAAGGCACGTTGACGAAGCCAAAGGCATTTGCATTGAGACATATGGTACACGTGATCATCACCTGTCCACCTTACTAGAGAATGTCAGAGCATTGAAGCGTTCATGCTTTTCTCCAGGCCACTGGTTCTCATGGTCCAGCCTGCAATTACTTGCTGTCAGAAGAAAAAAAGATTATTTGAAGGTAAGGACTCCTGAGATAGGAATGTAGTGTGTGTGTGTTATAGCAGTGTGGAAAATGTGGATATACTCTATGCTACCTCTTAGCCTTTACATCCCTTGACATTTCCTTCACCGTGGCTCAGTATGCCTTTTTTTTCCTTTTTCAATTTGATCATGAAAAGATCCGGTGACAGCAAGGTACAGTGCTTTCCTTTTTCTACCGGATTAATCAGCTTAATTCCCCCACTCACAAGAAAATGAACATTTTCATGGCCTTTGTAATGCTAAGCTTTACCCAGATCTATCACATTTAGAAAAACGGGGAGGACTCACCCCTGTGGCTTAATGCGTTGTATATCTCTTGGTAGGCTGGACTATTTAGACTAATTGAAGCTCAGCATGGTGTTTGATAAACAAGCTGTTCCCCCCACTGCATGCGACTAATAGAATCTCCTCAGTTGAATTAATAATGGCGCAATAATTTAGTCCATGTTTATCTGTGACACTAGGGATTGAACAAGCAGGGAGGACACTAAGCTGCAAAAAGGAAATGTATTCTAATCATAATTTAGTTATAACTCAATGACTACTTTAGTTTTTGTTCTATCTATATATCATTGAGCTATCTTTAGTTCCAGATATCTTCAGGTTTTTCTGTTTACTGACAGCAATGTTAGTCTAATACTCAACCTCAAAGATCTATATTTTTTCTTGTCTGTTTGTTTCATGCACAGAACATGGTGGAATCCTTGTTTCAATGCAGTAGTTTTGTTTTAGAGTGGATTTTCCCTTCAAGGACTGCTGTTTTGAGCCATAGCATAGCTTTAAGTGGCTACTGTCGAGTGGCTAGTTGGTTACAGACTGCCAAGTGCCACTTCACAAATTATTCGATGTCTGCAGTAGAGTTGCCCTCTACCAAAGTGGAGGGTAAAACACTATAAAAACCTGTGGCAAATGGATGCTCTTCTCAGGCCGGCTCTGAGCGGATGGAGGTAGCTCGGTTCTGTTTTCTGGGTTATTGTAAATGTGCTGTCAGTGAAAGACCGAAGGCTGTCATTCACATTTGATTGAAGCTGACATTTTGTTGCCGTTCACCTTCCCGCCCTCTCTTGATACATGGAATCAGCCTGGGTTAGCTTGTCAGATGGTTTCCATTAGTTGGGCGGTTAGGTGTATTAAAACTACACCCTGGTGGATTCCAGTGTTGATAATCTGTCAATCTCTCATGCTCAAATGCCAAGCTTTACAGAGATTTATCTTCTTGCTCTCTGTTTAGCTACCATTTATCTACCAGTCCTTCATTGATTGCTCATTCTGAAAGCCTTGACTTAAGTATACATAGCAAGAATTCATCTCACGGTAATCACCTGGAACCTCAAGTATGTGACTTTCTGTATTTCTTTATATTCATGACTGTTTGTCAGTGTGAAGTGTCGCTTCCCTCTTATTCTGATTTGTCACACAGTCATGAGAGCATTAGAATGGATGTACTTAGAACACTGCAGCCAGTCAGGTCGTGTGTGTGACATGCGGTGTAGGTTGGGGTACATTCAACCATCAAATTAAACACAGAGTGCTTATTATTTTCAGGATTTTCCTAAATGCAATTTAGCAACTGAAAAGCAAGTATCCCTCAAAAAATAGAGAAAATACTTTTTAATTTATGTTTTGCAAGAAAGCCAACAAGCAATTCAATTCTGAATCATAAAATGAGGTGATTTCCATCCACAGACATATCAGTATCCGGCCTGTAAAGCACAGATAAGCTGATATTTTAGATGCAAAACAAAACTGCATCCTGTCTGATTCTGTAGGCAGTATTCTCCACAAACAGTCACTAACGGCATTATAATAAAAAAGACATATGTAGAAGTTGGTTGCATGGTAGCTCACTGAAAATGTATTTTCCTCCTGTGGTTTGTGCGAATACATTTAGGTTTGTATATCACAATTTGCCTTACACATTTAACTTGGTCTTCCTCTGACTTACACACAGTATTGGCTGCTAGGCATTAAAGCTACATCAGTAACCACAATATGTGATGTCTATCACAGTTGGTATGAAGGTCCAGCAGTATTTCAACATTTTCTTTCTGTAATCCAATATGTTTTATCAGTCAGACCTCACAGAGAAAATGACACCTGCAGCTCACTGTTGTGTTTGTAGCACTGACTGTCAGCTAGATCAAAGTTTATCTCTTGATGTGAAGTAAAGGATATTGCTTTTGCTGGAGAAGATAATAGCAACAGACGCATTTATGAAAATCTCTATTTTCTTGCAATCCTCATAGTGATAGCAGCCACTTTACTTGTTTTGTCATTTTGTGAGCTCTGGCATGATCTTGTCTTTTTTTTTTTTTTTTAGCATCTGTATTTACAATTAGTCACGATAAAAGATAAGATCCCCACAGATCTTTTTTTTTTTTTTTTCTTTTGCAACCCAGAAGCATGTTGGGTATAAAGATGAGCAGAGAAGAAATGCACAGCAATGACCTGATATGTTTGAAGATGGAAAGTAATTCAGTCTTAAACAGTCTTGATTTTCCCACAGCGCCGTCTATCTCCATCTTAAAGCTAACCTCATACATAAAAAGACTACCAATTAGGAGTTAGTCAGGGCAGCCCACCGTCCTGGATTATGATTCCATAATTGAGTGTGCTAGAGGTCACTACGCTTACTCTATCTCTGCGGGGGAACTTTATTTGGAAACGGTCTTGCCAACAGAAGGTGATGGCTTGCTAATAGCTGCCAGCTCTAGGCAAAATTGCCTGTCAATGAAGGTAATTGGGCACATAAGCCATTGTGTGCACTGTCATTCCGTCCACATTCAGACGCTCTGTAAAACCTTTTTAAAAAAGGCAGTCCGTTATATCAGCATGTTGTTAAAGCACACCTGACATGTTGAGTGATGGAATAAGCCATGGTCAGACAAGAATTCCAGCATTTTTTTTTAGCAATTGTTCTGTTTTGCACTCCATGTATCTTCTGTATTTTTGGTTTCTAAGTATTTGACATTAATTGTCAGATGCACAGAGCTCAACAGGTGTAATGGAGCTGGTAGATGTATTTCAGTGGACACCATCTCTGAGGATTGAGTTGAATTAGCTTGTCTTTGTCACCATGCTGCACAACAGCATTCAACTCTGGCATCTTTAACACATCTGTCTAGCCCAGCTGGCTTATTATCCCGAGCACACATATTCTCTCACTGTCACTAGCTTTATTTTCGCTCCTCGCTTTCTTAAATTTCTCACTGAAATTAGCAGGAGTAGCTGGGTGATCATGTTTCCAGACTGATTTATTCCAATCTCCCTGTTGCCTTCACTCTACACTCACATATGCCTTTCTGCATTTCTGCTTGTGAACTTGCATGTCTCTAACTCACCGGTGACGCCGGTCAGGTTAGGTCTGGTGATCAGGTGAGTGAGGCTGTTGAGGGGAAGCTGAGAATAGCCACAAAAAATCAATAGGCAAGCAGTGAAATTCAAGGAAGGAAGGAAATGCATGGCAAATGCAATTGGTGCTTTGGGGTATCAGGAGGCACGGCACCGAGGCAGAAAGGCAGCAGCTCAGGATCTCATATACATTATTACACAGGTGTAGCTTTTTATGATAAAGCTCATAGACAGAAAGCCATATATGAATTGATTTGTGTGGTTTTGCTGCAGGTAAGAACAAGCACTGACTTTAATATTTACTGGAAGTGAACACATTTTCATAAGAGGATCTCTAAGTGAAAAATGAGAGATAAACCCAGTTTAGACCTGAAGGGGTTTTGATCTACTACCAAACAGAGAGGAAAGAGAAGGGCTTTAGCCTTCAGCCATACTTCACCTTCATAGCTCCCATAAACCAGGAAATGTTTCGGTATAAAGAAGGGAAATTGATTTGCAAAATGGGAAAAACTGTAAAACCAGAGAGGAAACACTCAGCTGAGTATGAGTGTGTACATAAAATACAGAGAACTCAGCCACACAGGTTGAAGAGACATAAGCACACTGTGAGCAGAGCTGTTTAGAGTCCAGTCGCCTCCCTCAATGTCCTCCCCTCTTGACCCCATGTTCCACTATATCTTACCTCATATCTCCCGCTCTCTCTCTTTCTCTGTGCCTCTTTCTTTCATCTCCCATCTTCTTTTATTTACCATGTATTATTTTTGCTTAGGTCTGACCCGAGACCATGTCAGCTGCTGATTGAAGCCATCATTTATTTAGCTAAACGCAACAGAGTTCTGGCCAAAGTCCTCTTTTCAACTTCTGCCACTGACTCAACTCTGAAGCTGCCTAGTGAATTATTCACCAGTGGCCTCTCTTCCCCTTGGCTGCAGAGCTACAGAGCTACTTCACTTTTGAACTTCATTGGTTTTCAGCCTTAGGTGGCAAATAAACCCTTAGTTAATGCACACACCACTGCAGGTTTGGCTTGGGTTAACTTCCACTGGAGATTTATGCTGCTTTCATTAGCGTAGCCTAGCAGGGAGGTAGCATAAACTCATAGCTTTAAAATTATACACATGAGGGTGCAGGACGGAGGCTTCAAATGTGGTTACCAGGTGGAGACGCCTGATAGCAGTACAACAATAAAGCTGATTGCTCAAAGAAGGTACAGAGATCATTCAGAGATCATCGTGCTAATAACTTATTTGACAGCAGCTTCAGAGATGTAGGTGGGGATGAAAAGAAAGCATGAATAGCACATTTCTAATGGTTCTTTTATAAAGCAGTATCTGGAGAAAGAAAGCAAAGTTGTGCATAACCTCTGCGGGGGAAGGCTATCATTGGAGGCTTTGTCTATAATGTCTGCTTCCTCTTTAAAGCTCTGTCAGTTATTGTATGGAAACAACATCAGCCGTGTTTTTAAGTAGCTGTGCGTAGGTGACAGCACAGTCAAAGGGCAGAGAAGGCTGGTGGGACACGTCTGGATTTACCATTAAAGTCAATATCAAGCACAACAGTTCACAGTGCGGCCTCTTTGTATTGTAAACGTAGGAGGCAGGCCTTTCACTTTCCCCAGGACTCGACCGCTGTGAGGCTCCCTGAGGCTGTGGTGCTGGAAAAACACACACGCACAGTTAGAATGCAAGATTACACCCGCCCACCAAAGTGCGCTCAGATTTTCTTTTTCTAGAGCAACAGGCTCCCCCGTTCCAAATATAGCCTGTGGGCTGCATCGGTCTTATCATTCCAGAACTAGATGAATTCTTTTTTCTGTTTTCCATTGAACATATTTTTATGATGATCATTTCAAAGATACAGGTATAATCCAGCTTAGACCTACATGTAAGGTTCAACAAGCACTTGCTATGTAGGACAAACACAAGTCTGCCACAGCTGAAGTTGTGTAATGAGTTTTTAGTCGTCTTAAATAACGTTACGGGTGCTTGCTAAACACATTGTCTTCAGATATGCTGTTAAAGTTCAGATAGTTAAGATTTGTTTTTCTGCCACTGCAGCTGAGCCGTGGGAGAGGTAGCTTTCAAGTTGAGCATTAATTAAGGTGACAGGGAAGGAAGTTATCCAAGTTATCCAAGTTAGCGTGTAGCTCCGGACACCTGCTTAGCATCTCTCTTTGAAAAATGGAAACCAAAAAATGAGATGAATAGGAAGTCTTGCGGAAGTGGCGTGATGAGCAGGGAGAGGTCAAATCAATAGGGCACCGATGACTGGAACAACCGCACTCATCACAGGAATTGGCAACAAGGAAATTAGAAGCACAGGTGTTCCGCTTATTAGCAAAGTACTACTTCCCCCAAGCTCATCTCATACTGATGTGTGTGGGTGTGTGTATGTGTGTTTGTTTTTTGGCTCTATAAGGCAGAGGATATGTTTTGTATTCTAATCCAGACCTGTAATTTATGGGCTGAGTGCAGTCATGACTCAGAAAGGATACT
The DNA here is from genome assembly GCA_028641955.1 of Protonibea diacanthus. NCBI lineage: Eukaryota > Metazoa > Chordata > Actinopteri > Sciaenidae > Protonibea > Protonibea diacanthus. The sequence continues at coordinate 14,435,780 of CM053998.1, forward strand.
CACGAAGAAACACCAACAAAGGCAAAACCCTTCTAATCCTGACCGCAAATCTTTGCCCACAGTCTCTACCAGAGCATTCAAGCTGAAGAGTGGATGCATCATTAATGGCACTTCTTCTAGTCACCAAAAGCACTTGGCTTGCATTGATTTAGCTAGCCAACACAGCTGGCCAGTGTTGGTTACACTCATCACCAATATTGACTGGGTTATTAGCTTCCCCTGACTGATGCCATCACAGGTATAAATGATTATTGGAATGCTGGAGAAGAAAATGATACCATGTGTGGGGGGGAAAAAAAAAGTCAGTCATCCATGTAGGTGTTATTGACATCCTAACATGGCAAAGACAGAGAGAGGAAATGGAGGCTAGGCTGTTGAGGAAGAGAATAGCGAGGAGACCCACGGTCACAAATGAAGACTTGACATGTAGTTTAATAACAGCTAAGTTTGTGATAGATTTGTGACACGCCTGGTAATAAAAAGACAATACTCGTCTTTCCATCTCTTTTATTTCCCTCTAAAGACCATCTCTCCTCTGCTCACAAGGACACTGTGCTTCCCCAGAGCGAATACTTCCGTGTCTGTTGGTGCGTTAAATGGGAGGGGAGACAGAGCAGTAGTACTCATCGAATTGGAAGAGGTCGTCCTATTGTTGTCGGTGGCGTAGCTACATGCCAGGGCCCAGCCCCTCTGTGGAATTAGTAAAGCAGTTGTCCTTGGTGGCACCGGCTGCCTTTCACCAACACACGTAGTTCCAAACACGTAGTGCAATAGATTGGGGACAAATGATTAATTGGGTCTTATTGTATTAGCTCAGAGTAATCGCTGCTGCTTTATTGTTAAGTGTTTTCTCTTTGAACTAGATAGAGTGTTGAAGATTAAGTGTGTGGGTGTGTTTTTTGTTTGTTTGTGCGGAGGCACTTACTGCGTACTTCTGTTCACGAGTGCTTGCCTGGAAGGGTGGAGGATTTTTCAAAGTCAGTAATATTTTAGTAGCTTTAGTTTGAAGGTGCCTCAAGGCAATAATTTGCTGCTGATATTTAATATTTAAGATCAGACCATTAACTTGTCAAAAAGTCCAAAAATCACATAAGTTCGCTTTAGAAATTTGTCTCCACAGGAAGGGAATGGTGCTTTTGCCATTAGAAACTAAAAGTCTTCATTGTAACAAATGCAAATTAGGTCAGATTTCATTGCAGGTTTTACAAACTGACAGTCCTGAAACTAAGTAAAGAGGAAAAATTAATCACCTCAGAGGCAGACAACACTGGCTGATATCTAATTTAGTTCCTTCCATTGTCTGATCCTAGAAGTTAACAATGCACATTAATATCCTTGTCTGTAACTTTCTTTCCTGGCATGCCATTGAAATCTCCATTTTTGGATTATTTTTTCCAAATGTCCCCATTTACTGTACTCATTATTTGGGAACTACTATGTCATGAATAGAGTGACATAGTGAGTGATGTTTTAAAGACTGATGTAGCTTACCAATTTGACCCGTGCATAAGTGATATAATGGCTGTTTCAGTTTGAAAACACAAAGGTCCATCTCTGTAGCCTCCTTTCCATAATGTGGTTCCACACTTACAACAATCTGAGCATGTCCGTGGCATAAACAGACCTCAACATACATTGACCAATTACCTAGAAAGGTTTCCATTGTAGCCTGCTGCTCTGGACCAGTTTTAAGACATTATCCCCATCAGTTAGTTAAACACATGAGAAAACAAGATTTCCCTTTAAATCAGTTATAATAGTATGATAGCATACATAAAAATTAATTACTATTGTGTTACTTAATGGGATTGAATTACTGTAAACAAAGCAAAACATCTTTCCTGATATGTGGCTAAACTCTCAAACTAAAACTGCACGTTTAAAGTCAGAGAGAAGTGAAGGTCACGGTTAAAAAAGCCAACACTGACTGTAGGTAGCACACACAAAAAGACAAATCTCTGGTGTCAAAGCTTCTGGCTTTAATGAGACACCGGTGATCCTCCAAAAGGGTCCATGAAGAATACCTTGAAATGCTCTTTACTCCTCTATATTAAATTCATCTTAAGTCCTGTGTAATCAAAAAATAATTGTCATGGCTCACTGTCTTTTCTCTCACTGATCCCACTCTCCGTCCTGCAGCCTCCCTGCTTGGTTTCCTTGAGCGCTCTGCCCACTCCACATCCTCCACCGCGTCCTTCAGGGGAGGTGGAGGCACTGGAAGCAGAAATAGCTACTCATGCATCACTACAGGCACACAGCCTTGTTCACTCCTCGTCTCTCACTCCATCTCCTTTTTGTCTTTTAAACAAGGGGGCATGAATATCAGGGAGAGTGTTAACCCTCTGAGAGTACCACATTGACCCACCACCTTGTGGATCCTATGCTACTTTTCACTTCTCCTTGGTCAATTTTTAGCTCTGGCATGATAAAGTGTGATAATAAGTAAGGGTTTTTGTATACATGTCAGTTGAATGAGAAACACAGGGCACTGACTGCAGAAGCATTCTGCCTGAATTGCCCAAGGATCTTCTCTCATGGAGAACATTGCCTTTGTGTTCCTTCGTTCACTCCTCCATTTCTCCTGGGTCACATCTACAGTATGAAAGAGTATGAGTGACATCAAATGGAAGAATAAACACAAAACTAGAGGATAAAAGAAAAGCATACTGCAGAACGCAGACGTGATTTCAAAAGTTATAGTTTTTTTTTTTTTTTAAGGAGCAGGTTTTCGCCTCTGAAAAAGCAAAGTACAAACTTGGGCTGGCTGTCTTTCTGTGTGTTTGCGCAAGTAATTAGGGTTTAACTTACTAAGGCAGCAGCTACTGTAATTACATTATCAGCAACAAGGACTGCTTTCTGGTGAATGCTATTGCCATATTGGATTAGCAACTCTGTAAACATCAGGCTCCAGTTCAGGTTTAATGGCCGCACGGCCACGGCTCTTTGTCCGCACTTTGTTTGGTGTTACAAAATAGTTACATAATGTTGATTTATCACTGGTGCTATTTCTCTTTCCCAGAAGCTTTACTTTGTTTTGCTAATTCACTGCAGCTCGCCTGCATACTTTTGTGGTTACATTCAGCCTTTCCCTTCTGTCACTGAGATTTATGTGGAACGCAGCTTAATTTAAATTCCTCCTAGCCGACGCAGCATTCCTGCACATATTTGTACCTTTACTTTTGAAGGCAGGAATTTTCCAAAACTGACTCTTGTGAATTGTGTGATTCAATTAGAAATCTTCGCTTGGTTTTAGCACAATTCTCCCTTTAAATTCATATAAAGGAAGGAGAGATATCACAGAGGCTTCTTTGTGTCTGGTTGATAAATAACGCACATTTTCTTAGTTGAACAATGAATGTGGAGGAAAAAAATGGACTTAGCCAATTTTGCATTTAGAGTAAAGTAACAGTTACAGTAGCTACCAGCCAATACATACACACAGAGTTAATGTAAATGATGCTACTTTCCTGACACTGACCAGTGGAGGACATGCAACTTGCTGTGGAACAGCATTTTAAGGAAAAACAAATGCATAAGCACAAGCAATACACGCATTAATCACACGTAAAGCTGCATGTAAGACACTTATTGTGCTGCAGGTAAAGATAGCCTCATACCTTTCCCCCTCTATCCTGTTAGGGCATGTGCTGTGAGACTTCGCGGGAGAGACTGCGGCACGTCAGAGCGGAGGGGAGAGATTGATCAGGTGCAGCATCAGAGCAGACAGGCCACTCATTGCAGACAGTAGGCCTAATGATCACACATGTCAGGTGTTAAGCAAAGCGAATGTGCCGTGTTGGAAACGCACACAAACAAAGGCACACGTGTCGCTCGCTCGCTAAGGACAAATTAAGCACATAAAAACAACATGGTGAAACTGTATGAAAGCCATGCATGGAATGGAGGGTGGAGATTGCGTGAGCTCTGAGTGGCCTGTGGCAAAAAATAATGTGGCATTTAATGAATTAGATCTCCTCTCTCTTTCTTAAGGAGTCTTCAGTTAGATACATCCCCCTGTAAATATCACCATCATACATCACCACAAGGCTTAAACATAGATTTTAATAAAAAGACGTACACTATATGCAGATTAACCTCTGGCTTGTAGCCACTGCATACGCGCCATTTGCTTTTTTTCTATGAATATGCACTCAAAAGTGCATCTTACACACATACACACTCTGGAAAATCAGCCTTTAACTCTTCCGGCTGCATTGCATTCTGGTCGACTGAACTAGTGTCAGAGCGGAATTTCTGTTTCCTATGATGGAACATGTAAAATGAGGGAAACATGAGGATGATCACTGAAAACTCATCAAAAAAAATGTGTCCAGAAATGGGAGATGAAGCACGATATGTGCAGCGTTTCAGGCATCCTTTAGCTATTTTTAAAAGCAAGACTATGTACCCTTTGTTGAGCAGCTACAGCAAGTGACAAATGTTTAGGAATAGCACAAGAGGAGAGTCAAAGTCAGGGAAATGACAGTTACAAGGAAATATCTACCTAAGGTTTTCTCTTGTTAGCAGACATGTATTGAATTCAGGCTTCAGAGTTTTATTGCTTATGTATTCAACTTTCCATTTGAAAGAAGAATTAATATTTACCTCCTTTTGTAAAAGTCTGTCTTGCTTTAAACACCTCCACTCAAGTTTATCAATTCTAACAAACTCAACCATTGCCCATATTACCCATACATCATTACCTTTACTGTATGAACATGTACAGTATGAGTTTATGGCTACAATGCAACTGTTAGTTACTAAAAACCAAAAGCTGTCAACCAAGAAGCTCACTTTCTTTTTCAAACAGTAAAGCCTTCAAGATATTTGGTTAACAATGCTCTTACAGTATAGTGAGGCTGTGATTTGACTAATATGTTGTGCATATTTGTGTAGGCGCTCTATCTCCGGCCTCAGAAACAACCACAATAACAGCCGAGGCCTAATAATGATTCCTAATAGGGAGCAGTAATTGGAAATAGCAACTTCATTAGTGAGTGACAGCAGCAGGTGATAAGACAGGGGAATACAGTGTAGCCAGTGATGCTAGAAACTCATTATCTGCAATGCATGCCCCACTCCTTAATTATTTGAGAGGATCTTCAGAGTCTCTTTCTCTCTTTGACTGTGGATTTTTAAGTAGTTTCTTTTAAAGAGATATTTGGGGTGCCTCTGTTATCTGTGTTTGGGAGGTGGATGGCCTTGGGATGAAAGTGATGAAACGGAAGAGGAGCTGTAATGAGAATCTCCGTGCTTTGGCCTTTGATGCAAAGCAGATGCAGCTATCCATATTTCCTTTTTTTGTGGGTTAGCCTCACTGCAGACTGCCGCAGTTGTTTGATTTTTAATATGCCCGACATTACTCTGCAACATTTTTCATTAGCAGCTTATTATTGCTACCCAAATACAATATGTCATCGACAACACAGAAGTTTAGTTTTAGCACACAGCCAAAAATGTTTCTCATTTTCCCCCTGAAAGCAAGGTTCATTAAAATAAGCAGTCTTGTGGGAGCATGGAGCTCAGATGATGCCTATCAATTACTTTATGTGCTGTATACTGAAATATTCAGCTCTCTCGACAATGGGGGAAAATGAGCTTCCAGCTTTCCCCTATAAATCATAGCTTGACCTCTGGCCCTCGGTGAAGATCTGGTCTTACTCCAAACGCAGTCCGTTAAAAGGTCAACATGGTCAACAGGAATTATAGACATTTTGTGTCTCTAGAGCTTTGGCTTGACTAAAAAGTAGTAGTAGCAGTCTAGACCTGGAACAAAATAATAGTGTTGGAGAAGCAGCGATAAGCATTTAAGATTGCCAAAGAGGCTGGGTAAGAATGCATATCATAGTAGATAATATGACCTGCTATAGAGCTGGATAAGCTCAAAATAGTTTCCTCTTATTTGGCTGTGATTGGCTGTCACTGGGAGGGCGTTGGAGAAGGAAAAAGAGGAGACAGAGGCAGAAGCAAAGAAAGAGCAAGAGAGCACTTGAACTCCTGAGTGGCATTGGTGATGCTAATGCACTGCTCAGAGACAAAGCGAGAGAGAGAGAGAGAGAGAGAGAGAGAAGGAAAAAGAAAATTGAAATCGTAAAAGTGCTTGAAGGAAACAGGGGAGTCGGGCAGGCTAATGACACTGAATAGACAAGATCACAGTGATTGAGAGAAGAGATACGATTATCTCTGATTATCTGCACTTGCGTTAAGATCAGGGGGGGGAAAGAAACTGAGAACAAGTATGTTCATGCACAACTGTCAGGTCCAACAGTGTGGTGGGAAAAAAACCCTAAATGTATGCTTTTGATCAAAAGACGAAAAAACACACCAACCAGACATCACAGGCACTATGTAAGGTCACACACCATGCCTATAGCAAAGCATCTAGTATTGTATTCCCAAGGCCGGTAACACACACACACTACTACTCCTCCATGTTGTAGCAAGATGTAATTGGGTATGATTAGCTCCTGCCTTGTGTTGTCCTTTGTACCATCATTGTGCCAGTTCTACATGCCTGGAGGGGTTCCCAGCTGTTAGTGGTGTGGGAGGCTAGAGGGGGATGTTATGACCAATTCCTATACAACATATCAGTAAGCAGCCACCATTATACAATGTGGCTACATCATTCAGGATTACGAGTATAGATTCGCAAATATCAGAAACATCCTTAAGCTGAGTTGGTTCACTGACACGACGGCCCATCTTTCAGCCTGGAGGTGAATAGTGCAGCGTGACACAAACAGAGCGAGCCCAGCTAGTCTGTTTCTAATCACTGGATGTTTTAGAGGGAGATTCCAGCATCTTGTGGCTATCTGTGATCGTGAGAAGACTAACGATAGCATGTTTACTGCTGAGACCAACCAAGACAGCAACGGCGCAGCAGCCAGAGAACTGTCACATCCATCCTGATTGGAATTCAAATGGATCACCCTCGCCGAGATCAATACTGCATGATAATGATGTTGTGACATTTGGAGAGGAGATTGTGTGTGTGTGTGTGTGTGTATGTGTGTGTGTGTGTGTGTGTGTGTGTGGGTGGGGGGTTGCAATGCCCATGGCGCGACCGTGTGCGAAGTTGTCAAGTGTATGTAAACACCTATGTACTTCTGAATTTGCTGTCATAAAACCGTCTTCTCTGCAGATGCTTTCGGTCAAATAATTTCTCGCCCATCTAGTTACTTTGCTTTTTGCCAAAATTGCCAATTATAGCTTATCTTCCTTTCAAAACTTAGGATGACTCATAGTGTGATTTGCTTTCCTGTGGATCACCAGGGAAACCAGATATCTTTGATGTGCAAGATTGTTCTGATCTCATTCAAGTGGATAAACTAAAAAATAGCGAGAATATGTCCACCCAGAGAGAGATGTTTCTACTCTCTTGCTTGGCATTATGAAAGAACACAGTGGAAATCAAATCAGGGTATAGCATTGGGTTATAGGAAGTAAGTAAATCGTCTTTCTAGTCATTGCTGGGAAAAGCAGGAATATTACTACAAGATGTCCTTGTATCAGATTTCTGAACACTACACAACACACCTTTTGGGAAATTCAAACAGAACGGCAGCTTATATTATTTGAAAACCTTTGAGGACATTGACTGCAATATAGCATGAACATACCTCCTCTTTCAATTCTATTCTTTTGGACCAACTTTTTCTTTTTCCCCCTCTAAACTAAATTAGGTTTGCTTCCATACTTTCCTGCTGACAATTTTTTTGGCCTTCGACCACCAAAGTCCACTGGCCTTTCCCGTGCTAAATTAGTTTTAGCTGGAGCAGCTAGCTTTATGAGAGACGTCAGCGATCTATCAAAGAGGTTGAGGACAGCCCTTTAGCACCATTGATCTCTCCACTTTGCAGAATGTGCATATATACCCCCTATACATCACTGGATAACACTTTATCAAGAGAGATGGATGAAACACAGTGGCAAGCTTGGTCTGCATTAGAGATACTAAATATTTCTGAGGGTGCTTGCCCTGCTGATTAATGGCTTCATAAAATCCACAGCTACCCCTCATCTTTAGGCAGCTTTTCAATCACAGAGCCTGCTTGGAGCTTTGGGAAAGAGTGAAATTTGAATCTGATTTGTGCTTGTTTGTGTTGTGCGTTGAAACATTTATATCTGCATCCGCAACAGCCAACGATCAGTGTCAAGAGGGGTATCCGTCTGGTTTACCAAACTATTTTTGTTCCTGTTTCCTCCTGCTGCGTCTGTCAATATTTTCTGCTCATCCCTGTCTCCTAATGTTTCCGCGCTCCATACACTTTCCTGTTTTTCAGCTCATCCGGTCCGTCCAGCTCCTAAGAGTTGGCTGCATTGTAGTGAAACACTATTAATTACCTTGTCATCCCTCGACAGTTGGCAGTGACAGGTTTTAGACCAGCTCTCTGAGGAGGTGGGCGGACACCGGTGCTAAATTAAAAAGCCGGGAAAGCTTGTCATATCCTGTCATTCGTATATTTAATGAAAAAACTAACTTGTGTGTGCGTGCATATGTGTGTTTAGTCTGGTGAACGACAGCGAGATAGACGTGCAGAATCACAAACAGATGGGCTGAAGGAGAGAATCTGACATGTATCGACTAAGTGAGAGACCAAGAAACAGCTGGTGGTTACATGGACAGAGGTCTGGAGACACAGAAAAATGAGGCCAAAACAAACAGTACAGACATCAACCACGGTGCATCAGAACAGCAGCCGCTCTCACCATCGCTGGTGGTATCTGAAGTGTGCACAGACGGTAACTTTGGACTGTGTTCTTTACCTAATTATCTTTTTGTCATTCACCCAAATGCTATTTTTGAGAGCAGCGTTCCACATATGTGTCCCTGCCTGTTTTTCTACCTGATTGGCATTCCTGTAGCTTCTCTTGTGAGAAGAACAGATGTCTCCTCCATTAGGCTATAGGAAAGTTATAGTTTCTTGCAATTTGCATCTTATATACATTGTTTTGGGCATCGGGCAGTTATTGGTGAGATCTGATCAGACATTTGTAAACACACTGATACTACTGTGATAATCCCTCATAAGTCGAAGTAGATCTGTAGACTGTGATGGATTTCTTAATAACAAGTGAGTTATAGTTTTTCTGTTTGCCTTTATTTTCCCTTCTAAAGTCTGGCTAACCCGGGGGTTGTTTACAACCTGTCTGATCATCTGACTGCTGTTTCTTACCCTGCTTGGCTTTTTCCAGCAATGTTGTTGCAATCCAAGATTTAAGCATTGCTTTTTGTGAGAATACTACATTCCCGATGCCTCGGTTGTTGATTTTTGTTCATTTTATTTTAGTGCAGCGTTGCTTACAGCGCAGCAAGTTGTAGTATTCTACAAAAGCTGCTTCCTGTTAAGGTTCAGCACATCACATAACAAGCTGAGCCGCTCTCTCTCTCTCTCTGTTCTCTGATTTTTGCCCTGAGAGATGGAGATTTGTTGGTTAGATACACCACACTTCCACTTCACCTAATGGAAAAGCCATGTCATCTTTCCCTGGGCCTCCGTGCACACTGCAGCGCCACATAACAGCCATGCCCGGCCGCACCAGGCTGCGGTGACATGGCCAATCCTCGGCGGTGTTGTTTTTCCCGGTGCAGACCTGTGTTTGGCCTGGCGAGTGTGAACAAGCTCGTGCAGCCCTGGGGACCTGTCCATGGTGCTGAAACCAAGGATCTCTCCTCCACTGCAGGGACTGCTGCTCCTCTGCTGCTTCACTAGACGATTAGCCAACGCACAAATGTGTTTGTAATCCTTACCTCACAGGCAGATGCATTTTGATGATCATAGCCAACAATTCAAAGTCAAAATGTGCTATTTAAATTGTTTTCACCATCTATGTTTGCTGACCTTCTCATATTGAGGTGCCTTTTTCATTGAATTTTTGTCTTGTCTTGATTTCTAAGCTTTCATCATATCAGAAAAGGGTTTTTTTCTTGAAAAATGACTGCCAATATATGAAAGCAGCCTTTTAAAGATTTTTTAAAGATTTTAATTTTTTTTGTCCTATAATAAATCCATGATTTGACAATATTGCCAAAATCCAATTTCTAGTCATCTATTCACCCAAAAGACGATCTACCACACAGTAGATTTTTGCGTCATTTGACATTTTCAAAATTGATATGGAATGTGCAGAAGATTGTAAGAGCTTTAAAAAGGTCACACCTATGACTGGGAGATTCATAGTAAAAGATTCATATTAAAACTTTACTGAAATGCTTTTACTCCTTCAGTTATTCTTTAATCCAGCTCAGTGAGGAAAATGTTAAAACTTTTTTTTTTTTTTTTTTTTTTTAGAAGTTTTTAGGTTAAAGGTTAAAAATGGCTTTTGTGAATTCAAACTACGATGCCTAAAAGGCTTTACAGTACCTTGTGAAAACCTCAAGGACTTTGAATCAGGACCAAGAAGAATAGAGCTCAAGTCTCTTAACTTTTCATTCATTCGCATAGTTGCATAAAAGAGGGTTATTTGCGCACTGAGATATTGTCATGATAGGTGATGTGTTGTTGTGACAACACATGCTGGTGTGGCGCTATTAAATTCAGGTTGAGTCTTAAACGTGGGAGAGAAAGCCTATTGGGAAGATCTGTTATTTTCAATCTTGCACTGAAGAGGGTATGATGTTACTGCGGTATTATATCTTGAAATAAATGCTTAGGAGGGTGAAAGAAACTAAAAGAAGGGAGAGAGAAAGAGTGAAAGAGCCCTGGGAAATCTCCTGCCCCATCTCGCAGGCACCTCAGCTTCCCTGTTCCTCTCACTCACCTCACTGACTTTCAATCGCTGGAGCCAATTTGCTGGGAGAGAAACCCCACGCTGGCAAGAAATGAAACCACCTCAACTCCTCGACACACCTACCCCACAGCGCTGTCCTTCTCCTCCTCCTCTCCATCCCCTCCTCTATTCTCCTCCATCCAGTCACCCAGCACATCAAAGGCCTGAGAGAGAGACACGGAGACTTGCTCGGTCGCCTCTTCGCCTCCCTACTCTTCATTTTGTACCCAGTCCTTACTCCTCCCTCCTTTCACTCCTGGGTTTCCTGTGCCAACTGTGCCTCCGAGAGAGGGAAAGAGAGTGAATGTAAGAAATAGAATGGTCTTTTGCTGCAGTGGTAGTCAAGTTTGAGTCATTGTAATCCTTGCTGGCCTGGTTTTGTTTTGTTGTCCTGGATTTAATCGTCATTATTTGTCACCCTGACTGCTTCAAGGAATTCACCATCAAGTTGTAGATATGTGACGTTTAGAATACAAGTACAGTACAAGATTCACTTTTGAATAACTTGAAGATCTCATGACTGAACATAATATCCGCTGTAGTACTTTCAACAACAGTTGAGTGAGAAAATGGTGTTGGAACCACTGCATGGAGGAAAGGAGACAGGAAACAAAGGTAGAGAAGGCAGAAAAGAGAGGAGGGTTGTTTGCCTGAGGCACTGGCTCTCCTCAGCACAGTGGTGGCATTGTCAGGGGTTTGAGACTGTAAATAATTTACCGTCTCACCTCAAAGAACACACACACACTCAAGCCCTCTGCTTCTCAAAAAACACACATTCTCTGACTTTCTCTTTGTCTGTCTGCGCACACGTGCGCAGACAAAGGCCATTTTAGTTTCATCTCCTAGAGGAGTGCCAGCCACATTACTATTTTATGTAATGCTTTTGTATATTTTCTTTGCAGACAAGTGGAGAGGTAAGGTTGGCGCCAAAGTTTACTTCAAGGCCAAGAACTAGCATATGCAGTAGAGAGGAAACAGCGTTGCCCCCCCTCCCCACCCCATTTCCTGTCTACATTTCCCTTTATACTCCAGTGACTTGGCAGTTATCAAAGGTCCTGATGTATGTTCAAATAACCTCACCGCAGGCTGATCACCTCAAAGCGATCACTGAACAAAGCTTAGCGATGGCACCAAATTATCTCTGTGTTTGTTATTATCATCCGAGAATTTAATTGCATTTTGAATCCCCAGAGGGAGCAGGGTGCACCCTTTTACTGCTGCATTGTAATGGTTTTATAGTTATTCTGTGTCTGGCATGAAAACACCATTACTCCCCAGAAGGCTTCCACTGACATTTAACGTGGAAGTGTTGGGTGGGAGGGGTGGTGGGTAAAATGGATACAGATGTAGGTGTGTGTGTGTGTGTTGTGGTGGGGTAGGGAGGGCTGGTAATGGGCGCTGTAAAAAAAAAAAGGGGGGGGTGTTCATGAAAAAGCGCGTAAAATGTCAGATGTGAGCTGCATCGTGAACTAAGAGGAGAATGTCAAGGGGCGACGGACAGCTGCTGAGCAATTTCCTGGTCATTAGCAAGATACCAGCAACCTGAGGCAGCGCTGGTGACCTCAGTTCGCTCAAGGCGAGTGTGAACCAGCCTGTCAGGGACTGAGCCAGAGGCTAATAAAAAAATGTTGATGCTGTGCAGCATACAGTCATTGGAGTACAAAATGTAGCTTCTAGATATAGCAGTGGATCTCAAACTTTTTCCAGTCCGCTCCACTTCAGAAGCTTTAAAAGTTCACGGCCCACACCTCATGCTCTTTGGCGATCATTAACAATGATACGGGAATAAAAAAGTAATAAAAAAGGACTTGGATTTTCAATATGAAGGTCAGCACAATAGCAGCAGCAAAACTCTTGTTTATTTTCCCCTACATAAATCATTATTCATCTTTGTTCCACATTATATTTTTCTCGTGGCCATCCACCTGCAGTATCTCCAGCAGGTCATCTAGCTAATGTTAGCAGGCCACGGCCATGGCAGTTAAAGCAAGACAGACAGGCTACCTGTTCTGCTGGCCCTGCTGTGGTTCCTCTGCCTCTGATACAAGGGTTCATGTCACGCCGATGACTCATAGAAATTGTTCATCACAATGTTTTCACTGCAGTATATAGCCGAGCTGAACTAGAACATTTCTTTGGTATATTACATATAAAAACGGTTGTTTCTTTTCTTTGCCTGGTTCGTTTTTCTAAAAGAATATAACAAGAAAATGTTTATATTGAGTGCATCTGCACGCTGTTCTGCAAAATTCATTGTATTCCACCACAAGAACCCAATCACAAACAGGATGAACATAATCCAAGCAATTACCTGTCCTCCAAAGCACATTTGCTAAAGTAAATAGGTAATTTATATGTAAACATCAATAAACTTATGCTGTAGGAAAACGCTGGCATTATTGTTTCTATTTGTTTCATCCAATCTTTGATAAAATGAGCAAGAAAATCAGTTACCAACACAGCACGGATCAACTCTTAACATCATTTGCTCACTCTGAACACTAAACAACTTCCTGATTTGCATGCTAACAGTGTTTTACGGATGCCGCCCCTCCCTCTCCCCCTCCCGCCTCGTTCTCTCTCAAATGCCAGTAAATGGTAGGTGCTCTGCAGCAATCCCAGCATCCCTTATGGTCTCATGTTCCCTCCTGGCATGACACAGATGGAGAAGGCCGTGCCCCACTGGTGCCACTTTGTTTGGGCGGTGTTTCGCTGTGATTTTGAAGCCTGTGGGTGCTGGCAGGGACACACAGGCCTCTGCTGGCATGGAGTCGTATCATCTCTGCAGGATGATAAGTTAACATGAGGGGGTGTTAGGTGGGTGAGGAAAATGGTGATATAATGCAGTATTGCATATACTGTATATACACTTATATGCACACTATATACACTTAAGACTAGACAGGATGTGGAGAATGTCTGTGGTTTAATTTTGATTATTTATTTGGTGTCAAACTCAGTCGCATTCATCTTTTTCCTGGCGAAAATCAGCAGCTCACTTCGGTGCCTCTATCCAACTTGATAGCAGGTCAAAGCAGCTTATCTGCTCTTCCTTCACATCCTGAAGGATGCACTCCATCCCTCCCTGCCTTGATTCCTTCCTCCCAATCTTTTTTCCCTTTCCCACCTTCCCATCTTTACACCAGTGTGTTACTAATCAGGGCACACAGAGCCAGACAGTTTGTTTGCAATCCGATAAGAAGGACGGGCCAGAGGGAGGGGGGAGAGAGGGAAGCAGAGAGGAGTGAGGGAGAGGGAGAGGGAGGGAGAGACATTCTGGAAATATCAGCAAATTGGATTTAGCAGGAGAAAATAGTAGGTATCTGATAGCACACAGACTTGATTCTATTAATGCAGGCAGAGAAAGTAAAGCAGGTGGCGTATGCGAGAGTGTGTGAGTTTGTGCGTGTGCGCGCGATGGTGGGTTTAATTAAGGAGGTGCATCGTGGAACACTTCTCCCTCCACAGCCTCTGTGACGGAAGATAGGTCTTTGAAAGCTGGCAATCTCTCTATGTCTCTCAACATGGCTGCCCCCTACCCCCCCATCCAGGCCTCTCAGCTCCCTCCTCTCACTTGTCTTTTCTGCCTCTCACACATAACCCCTAACCCCGAAACTATGTCCTCCGTCGAGCACCCCTCCTCCTCTTGAAAGGAGGCCAATATTTCTCCACGAAGCAGTTGCTGCTCGTTGCGTTTGATATGGAAATTTGAAAGATAGCTGCTAATAAACAATGAAGTATAACCTCAGCCTCTTGCCAAATTTTCATTTGGAGAACTGCCTCTCCCTCTTTTTTTTTTTTTTTTTTTTTTCTCCCAATACCCGGCTCCATCTGCACACCGCTTCACCCAATCAGTGAGAAAATGGGGAGCGATCAACAACCACAAACACACACACACACACACACACCTATCCTTTTCTGTCTTTTTCCCCTCCCGCCTTCCTCTCAATATCTTCCTTGGCTGACCTAGATAGTGAAAAGCGAGGCAATAGAAAAACATGACTTCAGCAGATTCAAAATGCTTTTCATCGGACTTGCAGACTAGCCTTTTGTTATGCGGCTTGATAGGTAATTGCTTATTCTTCCACTTCCAGATGGCAGTATGTAGCAAAGGTTGCTGTTGTTCCAAACACTCATAGCTTATTTCTTTTTTTAGCCGTTTTACAAAATAAGAGTGACTTTGAATATTTGCCTTCAGAATTCCCAGAATTTGTTCGCACAGAAACTGGGACAGAGTCATACCTCACTTGTATCCTTAGAAGATAGGAAATTGCAAAAACTATCATGCTCAAACCTCCCTGTGATTTCACCTAGAAAGACTGTCTCGTCACGGCAAGGCGATGTATTTCCATCACCGCACGCTGTGGCTGCATGTTTCAATCCAATACTCAGACATAGAGAAACTGTCAGAACACAGGAATATATGTCCTGCTCATGTACTGCACCAACACTGCCAAACTAGGTCATCAGACTATGGAAATTGGAAAAATGGACTTCCCATGCTGAATGTAAAAGCCTATTTGTTATGTTTGCCACAGAAAACATACAAGTGGCAAGAGGCAGTCTTGCATCCGTGTTCTTAAATGTTCTTTCAAGAGGTTATTAGGGGTATAAAAATGCACACATATTGTCTATTTTGAATGCAAGCGTTTTCGCGCGCACCTTTTCCATCACGTCTTGAGGCTCTTACTCTGCCTCTGGATTCTACGTGCCTCTCCTGATCTTTGCCTCGGATTTCTTTTTCATCCTGGATGAATGACTTTGTGTAAAGGACGGCATTTATTACATCCTCTAAAGAGAAGCTGTGGCTAAGTATGATAAATGAGTGATGAATTTATCAGTATGTGATGAATGTACAATCTTGCTGTGCTGCATTTGAACTAAAGATTTTTTTTTCTTCTCTCCCTCTCTCTCTGTCTCTCTCCCTCTCCCCTCTCATGTTCTCCTCCTGCACCTCCCTGATGCCTTGAAAACAACCAAATAGGTAAGTGACAGAATTCCACTTTGCACACTAAAATGTCAAATTGAGTTATTTGGTTCATTTTCTTTGCTAGAAAAGGCAAAGGGCTGCACGGCGTCAAGCTTAGGCAGCAGGTACAAAAGAAACACAGAATGGGCTTCAAGGATTCATTCAAGGATTCCTCAATAGTGGGGCATTTCCACTGCCTTAATGGGATTCGGTGCCTTTTATATGAAAATGACAATGGTTTACATACTGTATCAGTGAACTTGTAAGGCAACGAAAACTGGTAAAATAGATCTGTCATGAAGAAAGGTTATACTTATAATTACAACTCTCTTTACTGGCAAGTTGCCCCCTCCCCCCCAGTACCAGCGTTTTCTGGAAAACTCAGTGCTTTCATGCCGACAGTGATTCAGACACTGCTTGCTTTTAATTTAGCTCAATTAGCTCCAAGTCTTGACTGTAAGTTTTCACAGATCCTGCTCATCTAGCTCAGAATGTGGACATAGTATAAAATTTTAACCACACACTCCTTTTCTACTTAGTCCTCTACATGTCATATTCAGCCGACGCTGCAATATTAATACATGTGGTGATTATAAAAGGGGCAATTGCCACATTTCTGGAGGCAAATTGCCTCTTGCGTGTGTAAATGAGGGCAGCTTGTGCCCACCACCTCACTGCTGTTGATGGGCCAATTTATATCAAAGCAGTTAGAGGAAATCTGGAGTTTGTTTAACTTTTTTCACTGTGCGCTGGTTCCTTTTTTTACAAAGTATCATTGGGTTGCAAATTAGAGCTCAGAGCAGACTGCATTAGCGACAGCACGCGATGCTTCACTTCATGTTGCCTCGCCCTCTCTCCATCGCTCTCCCCCCTCCATCGCTCTCCCCCTCCATTTCCATGTGCGTTCTGCCACCACCCTCTTCTTCCTCACCAGCACAAAGGCAAATTGTTCATCTGTCTTTCCGTCTTTATTCCACCCTTCTGTCTTTTCATTATTCCTCTCCATCTCCTTTTGTCCTTTTCTTAATAATGAGAACCATCTTTTCTGTCTTCTTACACTCCCGCTGCCTGCTCCACATAGGATGTCTATCAGAGCAGGCACGCCCATGCACCTCATAAGGCAGCAAAAAGAGAGCAAGATGGCGCTTGTGTTGCCGTACAACGGGGGCTTGTGTGTTCCAATTTAATTTTCTCATCTGATCTTGTCAAACGGCTGTATTTGGAATACATGAGCCTGTTTAAATTCATGAGGTCAGATGGAGTGCTTTCTGTAATTGGAATCATTTACGCACTTTCTTGAGGATGCCCTCTTTAATCATTGGTGACAACAGTGTGATCAGTGTGAGTAAGGGTGACAAGACCACCGTACCCACACCACCAAAAAAAAAAAAAAAAGCATTAATGCTGCATTGTTTTTGTAGGTTTTAATCAAAGTGATTGTCAGTAAGCCAGCCCATTGACTCTTCTGAACAGCTGACCACAGTCTCATGTGAGGATTGGGATTTGGCACAGAGTCTTACTTTAGGAGTAGCTGCTGTTGAAGCCACTTTTAGTTGCATTGTAGCTAAGCTGTACTGCATTTGCTTTTATTTTCTGTCAAATCTAAATCCAAAGAGAAGAGTCTATAACAAACAAACTGATGAAGAATACCTGAAAAAGAACAATGAACCCAGAGTGTTCAAGAGTGAACAAATGATCAAGCTCAACAGTTTATGCAATCTACAAACGTGACGCGATACTCTCACCGGGCTTTGTCTTGCTAACTGTTTGTCAGTTTATATACCTAAAATGTCAAGCATGTTTATTTTCTCCATTTTTCATTAAGTGTGTGAGCGTGCAAGACCTGAACTGTTTGGTATAGACTACTGTATCAGGTATTTGTCAGGTAGTAATTTGAATTCAGAAGTAAAAAACATGACATAATATTTGTTGCAGAGAGAAAATTGGGCTGTGAAAGGCCACGTTGATTTGCTGAAGTTATTGTAGTCTTCTGGAGTAATGAGATGTTACACAGGAGCCATTTTTACTGGAAATACAGTTGCAGTTCTTCTCATTACGCCTCGTGGGCATTGTACTGAGCTGCACAAACAACTTGTTTTTTATGTGAAGGTCCGTTAACAAGGACGACTTAACAATGACCAGCCTAAACGCCCACTATATCAATTTAACTTATCGATGAAAGGAGTAAAGCTAAATGAAACCTGACACATCATATGGTGAACTGTTAGTAGAGAAGCTAGCACACAGGTAATAATAGAGTGGTGCATTGTTGCATTTGAAGTAGGAGATATATGGAATACAAAAATGTGAAGATTGAAGCAGAAGTGGCAGCAGGAATGAGATGAAACAACATATTTAAACTGAAAAACACAAACCCTATGATGAAACCTTTACATCTTTCAAGAGCAATCATGGCATGTATTCTTGATTACTCCTCTGCATGAGAAAGTGGTGGGGAGAAGCCATTATCATATGCTGTGTTAGTGACACCTGCATGTGAGAGGTAAAAATGATCCAAACACAAGCTCCACTCAAGAAAATTACAGATATGCGTCATTGATGTGACAGTTTGAACAATGTGTTGACTGCCTGTGACTAACTTGTTAAAAGTTTTTGCTGTGATGAAAAGCAGCACTTATCCCAATTACTAAAGACTCAAAGAAAGAATTCCCCACTTGGATGTCAATGAAAACTGTAATTTTTGAATGTTTGATCCGTTTTCAGAGCTTGTGTTGTATATAGCACATTAACCATAAGAAGTGCATTCATATTGGGGACCATGTGAAATGTAAGGATACAGAGGTGTGGGTGATGTAACACATCTGACTTTAATGTAAGAGACCAGAGTCTGTCAATCAAACTAACTACAATCTGTTTCTCACCATGACGAAATAAATATAGCTTATTTGCCATGAGATACTTAAACATACAATGTTTTCATCTAGTGTAGTCTGGGTCGTATGAACACAGTATCAATACTTTGATGATCTTGCTGATTTTGTAACTTTAGAGTATGTAGGCACAGATTTTATGTTTTATCTGATGGTTTTCTGTGTGCAATTTTAAAAATTAGGACCGTGTATTATGTTGTTTGTCACTGACCTAAAATAAAAATAAAAAAAATAAGATTAAAACAACTAAGAGAAAAGAAAAACTCCAAAAGAAAAAGTCAAAAGAACAAGCATATTTATTAAGACCCACTGGGAGCTTTTTGCTCATGGAATTTCTGTCATCTTTTGATTTTACTACAATCGTTGCCAATACTATCAGTCAGCACAGTGAGAAGTATAATTCACTGGTGAGTCTGAATGTCATTATCCAGGCGATATGTTTGACTGATGTCTCAGTCTCTAAAAAATGACACTTAAAAGTATGAAACGACATTACATGCACCTTGGGTGTGCCTCAAAATCTGTTTTTTTTTTCTCTATTTTTCAACAAGTCTGAGATGTAACATTGTTTTTAATCTCTGAGACAGGACCAGCGGCTTTGCTTTCATTGGCCTGTGCCGTGTTTGAATTTAAATTCAGCTCCACGCAGCTTTCTGAATGACCACGCACATTACCGACACTCCAGAGGTGGCAGTGAGATCTAAGTGTTCTCTGCTTTGATCGTGTGCTGTTGGATTCGTCAGCGTGACTGACAGTCAAAAGGATCCTTCAGGAGACTACCTGCTTTGTTCAGCCGTGAAAAATGCTCGTTCAGTCAATATATGATAAACACAAAAATACATACACACGAATCACAAATCCTCTGCTCTCGTCTTTCATCATTTGTCTCCCCGTGGAGGAAATGTCCTTTGCGACTTGACAGTGCACGCAGCGGACACGTTCTCAAATCCTATTGGCTCTCCTGACTGTGCACCGTGCAGAGTTTCTCTCTGGAGTTTCTCTCGGTCAAGGAACTTTCTTTTGATAAATTTGAATTAACCTGCAAATCACCTCAGTAATATTATACTTTTTGATGGTGTCAAATATAATTTAAAAATATCCAGAGCCAATGATTTAACCATGAATTCAAGCCCACATACATCTTTCTTTCTGATATACAAAAAAGAAAAATGTGTGGTGCTTACATCTGATTGTACCAAGGTCAGAGGAATTCATACAGTAGGCTCTGTATCTTTTTAAGTGATGCTAAACACAGAGAAACAACAGTTAAGAGAAAGGGGTCCATCATCTATTTGATCAGCAATGTTTGAGCAACGTATTCACTCCTTGGAGACTGAGTTTGTTTTTGCATTTGCATTTCTGTTGAATATGAATCAGGATTAGGAGATCTAAATATACGGCATGGCATTGACTAAAGGCAGCAAAGTGAATGCAAAAAAAAAAAAAAAAAAAAAAAGAGGGAGGTGGAGGAAGGCGGATGAGTGAACATCGTGCAGAGATGACGTGTGAACAGAGGTTTGATGCTGCAGGGAGTGGAGCTGCTGGTTTCAGTGGTGCTTTAAATGACCCTGCTATCTCTCTTGCATTAAACACACTGCCCTGCAATCTGCACTAAGCCTCAAGCCTCACTCTGTGCAATCCGCTTACCCTTGAATAGCTCTAAATTAGCAGTTGGCTTTTTCACTTTATGCCTCTGAAGGGCCAGAGGCGAGCTGAGAAGTTGTTTTTTTTTTTTTTTTTGTCCAGAGGTGAAGACTTAATACAGCCTGCAGAAAAATGCGTTTTTAATTAACTTACCTTAAGGGTGGTCCCCATCCCGAAACCTTTGATTAATTAGATAGGACGGTTTCAGATGACAGAGCCTGTGGGCGACCCTGGGTGCTTCAGTCTTTCTTTAAGGACTTCATTACCCCAAATTCCCTTAATGTGACATCAATAAATTGTACGCTCTTCATACCTAAATTTTCCTCTTAATGTCTGAGGGGGAAGGAGGTGATAAAGAGCTTCAATTTATTTCCTCTGAGGAGACACGGTGCTAATGTTTCATAATCTTGCCTAGTCTTAATATTTCTTTTTCACCTCTTCCTTTTTCATCCTTTGTTGTCCTCACCTTAGACCTAGGTGCATGTCCACATTCCCTCTCTTCCTCCCTTTACTTGTAAATCTCTTTGTTCCATCATGTGACAAGACATTTACTCAGAGACTCATGCCGGCAAACTAAGATCTCTAGGCTGACATCTCTCAAAGCGATGCTACATTAAGCCTCCCATCTGGTGGGATTACAATTACAGGTATTTAATTTGGTGGCGCATCATTAGTGCTTTGTTAGGCCGTCTGACACAGTCAAGCCTCCTTTTCCAATGACAATGACCTGCATTAGCAGAGATTAGATGAGAGAGCTGATCGAGAAGATGACACAGGAGAGAGATAATTGGGTTGTACGGGTGTAAAATCTCAAGAAAGCGATAAAACAAGGGGAGAGAAGCATAATGTTGAATAGACAACATGAGACAGGAGGGAGAAAAGAAGACAACAGAAGCTGCACGAGACAGATTTTTAAGTACAAGTCATTTTATCAGCTTTAATCCCAGTGTCCTCTCTCGAGACGTCATGGATTTTCCTTAATTACCCACTAAAATTCTGAGAAACTTCTCCATGCACAATAAGGGATTAATAAAAATGCTAAACTGCTCCTAAACAGCACAAAATGAGTCCTTTATCCAAAGACACACTGTTACATCTTTGTCCCATTGGTGCACTTCAAAGTATAAAACTATTGCAGTTCTAGTCTAATGCAGTTCACTTTATTATTCAACTTCAGACTGTTTTACACAGTTGCACCTCTTAGTTTCAATCCAACCCCAGAATCAAGACATCGGGGGATGTAAGCGCTACAGAAGCATCCTTCCATTCATTCCTCACCAACTCTTATGCCCTCAAAGCTGACTGGTAATTTAATGTACAGGCTCAATAAAGAGTGTGCATAAAGACAAAACTGCTTTTACATATTGATTCGCCAAACACACCTCCACATGCCCATAAAAACTTGATGGTGTTCGTGAATCATCATAGACGTAGTTAATGGTCCCTTGTGGAGTTTTTTTTAATTAACAATCAAATATGATGTTTGCACTCAGTGTTACTCACCAAAATAAGAGTATTGAATGTATTTCCTTCCTCATAAAACCTGTGCAAAGTAAAGTAATGTTAATCCAGCATTCTTAACATCCACAGTGACTTGCTAGCAGTCATCTTTTTCCCTGTTTTTTACTGGCACATTGCAGTATATCTTGGCATGGAACCGCCACCTGTAGATCAGTGTAATAGTGTGAAACCATTGGCAGGAATGTAGGTTGTGTTTGTGTCTGTAAATTATGTATGTCTGTTTAGCTAGCCCGGCTATGTCTAAAAATGAAAGAAATTGCACATAACTCTCTGCTAAGCTAATGACCTGCAGGCTCTGGCTTCATGATAAAGCACAGACATTAAATCAGTACAGATCACTCACTCACATGCAGGTTATGCTTCACGTGCATGTCTCTGAGTTGGCATTGAAAAATACATCTGTAGAAAGAGAAGTGTATCCAGTCCACAAGATGGACAAGTGATAAATGTCACACTCGCTAGAAACACTTAAAGCATGCTGGCAGTGAGGATTTTTCTGAAGTCAGTTGCACCCTTCAAGTTGTGTACCTCCATGACTCAAGCTGTAAACAAAATGGAGTGGTAGAGTGAGGAGGGATTGACCAGGGTCAACCAGCTGATCAGAGCCAGCAGTCACTACGGATAATGGATTGTTGACTGTCCACTGTCTGCAGAGGAGATTTACAGCCAGGTCCCATCACAGGAACGTCTGCATCTGCTGCGTAGCATGCGGCATCCGGCCTGGCACGAACAAACACACACATAGACGTAGACGAAATGCTTTAACAACGAAAGCAGACAGCTGAGCCGGGCGCAAAAGTGATTTAACAGCACCAGAGAAAGCTACCCCACATCTATAATCTTCCATCTCCCGTTGAGCGTTGCATTGTTCTGTTTCAGTGTATATGCTGTTTTGTCAGATGTTGAGTGTTTGTAGGCCATACTCATAGTGACAGATGTTGAAATGGAGAACTGTCTGTCTGGTCGGCGTGCAGTGGCTGCAATTTCTCAGAAGTGGTGCTCTTGTGTTTCCTCCATGTTGGTCAGTACACTCTGCATGTGTGCGAGTCAGCATCTGTGATAATTCAGGCCTACAGAAAATTATATTTTAGCCTTTGCTGCCCCATCCATGTAGGTCATCTCTGTATGAACAACATGTGCCAAATTAAAAATTAAACACACTTGCAAAAATAAAGGGAGCCATTTGGCGCCATTGATTTGCTCCCGTAGCAGCCAACATCTTGACTCTTGTCAGAGCAAGCTTTTTAATCAGACGCATGCAGGAGTCTGTCTTTGTCGAATGAAAAGAGAACGAAGGGGTTGACTGAGGAGGGTGGTGGGGGGGTAAAGAGGAAAGGAAAAAAGCAGCGAACAATTGGCATGAAATGAACTGTCGTCAAAGCTAGTGCTTCGCCGAGCATAAAACAGTCAGGAGGGGATGATTTATTGTCGTAGGAAGAACAAGGGCTCTGCTCTGTATGCATATTGTATGTGTTCTGATGGAGTTGTGGCCCCTATCGAGGAGGATTTCTAAAACATGAAATCATAATACTCAGAGTGGTGGAAAAAAGCGGTTGAAGCTTACAAATTGAAACTTCTGACTGTTCTTTTGGGTCTCTTCCATTTTTTCTTTGTTGTCATTAATTTTCTTACTGTGCTTCCCCGGCTGCCAATCTCTCCTCCCGTCTACCAGGATGTTTCACATCTTCTTTCTCATTCCATCTCTTCCTCCTATCTCCCCCCCCCCCATCACCCCTTGCACCCTTCCTTCCTTCGCCTCTTAGCTCTTTGGAGCTAAATCAAGACAGCTCCCTCTTTTTCTTCCAGATACAGGCGGGTGGGGCGGGGGGGAGTGCAGCAGCAGCGAGGGGGTCTTTGTAGTCAAATTGACTTGTGCCGTGTTCACCAAACAGATGAGCTGGGCAGGTCTCTGCCCGGGCTCAACAGTATGCATGACACACTCATTTGTCATGCATTGGCCTGTACATCTACTCCTGCCAAAACACTGTCCTGGCTCTCATCCCAACTAGCTCCTTATTCACTCAGCACTTAGGCTTGGGGGAAAAAACACAGGCACAAAATGGCTGCCACTGTCACTGCACTGTTATTTGAGTGAGTGAAGAAGGAGCTGGCTGTGTTTTAATGTTCTATGACGAATGAGATGATGCAAGTTCAGAGTGCTTTATACGTGCACACTGCGAGGATAATGTCGTGTCTGGATGTTTTATTCTCCAGGATCATGAACGTGTGGCTGCTAGTGACTCAAAGAGGGTCTAAACTGATCATGACTTCTGACTTTTAAGCTCAAGCTTTTGTCGTCTTCTTCCTCCATAGCCATAGTTCCTGCGTCCTTTCAATGAAACCTCAGAAAATTCACATTCAAAGTAAGGCTCCAGGACCAAAGTTTCCTCTAAGGTGATAGTTTAGTGACCTACATTAGGTGATTTATTACTTCAACATGATTCATTACTTTGACCTTAATAATATTTAGTCAGACATTAGTCATTGCGTCACCTTGTCCCCAGAAATTGAGTGCTATAAATTGGTTTGGAGGTTTTTAGGCAGCTTATACACAGACTCTCCCCTAGATTAGAGGCTTAGTTGCATCAGCCACCATTTTCTCACAGACAAGCGTCCCCATTTTGTAAAGGTCAGTGGTGTTTTTTTTTTGTGCGCTCTCCTCGATGTAGGGTACTCCCTTTTTCATTGTTCCTCCTCCATTTTCTCTTTTTGTTTTCCTCTCTGCCTCTCTGATTACGCTGCAGCATGGACACAGCAAACACTGTGTGCTGGTTATTAAGACCAATTTCCATCACTCCTTCTCCCCTCCTGTCACCAGGGCGCCTCCACTAGGGAGAGAATGGATTTTAATGGGCGGCAGTTGATTAGTGCAACACTAACGACGAGTCAAGTAGTGTGGACGGCTGTGGAGAGTGAGGTTGATTTAGAGAGGCAGGGGGCACGCAGAGAGAGAGAGAGAGAGGAGATGAAACACAGAGCGAGGGAATGATTTTGTTATTGACTGACTGATCAATTGTGGCAACAGACTTTTTTTAATTCTATCTATCCAGCCATTCATTTACTGACTTACTTCTATAGCATTCATAACAGCTATTAATATTCATGCGTACGCACACAATGCTCGTGAATTAAAACTTGTGCCTCACGTTTCGTTTGACATTTGTGTTTTTCCTCTCTGTCATTAACGTGCTCTCATTCAGTCACCACCTCGCTCTGCATGTCACTCCCTGATTCACATGCTGTTTGTTCCCTGATTGTTGTTGAGCAGTGACCAGCCCACTCTTCTTTCATCATTTCAGCTTCTGTGTCATCTTGTGGTGCAGTTCAGGACATGTTTTCGTCTCACTGTCCACTGACATATTTAAAAACTAGAGGATATCATCTGCAGTGGGAATATTTTGGAGCGTGGCTAGTGAAGCTAAAAAAAAAAAAAAAAAAAAAAAAAAAAACAGAAATAATGATGTTTATGATGAAAACAGGTGTGAAGCTGACCTTTACTATGTTTATATGTGACAACGCATAAGTTAATAACTTGCATTGCCAGCTACGGCAGGCTTGCAGCTCACAACCTGAGTCACTTTTAACACCAGCACCACCTGCTGTGATTGGGAGTGCATGAAAACTAGCTAACAAGCGGGGACTCAGAAATAGCTTGCCAAAAGTAGATGGGATAGAAGATGAAAAACGTCTACCACTCCAAGTGTTTGTGGAGCAAATGCAAACCTACTGAAAAGAAACATAAAAGAATTTCCACTTTGCTATAATTAGTAAGTCGTGTTAAAACCCTCCACTTTAAAAATTCAGAAGGGCTTATTTTGAGCATGACCAGTAGTGTTGATGAAGGGGTTCTTGTTCAGCTCCTCAGAGGAATGTTTGACTAATAATGAAACTCCTTTGGGTGTTTGAAAAGGCGTTTTCTCTTCTATTTTGACTTTAATTAAATTAGCTTCCCATGTCAGCAGTTATAGCACCTACTTTAGAGAACGTTACACGACAGAAAAAAACTTGTGGAGAGCAGAGAGACTTCTGGGTGTTGCAACAAACTCATGGAAATGAGAGTGCGAGCTGCGATGCATTTATTAAAGATCTCTCTCCCTCCCTGCCAAATCCAAAGTAGGTCATCGCAAAACTGTGGGCCACTGTAAATCACTCCTTCCCTGTGCTGTGATTAATGTGTATACGTTCTCATTTCTACGTGCACACCTGTATAACAGCACAGAGATCGTGTTCACATTTCAGACATGTTAGCACGCTGATATGTAAGGACCTGAAATTGCATTAAGGGATTTATTGCAAGCGGCTGCAGGCGAGAACGCAAATAGGCTGATGCTGCGCCTTGCAAAATATTTTTTTTTATCATGTTGGGAGTGTTGTTATTAACCATGGAAATAATGACTAAAACCTAGTTTGTTTTAGCCCGTTGGATAGTCCTGAGCTGCTCCCCTTCTGTTGTGCTTTAAAAAATGAACCAGCATTCCATAGTGCTGTGCTCTAACTCCCCCTGTGGTCGCTTTGTGTATGAACAGTGGCTTTAGATGGGGTGTTAGCATCGTTCAATGCCTTTAAGCCAGCGTTAAAGAGACAGGTACAATCTAGCCAGCTTGGCATGTGTAACATAACCGGGGGAGTATAACTTCCTCCAGATGCCACAGGGATGGGTGACAGCGCAGCCAAAAGGATGCTTTCGATCCCCCAATTTGCCTGCCAGCCGTTACCCCAGTTTACCAGTGTTCTGACTGGGCTGCACAGCAGTTGTCCGGCGCTAACAAGCTCCACAAAAAGAAAGAAGAAGAGAGGGAATCAGTAAGGCAGCGAGCGACTGAAGAGAGGATGGGAAGCACATTATGGGAGTATTTCAAAGTCAAGCATCAACGTGTGATGGCTGCGGAGTGAGTGGTTTGCAGTGTCACTATTACCATGGCAGTAGCTGTTCACTGAGGGGCAAATGAAGCAGAGGGCGAGCAGCACACACAGCCCAGCGCTCCCTGTAGTCCCTGATTACAGCTCTCCTCTCATCTCTCTCATTAATGTCTGCTCTCTCTCTCTCTCTCTCTCTCTCTCTCTCTCTCTCTCTCTCTCTCTCTCTCTGCAGCTCTCCACAGCAGAGCTGCCTTCTTTTGTATTTGCTTGTGTGAGCAGTTACATTATTCACCAAAGCCATCCCACTCAATCACACACACTCACACAGTTTGCGGATGATCACGCGGCTCACATAATTAAACACTGTTTTATTTAACATTGTAAGCCACCTGATACTGCACACACAAATTCAGACTTAATAATAAACTGTTTAATCCCGAGGATTTTAAAATACATTTCACATCTTTATGTACCACTGAAATGAAATTCACTCTACCCTTATTTTTCAGGAAAAGCAAAGTAATAAATATGCCTTTTCAGTGCAGCCTTTTTGGAGCAAATAAGGTAGAATAGGTAGATTACTCTACTTGTACCAAGAAAATAGCTCTGAATTCTTCCAATAAACCCATTTTCAGTGTAACATCAACTGAAATTGTTTCACCTTCTGCTCAGATGTTTTCCACTTATTTTAAGGAAAGATACATTTCAGAACACAGATTGGCTTGTTAGAATTACCATAAAAGTGTCATTCGAATCAAAAGGAAAAACACAACTCTTCAGAGAGCTCTTCATTTATTCCCTGCATCGTCTTCCTCTCAGAGCACAGTCAGATTTTAACCAAGAAACGCCCCAGTTATGGCATCTCTCACCCTCTGCCTGTTGGAAGATTAATTTTAAGATTCATTGATCAGTTTTTCAAGCACAATTAGGTCTTGCCCTCAAGTTACATGGTGTACTTCTGAACCCACTCTGAGCCAGTGTGCAGCCTCAGATCTTTAAGACTAGAAATGCCTGGCTTTTGACTCTAGAGTACTTGTCCAAGGGCTGCATTGATTGCTTGTGTTATCAACATGTTAGCTTGTGTATTTCGTCTGTCACGTAGATGCTGCTGTCGTCAAATTTTCCATTTTCACAATAAAAAAAAAAAAAAAAAAAGGTTTCACTTGACATGACTTGACCGAGGTTATAAAAGGTCTGCTTCCCCATCCACCTCCATCTTGTGTCTCCTTTTCGATCTCATGCTTCATCTCCTCTATCCCTTCCTCCTAATCCCTCCATCCTCCCCCTCTTTACTCTAACCTCTCCCTGTACACCACTTTGTGCTGCTGTTGCTGAAGGCAAGGGACGCGGTGGATGTTTGAAATCTCACAGAGGGTACCTCATTAGAAACAGCAAGGCCTCCTCCACATACCTTGGACGAGCCCGCTGGCAGAGCGCGGCCTGTGTCGGCTTCTGCAGAGAGACCGGGAGAAAAATGAGGGCAGAGATTGAGGGAGGTGAGGAGAGAGGAAACAAAGAGAGAATGTAGCAGCAGCAGCAGTTGAAGGGCAGGGGATAGAAGTAATGGGCAGAGGCAAAGGTGTGGGTTAGCAATCTTTTATCACTTCTTTCTCTTCTCATCATCTCTCCTTCATCCTCACTCTGTTTTATCCATAACTCTCTCTCTCTCTTTCTCCTTCCTGCTCTCCTTCTGCCTTTGCCTGCTGGTAGCAACAGCTGTGGGAGGAAATGGAGAGCAAAATGTCATCTCATTGCTCCATCTGCACCCCTACTAGCATGCCTGTGTCATGGCTGACACTGGCTGATCCCTTCTCTCCTTCCTCATCTTCCCTTCTGCCCATAAATCTCACCTCTGCCTATGGCCGCTGAGACTCTGTGTTCTCTCAACCGATACACATGTTTCTCTACCCATGTTCTATGTTGCTCCCTGATTCTGGGATGTGGTAATATATGCATGATAGGTTGCAATTGTCCTTGGTGGTGGGCTTTATACCGCAGCTTTAGAACAGTGGTGCACACCTACACGGTTACTGTTTCAGGCAAACACAAAGCCCAGCTTATAAACTGAGCTAAATATATCTCATAATGTATGCTTTCATAATATTTAGTCCTTGCAGCTGAGAAGCTCTGCTTAGTAACATGTACTGTAAATGAATTATTAATAACTCAGCTCCCCAAATGACAAAAAGAATATTTTGTCCTACTATAGGATTTATTTGCCCAAATTTCCTTTGCTTCATTTTTCAAAGCTTGTGTTTAAACTGTATCTCTTATTTGGATAATCCACAGTTCTCCTCTGGAACCACTTCTTTCTGATAAAATAGTCCCCATGAAAGCTCCCTCACGAGGTCACTTCATCATCACCTCTTACTGCCATTTTTTTTTTTTGCAGGCACACACAATTCTGGTGCCAACCATTTTGTGTTGTTGCAACTGCTCTGATGACTGTAAACGTTACAGCTTTATAAAAGAAAGAAAAGTGGCGCCCAGAGTGTCTCACCAGTGTTGACCCTCAATAAATCGTGCTTAAACAAACGAGGGTGCGGTTCCACTGAAGGAGAGGTAGGGGGCATCCGCTTAGTTACATGCACTGAAGTCTTGGAGTGATGCAGGAGGAGAAAAAGAAGGCGAGAGAGCACAGGATGACGAGGCCTATGCCTGCATCCTCATAGCCTCGTACAAGAAGCTAATACTTCTTGACATCCGTGAAACCCTTTTTTAATCTGCTGACTGAAAGTGATGCGGAGGGAAAGGGGACGGGGGAGTGAAGGAGGGCAGAGGAACTGCAGGAGTTTTGTGTGTACAAAATCAGTTCCACTTTTAAAATCATCCTCTTAGGGTTTTTTTTTTCTTTTTTTTTTGCTCTGAGTGTCGTTGGCACGTCCTTCAGTCCTGCCATGAGGGGCACTCAGCCATGATGTCTTTGCAAAATTTAAGCAGACATCATTTATTGCAAGGTTGGAGCTCACATCACATATCATAAACCCTGTTAAAGTCAATGCTGTGTGCAGAGATGTGTTATTTTGATGAGCCGTGAGACATATAGCATTAATTTGGAACTAAACTATAGATTCACTGTCTTTTTACACTCATTCTCTGTGTATCCATTTAGCTAGACAATTGTCATGTCATGTATTTTAGGTGTTTGCACCTGTGCACTGTCAGCCAAAGCGTGTTAAAACGTGTTGCAGAGAGAAAAAGAACACCTATCAAAAGGGAGCAGGGTACAGAAGCTCCCTGACATGATTTAACAAATATGCAGTGAAAGCTTATATGTCATACATCCTGAAGCCTCTGGAAGATTGCTGCGATCACTGTAATCACCGGTTCCTGTCCGTGCTTTGGCAGGGAATCTCTGCTAATTACAGAGAAAATGTTTGCTGTTTGTTTACCAGCGAGAACTGGCTGAAACAATATATTTCCTTGCCATTGTGAGGCCCCACAGACTAGCTCTTGTCTGAGACATGTTGACTCAAATCCAGGGTGAACTGTACTCGTTATTTGTCTAATTCTCCTCATTAGCCAGAGCGTACACATTAAGTATGAGCCTGGGAAATGAGTTTAGGTTGTTTGAGGTACCGGAGTTATTGTTGTGGTGGGGATGCCATTGGAGTGTGTGGACACTGGAATGGCTGCCTGGTTGCATCAAATCACATTTATGTTTCTGTTTGGGGCAACTGAGCCATTATCTGCTTGCTGCTGCTAATAAGACAAGATAAAAAAAAAAAGATCTGTGCTTTATTTGCCTCCAAGCATCTCTTTCAGTCGTCTTGGCTCTAATTCATTTCTATAACCTGTCTGATTTCACTTAAAGGGAGCGTGTGAACAGTCCATTGTACTTACAGGGACTTAAATGGCCATGCAATGAGAACAAATGTCTTTGCACTGGAGATGCACACTTCTTTTTCAGCGCTGAATTAAATCTTCCCCCTTTAACACCGTCATGACATTTAGGAATTATAAATGGCTTCGTAAAAGCCACAGCCCATCTCACCGGCGCACTGTCCAAGCGTTCTCAACAGGCTCCGAAATAGCTTGGGGCCAAACACTTGCCTGTGTTTTTCCTCCCTGTTTCCTTCCTGTCATGAAAACGCAGCGTCTTTGCATTCATCGGCAACGCTTAGGTTCAAGCACCCCTCCGGGCTGCGAACAGAGGAAATTACATGTGAACGTTTCAGTTTGAAGGTCAGACTGCCCCGAGCATACTCGGAAAAGTCAACAAAATCAGTGAGAGGGAAGCATTAAAGATGAACACGCATGTAAATATAAATGTGGTTTGATACAGTCAGAGTAACGAGCAGGGACATTAAAAACTAAACATTAAAAACACCTTTCACCAGCAACACACGTGGAGGCTTTTTTTTTATATATATATATATATCTTATTCATCAGCCAACCTATTGTTTATGGCTCGATTTGGTCAAAGGACATCAACAAGTGAAGCATTATCAGTATGCAGTGACTGGCTCCACCACACCTGCACCATCTTTGTCGAGCACACAGTACGGCAAGCCGCATTGTTGAATTCAGTAAGCTCTAAATGTCTCACATGGTGTCTAGACAATGTCTCCCTTTCATTTCCACATTTCCCTCTCCTTAGCTGATAAGTCCTCCAAAATTAAACATCAAAATATATTGTTTGCTGTCGAGACTACATAAGAATCTCCTGGTTTAACACTTTTATCAGCAAGACAACATCATTTGTCAGTGCCTCCCAGAACCTCTACAAATGACTGTTGGAATAAAACTGCTTTCTGATCTGACACATCTATGGTGCAGATAGATTAAGGTGCAAAGAATATTCATTATCCTTCTTATAGCTTAAAAATCTACTAAACTACAAGAAGATTAAGTGTCATGTCCTTAAGGCTTATTTCTTCCTTTTTCTGCGTCGTTTCGTTGTTTTTTTGTTATACAAATTGCGGGTTTATGGGTAGAGGCTGTATGTTCTATAGATGATAAAGCCTTCTGAATTTGTGATTTTGGGTTATGTATGAATAATCCTGGCTTGTCCCACAGACTTAACGTGCATAAGCAGGAAGTAAAGGCATGTGCAGTGTGCATCAGACTAGGTTTATGAGTAAATTTATATCACAGAAAATGTATATACAGCTCCCATAGTACACCCTACAGTGTGTTCATGTACATCGCAAATTAAAGTGCTTTGGGAGAAGTGTCAGAGACTTCAGAAAAACACTATTAAACCTAGCAGATTGCTCGTGAGGCCAGCCTTGGCTGCTCAGCTAACATGACACACAAGCAATGAAGAGCATGAGGCCTCCACCAGTAACCCCAGTGTTTGTGTTCCGTCCTCTTACAGTCTGCGTTTGTTTATTTGTTTGTGTTCACAAGCGTCTGTGAATCCTTATTTTCCCCTGTTTAAGGTCTTGATTCTGCTGCTTGTGCATCGGCCACCGAGCAGTCTCTCAGCACCCGCCAACAAATGGATTGTTATGTAACGGCTACAGCTCGCTATGTTTGACTGCCAACCTGCAGAAAAGGAGAGGGGATGGAGGGAGAAGGGGGGGGGGGTTTAAAGATTAAGGCAAGAGAATGAGAGAAAGGGAGGCAGGCTGTTAGAGAAAGAGAGAAGGAGTAAGTGACGCGCCTCTGGCTAAATGTTGTGGTTCCAGACACGGCACAGCAAATCTTCTTTTCTGTTCCCCTTTCTCTCCCGTGTTTGGGTTTTGTCTCGTCACATTATTGGTTCGGCTTGATTTCTTTTTCCACTGAAGGGCTCCGAGTGAAGTACAGACAGTCATTTATTTAGTATCGCCCATTCCTCGCCTCGCTCGTCCGCCTTTCCACTCCCACCCCCGTGTGAAATATCAGCTCTGTGACAGCTGTACTCAGACAGTCGCCCCTGTCCAGGAGTCCCCTCGGGCCTGGTGAGACGAGGGAGGAAAGACGAAGAGAATGCAGTCGACTGTCTTTGCTTTGCTCAGCCACTTCAACAGTGATTCGACATCAGAGAACAGAGGCGCCAGTGACATTTCAGATGACTACCCAGAGTCCTTAGAGAGCTGGCATATGGATAGTTTTTGCAATCTCACTGTATCTACTTGGTTTATCCCATTCTTAGTATTTAACATGTGGCTATTCGGTTCACTAACCACCACAGCGGTGTGTGGCAGATTTTAACCTTCTTTCCCTTGAGATCAGAGAGTCTGGACCACCTTTGGTCTTCAAAGACACAGCCTTATATTTGTTGTGTTTTTCCTCTCAGGCTGATATTTATGGATGCAAGCTCATAATAGCTGAGTGAATAGATAATAGACCTTCTCCAATATGTGGCCCGAAATGGATACGCAGTCTTTCAGCTTTCATGTGTCAACAAGAGTCGAAGCTTCACAAGATCCAGAAATCCTGTGTGAACTGACCTATGCCAGCTCATCATATGTGTGTGTCAGAACACATCCAACACACATACACGCAATATTTAATGCATGCACCTCACACATCCACTACAGACTATGTCGTTCTTTCATCTCCCCACTTCATACGCCTCTGCCTTTGATGTGGGATACCCTGGAGTCTGAGGAATACAGTCCTGGGGAATGAAACAGAGTGGATCTACGCTCTTGCTCTTCGGAAGAGGTTTCCCATTGATCCCCCTTGCGTCTGTTGGTCTCTCTCAGCTTCTATCTGTTGCCATCAATCACTCACTCCCTCACCTCCCCCCACACGCCAGCATCTCTCCGTCCTTCCACCAACATCCATTATAACCATCTTTTCTCCTCATCCGAGATGAAGGTCATTATTCCCTTAGCTGTACACATTGTTCTTTGTTCTTTCAACCACTCCTACACCTCCAGTACCACATAACAAGTTATCTGAGCCATACAGTGCACTCAGCTCATTTCATTAAAGAACCATTTAGAATGTTGCTTCAACCTCTGGTCAAGTGGGCTGCAGGGGTCCATGCTCTGACAAACTGAAGGTGTTGGCTTCTTCACGCTATTTCTGACGTAATGTAATACGCTAGAGAGGTGAAGTCAGTGGAGACTAATTTTGTCCAGTGGGCAGTGCTGTCCTAGAATGCAAGCTCTGATAGTTCAAAAGAGTTGGACCGTGGCTCACAAAGTCTAATCAAGCAATCTTTCTGGATTCTTTGGTTTCCTGCTCTGAGAAAGGACATGAGGAGACAAGGACTTTATTTTTAGCGTGGAAAGGATCCGCTAATCATTTAAGGGTTTTTACAGATAAGATACATTCACTGGTTCCAGCTAATCCAGTGTGAGGATTTGCTGCTTTTCTTTGTTCCGTATTATTGTAAATGTCATCTTATTCTGCGAACAAAGCAAAGAGATTTTAAGAAGTCGCTTTGGGAAATTGTGCATTTTTTTTTTACTATTTTCTGACATGTCATTGTCTAAACAATCAATCAGTGATTCATCAGATTAATGAATGACAAAATAATTGTTAGTTTCTCTTACTAGTATTATTCAGAACTATTTTATCTACCCCATATACTGTATAGGCATAACTGACATTCTCTAATAGCTTTGTACGCATTGGTGTTTATGGTGTTAGATTTCTGGAGGAAAACATGTTTTTGTGTTCCTTGTTCCTTGACGTGAAATCCTTTCAGAACCTCTTTGTGTCCATTTTGTTTCTGTTCATTAAATGGCTTGTGAGCACAGTTCATGCAAAAACCTTTCCTGCTTGTGTAATTTTACAATTTGAGCCACCATTTCATAAGGTCACCACTTTGGGGATGGAATGGCTAACACCAGCTTCAGCCTGTGTTTGTTTATGTACTGTAAAGGCCCCTCCAGCGTAATTAGGATGATGTTAACACTAATGGGCCCATGGATATTAAACATTATCAAGAAGTGCACACACTTGCTTGCACATTTGTACCCCCTCGACATAAACGCACACACACACGCACACAAGCACACACCTGTATTCCCATAGATCTAGCAGCAACAAAACAGTCTGACCTTTTCAGAACATCACAGCTTAATGACTATGTGAGGAGAATAAGGTTGTTATTCTGAGCAGGTCTGTTATTATTTCTTCACGCAGTACATGTCAGTGTTTGATGGTGCCAATGTGCAACATCTTCACATCTCTTCAGACCTCTTTTTCTCCAAACACACAGACCTCCGTCCACGGCTATATTTCAACAAACACCATCCGAAGTCTTGCTCGCATGTTGTGTCATCTGTTTTCACCACATTTCGAAGGCTTAGCATTTGGTGGTGGTAGGTTGAAGGTGGGGTCAATGTGATGTATACCCTCCAAACATGGTAAATAATTAAACAGCAGAGTCCCAGAGCAGAGCCTCAAGCTGAAATATTCACATGTTTCTGTCTGCTGCTGCTGTTTGATTGGCATGTTATTAGAAGGGTTAATGTGGAGAGATACCGCTATTCTTGCTGCTCTGTGTGTGTTTGTGTGTTCATGCATGCGTTTCTGAGTGGGTTGGTGTGTGACAGTGCAGCTTGTGTGTGTGTAATTGGTATGAAGTTGTCAGATCCCCCCTTATATGATGTGTGTGTATGATGATATCATGTGCAGTTGATGAGCAAAAGTTACATTCATGCGTAAACAGTGCACATTACCACTACTAGACACAGTGGCTGCAGTATTTCCCAAAAAAAAATAAATAATAAATAATAACTTAATTAAACAGTGCACTGATGTTCTATGCTATCCGGTTGCTCATACTTAGTTAAACAGTTATTGCGTGTTTACAATAAGCCCCTAATGAAGAAACTGCCTTCAACAATGGCAAGGTTGTCTTCTAAATGAAACATTTCAAACATCCTGTTTAGCCATACATTCATTTGTTTGGGTAGATCAGTTCCTTTTGCACTTGCAATGCATTTCTATTAGACTACATTCTGCAAGACATGTTGCAGACCCTAGTAACCCTCAAAAACAGAGCTGCACGTTTGAAACTCGACGGAAGCCTCAATCCTTTCCCAATATATTGAAGAACAATGCCGGATTTCAACTACAATATTCTAGGTCCAGGTTCAAATGAGCAAGAGAGCACAAGCTGAAACTTACATTTATTTAGTTCAATCAAAACAACCAGAATAAACACTGATCAGATCCTCACAGTACTTTAGAGACTGTGATCTATGGGTATTTTCACTTTTCCACCTCTGCACTCTGTCGTCTTTTTGCGTTGATACAAATCCCAGTTACACAACAGTACAGTAATTTGCAATGATGACTCAGTGCTGCTGTCTTGTTGTGGGCAAAAAGTACTTCTTAAACCAAATAATTCCTTTTTAATCCTCTTCATAGGCATGAAGGAAACACCAGAAATTATCATCTTAAGTTAATTTAGTCGTTTGACATTTGGTTCACCTTTCCCCCAAGTGACTGTAACCTAATTCTTGCATAGTTCTGTGAAAATGCTTAATAATGAGTAAATATAGCCTTCGCCTCAGCAAGTTGCATGTGTGCCTTTGATCAAAATAAAAATTGCTGCTTTGCCTCTAACAGGCTCCATTGGGCGTCACTGTTTCAACCACACCAGACTATTGAGCCAGTTATCAGACAGAGGAGGGTATTTTGGGCTGATCAATAAGCTTTCTAGATGATATATATGCAGGGCAGATGTGCTGTCCTGCTAGCAACATGTCTAAAAGCAATTCTTTTCTTATCAGAGTGTAAAACAGTCGAACAGCATGGCCCACTATCACCCTTCCCGATGGTCTCCTTATTGCCCTTACCTCCTCTCAACTACTCCCTCTGGATCCCTCCATTTACAGATATTTGAAAAAAAACAAGGGCAGCATCTGAGTACTAGCTGAAGACTAGTATTTGTACAAAATCACTCTCTGATAGTAGCATTCCCTCCAGGGACATAACAGGCATTTGAAATGTTTCAAACAAACCTCCCAAGAACATCATTGGTGTCGAAAGCAAAACAGAGTTTGAAAAATGTTTGAATCCTCCTGAATTGTAAAGCAGCATGTCAAGTCCCCACTGGTAGAAATGGGGAGGAGATTAATCATCAGATGTCTCAAGTGGACAGATTTGATTTCTGGGCAGTGTGAAGTAGAGATGTGTGCTGATGACATAATTCGCAATTGGTTCAAGGTTAATTTATTTGTCATTCTACAACACATGGTTGCACAGCAGAATGCAGGTTGCTTCACAAAGCTCTGATACCATCACTTGAATAAAATGTTCCAGTGTTCTTGTTACGTCCAATTAAGTAGTCTGAACATTTTAAGTTAAGTAAACCAAATCACATGCAAACTATTTACTTCCAGTTATCAGCCCCTCTTCTTTGGCCTTTCAAACTAAACATAAAAGAAATGTGATTTAAACAAATAGTTTTAAGTGGGTAACAATCTGTCATTGAAATCAGTTCCATTTTGTCAGTAGCCTATAATTTCATTCAGAAAGAGAGCTGTTATTCCCGTTACTGCTATCATTTTAGAAACAAATAAGCACCAATCAGCTTCAAAGAAATCTATCCCTCCCTCCTCTTAGCCTCCTTAAGAGGGTGCTGATAACTCTACTGGAGTTCACACACAGAGACATTTGAATCTAGTTGAGCTACAATGTTGAGGTTAAACTAAACTTAAAAGCAATGTTCTCACTTCTTTCCTTCGATAATAGCTATTTTGACGTAGATAAAAACAGTGTAATTCAGGCACTGATTGTATTATAAAGAAGAGTGAAGAATGATTAAAATCATGAAAACAATGTAGTTAATGTCCTCACTGTGTTGCATGAAAGAAGAGAACATTGTGGTAACCATGCTGTGGTAACTCCAAATTCTGTTTTTCTCTTTTGAATTTGTTTTCCAGTCCAAAAAAGCATAAATGACCAAAAATTTTATTAAACCATAACTATGCTTGTAGTTGTGTTCTAAATTGCAAACCAGTTCTTCATTGGGCCTTCTGTGGTCTACTAAGTGGTTAAACTGAATAGGTTTAAACTGTTTTGTCCATATGTTCAGCTGATGCTGTATTCTGTGATCCAATTCCAGTAGTGCTAACACAAGACCAACTTTCTGTTTCTATTTTTCACGTTGCTATAGGCATTTTTGTGTGCTTCATAAAATAATCTCAATTTGAATGTCTGCTTTTGGGTGTTTCAGGTGCCATCATGTGATCCAAGTCTGAAACTTTGGCCATGGGATACCATTTGATCATAACCACTTCTGTATTCCAGAATGGTCTTTGCCGTCAGACATAAACAACCTCTTTGACTCTTATTCGATGACTTTGACCCCTTTCCATCGATGTTTTTTCCGTCGATTTCTGGAATTCCCACAGGGTCTTTGATCATCAGTAGACCCCAAAACAAGATCTATAGTATCCAGCTTCAGCTGCTTAAAGACCGAAATGGCATTGAGTGACCTTAGTCTCATGTATTAAATTTTGAGGATTAAACAAGATGTACGCTAAATTTAGACATTTAATTGGCGATACTGTCACTTTAGGAGATCGTCATAAAGTACAACTGTAGTTCAAAAGAACATGTTTCGTCTACAGACTTGGTGATGTAGTTAAGGGTATGTGCAGTATGTCAAATATGTGTAATGTCCAATTATTTTCCAAGTATAAGGTCAGTCCAATTACT
The DNA here is from genome assembly GCA_028641955.1 of Protonibea diacanthus. Taxonomy (NCBI): domain Eukaryota; kingdom Metazoa; phylum Chordata; class Actinopteri; family Sciaenidae; genus Protonibea; species Protonibea diacanthus. The sequence goes on from CM053998.1 coordinate 14,473,998, forward strand.
CTTTCCAACATTGTCCAAGCTACTGTAGTGCCATGTCCCCATCTCCCAGCTTGTACTGCAGAACTGCGTTACGACTGAAGCGCTTATCAGTGTGTAGAAAGCAAACTAAGTCTGAAAAGGAAGGAAGAATATGAATTTTCCTGAAGTATGAAATGGACAGGATTTAGTCGTTAATCATTTAGATGTGAGGAGTCAGGATTTAAAGAATTTCTGTCAGGTATGATGGTCCACATAACCATTATGTGTTTTCCATTTAGCAAGGCTAAATCAGCATCAGACAGTAAATTATGAGTTCCAAGACTGGGTACGTATATAGTAGATTGTCAGTTACAGAAAGCTTATCTTTAAGTGGCTTTCTTGTGTCTATTTTTTTACATCTACTTCTCACAGCATTAGATGCTGTCCCAAAATTGTAGTCTAGTGTTGTCCAAACATCTTGTCTGAATTCTTCAGCTTTCTTGAAAGAGATCTTCAACAAATCCATGTATCTAGACAAACAGGTTAACGTGTTGTGTGTTGTCCCTAACTGGCCTCTGAAAAGTGTTAGAAACTTTGATACTGTTGTAATCAAGTGTCGTTTCACCTCATGTAGCAGGAAGGGCCCACTCATCCTTCGAAGCAATCTTGCAGAAAGCATAGATAGAAGAGGAATATTATCAGAGGGGATGACTTGCTATTTCCATCCTAGATGCAGCCAATCTTTGGGATACCATTTCTACATTTTCTTATATACCGCCACAGAGAAATAGCTATCAGGGCAAGGCCAGAGTTGTTGACGAGGTTGTTAGACTACGAAAAGAGTGTTTGCATCTGTGGGTGTTTGTGTGTGTGCCCGATCAAGCGATGGGAAGAGATGGAAGGACCATAAAATGTCAGTGAAGTGTGTGTGTGCTCTTCACCAAGTTCTTGTCAGGGTGTGTGTGCATGTAACTTGGGAACTTCAAAGATCAACAGATGTCTAGAAACTTTTGGCAAATGTCTCATCTCAGCCCCTTTCTTTCTCTGTCTTTTTTTCCCAGACTACGCATCCCTTTCTCTGTGTCTTTGAAATATATGTTGTGTCAAAAAGAGTAGCAAAAAAGATTTCAGTCTTCTCGTTTAAAAGGAATCAATAGCTCTGTCTCTCTCCTTAACTGCTTCAAAGAATCAGTCTGCACTGATGCAATAATACATGAAGGTTGGAGGAACCATCTGTGTGTTATTGAGTTATTGTTTGAGAGCCTGTCTGAGAGTTTAAAATAAGAAGTGTGTTTAAATTCACGTGGGTGTGCATTGTGGGTGCGCCTTGAGGCTTATTGCCTCTCAAGAATTGACTCCATCACCACCATCAGTCCCTTTTTTCCTCATGGAATTTCCATTTTATTGCCGGCCTGTCACGCAATTTTCATGCTGTCAGCTCCCATGAGGCTTTGCGGCCAGCGTTCGACACTGCAACATTGACCGCAGGCCTTAATGAAAAATCGTGGCGTCTGGTTTATCCGATATGACCTGTTTATCCCCACGGTGGATGGTAGTGGCCTAGAATCCACTATCCCAAATCAATGACTCTTCACAGAGAAAGAATCCCGAATGATAAACTCAATCCTAAATACACTCCTTTCACCCCCAATATAGAGAAGAAGAGTGAGAGGAAAAAAAGGGGAGGGGTGCGACAATCAAAATCAATAGGTTTTTCATTACTGCTTTGATTCATGAGTCTTTTCTGATTATTTTCCACCGGATCTGTGGACAAAGAAAGGTGGCTTTTTTTTTAAAAATATTTTTTTGTCAGTTCTTCTTCAAACCAAATTACCAGCCAGCCCATGTGAATGGAAATAATAATCAAGGGGCGTTGTGCGATGTTTTGCTTCATCTCTGCATTCTCTCTACCTCTAGCACCACAGGTAGGATTGATTGGCCAGATCAATGGCGCCAGAGCTAATTGGACAAAAGTAATAAATATTTAGCCTCTTTTTTTTGTGTGTGTGTGTGTGGGGGGGGGGGGGGGGGTAGGGTGAAAGTGCGGCAGAGCATTTCTATCATTATTATTATTCTAGTGAAGACGGCAGGCAGATTGCTTGATTAGACTACGGTGAACTGAAGGTCAGAGAAATCCATAACGGGCCAGGTTTTTGTTTGCAGACAACTCCCAAGGCAGCACTAATTTACTTTTTACTCACAGTTTTCAATAAAGGCAAACAGTTGCTGTTTGGGAGTACTTCTATCTGCCTTGTTCTTTTAAGTAGTTGCAGAGACACATTTTCAGAGGCAGATGCATGGAACCAAGTCCTCATACCTAACAATAAAATAGGTTGTTTGCTTGTGGCCTCCAGAACTACTCTTGATCTGCCATCTCTTGAGTAACAAGTGGTTGTCGTTAAGATCATGGTCATTGTTTAAAGAATCTGGGTGCTGATGGGTGGTAGGAAACCAAATCCAAAACCAAGCACCCAGTTTCAAATTATATAACCCCCCACGCAAACGGTCTTGAGACTCAACCGCATCCTTCTACTTTGCCTTTGCTACATAGAATTCTTCACTTCACCACAAGAGTTCACTTTTGAGGAAAACATCACCATAGGAACAAGCAGATGTTGTTGTGTTTCTAGTCAGGAGTCAGGTAATCAAAGGACAACCTTGGAGGGACTAAACTTTTAGATTGATTTCTAGGCGAACGCCGGTTTTGGTTTATTTCAAACTCTTTAACTTCCTTCATGTGCGATACCCACTGCACACAGGGCATCTTGAAATGTATACTGTAGATGATTGTAGACAGCCAAAGAAGAAAGTTCTCCAAACATATCTTCTTTGCTTTGATAAACACCTTACCTCACTATCTCATCCCCCTATTAGTGTGTGTTGCATTGCAGTCTTCGGTGAGTTTTGCCTCAACCAGAGCAGCAGGTGTTCGCTGGGAGAAACAGTGACACATGGATGCACCCTGTCAGACTACTCATTAGAGACTCGGCACCTCCTTTGTCTCCTCATTTAGAGGAGAGATGAGTGCGCATACACACAAACACATGCACGCACGTATACAAGTGCATAAAACAGCAGGTGGCCACTATCAGCTGGACAAATCAAAACAGGCAAAGTCAACAGCAGCTCATTGGATGGATGTAAGGAGCGAGAGAGGAGTCAAAAGTATTTCCAAGTACGACTAGAGTGTGGAAGTTCTTGTTTGTTTGTTTCTTTGCCTCAACCTTGCCACTTCAGTTATCACTTCTGTGACTTTCATGTGGGCAAATCGAATGTGCTGATGATAAAGACAAAGTAAAAAGTGACAAGTGTGACTGTGGCAACAGGCGTACAGCAAACTCTCTGGGGAAGACAAAGCATATGGTAGATGCTTTGCATGAGAGGGGTGTTAATTGATGAGAATTAGTTCACTGTGAATACACACAAAGCAGAGATGATACGTGCCGCATGTCTGATTGGTTACTCATTAGATTTGTGTACATTTTTGTCCCCATATTTCAGATATGGGAGAAAAAACACGTACGAACTTAAACATTTTGGGTTGCTGCATCATTCTGCATTGTTTCATACATATTATTATACTTAAATCCTATGGCTCTGTACTTGATGAGACAGCACATGTGATAAAGATTTATTTAGTTTATGTACATAAACGGGCTACACTGGGACCCGTGGGGCCAATTTCATATTAGAGATGGACCAGAGTGACGGGCAGATCTCATTATAAAAAAAACAACATATTTGATCTCACTGGAAAAGTTAGGGATTGTTTCATTTTTTAATCTAGTTGTAATTATTTCTTCCATTTGGTTTGTCTGTTGTATCTCAGAGTAGAATCCCTGCTGGTTTCTTGGCTCCTTCGAGCTATAACAAAGATGGAAGAGTGTTCGGAGTCACGCCTGTGACATCGTCTCATATCCCTTTTTTTGCGAGTTAAAAGCTATCTGAAAAGCTGAGTGAATATGTCCTTGAATAATTTGTTATTCACTGCGCCGTGATAGAATTACACACTAAAGTAGCACGGGGAAATGTAGATTTTGATTGTACAGTGTTCATATCAAAGTTTACTTTGAGTGTGATATATCTTTCTCGAGTTTTTTTTTTTTTTTTTTTTTTTTTTTTAAAGTTAAGGAAATCATATAGGTCCCTCTAATTACTGTATCAAAGCATTTGACTATTGCTTCCCGTACATTTGAGACAAATTTAAGAAAGAATAGCCGAAATTGAAGCGGTGGACTGGTAGATATTCTGACTTTAGTTGATAGTGTGTGTATAAACTAAAAACTGGATGCTAGACTTCCCATAATGCAACTTACTGTGTCCTTCATATGACAACTGCTGCCCGTTAAATACCCACATCTGTTTACACAGACGAGTAGTAATTCCTCTGACTAGAGAACTGCCTTGTAAAGCTGGTGGAGCGGCACCTTTTCAGTTCTGTGTGTGTGTGTGTGTGTGTGTGTGTGTGTGTGTGTGTGTGTGTGTGGCAGATAAACTACTTCTCTCTCTCAACTTTCTCTCCTCGTCCCTCAAACTCTCCCTCTCTCCCTCCTCATACAAGTGCGATCAGATACATTAACATGCTCTCGGCTTCAGCTACCATCAACCAATCTCTCTCCTTCCCCACATGGCTCCAGTCTCATCTATCACAACATGGCTCCCCACCTTCTCTGTTTGTCGGCCATTTTAGAAATCTTTTCTCCTCTTTCTCAACAGCTGTCTCTTGCTCAGTTTCCGCGAAGCCCCGGTGCTGCGCTGCTAATAAACACAGGAAAGAGAGGGGGGGGATGCACCAACTTTTTTTTTCTCTCCTCCATCCACAGTTCACACTTTCCCATCCTCTCCACTCCCTGCCTCCATACCCTGTTGTCTTTCTTCATCCTCTCTTTTTTTTCCCCTCCTCCTCCGGCACACAACCTCTTTATAGCCCTCCTTGCCATGCTGCGATAATTAGTCAGCGCTAAAATAATACAGCCTCGAGAAAACAACAAGAGCTGAGCAGAGGGCTTAGCTCCGCTGGGAGGGAAGGAGGAGAGGAGGAGGAGGGGAGGAGGAGGGATGGCGGGAGCCAGAAAGAGGCAGAGGGAGAGAGGAAGCGAGAGAGAGGGAGGAGAGTTGTGTGTGTCAGCCGATTTCAAATGGCTACCAGCGGATTGTTAGATAATGAAAGTGTCGGGTAGCTGAGTGAGTGAGTGTGTGTGTGTGCAAGAAGACTGTATGTCTCCCATCCTTTATCAGCCTGCCTTTCTTCCTTGTGTATGACTAAGAGTGTGTGCGGCCTGTTGCTGTGGATGTTGTTTGAAGGCCTGTTGGCCCTGCAGTCATCACAGCCTCTGCTTTCCATCCTCTCTGACCAGAGCGCACACACACACAGATTTGTAAGGTTTGAATTAACAAGGACATGTGTGTGTGTGTGTGTGTCAGCGTCCACACCTGTGAGTGTATGTGCTTTCATAGATAAGCGTGGGCACAGCATGAAAACCCATGTTGTGCACTGCTGTATCCATGCACGCAAGTCTGGTGCTGCAGTTAGTGCATGAATTGTTTAGCCTATCAGCTGAAAAGAAAACATTTTGAAGTTTGATCATTTAGCAAGAAAAAGTGACAAACACTTGCCTGTGCTCCATTTCAAAAGTGAGGATTTGTTTTCTGTCACTGTAAATTGAAAATCTTTGGACTGTTAGCTGCAGACAGTCAAATGGTGATTTGAAGACATCATATTGGGTTCTGGAACTTTTTCACTGCTTTCCGACACTTCATCGACCTATCCAAGGGTGCATATGACCAGGATCCAGATTGTGCAGTAAAATATAACTTGGATGAATCTGTTTGTTTTATATATTTAGAAGCAGGAATGGAAATTTATTCAGAAAGCAAAATAGCAAACACACAGACACATCTAAATATGAAAAAGCATATCCTGAGTTGAGTTTAGCTCATGAGACACATCAGAGAAAAGAAACTTGATAATGGTGAATTCAACTGGGCAGTGTTCGTTGCTTGTGTCCCCAATGTTGTTAGCAAAATGATCACTGAAGTGTTTGATGAGTGGCTTCATATGTTTACATACATTAGTATGTACACATGCAGCCTGTGTTTCTATGTATTTGTGACAGACAGCCCACAGGGTTGAGAGCAGCTCACTGTCGTTTCATTACTCTATGCTAATCACAGCCAACGCCCGTCATTTCTCATCCACCACCGGGTTTACTGGAGCCAAGCCAAGTCCTAACTCTGTTACAGTTCAAACATGAAATCGCTCAGCGTACAAGGCGGGTAATTTTTTTTTTTTTTTTTTTAGGCTAGAACTCAAAACACTGTTGAGGCAAAGTTCTTTTGACAGGGAGATCTGAGGAATTTCTTTTGTTGACGTTGAGGAGTGGTGGTTATACTGACAGCGTAGCCAACACAAACTTTGTCAGTTCGTCCTAGTTTGAACGCAATGCAACTGAGGGCAACTGAAACCGCAATGGCTCGGCAGATTAACATTTCAAAGCAGAGTGACAGCCAACACGGCGCTCGTACTGTACTAGTGCTAAAACTAAACATGATATACTGTGCCGTACAACAGACTTGCTTTATTACTCAGAGTTGCTTGCTTTCACATGCATACTTGTTTTAAAAAAGGACATTGAAGACACTTTTTTTCAAACTTCTACTTAAATGATATTGAATAGAGTTGTTGTTGTCAGTATGTGACCTTTCACCTTGCTGTGAAATTTCTTGTTTACAACACAAGGTAGTAGTGATTTCAATATTTAATTTAAAAAGGAAGCTCTACACAACAAAGGAATACGTGACAGAAGTGAACACATACAATTTATATGAGATGTTATGAGAAAACATGAAGACATGTTCCACATTGTGCTTGAGAACACGTCTTTCCTTACAGCTATTAAAGTGTTCATGATCATGCCGTAATTCAATGCTAACCCATTTTTCCATCTGTGTGTTTTGCAGCTGGGACAACATACATCTTCGGGCGAGGCGGAGCCCTCATCACATATACCTGGCCACCTAATGACCGGCCGAGCACACGGGCAGACCGGCTGGCAGTGGGCTTCAGCACGCAGCTGAAGGAGGCCATTCTGGTCAGGGTAGAGAGTGCCAAGGGACTGGGAGATTATCTGGAGCTGCACATAGTAAGTTACCACCTTCGGGATATTTATGGGAGGGATGAAATGATGGGTGAATGTGAAAAAGTACCCCAAGCTACATTCAGTCAGATAAACCATTGGGGAAAACCCAGGAAGTAAAAGGAGGATTTGGTAGTGCCTGGACAGGGAAGGTGACAAAAAGAAGTGTGGAGTGGGGGTGTAGAAAGATGACTGGTTAGAGGACTTTTGGCTATTTGGACACTTGAGAATGAGAAATAGGGGGGAAGGAATGTGTAAAGAGTAAAAGGGAGACTGAAGGAAAGAAAAAGATATAATATTGGTGTTATAGGCTGGTTAGGGAAGCTTGAGATAATGCATTCTTTAAAATTAGACTGGAGGTTGGGCTTAAAATTGTGGGGCTTGAAGGATAATTCTAGTTTATATTATAGCTTGGGTTTTTCACACCTTTTACAACCAATGAGTGTTCCTCTCCAATACTACATATAATAACATACTACAGTACAGTGTGATTAAAATGATCAAAACTATGAAAACTAAACCTAAGTTATAATACACCAGAATAATCCTTTAAGGTGAGAACAACCTAGACAGTGTTATTCAATTTTCCATATGTCCTGACTCACAGTCTTTCAGGTTTTACTGGAGTCGGCTCACATTGGCTCTTTCTGTGTGATTCATGAGGTGATGTTGTTGACTCTTCTTTGGGAGTTAAGTCATTTTCGTCAAATGGCATTTAATTATTTTTGGCGTGTAGTACATGCAAGGGTCACTTAGAGCAATCCGTGTGCGCAGAGTCCAGAAAATGAGTAATCACCCAACAGCATTTATTTTTATCCCCTGTCAAAGTAGTTATTAGCCTCATCTCTGCTTTTATTGCTTTCATATGTTTGGCTTAAAGGTCATTTAAAAGCACCTCTGATGATAACTTTAAATGGCAATTAAGGGACAGCAGGCGTTTAAAAATGCATTTACACAGGCTCTCATTGTCTCGTTGACCCTTGTGCTTCCTCTACCCAATATTACATTTGAAGCTCATTTTCATTTTAATGGGGGCTTTTCTGTTAATTACTAAGACCACACCTGGTGACTCTGATCCACTCATCATGTTGTTGCTGGAGTCAAAAAATGAAACATTGTGCATAGTCAGATTCACAAATCCGGTGTTACTGTACCAGCTGGCGGAAAAGATGTGGCAATGTCCCACAGATCCTTTACACTCTCTTAAAGTACGCAGTGATAAGACCCTATCACTGTTATCTACCCTTATCTGTACTCAGCCATCTGCACAAGTGTGTATGTGTGATCACAACACTCCAACATCCCGGTGACCCCAATTTGTTTTGGGCTGCCCGTGCCTTGAAGCGACAGGAACATAGTTGACCCCGGGTCACTTCTCATCCAGTGCTCCGTAAACTGAAAGGGACAGAGGGAGGGATGATGGGAAAGAGAGAGGGACAGGTGAAAGAGTCATGGCGAAGAGAGCCGCAGGATAGACCAAGTAGGTCAAGGCCAATTTGAATGTTTTTAACGCTGGTGATAAATAATGATAATGACCGTAAGGATGAAAGATTACATGCATAAATGTGATTGACACGACTAATGATGCTGGGGTTAAAGTCGTGATAGCAGAGTTCAGCTGGAGCAACTTCGATCTTCAAAGGGTCAGTTCCTGTAACTTGTAGTCATATTTCTGTTGCTTTTTAATATTGGACTGGAGATGATTGGAGAGAGCCACATGAGCCATATATATATATATATATATATATATATATATAACAAAACAATTATTTCCCCATATTTCCCCCAAAAAGATATTTCTCCATTTTCTCTCTGTGCAGAATGTTTCAGTTTTACTCTTCCAGGTTTTTAGATTTCCATCTCTGAGATTTTTGTAGCTGTTTAAATAAAACAAAATGGAATTTGCAGTCTGCACTCACAGCATTGCAAAAAGGAAATTTTCAAATATTCAACAGCCACATCTCTTTCCAGAAACACTGCCCTAATTGCTGAATATAATCCACAGACTAACTGCGAGTGGAACTACTTTCAACCGAAATAAATAGTTCCCATTAAAACTACTGACTACTGACTGTGTGTTCCATGGATTAGCCTGAGTAACGAGAGACTGTTTCCGGAATGAGGTATGGCTGTTGAATTTTAAATGTAATTTCAATGCTGTGAGCACGAACAACAAAATTATATTTGCCTCCATTGGACTGGAGTGTTGTAAGAAATCTCAAAGGCAAACTATCTGCATGGCTTGATGCTACCAGAGGTTAGCAAGATAATGTCTATGTTCTATGATTCTTTAACTTAGATTCAACTTTATGTCGAGTTTTAGATGTGTTATTCCAATGTGAAAGACCTGCTGCTCTCTGTTTATCTCTAGCCCGTTGCTCACGATCGCTCATCAGTCATTATTTTGCTTGCTTTTCTCTCAGCTGCATATTCTCTATCTAACTTCTGTGTCTTCCATTTACTCTCCCATTCCCTCATGTCTGGCCCGTTCATTCTCTTTCTTTCTCTCTCTCTCTCTCTCTCTCTCTCTCCCCCTCTCCCTCTCACTCTCACACACACATCAGTGACTCCGACACACCAGCCAGGCTCTTCTGCTCCCATTGCAATTACATTTCATTTGCTGCCGTTCCTCCCGAGTCGCTCCCCTAAATGACTCTGTTCAGCCCATGGTGGGTGTTTGGGTTCTGTTAATTATGCCCGCCTCTCTTTGAGGGGAGAAGTACAGGCAAATTAGGCCTGAGAACCCAGGAGCCATGGCTCCATATCATCCCACCTGATGGGGCCTCACGGACCCAATCAAACTACAAAATAGCTCCACGTTCAAACGGTGATGGCGGCCATGAGGTTCAACACCTTGGGCCTTTTTCGTTGGCTTTGGCTAGTAGTTCAGAAATAGCATTTTACTTTTTATTCCAGGTTGGCTTGCTCCATGGACTTTATATAACAATCCTGACTGACATATTTGGAAGTGGACGTGCACAATTCTAAGAAAACATGTTTTGTTGAGATTTTAAGAGCAAACATCCACCATGAAGCAATTAATTAATGTTAATGTTCAGTTGATGGCCTTTCATTGAGTCAGCGGCCCACAGGCTCACATTTCCTGTCATTACAGGATATACACACTGATGAATGCTGTCTCTGTCTGTCTAACTAGAAATACTGGCACTGGTGAGCATGGCTGATAATATGTCACCAGGATGTGAGCATTATTCCTTATCTTTCACAAACCACCCATCTCTTTATATACCCTTCCACTGTTACCAAGTCTCTACCTCTTTCATGCCACTCCTTCCCTCCCCTTCTGTCCATTTACCTGACAGAGGGCAGGACATCACTCACTACATCTTCTTGACATGTTGTCATCAGGCCCCAGGGCAGGAGATGTAAAGCCTAGGTTGTGGGATAAGGAGCTTATACTGAATGTGCTGACTGTGGCTGCTTTAAAAAAAAAAAAAAAAAGCACATGACATGTCCTCACAAGACACTGTTTCTTGCACTTCTCTAATTATTTACTGTGGGTGTGTCTAGAAGTGCTGCAAACTTTTCTAGTTTGACATTTCGAGAGTTGTAGATGAAAAAGCTTTGAAATTCATTACTTGGAAAATGCCATAGGAATGAATCATCGCTGGGCAGACCAAACATGACTGTGCATATTGCTTTTGCAGTGTAATATTGCTCATATGTCATATAAAGATTCTCTGCCATCTAGGTTTGAAATATCAAGCAGTAGTAAACCAAAAACAGCTGGATTTGCTGTCTGGTCCTGTAGACTTCATCAGTTCTAGTGACTGGTGGGGAGTTCCTCTGTATTTAATCACCCAGAGAAGCTAAATACCGCAGAACTCCCCAAGAGTCAGTAGAACTAATTAAGCCTATTGGATGAATGGTGAAACATTTTCAAGAATGCTCAATAATGGTGCAGACGCACAGAGTCTGGCGAGGTCTCATCTGTGCGGACTAGACCACGGATCACTCAGGCTGGTGGGTGGCGTAACTGTGAGTTGCGCAGTGCTCAGTTTTGCGTTTCTCATATTACAGCTAAACACTTCACTGAACTATGTTTCTAAAACAGAAATAGGCAATGCAGTAACAGAATCTTGATTCATATTTAATCAGCACTGCCACGTTTCACAGTTTGATCTGAGTTTTGCGAGCCTGCTGCGTTGAGGTGGACATACTTCATTTGCATAACTTTAAGGCTGAGTTGTGTTTATGCAAATTCACATACAACAAACAGTCAGTCCACGTGCCTCAGTTTATCCATCATGCACCGCCTGGTCACTGAAAATGAAAAGATCCATTGACAAATGTAATTTCCATCTGTTCCATCACCTTTTAGTCACTTATTATCTTACCACAAAACAGTTGGTTTGAATGACCAACTGTTTTGTGGTAAGAAGAACTATTTGAGGTATATTCACATCACATTGGTCCTTCCAGCCATCCTGGGCTATTGCTGCTAATATAGCTAATGCTAATCTACTTCATCCTCTTTTCATTCCAAACAAATTGCTGTTGTTGCCGCTGCATTTACTGTGGCAGACACTTTTCTGGCTAAGACAGGCTTGATGTTGTATGATTAGAACAGCAAAGTCTACTCACTTAGATCTTTCCACGTCTTTTAACCATACCCCACAGCCGCCTTCAGCAAACTAAACTTGCTCAGGTGCCATCAAGGGGCCAAAGTGCAGGACTTTGTTCAAGTGAGAACTGGCAGTTAAATAGATCAAGATCTCAACCAATTCAAGGATGGTCAGGTGTGAATGGTGTGAATGTCTTCTTGATCTTTCTCTGACTCCTGGTGAATGACTTTGAGTCCTGACCAGCTTTTACTGGTTTTGGTCTGGTGCTCTGTGAAGTCCATGGTACGTTGATTAAGTGATGACACCTGACCAACTTCCATTTGCCAAAGAAGGATGCTTGATTTGTTTAAAAGCTCCAGGAGGACCTCACTGAAGTGGATCCTTGAGAATATTCACCATAACTTTGTCACCCTAAGGTTAAGAATAAATCTCCATACTCAAGCAAATGTAAAAGTTTTGGTGAACTGTGAATAGGTGGAATCAGTATTGGCAGGAAAACATAAATGTACTTCAAAAATGTTAGATTCATTTTTCAGGCTTTGGGGCCTCCATAACAGTTTGGTTTCACCACTCACAACATGAATTAAATACCAACAGACACAACTTTTATCACTTCAGTGAGCATTTCTGTTTTCTTCGATTTTGTAGACAGGATGTCCCCTAGTCCCCACGATGTCTTTCACAGGATGTTAGCTCTACTGAAGGAAAAATGGTCATTTGGGAGGGCAGGACATCATTTTTGCCAATCTTCATGACATTTCCACCATCAGGGCCTGGGGTGTGAGATTCAGAGAATGAAGGGTGCAGACAGATATGGAAGAGGGCTGATAGCTAAATCTCCCATCTGTGGCTGCTGGAAAAGGTAGATGTCCTTGCAAGACCTTGGAAGCCAGTCATAAAAAGAGAATGGTTATAATGTACAGTATATATAAATACGAATATTCTGAAGCCAATAGCACTTCTGTGCCACGTCACCAGTTTGAACACATCAAATGAGAGTTTTATCGGCATACATTTAAATATTTACATGATGTGGTGCATTCGTGCTTTTTTGACGTGAGCCCAGTTGATCGTTTATTTATTACACCAAACCCTGGGTCTAGGTGGCAACACTCAGACTTGCTGATCAAGTTCATCTGGTTGAGTGCAGCTGAAAATGTCCGCCTACACTGTCGTTTTATGTAGACAGCAGTGGTACAATTTAAGAACTTTTTCTTAAGGCAGTACAGCAGACAGTTTGAGTGCTGGCGTAAGCATACACACCTGCCTTAGTGAGTGTGAAAGCTGCAGTCGTGCGGCCTAGTCGGTGTTTTCACACAGTCATATCTCAATGCAAACAAAAGTACAGCATTCATTTGTTTTGTGCTGACGCGATAGTCTCAGTTTGTCCATTTTGTTTCCTCCTGAACACAAACATTGACAATTTGAAAAGTTGGCATGCAAGACGTGTTGCCTTTCATTTCAGTCTGGCTAGAACACCTCGTCTTCCTCCAGTTTCATGCTTTGCTGTCCATGCTACCTGGCTCAGGTGACAGCACTGCAGGCAGCCCCTTCAGCCAGTGTGGTAAACAAAAAGGCAGTGAACAGTAAACCAGATGATCTTACATTTTGCAACCCTCGCCCCAAAAATGTTTGTCGACTACAATATGGAGCTTGTCTAGTGGGCCCTCACAAAACCTAAACCATCTTCAGCTTTACGGCTCATCAGGTATTAATGGAAATTACCATGCAGGTTTTTTAATCTAAACAGAAGTAATATTCCTTCCTTAAGACTGTTAAAATGTGGCGTCTGTTATATAGCTGTTTTCACTCAGGCAATAAAAGCACAAAAGAACAGAGCAGCAAATTGGGGTTATTTGTTATGCACAGAGAGATGAGTCATTAATGAAGAAAGGAGCAAATATCAGAGCCATTCTCTTCATGAGCTACTCATAAACTTTCCAAATGGCCTGACAGATGGCTGTGTAAAGTTGCACCAGTTTAGATGCACCTTTCAAACTACTACTCTGCCAATCTTTTTTAATATATATATATATATATATATATTTTAGAGGTGTCTCTTTGTATTTATTGCTGTTCTCACAGGCACCGCTCACATTTGACAGTCATTACATTTACAGCTGGCAAGTTGTCGCACTAACTGCTCTGTGGGAAGTGTCTCATCTGCAGTTATGGGCCGGTGCACGGCGCGCAGCGGGCCTCCCCGAGTACCTCCATCACTGGCTGTCCGGTCCCAGCTCATAGCATTAAATAAGGGCTGCCTCTGATTACCCGTTAGGGAGCCATCCCTCACTACAACTGTCTACTTTGAACAGGGGTTGGGAGAGAGAGAGGGAGATGGGGATAGCAAAGGGGACATGGCTATATTTTCTCCTCTTGACCCCACTGTTACCCCTCTCCCAGCATGTGGCAAATGCTGATTGAGAAAGGAACAGTCAGAGTCACACAGGCTTTGTGTGGTCAGCAACCCCACGGTCAAAGTATGAAGTGCAGCATCTGACTTCATTAGCCTCACCATAAGCTCTTTTCCGCTTACTGCTAGCTAATGAGGGGAGCACTTCTCTTTTTTAGGCATATACCACATTCGCTTTTTATTTTCCGACAAACACAGGTCATCTGTCGAGGGTCTAAGCTACTAACTGTTTAATTATGGGCTGAAAAACGTGATGTGACGTTTGACAGCAGTCTGGGATAAGATGACTGGCAAGTAGAACAGGGTGGATGGAGAGCTTTGAGAGTGCAGCGGGGAGCCGAGAGATGCTGGCGTCAGATAAAGGCAGATGGTGATGCGGATAAAACTGTCAGAGAGCGGCAGAGGCTTTTATCCTCTACTCCCCACCCCCAGTGACATAAACACACACACCCCCACACACACAGGGAGGGATATATGTGTGTGCATGTGTGCACACACACAGGGTACGCCTTTACTCCTAACTAGCTGTCAGTAGCACACAGAATCACACACTGGTCTCAGGTTCCAGGTAACTGCCAGAGTTGCTCACAGACACATTTGCAAGGACACCTTCACATTCACTTACAAGACATGTATGATTAGCTCCAGTGCACACAATTTACAAGGGCAGCCCCCCACACACACACACTCCCACACACAGTGATTTTGTTATTTCCGTATTTATAACTCCCCACCTTTCCTTTCTTAAATGGGTGTCACTTGCCCAACCTACTCTCCTTCATCTTGTCAAGGGGGTAAAAGCCAAACATGCAGGGAGGGACAGAGGGATGAAGCGTGGAGAACAATTGAGGGAGAAAGGGAGGCATTGCTTTGATGAATGCAGCTGCCTCGCAAAGGGGAGCGTGGGCCACCGTCAGTAATGAGATCGGGTCCTGGTGGGTTTGGCAGGGTCTCTCTCCTCAGCTGGTGGGAGCCTGACAGTATATCGATTAATCCTTCCCCTTCGCATGACTAATTAATTGTCCCTGCGGGTGGAGGGGCAGCAGTGCGGGAACTAAAGGGGGGGACAGATTCTACCTTAGAGGTTTCATCATGGGTGGCTAACTTTGGGATTAGGAGCTAGACCTTCAAGTAAAGCCCACCTCCATCACAAGGACTGGACTTTCTTCATATCTAATCATTCACAACTAAAATCCATCTATTTGAGTGGCGGTGTTTGAAGAGGGCGGTCTGCAGCATGGCTTTAATTGCTGCCTGAGGGTCTCACAACTCTGTTGATGACCATTTCAAAGCAGTGCCACTGCTGCTACTTGTTTGGTCATTTGTCTTGATTTTTCAATGCAAGGCACTTCACAAATCCAAGAAGTAAGTCACTACTGCTGAAGTGTGCAAGCTTCACTTCACTTCACTGTGTGGCTTGGCTAATTTGTCAGCTCTAAATGTAAATGACTTATTAGGGGGTCATTTATTTTGTCAACTTTGTAGTAGCTGCTTTTGGAATGAATGGGCACAGCGACACTGAATTAGTCTGAAAGTCTGGCTTCACTGCACTGGATTGAAGCGTTTAAAGGACCTACTGTGTTAAGCATGTTGCACTTCTGGACACACCGCTTTCACAACAGCTGTTTTGCCTTTGACAGTGCATGAAAAGCACCTGTGTTCACATGGCTGATTGATGTGTGGTCAGAAGCACAATGTGATCAAACACTTCCACAGAGACGGGCAGTCTCTATAATACAGTGTTGATTTACTCATGAGGAAGATGCACTCAGGAAGTGATGAAAGAAATCCAATTGTTTTTTAATATCTTGTCTCAAATGTATATTTTAACACATGATCTGCACTGTACTGCGCTGTAGCTACAAGGACATCAGTTTGGTTTGCTACACTTTGGTGTAATGTAATGCTTCCCATTTGTGGACTCACTTAGGCTAGACTCCATCAGCAGAGGCATTTGTCCAGAGGGACTTGCACATTGGAAGCAATTTGGGGTTCAGTGTCTCCCTCACTTCCTTCTGAAGGATACTTCAACATTTGGATAGGGCGATCAAACCGCCAGGCCAAAGTGTTATCTAAAAAAAAACTTGAATAAGAGGCAATCAGGCCTAAAATTTCACTTAAACCTAAATATTTCTCATGCTTACACATGCAAGTCATTACTTGTTCCCCTTAGCAAAAACATGAATGAAAGCAGGTTTCAAAGCTTAAGTATAATTAGGACAGCCTTTTACAAATGTGTTGTCTTCACTACTTAAAATACACATTTGATTCTGAGACTAACTCATGACAAGCCCGTAAGGCTCTAAATCATGGTGATAACAAGGTTGCCTAAACTATCTTTACCGCCTGTAGGTCACTGGACTTGTAGCTCGTACTTGTAGCTCACATTGGCTGTGTGTGACTTTCCAGATCAATAAGCTGTGAGCAGGCCGATCTGTACGGTTTCCGTCCTGCCTTTAATAATCGCCTGAGATGGCAAAACTACCCGTTTATATTCTTTCCAGTTATTGTGTTTCATCTCCTTTCTTCCATCTACCTCTGCACTCTGTGAACATGTTTGTATCGTGCACACAATTGGTTCATCGGCTTAGTTCAGATCAGTACTATACAACTGCACAGAATGATATATGTACACCTTTCTACCAGTATTCTAATAGAGTGAAGTTTATTTTTGTAATTTTCCCCGCAAATTATGATATCAGCATTGTGATGCCTTGTGCTGACAGCGCTTGTTTCGTTTTTATTTCAAATTGAATGCGCAGCATTTCATGTTCGTTCTGTGGGTTTAGGATTAGGATTTAACTCAATAAGCCTGACATATAAGGGTTCATGATACGAGTGCATAAATGAGGTTGAAACCTAAAGAAAAAGTGTGTGTGTGTGTGTGTGTGTGTGTGTGTGTGTGTGTATGTATAGTCCCAGCAGTCCCACAGCTCAGCAAAATGGAGAGAGAAGGACAGAAAGAAAATAAGAGCATGTAAGAAGAAAAAAAAGAAGAGTACATTTAGTCTACTTTGTCTTTAGGTCGGAGCCCCAAGGAGAGGACCACTGTGAGGTCCAAATGTCAGTGCTGCACATCCAGGCTCCCTCCAGATACACTTTAGTCAAACCTCAAACTCACTTACTGCAAGAAGCACCAGGCCGGCACAGACAGGACAACCCATTTATTAACACAACTCTAAATTCATACAGCATTACTCATTAGAAATTATGCCTTCATTTGCATTCTGATTCATCTACACCTACTATTGGTGCTGCCGCCGCTGCTATTAGCAATTCTCTATGACTAATACACTCATTTTCTGTTTGAACGCACAGGTGTCTGCACCGTTGTGAATGGTCTCATTAAAACTATTCTCTTCCATGATTAACTCATAATGCTGACACATGCATGAATCTCAGAGTGGATACATTGTCCTTAAATAAACACCAATTTTCCGCAGTGCTTGTATGCAAACTCCCAATTTTCAGATTTAACACGTCCCCTCAGCTTCTGGCTGGGTGTTATAATGGACTACTGATTATCATTGAAAGCTGCCTGTTAGCATTTTATCTAATACTTTTTGGACTTTGGCTGACCCTTACATCTTCTCCCCTCTTTGATTCATCACCGCATCCATAATTCATCCTTGCCCTTTCCATGAAAGTTTGTCTATTGACTTTCTGTACTGTTTTAATAAAGCTTATGTCTTCTATTGATTGTAAAATCACTATGAGTCCATGCCCCCCTTTAATATATCAATCGACCACCAAATGAGCATCCTACATCACTTTTGGCCCACTTTCCCAGAGAAAAAAAAAATCTATACCATATTACCCAAACACCCTAAGTGTTGTGTCACTGTGGAGAAAATCAACACAGTCAGACTTTTCAGTGTTGACTGCAAAAATCAGCTTTGAACTTTTTCCACCCCTATCTAAAAATGGTGGTCAGCTTAAAGCCCGAACAGCATTACCAAATCTTTTCTAGCTCTTATCTCAGTGTACTTGTTGACTACCTTTGGGAGGATGTTTCTACCTTGAACATAGTAAAGACTGAATGCAGAGCGGGAAAGAACGATGGCTAGAAAGAGAAAAAGACTTAGAGGCAGAGAAAAAGTAAAAGCAACAGAGCCAGAGAGAGAAAGACGGACTGCAAAGAGAATGTCTGGGGGGCCAACAGAGGCATATAAGATGTTTACATCTGCTCATCCATGCAGAGTGCACATGTCTATGTTTCCAAGCCCTCGGTGATGTACTCAAGGCAGCAATGATGAATGCATCCTTTCTCAGTCACCATTCTTACCTCTGCGAGTCCATCAAGCATTCTGCTGTTGGCAGACCGGGAAAAAAAACACTTCATTATTCACTGCTTTTGTTGTTCTGAAAATGAACCATTAAGAATGAATGTGTGGAGCCGTCAGCATAAATTTGGTCAGAACTGAGAGTGAAGATCTTAAAAAGGGACCAGTGTAGAGCAAAGATAAGAATAAGAATGCATTTTCAAACTGTAATTCCTTTTGAGGAATAAAAGCGCTCTTAATAAATGCCACGACCGGTGTTTTGCCGTCACTTAAATTCAACTCAACGTCCCTCTGTGTGAGGAAAAAAAGGTGAACACGGCGTTGACTTTGCCATGATGCCTTTTCATTTACTTCATTCAGACTCGGTTGTGCCTTCATACCTCTGAGGTTGCTCCGTTGACAATATATGTGCGCAACAAGTGCTCTTACAAACACTGCGTGGGTTTGTTGCTGTCGATGTGCACAGGCCGAGTATATTTAGTCCACTCACTGTAACTTGAGCAGTTGGTCTGCTGCCAATTAATTTCCATTTCTTGGAAGGGAAACAAGAAATGGAAATGAAGAGGGATGATGAAACAGATGACAGTAGAGGGACGAGGGACATTGAAAAAAAAGAACAGAAATAATGACACAAGTCTAGTTTATTATGTTTGGGTTGTATTGTTGTTGTACTTTTGCCATTATCTTCATCTCAAGATAACAGTGTATTGATTAATGTAGTTGCTGCGATCTGGAAACATGAGCAGAGCAGTTTAGCCAAATTAGCATTTTGTCTGGAGGTAAAACTAATGAAAGCAGTGGTAAGGTCAGGAATAATGTCACCTTCATGCCATATGGGAATTATTCTCTTCTATTATTAAAGCATTTGTTTCCAACTTGTAAATAGGGTTCAAGTCAACATCCAAATTGTAATTATGATTTAAAAAATCTCTGATAAACAAGGCCTGACCTGGTGATGAATTTACATGGAAGCTGCTAAAAAAAAATTTAAAAAAGCAGAAGCAAAGCATGCTTCACATCATCCAAAGTCTGCCGTCCAATTTAATTAAACCCAAACTTAACAGTTATAGTGCCGTCGGGCTTCTCACCCAACCAAATCTGCAATCATACAACTGTTTTGAATCGCCCGGTGATGTGACAGCTTGTAAGTTATAAACATGGGAATCTTTCTCATCTCTACCAGTCATCCCATATGTGTGCGAAAGCATCATGATCACTCATTGGACAGGACAAGTGTGTGTGTGTGCGCAACCACAGTGAATTTAATCTGTCCAAAATTAGTTCGTAATTTGGTCTATAAGCTGTAATGGATATGTACATAGTTCTTCCTTATGTTTATGTTTTTCTTATAGATCAGTTTGACTAACCTGTAGTAATGTTATGGCAAAAAACAAGAAAATAAATAAATAACAGTCATATTGGAAGTTTCCTTATCTTAAATGTCTCTTATCCCATAACATTTAGCCCATCACCTCCTTCTCTCTTTTCAATATTTTCTTCTTTATGGGTCGAGGAGTTATCCATCCCCACTGATATGAGTGGCTGAGGTTTGAGCTCACTGAGCAATGAGAGAAGTCAACTGCCCTGTCTTCCTCTCTTCCCCCAAGAGATGAAATCACATTGTCAGACCGGCGATAACCGATGCATGATGGGGCCCACGAGGTCTGTGCAAACCTGTCGCAGCGAGCATCCTATGGATGTTCACTTCTGAATCTTTCATGTGCTATCACCCGGCAGATAAGGTGCAAATAGGATTGGTTTGCTGCAGCTGCTGTATTGCTTTAGTAAATCTGCTGTAAAGACTGTTGGATTTGAAGGTGATCGAGTTGGAGACAGGTGTGTATAGAGGGAGGGAAGTTAGAACAGAGAGAGCAAGACTGTGTGAGGAGAGATTATAGTTAGCTGCAAATGTACATATACAGAGTGCTAGTGCAGAGAGTCCCCCATTCTGTGGCTTTGAACGAATCCAAGCCACATATATGCTCTCATATAAAAGAAAAAAGTTCAAGTAGTATTAAAATGTCAATTACTGTGATAACATACATGCACACAAATTTTGCAGCAGCTTTTTACTGTCCCAATCCCCTTTTTCCCCTACAACAACAACAATCTGTCTGTCTGTCTGTCAGCTCGCAAGACAGTGTAGTCATCGACCGTTTCCCTTTTTGTGTCTTTTGTGCCAGAATTGGCTCTGAATTTGATCAGAGATGGAAGAGGAAGAGTGGGGAAAAGGGAGGGAACAAAAAAATAGTATAGCTCTCGCTCACTTTGATTCATTTCGGCTGTCGTTCAGCATCTCTTTCTCCTGGGAGGGGGGTCAGTCAGAGGCAAATACATGAGCAGCCAAAATTGCAAATGGCTTCAGCAAACAAAACAACAACAAAAAGAGCTTTTGTTGTCTTAAGCTCTCATTCACAAGAGCTGAGTGAATTGAAACCTGAAGAGGAAGATTTCTTTTGTGACCCGTTTATGAGATGTGGAGAGGGGGTAAAATCCCAAACAAAACAAAACAAAAAAAAACTGTGTCAGACAGAATTCAGAGAAGTTAAGAAGCAAGACAGTTCTCTGCCTCTTTGATTCTCACTCAACTGCATTGTCTCACATGCTCCCTCCCTTTATATTTAGAGGAAGTGAAGCCACAAGGGAGGAACCTCTAATAAGTGATTGAAGGATTGGTGCCATGATATTATTCCTGCACAATTTAGGAGGAGGAGGAAGTTCATCATTCATTCATTGGTTGCTACAACTGGGAATTGGGTGTACCACGATTTCTTCGGTTCATCCGGTTGGGTTCGGCACAATCACATGCAAGAATCAGCAACAGCCCTCAGCCATTTAGTCTGTAACCACGCCTGCCTTGTCTTGTAAGTTTCACTTTCTCTTTCCGCCATGTAAAAAACGCTTCAGTGCAAATTGAAAGGTGAGAGACAAAGAGAAGGAAAGCTAATCTCCCGCAAGTAAGCTGTGAGCTAATACTCAGGCAACCAGGAGCCGCCAAACACACACACCATTAAATGTGTTTACAGCTCCTTTTTAAAATTTCAGTTTGGCAAACAGAATTAATAGCCGCTTCTAGCAGGTTAAGGTTATTCTTGTTTGTTCGCTCATTTCCCAACTCTCCGTCTCTCTAATTCTTTTATTACATCTCTGTTTTTCCCTTCCACTCCCTCTTTGCTGAGTCAGTGCTTGTACTTACACCGAGCGAGGCTTCAGAATGATATGCTGAATAAGTGCCCTTATATCCGTCGCTGATGTAGCAAAAGGCTGAGGGAGAGTAGGTGCAAATATGGGAAGGAGAAGTCACCAGTTTGACTATAATGAGGGGAGGAAACTGTGTTTTATATAGTACCCCAAAAAGAGAAATGTGCTGACATTATTTCAGCATAGGCTAGGATGTGAGACGTTTAGGGACGTGGGCAGATGAATAAATGTATCCATGGCAGTGGGGAATCTGACATTTTCCACCATATCTGTAAAGTTAAAGAGGATATTTGGCAGTGGCACAGACTCATTAAGGTTGCGCAAAAAGTCACTTACAAGATAAAGAGTCCACCAACTCAGACTATTATCCTGTGCATTTTGGGCACATGGATCCTTCCCACTCAACTAAGACTGGGGCAGTAGCCGTCAAGCTGTTCCTCTCCTCTGCAAAGAGCTGGGCCAACTCGAGGGAAAAGGGCTTGCTGGTTGGATGTCTTCCCAGAGCAATTAGCTGAACCCACACGCCTGTTTGATTAATACACAGATGAAAATTAGCCTCTCGCAGCCACTCTGCTGAGCCTAAGCCTCTTCCATGGTGACCAGGTTAGATGTCAGTCTGCACTTTCCAAACGTTTGCTCATATTTGGGGTATATGTAGGGTGTAACATTCAAAAAAGCATCTTGGATTTGTACGATCCACATCACTGCCGTTGAAGCATGATAAATGGGCCAAGAGGCAGACCACAGTCATCTGTGTTGACAAATGAAGCTTTTTCCCCCCGTCTTGCTTACTCCACCTGCTCACCGGTTTACATTGCCATGCAATCCTCGCTCAGTCAGCCGGGGCGCAATCCATACATATGTGACAGATAGGACGTAGTTATCAAAGCTGGCAGTCCCAATAATTAGAAAAAGGCAATAGTCGAGGCCGAGGAGACCATTTCCCTGATGGATTAACAGCAATCGCTTACAGCGGCGTTCCAGAGCTGTTTACACTGGCAGTCATAAGGCAGATGTATTGAGCATCAGTAATGCCTTTCCCTGAATCCACTTGATCAAAAGCAATTGCTAGCTAATCAACAGATGTAATGGTGTACGATGGTCTGTTTCCAAAAGCAGCAGATGTATTATCATCAGAGGGAAAATAAGATGTGTAAACAACAGGCACTTCCCAGCCATCCGGACTCTCTCCCATTCTCACACACACACCCACACACCCACACACACACACACACACACATACTGCAACCCACCTGGGAGGGATGATCTGAGCACTGACTGTGATGCCAGTTACACAGAGAAGAAGAGGACACCAAGAGCTATTCTGAGGGTCCCCCACCTGCTGTTTTAACAAGGCCCAGATCAGTGAGCCTTCTCCGGGTCAGATGGCTGGGGGTGGTGCCTCTCAGTTCTCAGTTCTCTCATCCCCCCCCCCCCCCCCCCAGGTCTGCAGCTGTGTGTGAGAGATCCTGCTGCACTCTGTCTAGCTTCTAAGGTTGACTAAAAGCTCAATACTTGCCATCACACCTATCCAGGATGGGAAACAGTGCTGACATCACCTACTCCAGAGGTATCCCGGGAACAGTTAGCAGAGGAAGCAAGAAGGGAATTCTGTCACATTTAGAGCATCTTGTACTCAGACATGTCACAAACATGCATATAGACACATGCTTCATAAATTTCTCCTTGCTGGAGGCTGTCACGGCGGGGTGTTGAGATGCCACGCTTGCCATGACAATTAGCTGCACATCTGGCCTGATGATTTAGAAAGTTGGCCAGACAGCTGGTACAGTGCTGCCAGTGTCTAATGTGTAAATCTAAATGGTCCTTGAACACTGAGAGTGAATGCAGTCTGAGAGGAGGGTCAGAGGGTGTTGCAAGTTAGCCACTGATTGTGATGTTAAATGAAAAGTGTGGCAAATAGATTCCTGTAAGGCGTGATGCCAACAGAGAAATACTGCCCCTTTCCTGACACAGTATGTGATACTCAGCTGTAAAATGAGTAAGCAAGGGTGTCAACTCAAATTATGGGCACACGGAGCAAGTGAGAGTAGTCCACAGATGAAAAGCGTTGGCCAAAGTTTTTTTTTTTTTTTTCACTGTTTGGTAAATGGTGATTTACTGCAAGCCAACAGACACGGGACATCACTGGAAGACTAATATCTGAATCCCTGTTGCTCCAACCTACCGTGTTTTCACTGATGCAAGATGAGTCCTGATCAAAATGTTATTGAATGCACAACAGGACATTAGTGCAGTTAGTGCAGAAGGGAAGGTGGACCTTCTGAAATTCAATTTATCTGCCCTCTTAAGCTTAAATCATTTAGAATATTACAAAAATAACTTTAGGCAGGGATTTATAAGATGTAGGCAAGCTAATGCAGACGTTCAAACAGGTTAAATATTTTTGTCATTTACTGTGCCGCCACCTCATTGCTCGCAGTTAACCTGGTGCCAACGTGAATGAGTGTACATCCACACAAAAAAATAGCAGGGCTGCTGGTTATTACTCACCGCTGCAGCTGACTGCTTGTAGAAAGAAATATTCATCGAGATAGCTCAAGTGCACGCACGCAAACTAAACGCTGGAACGTCTGTGCTCAGCTGGACAGATAGCAGTAAAGGTTATTTGAGTAATTGGCTTAATGATTAGCAGAGCATATGTGTAATCAGGGATGTAGTGGGAGGTTGCTTTCAGAGTGCAGATTCAGACACCTGCTGAATAATATTTGTGATGTAAAGGTGAGCCGCAGTCACACCTCAGCACCCCCGTCGCTGTGACGCCGCCTGTATTGATGAATTCGGGGAAAAATCTACTGCAGTCTCTATTTTGGTTAAAGAAACTGAGTGTGACTGCAGTGGGAGCAGGTGTTAGTGAAAGGTCATAACAAGATGATACATTTCTATATATGTAGATATTGTTTTGTAATCCTGTTAAATGGTTATATTACATCATTGATGCTGTCAGTTAAACAGGACTCATCGATTTGAGGAACACAAATTTAATAAACGTCTTATCTTTAATTTAGAACTTAAACTGTAAGCTGGAAATGTATTTGGTCAAAATATTAAACTGGGTTAATTAGTCAGATTTGAATTTACCCTCCAGGACAAATCCTTACATCGGCGTATCCCCCATCTCTCAGACGGCAGGCCCTTAAATGAGAGAAATAGGTTTTATCAGATGTAAACTGCATCTTAATATCATGACAGTAAGTCTCCATAGTACAGACAGAGGCAACAAATTAACACTAACTTGGCCTGCATGGCTATTTAAAGGATGAAATGCCTCCCTGTGAAGCTGAGAGAGGGGGAGCAGCCTGACACTCACCCCTCCGCTACAAGCATCGGCAAGTCCCCGACTCTTAATTATCCACCTGGAATGATGAAAATGAAAAAGAAATAGTAAAGATGGAACCACAGCCGTGGCGGCTGGCGGGTCATTTAGCCGAGCATTTATAAAATGAGATTCCCCCGCTCGGTGTGTGGAGCCATATTAGAAAGTTTTAATGCCTGTCTGGAGAAATAAAGAGAGGTAAGGTCGCCCTAATCTGCCAGTTTATACGGGGTGAGGTATCATGACAGGAGCTCTGACACTCCTCTCAGACAGCTCACTCATTCTCACACGTATTTAGTATTCCACCAAGCTCACGCGCGATCACGTCATCAGAGTGAGACAGATGGTGAGACAGCCACAGACACTTAGAGAAAACACCTGTGTTTGTCTCTTTGCAGTGTCTGGTGTTCATAATTCCTACTTCCACCCTTCCTCTCTCACACTAGAAAACATATACAGCATATGAATGTTATTAGAAAATAAGTTTGCAAGTGAAATAAAAATGTCAAGAGAGCCAGACTATGACACACATCGAATAAGCCTCTTTTTTTTTTTTTTAACATTTTACAATCAACAGCACTCAGCGAATGCCTTCTTAATAAGCACCAGCTGCAGAATCTAAATACTTCATTATATTATCCTCCAGGTGCAGGCCTATACACTTCAACCAATAAATGTATGCAGCCATGATACTTGTTCCAGCTGCTTTTATTCTGCAGGTTCTGCATGTGCTAGGGTCTCCTCACTGCCGTACTTAGGGATGCGGCGCTCGTTTTCACCTCCCCGTTGACTACTGAAGGGGAGAAAGCATCAATTCCCACATCAAACACAAACGTTAAACAAGCTTTAATTAAAGTGTAAAGTGTAAACTTCCTCCTCGTGTCCATCTCCTTTAATCTGTTGCTTTGATGCTATCTGTTACGATATAGGAGGTGTTTGTTACAATCATGCTGATCCCCTCTAATTATTGCACCGTTTGACGTCGTCCTTGGGCTCTCGGACATTTGTTCACGGCAGCCATTTTGCGAGAAGGAGAGAAATATCAGGAGAGTTGACTTTGAATCTGATGGGAATCGTGTAATGTCAGAGCTGCTGTGTTCAGCAGCATCTGATAAAGCGCCCAGCTCTTGAATGTATTCTCCGGTGAGAGCCGGGCTGCCTCTGCTCACAAAGGTGATTCAGCATGTGTATGAGGGGATCTATCCATTGTATCCGTTTCTTTCCTGCTCGTGTCCAAATATGAGCCGACTAGACTGTCAAAGTGAGGGCATTACCTGCGTTTGAGAGAGGCATGATTTGGACAGCCTCTGAGCAGTGGAATATGGCGCATGTTATGGATGCAAACAGACAGACACTAAAATTGCCACACAACCCGTGGCCCAGAATCTTCTGCAGAGCGGCTGTCGTTGACCTTCATGCCACTCAGGTGTGTAACACACCATGACCCCGAGGGTCCTCTGGCAAGGCCTGATCCTCTGCCTTTCTCACCCCGTTGGTGTCACCCTGCATGGGTTAATGTCAGCTGAGGCCGGGGTGTCATGTAACCTTTCACTCCTTATCAAAGTCAGGATGGATGCAACCTGCCCTGAGTCACTGACCGAGACACTGTCTGTCCACATCTGGATCTCTCTGTTTGCTTCTTGCTCTCTCCAGTTGTTTTACACTAAATGTCATTTTTGATCAGTTCCATGTTTCACCTCACTTCAAGGGTCTTTATTCTTCTCTAGTCTTATGTTAGTTTTGTCTTAGATATTGATATATTGCCTCCCAGCACCTGAGTGGACAGGACTGTAAGTGTTTGATTGACAGCTGAGCCAGCAGGAAGACGCAAGTTCAGTGTAAACACACTTAAAAGATACGGACAGACAGTTAGTGGTTGTATACTAACCACGCCATTTACCATTTAAACAAACTGGTCTTGACTTTTTGTCCATATTTTTTGTGCTCATCCTGCTTGCTATGGTGCAACACAAGGCTTGTGGAGGGGAGGAGGGGAGATTACTTTGGCTAAAAGCAATAGGTTGCGGTTCTGATGTGTTCCAAACCACTGTTAGGCTGTGTCAGGCAAGGACAGGCCGGAGACGTTAGTGCTTGAAAGAAATTTATTTCATTAGTAATATTCAAATAAGTTTAGTGGCATTCAGACCAGGTTAATGCACATATACGATGTATAGAATATATATAATTTGACTTCTTATGCAAGAACATTGAGCCATCCTTCCTTTCATCTGTCCTTCATTCCTGCCTCCTCATTTATTCTTTCTTTCTCTTGCTGTTTTATTCACCTTCCTCTGAAGATGGTCAACTTAATGCATGTTCAAAAAGCCTGGGCTCTGCCATGTATTTGTTCCAGTTAGACAGGGTTTAGCCAACTCTGTAATTGCCCCGCGGTTAATCCCCGCCTTTCTTTTTAGCCACTTTCAATGGAGGGTAAATTACTTCTTCGTCTGCCCGTGGCACAAATTGGTTTACGGACTGTGTGTGTATTTGTGTGTGTCATGCACGTTGTAAAAGAAAAATTATGGCACTCCAAAGGTTCAAACATGAAAGTAGACTGCAGATGTCCACACATGTCAATAGCAACACAATAAGACAGAGCGAAGTAAAAGTAAAACTGGAGTAGTGATGAAAGGCTATGTAAAATAACCATAACTGCGCTCCGCTGAGACAATGGGTGATGGACGACATGTATGTTATTTGTTAACAGCCTGGGGGAGACTTGGGGGAGACTTTAAAACCTATGCACAATTAGCATCCTCTGGGTGAGGGGCCCGTAAATCTGTCATGAGTAAAGCATCTGAATGTGTGTGGCGCCAGTCTGGAGGCCCATGTAGTATGGATCGCTGTGCAGATACCTGCAGAAAGCCAGATTAATAGTGATGGGAAGATGAGATGCCACAAAGAATTCATTATTCGCCCTCTTAAATAAATGAGCCCTGGGCTGCTACTTCATTGCTGCCACCTCAGATATAACCGAGACTTTAATAGGAGCTGTCGGGAGGACTGCGCCGTGAGCATGTGCATGTTCAGCCTTGTATGTGTGCAGACCTCTCTATTGTTGTCGGTGTCTTACATCCACATGTACAGCTCTGCCCGTGTTGCAGGGGAAGATGTAAAGGAATAGGGAGGAAGGGTGTGTGTGTGAATTCAATCCTGACTTTAAGTGAGCTGTATGTTTGAGACGACGGACAATCCTTTATTGCTTCCAAGAAAGCTTACAGCGCACATCCCACTGCCGGCCTGCCTGGAAATGCTGGTTATGGACATCTCATTGAGTTTCCCAAACATTCACTCTATGGATTAAGTAATCATCGTCTGTTGTATAGCTGTCTGTGTGTATCTACACAGCCATATTTTTTTTTACTAACCACGCAATAATACCCCTCTGAACTACTCTGAAAATGGCAGCTTTACAATCTAGTAGAGCATTGGACATAATTTACCTTTTTATGTTGCCGGTTTTCATTCATATAAGTTGCAAAGCATTTGCCAAAGAGATAAAATATTCAGTGTTTGGCTCAATAGATATGTGACAACAATAAGACCTCAGTGGGAGTTTGATTGCCTCTCAGATCTTACAAAGCATGCTATCAAATACTTTGACAAAGGTAATAATCCTCCAAGTTTTCATAGAAAAATAGATTTGATATGGCCTGTATATGTATTTACGTTCTACATTCTTACTCGGTGTTATATTTCTTATTTATGGCTAAGGATGCCATTCACACACCAAAATAAGACATGATGCAGGCAGTTTGAGCTACCACTAATGTTAGGTCATTTATGTAGGTGCATTTCTTAGTGTGCATTTCTCCTGGTTTGCAGATCTCTGTGGTGTGGTATCAGTAGCTTAGAGGGACAGCATTGTGTGTGTGTGTGCACCATCCTATTGTCACTACAGCACAGAGGAGTGTCAACATTAAAGCCTGATGACAGAGCCCTGCAGCGCTGGTCACACTCACACAAATGGGGAACGTACAAACAGAGCAGAAGTTCAATAAGTGACATGCAAACGTTTGCTACTGTACATAATTGTGTCCCTTTGTGTAATATGACATCACACAGTGCTTCATAGTAAATGTATTTTTAACCCAGCTGGTCAAGCTCCATTATATATGTATGATATTCAGTACTATGAAACTCTTCCAACCTTTATCTGTGTGCTCTAGATCTGTCAAGTCCATTCTAGTTGTAGTGACTGTGTGTTCTGTCACTGAGGCTGTATCATCATACCCCTCCCCTCCCCAAATCCCTCCACCCTCTTCCTGGCTCTTATTTTCTCATCATGCTGCTTGGCGCCGTCTGCCATGCTTTTGTCCCGTCCTCACTTCCAGCCAAAATGGAAGCATCTGGCTCCGGGCTCTTCTGCACAGGACAGTTATATTTACCAGTCCAGTAATTGGGGTTGCAAAACCTCCTTGTTGGTGTGTGTGTGCATGCGTGTGTGTGTGTGTGAGGTGGGCCGATCACTTAGCCCTATAGAAAGCAGTGTCTGCCAGGTTACACTGGAAGATAATAAGTCACGTATAGCTGCATAATATAGGACTGAAATGACACATTGCTGTGGTTAATTAATATTTGCTAGTTAGATTTACATACATAATAATAATTTTCATACATAACACATTATGCATTTTTAGATCAAACCTAAATGTAAAAACTATTCCAGCAACCATCTTGGATCACATCACATCCCGTTTCTGGCTCCGACTACGCAGCTGACTCCCCTCGTGTGGGCAGAATGACTAACTTTGGCAGCTCTTATCACACAATAAAAAAAGTGTCTTGTCTAATGAGGTAGAGCTATTTACCAACCAAGGTATTCCCCACAGGTTAGTGGGAGATCATGGGTTAAGATCTTTCAGAGAAGGAGGCTCTTGTAATGTTCACATTAGCCCATTAATTAAAAAGGCAGCTTTGACTAACTGAAAGAAGTGTTCTGTGTTTCTGTGCACAGGATAAAAACAACATGCCACTTCAGAACGAGCTTGGTAAACTGAAAACAGTTTAGTGTGCCCAGGATGGAGCGCATTGCACCAAACATTTGTAAAAAGGTTTTATGCAGAGCTAAAAATCTCTGGGAGAATGCAGTGAGACTGGCACACAACGATGATTTCGTTTTTTTTTTTTTTTTAAGGAAGCCCATTATGTGGCCACCAGCTACAATAATTCTGGCAGTGTTGCCCAGTTGATTGCTTGGTAGTTTAGACTATTATAAACTAATAGTTTTTTGACTATTGGTCCAATACCAAATAGCATAGCAGGATCATGAGATCCCATTAACCCTGTGAGTGCAAGCACAGCACTGGGAGGATTATTGTCCCATCAAACTGGTGACCTTTGCCAATTTTTTGTTTTATTTAACCTGCCATCCTTTTTAAACATCCCTCCATGCCGCACTGTGAGTCTGCTGGATCAGAGTTCACACCCACTCAGTCCCCGACTGCTCTAATTTGCATAAATGATGACTGAGTGAGGTCAAGTGACCTCAGTGCCAGTCACTCCATCCCTCTAACTGAAGACTGATGAGTGATTTAGTTTTTCATAACGTCTCACTTTGCCACAGGCACTTTGTTCTTTATCATTTTTTCTCTAACTGTTCTCTCACTCGGTTCCCTCTCTCCTTTTTTGTGCTTTATTGCCCTCTTTTTCAAAAAAAACCCTGTCCTTTCCACCTCTCCTGTGGGAGACATGATTCTTTGTATCAGATTGAGTCTGTCACAATGATATTGCTAGTCTGATCACTGAGGCCCACCCTCCTTCTGAAGGACATAGTGATAGGAAGGATGGCGAGGTGCATGCCAGGCCTAGAAAAAGGTTCCCTGAATTTGGGTCACTGGCGTAAGATCACCTCTCTTTCCTTCACCTCCCCGACTTACCTTCTACTTACAGCTTCCATGTACTTATCACAACCTTGCTTCCCTGAAAAACCTATTATTCAACCCAAGGAGCTACAATCACCAACAGCGGATGGATTTTCCTGTCATAATTTTCCGCAATTCAAGTCCCAGCAACAAAAAGAAGCCTCCAGGACCTTTCAATTAGTGATCACAGTTCTTTTAAACGCCAGTCTCCCTCTGGCTACAAACACCTGGCCCTCCATCATTTGACGGCTCCAGCACGAAATGTGGGCACCATTAATAAGCTTTATTACAGCACATTGACATTTCCGTGATGTCTTTTTAATTACTTTGATTGATAGTTTTGGATAATACAGGATGGTGGGTCAGGACGAGGGAGGGAGACACTCAGACAATTCATTTAGTTATGAATCAGTAACCTTTCCAACTCTTAGCTTAAATGTAAATGCGCCCAAAGGGTGATGATCATATATATATATATATATATNATGAAGGACTGGAGGAAGGCCGCCGAGGGGCCGCAGTCCTCATCCAGCAGCTCGGACGCCGCCTCCAGGTGTTCGGCGGCGGACAGAGGGACGTCGCACAGGGAGGGACTCCGTCTGGGGGACAGAGGAGGCGTCAGCAGCTCAAACTTCTTCCAGATGTCCTCGCCGGGGCCCGGGAGGAGCTGGCTGCACGGAGGCAGGTAGAAGTCCTCCTCCTCGCCGTCCAGGAGGAAGTAGGGCTGGATGGTGTCGTAGTCATAATCATAATTCATGCTGGACGTGGTTAAGACCGGCGGCATCCTGACTGCCTGTGAGGAAACAGAACACGAGTCAGGCTGAGCTGCTGCCACCTGACCGGACGGAGGTGACCCCACACAGACCTTATATATATATATGAATATATGAATATATGAATATATATATTCATTTTCATATAATATGAAAATGAATATATATATTCATTTTCATATAATATGAAAATGAATGAGCCCTTCTTAGTGATATGTTAAGGTATATGTTAGTTGGATTTCTGGTCAGGGAAGATAAATATGAAATTATTATGGCAAGCACTAGCTGGAAAGGCTTGCAAGATATTGACTAACTGCGGCCTGTAGCTGAGCCTGCCAAATCCTGTCAGATTACACAGCATGGGAAGAAAATGATTCTTTAAAAACAAAGGACTCATTTATTCAGAGAACGTCCACCTCGTTTCTTTTGCTTCAGACTTTGTTTTTTTTTTTGTTTTTTTTTTTCTTCCTTCAGATGATAAGTCAATATGTTGGCTTGTTGTCTCATCTGTTGTTTGTAATTGTTTTGATTATAATTCTCATGGCTGCTATCCCAAACAGAATACGGGAGCTGAACACAAATTCTTTATTTAAAGGTGAAGACAGTCATTCTGGAGGAAGGTGGCGGATTGCTGAGTTTTGTTTTCAGCACCAACGCTACCTGTTGTGTTCTGTGCCATTATTTACATCATGAATAGTAATGAGGATTAAAGAAGTAAGTAAGTAAAGTGTCGTTAAGGGTGCAGTCTTAGGAGGTGTCCTCATTTAGGATCCTAATGACATGAAGTCTTCCTGAGACTCTCAGTGTTGGCCTGGTGTATCTGGAACCTTCTTCCTGATCACATCAGGGCGAACATCTGGCTGGTTGGGGTCCTTGATTCTTTAACCTTTTGCAATGTCTGGTATAGATGTATTCACCATGTATTGTATGCTCAGCTAAGCAAACAAGTCTTTGCAGAGGTTTGTGGTCTTGTTTTTTTCTGTACCAGACAGGGATATTCCCCGTCAGGGTGATGGTGCAATAGTAGAAATACCTCAGTATTTATACCTTGAATTCCCTCAAGTGTCTGAGGTGAAACAGTCTCTGTCTTGCCTTTCTCACCACAGAGTCAGTATGCAATGCCCAGGTCAGGTCTTCAGTGAGTGGACAGTGAGGTAGTTCAAGCTGTCCAGTCCCACCACCAAGAGGGCGTAGTTCCTCACCTGCTTCTTCCCATAGTCGTCTGTCATGTCCATAGTCTTGCTGACGTTTATTGGAGGCTGATGTCTTGCCACTGGGTCAGATCTTCTTTAGATAGGCCTTCTTGTTGTTGTCTTTTATCTCTTGCCCTAAATTTGCTCACAGTTCTGCAATAAATGAAGTAAGATGTGTGCTGCTGTTCAGGATATGTTCTGCTACAGTATATTCCAAAGTTCAATCAAGGAGCAGTGCAGTCAAAGTGGCACAGTCTGTGGATGGCCTAGAGAGTCAGTCTAATTACAGAACCATCACAGGTACAATTTACACATTTCACCAAACTGCTCAGTCAGTGGAAGTCACTCTGGATAAGAGCTTTTGCTAAATGCCTTAAATGTAAATGAAGTTGTTTGTGATTCTGCTGTGTCAGTGCGCTGCCCGGTGCTTACAGCGCTGACAGAAGCACTCCCCACAGAACAAAGACAGCATGGCTGAGGCAGGCGGGATGCTCGTGCCTGTCCTGTTTTACTCCAAACCACTTATCGAACAAGATCACAGACAGGTTTTGTGTCATGATGTTAACAATCGAGGTAGGTAGGAGCAGAGTAGGGCTGGACTAAAACACTGGAGAACAGTGGATGAATGAGGGTTGGGGTGTCAGATCTCTTTGAGAACGCTGTAGCTGTCAGTTTCCCCAGTTTCATCTGTGTTGCGTTCCTGTGTATTTATAAATCATTACTTGAACATGTCAGAAGCTTTTCTGAAAATGTTCTAGGACACTAGTTAATGTCTCATATTGACCAGTGTCCCAGAATACTTTCTTTCACACCTTATTTTCCTTTCATCACCGAAGGGCACTTTACATTTCTGAGCTTAAAATAACTTTATTACAAATTTAAATGGCTACACTTCACACTCAGTTATCCTTTATAGCCCGTTGATTTCAAGAGGTAACAGACAAATGTTCCCCTCTGTGTTTTTTAATAACCTTATTACTAAATATTCCAGACTGCATGCAATTTTCTTTCATGAATGACCGAGTCAAATCTGTTCTGAACAGCAAAATGTGACAAAAGGTCTTAAAAAAAATCAGTAGGCCTTATTGACTGAAAAAGAAAGCAAGGATTTAGCCTCATTATCAAACCAAAATAAAACAGCAATGGAAACAAATATTGAGGCCACAGTCTGCATTAGTGTTAGAAGAATACAAAACATATTAGGCTAGAAAATAAGAAGGCTAACTAAATCAAATGGCAAACAAACAGCACTCATTGGGTTGGCTTTGCTTTGAAAATTAGGCTATATT
The DNA here is from genome assembly GCA_028641955.1 of Protonibea diacanthus. Taxonomy (NCBI): domain Eukaryota; kingdom Metazoa; phylum Chordata; class Actinopteri; family Sciaenidae; genus Protonibea; species Protonibea diacanthus. The sequence continues at coordinate 14,508,031 of CM053998.1, forward strand.
CACTGCCATCTATTTTTCAATTGATCACTATTTCTTTCTCCCCATCTGCACTTCATCGACTGTGAATAATGGTTTCATTCTCACCAGTCAGTGGCGACAGCTGTGCTGACTAATTCTAGCGACAAGAACTGAGTGCTACATCCTATCACCTCAGCACAGCAGCTGTAGTTCGCCAGTTCCATCACAGAATTCACTCACTATTTATAACGGCGTTGGAAATGATATCGCAGGGACTTCAAAATATTGATATGAAAATACTGGGGATAATTACTCCTGCTTTTACTCTGCCACACTCCCATGTGAAACTCGCAGCACTGCAGCACTGCACTACATCAGTGTGGGCTGAGCTGCAGACTGGAGGCGATGACTCACTTACATACTATATTCCTCTTTGTGTTTGAGTCTTCACATACCTACACTGAATATTGTGGGTAAGGGTACCAGTACGGTAGCATGTATTAGAGCTAATATTAAATATATCTTAATTTAATAAACCCATAATATTTTTGTTTTGTTTTAAACAGCATTCAGACCTTTATGTGACAGTAAAGCTCATTTAAAGTCTATAGGAATGAAATCCCATAAACAGGGAAGGCAGCACTGAAGACTATATATATATATCAGCTACACTGGACAAAGCCTACATTAAGTGATTCAGCAATCCTCTTGGTGTGATTTTTATACTCACTTTTAAATTCTCACACCATATTTTCCAGGAGTCTTCTGTCCTTCCTTTAATAACTTTGATTTTCTGTTTCCTCTGTTTTTCTCGACCTCCCTCCTCCTTCTGCCATCATCACTTGATGCCAGACAATGTGAGCCTCTTCTGTGAAGAGCAGTTTACTTGATTGGGATGATAATCAAAATCTCAAGTGGCTTTGCACCTTGGTGAGAAAGTGCTTCTCGCACAATTTTGTATCAAGCTTGTCCCCTTTTATCCTTGTAGGTAGGTATCCTTAAGTGGACAGGTAGTCCAGAATTTCGAGTTGACATAATTGACCATAAAGCGCGAGTCCTTTCTTTCCAACCACAAAACACTTGACACCCTTTGAAATATTAGAAGCTGAAATTGTTAGAACTTCTCAATAATGGGCCATAATTTCAGGTCAGTGGTACTGAAAATCATATTTCTGTCAAATCACATGAAGTACACCTTTCTTTCAACTCTTAGTGTTTTGGCAATAATTCACTTCAACACCAGTATCCAGTATTTTGTTTTTGATATATTAGATAGTATGTGTTTTTGCTCAATTAGATTTCCTCCCAGTGTTCAAACAGTCTGTGTGCATCGCACAGTAAAACTCTCTCCCATCAGTGTTGCTCACTGAGGTATTGGTCCATACTTTTCTCTTCTGATCTCCAAAATTTAATTTAGCTTTAATTAATACAGCAAATCTTCAGAGTCACTCAGAGGACACCATTCAGCTCTCTCTCTCTGAAAAGTCTCTTCAGCCTAACAAAGTTGTACAAGACTGTTTTTGAGTCTGGAACTTTGCTTTAGAAAACGTACAAAATGTGTTCACATTTGAACTTCTAAGGATGCTCTGGTTCTCTTAAAGATGCTGCATTAGCTTGCGTTAACAGCATTGAGGTGCACGGTCATGTTCTGCAGCTCTTTTGAACACAGACAGACCTCTGTTTCACAAGCACATGCAAATATTGGCTTCAGAGCCACGCTGCAGAAGAGGAGATGGTACATTCATTGTTCGAGCGATGCCTGAAAATGCTATTAGCGGCAAGATAAAGTGAGAGAGATGGAGTGAAAGAAAGATATCCATCTTTTATGAGCATTTCCCACTTCTTCCACTGAGCTTTCTGTGGCTGAGTGCGTCCATCCGTATACCCTCTTCACTAATCCCATTTAGCAAAAATGTAATCAGAAAAAACCCATTGGACTTTCTATTGCCCCGCTCTCTTCCTGTGTGGGCTCAGCAGCACAGTCTTACATCATCGACATCAACCTCAGCTTCTGTCTCTCTTCAGTCAGGCTCACCTCTCCTTGTTGGTGCTCTGAGGAAAACCACCTATGTGCTGTCCATTCATGTTGCGGATGATTACTCGTATGCTTGTGTCTCTGTAGACCTGGCTGCATATTCATTTCTCGCTGATTTGTATGCGAGGAAAGGCAGCCACGCTCTTTATTCTGTTTAGCAATTCTGCTGCACATTGATGCAGTAACACACAGTTCTTCCTCTGAGCTGACCAGTACTTAGCTCCAGTATATGAAAGGTCCAGTGTAAGTGTCCATTACTGGCAGAAATGGAATATCATATTCATAAATAAATAAGAATTGTTATCTGTTTGTTACGTTCAAATGACCCTTTAATATCTACAGAGTGAGGGGGTCCTCTTCCATGGAGTCCACCATTTTGAAACACTTGTTTCTACAGCAGCCCAGAGGGGACAAACTAAACACTGACTCTGCATCGGATATTTCACTTTTTTTAACAAGTTTCTACTTCATGCTTGAACCGAGAGGGAGAGGTGACAGTTTTTCAGTGGGTTGCAATCTGACACTTCACCACTAGATACCACTCAATTCTACACACTGGATCTTTAATATATAATTTGTGTTCACCTTCCTGACCTTTTCATAATAACATCATACTGACCAAGTTAGTTAGACCTGGGACATTGCTGAAAGTAAGACACCAAGAAAAGAAGATGTTAAAGAGAACAAACACACAGGTTATCCACACGTATTTGAAGGAAGGAAAAATGAAGGTGAATGGTAAAATAATTAAAAATAATTAAATGAGGGATTATTCCAGACATTTCAGGCATCCTCTGTTTCAGTTTGACCTCTGAATAAAGTGGTTTGATAATCTGGTTAAACACGCCCACGCCTCTTTTCCCATCAGACTTTGTTATAGCACTAGCGTGTTCCCTGATCTTAGCAGCTGCTTTAGTGAGTTAAATGTACGTACAGATGACATTGAAGAATGACACTGCTTGCTCTCGGTGAGGGGCTACAACATATGTTTATGATACCGATGCCTCCAAACGAGCAGCAGAGCATCCACAGAGATACGCGCTTGTTGCTTTTACTGCTCCTAGATTTATAAAAGTTTGTAACCCTGTTTTGAAAAGTGCCATAGAGATAAAGATCATCATTATTATCATAAGTGTTTTTGTTAGCTGCAGTAAAAGCTCTTTGTCATTCTCCTGGCTGTTTGACAGCCTTTTTCCCAGTGTATAAATCCATCTCCCTGCTTGTTAGTCTGCCCATCTGCCTGTCTGTCTCAGCAAGCAACCAGCCTGTGGTCTGCCCCCCAACCCCCACCCACGTTCCCACTCCTCCACCAAGATTTTTTTTTATGGCTTCATGGTGGTTTGAGGACAGCCGAGCGAAAAAGAAAACATCCTAATCTAGGGCACGAGCTGCATTCCATTAGCTAGGCCTGCCAACCCTTATCCATTGATCTGCCCGGATTTGGGAGACTTTCTAACTTTATATTTTGAGGAGTTGTGTGGAGTGGGACTAGCGCCTCACTGATCTGACAGATAAAAACAAAGATGAAAGAGTTGCATTTAGGCACAGGCCCGGGACAATAGGCAGAGACGAGCGGAGGGGGGATTGAGCTGGAGATAAAGGGATGAAGTGGAGGATGTAGAGGAATGTGAGAGAGGCAGGAGTTTGCCCTCAAACGCTGGTGAAGGTCATAAGGTTTAGTGTTAAAAAGAAAAAAAAAAAAAAACTTGTGGAAAGGTGTATCCTACATGATTCCTTTTTCCAGTAAATAAAAGATCAGACTGTCAGAACGTCCCCTGACCAGACAATGCCGCTTTCTCTTTAGATTTATGAATCGGCTGACTTAGCCTCCTGTAAGCCACCAGTTTGGCCACTGGTTCCAGATCAGTTGAAAAGGAAAAAGGAACACTTACAACTTACAACTTACGGTACAAGAGGAAAAGGAGAGAGGAGGTTTGTGTTGCCTCAATTAAGATGTAAGAAGAACAGGTAAATATAAGTTAAGAAAGAAGACAGTGTGTTAGAAATAAACATGAAAGCATACAGAGGAAGTAGACTAAGATCAGCATGATTAGTCAAAAAAACTAGAGATGTCTTTTGCCAACGTTTAGCATTCTGTCATTGTGGAGTTTTCTTGGCCCTCCTTCTCTTTCCATCCTCTCTCCTTCCACCATCCGTTCTCTCTGTCAGCTTCCCACGCAGTATACGTTGACCAGGAAATGCATATTTACCCAAACACTTCCTTAATTAAAGCTGTCGCTCCTCTCGGCTCGGTGGTCCGTCCCAGCCCCTTAGCCCTCGCTGACAGCCATTCAGAGCAGAAAATCTGTGGACTGCATCGCCCTGCTAGCGAGCTAATCTCTGCCTCTCACACCCTGTTTCTGAATTAACTGTCCTCATTATCGCGTCCTCCCAGAACCTCTCTCCCTCTCTTCTCTTTTTCTATCATCCCTCTCCCTTTCCATCCATCCTCTCCCCCTCTTCCTCTTCAGCCCTCCTCCTCCCCTCACATGTAGCTCTTTCCTTTTTCCTTTCTGGCTCACCCCCCAAAACTAGGACGACAGAGAGAGAGAGAGAGAAAGAAAGGTTTTTTTCTTTTTTCCCCTTTTTTGTTCCCTTCCCTAAAGTTGAGAAATTCTAAATAGCGTTGTGCGTGGCCACAGGCAAGAAAGACGCATTTTAGTGTCAGCCAAATGATAATTGCATTTCAGCTGTGGTGGTGGTGGTGGTGGTGGTGGAGGGGGCTCATTACATAAGCAAAACATGAGAGCTCATGAGTCGGGGCAGAAGCTGTCACAGAGGTGTTATGAAATGTAGCCAACATGGCTGTATTACTAGAGCCCAACCACAAACCATTTAGTCAAGCTTTTTTCATTAACCCTCACTCACCTCCTAATGATGTCATGCAGTCACAGCCAGCACCGTAAATGTCCTTGTTAGTAGTACCGTGGTGAGTGGTGTAGGGCTGTCAGGATTATTATTGTAATCAACCCTACAAGCAGTTGAACCCGATCACACCAGCATGTTAAAACAGCAAAACTATGCAGAATCAATGAATTTCAGTAGAATCACTGCAAGCAACAGGTTTGCTCACAGGTTGAAGCAATCCATGTAAGTCTTCTATATCAAATTCCAAGTTGGTGAACTTTGACATGCAACTTTGCCCAAATGACCGATAGAAAATCACCTAGAAAGTATTGTCTTTGGAAAGCTACACTGCACCATCCATGTTTATTTAATGCAGATCCGAGGAACTTTCATTTTGTGTTGATTGTGTTAACATAAGCGTCCGTGTTTCCATTGCATTTCTCTGATTTTGAGTGTGATCCGGCCTGGTGGCAGGCATTACAGCACTGACAGTAACTATGGAAACAGCAATCATCACGTATTAAATTGAGACTTTTATAATCAGTTAAAAATTGTAGTACTTGTATGTTCAACCTCTTCTGCCAAAGTATAAACTGCTCCACAAACACAAAATACACGATTTGCAGACATTAATGAAACAGAAATCAAGAGTACAAATCATCTCTTTTGTAAACACTGTGAACATTTTGTCAGTTAGCAGCCAAGCAAACAAACTTTCTAACTTCAAGCAAACTAGTTGGCACAGAGGAATTGTAACCATGATTGACATGACTAACTCCAGCATGTCCCCATGTTCCCCTGACCAAATAACCTCTATAGTAGTTATGTAGATAGCACAATAACATTTCTGCTTTTGTGTAATACAACAGAGGGTTATTTTACAAAGAAAATGAGACTTAATGCTTTAATTGTTCAATCAGAGTTGACAGCTGAACAAAGCTGTTAAATAAAACGACAAACACCCTAACACAGCTTAAATTATTCAGTGATAGTGCCTTTACAAACAAAAGAATTCAGAAATGCTCTAAAATGGTGTGCAGAGGCACATTTGTGTTTTTTAATACCTAAAATGGTGTCCAGGATGAGCAAGCAGACTATATTTATGACATAAAGCCACAATACAATAAAACTGTGCAGTCTCTCTGTAGCGTAGACAGGTGCAGAGTATAAAAGTGAGTCCGAATGGGTTTTCGCTTGCCAGGCGATCCGTCTTTTGCCAATTCTAGTCTCCTTCAGTAGAGTACAATACAGGCACTGTAGGGGATATTCTCCCCAGTGAGGCTTCTTGTCAGCAGCCAGCACTGGCTAGATTGTGGAAGCTTCTGTGTGCAAAACGCCAGACATTACAGGCCTGCCTCTGAAGCATGATTTATTATATACATTAAGTGCATCAGGGCAGTTTTCCAAAGCCCTTAGCTAATAGTATTCACATTGTACATGGACATCTGTTGTCTGAGAACATGTAGTACAGTAAATGAGTGGCAGGTTGAAGGCCACAGTTGGAGACCTCTCTCAACACAAAGTGAAGGTGTCCAAGAAGAGAGTACAGCACGTTCTGGCACTGATAGCACACTCCATCACTTGTCGGCAGCGCTGCAAGCTCTTTGATAGCCAACACTTTAGCAAGATGGACCATTCCATTGGCGAGGATGCAGTTAAAGGTCTGAGAGACTGATAGACAGGCACAGGATGTCAGGCTACAGTGAGCAAGAGCCAAAGGATGAAGATGAAACTGGAAAGCCCCCCTCAACCAAAAAAAAAAAAAAAGAGAGAGAGGCTGTGGGAAAGGCAGGCGGGAACGAAAAGCGTTCTTAGATAAAGACTTCAAATGCTTTCATTATTAGCTGCCAGATGCCAGCATGAGATAGAGACCGTCCTCAAGACGTTGGGTCAGGACTCCAATCTCCAGCCACAGCAGAGCGAGACGGCCCGCAGAGGAAAAACAATTCACCGCTGTTGACATGTAGGCGATGGAAAGAACCTCGGTAACTCTGAGGCTTGTAAACACAGACACACAGGCTGAACGGTGATGCACCAGTGTGTGTTGTTGTTGTTGAGAGCATGGAGAAGCATCACTGAACGTATCACAACAATCATGTAGGCGCACACCTGCACTCAACCTCCAATAAAAAGGAGAGGAAAGTTACTCAAAACACTGACAAGAAAAACCAATAAAGCCTCTTCAAACACATCAGTTTATACGTCTCACACACACACAGAATGCAAACACAAAGCTCACTCAGTATTTTATTTCTTACGAGCATCATTCAGAGAGGCACATCATTGCATTCCTCTCAGAACACTACAGCTCTTTTTTTCTTTTTTTTTCCATCTCTGAGCTAATGATGTTCCCCTGCTCCATTCAGAGGCCTTTTTAATGACACATGGAGGAGGAAAGGGGGCTTGGAGGGAGGGAAGGGGGGGGGGGGCACGTTGACCTGCCTTTTATTGAGAATAATGGAACCAAAATGGCTCCCATCGGCTCCAATATTTCCCAGGTGGCTGTTCATTTATCACCAGACCTGCATTTCCCGGGAGAATCATAATACAGACGGGGGGAAAAAAACATTCAACTCCCCATTAATGGCCACTCAGTCTGAGCTGAAATATCTCTGCAGGAAGAGTGACATCAAAAGCGTCCTTTTATATCTGCAGGCACGACGCACTCAGCCTTTGTCTTATTTTAGTTAAGCACTTCCAGTCTGCTCGCCTGCTACAGTATAACTGTATCTTATTCAGACCAATACTGAATGTAGAAATCATCAGCTAATGTTAGGAGCTGGAGTCAGTGGAGGGTTTGGTGATTGTTTGGCTAGTACCGAGAGCACGTGTGAGCAACAGTGTTTGCATCCAAATTAACCGGAGTCTCCAGACTTTAGTGTTATTTCCCCTGACAAACCAGGTTTTATGCTCTATCCAAGTCACTCAATCCATTTCAGGATTCAGTCCCCCGAACACACTGCCTTTCTTCAGTACACGAGAGGAGCATCGATGCAAAACACGTCAGTCACTCTGACAGTTTTACTCGTCGTATCCAAAGATTCCAAAAAATAACACAAAATGGACTAAAGCAAGGCGCTCTAAAAGTTGTTTAGTGTGCAGCAAACCAACATTTTACAGCTGTACTAAAATATTCATTGGGCGGGAGCTCATCCCAGACAGGCAGCATCGACAAGAGTGGATTTATCTATTTTGTCAGTCTCCACTTGTGGCCCAGACGGCTTCACAAAAACATCTCTTCCCCCCCAGGGGATTTAAAGCCAGCGCTTTTCACCTCAATTCCCTCCTTCCTTACTTTGCATTATAAAAACAAGGTGCTTTCAAACCTCGCCTGTCCAGGAAAAGGTCATGCTGTAGGTGTGCACGGTACCGAAAGGCTATCTAAACCAAAATCAAAAACGTGTTCTCTCTCTGCCTTGGGCACCGAATGCCTAGGGTCTGGCTGCAAGGCAGTATTAGGTTAAGGAAGAACCTTCTGAATCACAGTCATGTTGATATCACTTTGGCCCCTGTAGGAGGTGGTATGCTGGGATTACACTCAACCTCGACTGAATACAACTTGTTTCAGCCCTCCAGCTTCTTCCTGTCACTGAATAACAGTTCAATAGTCTCCTATTGCATTTGACTGTTGTGCACTGTGCAGACAAATCATTACAGAACGGGAGCCAACGTTCACATAAGTGCTCTACAGATTTTAAACCTTCAAATCTTCAATATATTCTGAATATGACTCTTATTTCTTCCTTCTTAAACTTAAAGGAAATTCACATTTTCTTACAAGCTTGATAATCTTGACCATCATAATAAGATTTTGCTCATTACAGTCATTTCTGAGATCAGTGCACCTTCACAGAGTTAGTCTAAAGCACTTTTTCATAGAAAAAAAGAAAGTGAATACATGTTTACCACCTGTCTGATTATCTGACCACTCTATGAGTTCATTCCCAGCAATGATTTAACTGTAACCAGACCATTAGAGGACCAGTGTGAGTGAAGTTGCAGACTGCGACCAAATGAATACTCTGTCATGTCTCACCCTCTCCTTCCAAGCATGTAGGAAAAACTCTAGCTGCGAAATTCACATAATAAGCCAAAGGCCATATCTAGATCAGTAACAGACTCATATTAAGACAACAAAACACAATGATTCTTATTTTCAGGTGATTATACACTAATGAAAACATATTAATGAATATTGTGTTCAATTCCTGCTAATACATAGTCCTAAATCTTAAACACTGGACCTTTAAATTTAAAAATAGCTGAAAATGTTTTTGCTCACATTCTGTCCTCTTGTTACAGCGATGTAAACATGGTCCACTGGGTGGTCGGCTGGAGTATAACACATACACCGAGTTGGTGGTTAAATTCATACTCAGGGTGCCTTAAATGCATCCATGCTGATAAATGTTCAAAATGCTAAATTATCAGAAACTACAAATAAGGACTAGTTGTTTCCCCTTTTCTTTGACAACCACAATGGAGCTGAATAATCCCATTTTACCACCGTCAAATCAGTGAGCTATCTCTAGCCCATTACCTTTGCTAGATTGCTGTCTGTTGGATATGAGAGGGTCTTTAATAGAGAGCTCAGTGCCGACGTCCAGTGATCGTTGATAGTGTTTGATATGGGGAATCGGGGGCCCCCAGGCTTAGCTTATGCAGTCTAATCCTCATAGAGAGATAAGGGCAGAAGGCTTTTTAATGTGACACACACTTCATGCACAGAGGCACACACACACACATCACAGCGCCAACGGTACACAAGCACACAGATTGAAGGGCACAAACACAACACCGGCACATTTACATAGACACACACGCCTCTGATATCGTGCTGTCTCTGTATTTGACATTATCTCTGACACACCAACAAAGAAGCCAACACATGTGAACACACAAACACTCACACCAGCACTGTCAAGGCACTTACAGTAAGGTGTCAGATCTGAGGCATCTGGGTTATCTGGAAATAGGTCTTTTATCTCGGGCTTGTCATCGTCTCACAAAACTATGGGTGAGTGTGTGTGCGTTGGCCATTACTCCTCCTGACGCCGTGATGAGCACATGATCTTATGTCCTTTCATATATTGGTACACGCGGGTCGCTTCATCGCCTATTCAGTCAGATTCGAAGCAGAGGCAGCAATCAGTGTTTTCTTTTCTTTTTTTCCGTGCCTCTTCCTCCCCGCCTGCCACTTTTCTGAAAGTCACTGCCTCACCAAGCAGAGCAGAACAGCAAGTATTAAACATGTACACTGAGCCTCTGACGTGTAAACATCCCTCAGTAAAGCATTTCCAACCCATCCCTGACAAACACACACACACACACACACACACACACCCCAGCCTATCAGATCAGCTGCCTTGATCAGTGCCGCAGTAATCAATCTCTATTATGCATTATCTCAGCAATCAGGAACAGACAGACAGACACACACTCTTGCTCACACACTCATCATTATCAATTGCGCTCTGTGTTTATTGGATTAAATGAATAGTACAATGCACACTGACGTAGCAAATCCATAACAGCAAAAAGAAGGTCTGTTCAGTCTGCTGAATAATAAAAGCTACATCGAACACACACTGAAAGACTCAAAATCAACCATGGACGCCTGTTTTCAATTTAAATACACACCGTCTCCTATATAAAGTGTTGTCATCTGTGCAAGAACGTTATTTTTACACCCAAGTAGGCCGGCTTTGAGTAATTATTTAATGTTTACAGTGCATGGATAGGAACAGAAATAAAGGGGAGTGACCGAGGCAGAGGCTGCGAGAGAGATAAATAGAAGAGGACAGAGTTCAAGAGAGACACAAACAATTACGAGAACAAAGAGAAGAAAAGCGAGAACCACCAGCTGGGTAGTGTTTATGCAAATTTAGATTTAGCAATCATATAAATGAATGAGGAGAATAGAAAGAGAAAGTCAGCAGTAGAATAAATTGCCTCCGTAACACAAAAGCAAAGAAATAAATGCCTAATTGGCGTGGAAATGTTTTTTGATGATTAAGATGTGACAGAAAAAAGAAAGGCATTTGTTGAATTAATATTACATGGACGTTTCTATGTAACAGGCATATAACTGAGCCAACGGCAAAAATAAAATATGACCAGAAACTTCTTAGCCAAGACCTTTCTTCCTACAGATCAAATTAAATATGTTTATTCATATCAACTCGGCTTATAAAGATGCACCTCATTAGTTTCTAAAGTTTGCCTCGGATTTGGTTGGCACTTATTTGAAACAGCACTAGAGAGACAGACACAGGTGCAGCGAGAAGCAGGAGACCAAGGCAGACAGGGAAAGAAGTGAGAAGACAGGAGGCTGGAGAAAGGAAGGGAGGAGGCTCATTAGGAGAAATTCGGGCAGAAGCAGTTCTGTGTTTTCCTTCTGCTCTGTAATTAAGAAATGGATTAATGAGAAAGAGACACACACGTCTGCCAATGCCACCGCAATTAACAAGCTGAGGAAAAGTTTGTTGTTCCGTGGCTGGCTCGAGAGGGAGCAGAGTGCGGGCATGACGTTCCGCTCATTGACTTCTTGTCTCCTTGCATCCTTCTCCGATCCATTTTTTTATGCTTTTGGCTGTGTTTATCGGCCCCGGCTCTCAAAAATGCCCTTGTTCCACTCTTTGCTGAAGCTTCCTCATTTGCCTTCACCTTCTCCTCCATATGTAGGCTACCTGCAAGTGGGGCAAGTTTGTGAGAGTGTGTGCATGCATTAGTGCACCTCCGCGTTCTTTAATACAAAGAGACAATACAAGAGATCTTTCACAGGGGTGGAAGGATAATGAGAACACGGGAAGTCTTTGGATGGTGCTCCTCATGTTTAGGCTTTCCTTTCAGTAAAACGCCTCCGTGTCCGTTCAGTGATTAGTTGTGATTAGCTCACCTTTGCCATTTTCTTATTGATCTCAAGCCGCTCTCAGTGAAACACAACACTTCCTGTACAGTACTTTCACATGAAAAGCCTTTTAGCGTCTCAAAGGGTATAATCCCTCCCTTTCCTGGCAGGCTTTTAATGTGAAGTGTTGAATTTCACTGACACTCTTAACATCAAGTTAAAAACAGCAAAGTACGTGCAATTTAAAAATAAGAAAACACAAACAGCTGAGAACTTTTACTTTATTTTAATATTTTCGGCTGTATGAACTTTTTTTTCAGGCTGGCAGCAAGTTCATATTAATATTATTAACAACATCAGAACAGGAGGTCCTCATACGGACGGCAAAATGCGCGTACGCACGTGTGTGTTCCTGCCTTAATATATCAGAGTGCGTTTGTGTCAGCAGGCAGCAGGTGGTGTGTGTCCACGGTGGTAGCCGTTGAAGTGGAGGGTGGGGTGGGCAGGTGTCAGGCGTGCACAGCTCAAGCAGAGATGGAGGTATTGTGAGGTCTGCGTGTGAGGTAGGCGACGATGCGTGCTAGCGAAGCTGTCGGCTCCAAGTCCATTCACGCTGTTTTTTCTGTCTCTATCTCTTCACAACGCGCACACACACACACACACACACACACACAGTCATGCAGACACTGTAGATAGCGAGCTGTCCAAGAGGGCGTGTTTCTCTTAGGTGAGGATCAAAACTGAGCTCAAAAAAACAAAACCAATCCGCATTTTTAGATTGTAGCATCTAGTTTACATCTTAACTTATGTTATTCCTCTTGATGAAATATTACCTCAGGCTGCACTTTTCTGTTTCTCCCAAGCAAATTCACCTCACATGTGGTTCTGTAGTTCACACCCCCTTCCCCTGGGATCCATATTGTAGCTGTTATTCTTGTTGGCGTCATTGTAAAAAGCTATCGCTCATCTTTTTAAGCCCTGTCACTTGTCATAGAGACACAATCCACTCAGCTGAGTGTATTATAATGTGATACATCATAGCTGATATTAATCTCTTCTGCATGAGCCTGTGCTGTATGCGTTTCTGTATTTTCTTTTTCTCTACAACGTACTTCCATTCTAAACAACACATTCACTACTGTACTTAGTAGTCGCGACATTATTGTCCAAGCCTGGCCTTTGGTATTACCACAGAGAGGTTGCTGTATTCTAGAATATTAGATATTCATAGATCTCTAATTCAATTACTCCCGGATGTCAGTAGAGAGCATGAACATCGCCTGTGCCCATGAGCTCGAGCATGACATGCAGTAGTAATGTTTGCGTGTTTGGATTTCCACGCCGTGGAATGGGCAGCCCACATTAAGTACGCAGGCGGCTATGGGCTGTCATCGTGTCTGTGTTTAGTGTTTGTGTGTCTGAATGTACGGAGCTGAGCTCTCATACGACTCTCTTGTAAAAATTTTCCGCATGCATGCTCACATGTATTACATGATCTCAGTCAAAACGCAGTGACATTAAGAGGAGAGAGCACAGAGCGCTAACCCAAGCCGAAGACTTTTCTATCCGTTTTCATACAGAAGCTCCCGCACAGGGCCACGGATATCAAACTAAATCATGGGAGTCACAGGGATTATTTCAATCCAACAGATGACCCAAGTAGAACAGAGAACTTTAACATCATGTTTGAGGTTTTCATTTTATAGGATGTGGCTTTTTTGTCACTATCCAGGTTCATTTCTTTAAAAGCATAATGATCAGGTTAGAAGAGGCAATATTGAATGCAAAAATAATAGACTGAAGAGATTAAAATATGTTTTCAACCACATATTTTAATTTGTCATTTTAATTAGGCATCTGGCGCAGCGACAGGACAAATGTAAATTGCTCATGAGCAGACACAGCCCAGTATAACTTGTAATTTAGGCTCAGATGGAGGAGAGCAGATTGGAGGTCAGCATGCTGGATGGGCTTGTAGCACATTAGCCCCAGATGCCAAACCCTAACCTCAACATTAATCATAGTTTAAAAAACATTTTTCCTCTGACCTCAGATATTGTAGAGAAAAGTGTTGGCATTAGTTTAAAAAACCAAACATAATCCGGAGTTTTGCAGATTTGTTGTACACGCTTGTATTGTGACTTGGTTGGCAGACGATAACTAGAACTAAAGATTTTAGTCCTGGTTTCTTTATCTGGTTACAGCGCAGACAAACGAACCTGATGCCGACAACATTTCAGCATTACATGAAGTCTGTGCATGCAGCAGTTTTTGCTTTCTACATTACTTACAGTATAAATGCTGTGCGAGACAGGTGGGGAGTCCACCAACAGCAATGAAAACTGATGTACAGAGACTTCATTACAGAAACAGAACGTAAATACATTAAAGGCCACAAAAAGGCGGACCATAATGAGGATGTGACATAACGAAAATGTGCATTTGTGAGCATTGAGGTGGTTTAGCTTTCAGTTAGCTTACATTTGTCTGATTCAAGGGCAAAACACTGCTGTGCGTCCTTCACTTGAAAACGTCCTTCCTTTTCATTTAGTGCAGCAGCAGACATGAACATGAAGCGCTGTGGAGGTATATGTTCATTTCAGAGGAGAATCACGGGTATGAACTGAATGAAAGTAACAAAACTCCTTTTTTTCTTATCGTTTTTGCCTTTAGCTTTTACACTCTTTTCACTCTACCCTTCCCCTCCTCGCCCCCTCTCCTCTCCTCTCCTTCCCTCCATCCATCCATTGTCCCTCCGCCGCCGCCGTAGACATTTAGAAGGTTTCTCTGCTTGATTGGCTGATAAGATGTCTGGTTAGGGTTTTTTTCAGAGGGGAGTGAGCGGGTACTGTCTGAGTATCAAGTGAGGAGATTCTCATATGCGCTCCCACACTCCTCAAAGCAGTAATGAGAGAAGTGGAAGGCGCTGGGGGGTGCCCTGCGATTGATATTTGATGTGTGATTTCAGGTTTCTTTTTTTTTTTTTTTGTCAGAGCCTTTGAGCTAGCACAGTGGCGTTTATGTTTTACGCTTCAGAGATGTGTGGTGAAGCAGGCGACACACGCAGGGAGTGAAAGTAAATAGGGCCTTACGTTAAATCATCTTGGATTTATAGGGCGGTGGGTGAGCTGGAAGGTGGTTGGGAGCAACACACTCATGTACACACACACACACACATACACACACACACACTGACAGTGCAGTAAGTGGTTCTGCCATAGCAGTACTAAACAAGGCCAACAGTCCGCAGTTATGGACAGTAAATAGAGCAGAGCACCACCTGTAAATAACCAACAACACAGCCTCATAAATCCTGTGTGTGTGTGTGTGTGTGTGTGTGTGTGTGTGTACGTACACATGAGTCTTTCTCATACTCACACATGTAAACACAAACCATGAGTCCAGAAGAGCCGCTGTGTAATTTTAATCAGTCCTGACCCTTTCTTGAGTCTGCACAGTTCGCTCTGTACCCATACGTTTCTACATTTATCATCGTGTTCATTCAGGCCAGAGGGGACGTGACCTCCCCCTGACCTTCCTCCTTTCCCCCCCCTCCACCCTCCCCCTTCCACTCAGACCGGACCGCTCCACGTTCACACAGGTCAGGTGGGCATATGTGCACACAGTTAACGCTGGCATCCTTCCAGTGACCTGAACCAAAGTGGGCTTGCCACTGGCACGGAAATCAGAAGGCAGCCACAAGCAGGGAGCACACACGGGCCCCCAGTACAAAGGTAGAAGCCTGTTGGCAGAGGATATTTGCCATCGGGGGTGTCTCATGTGGAGAAAATTGCACACGAGTTGTTTGGAGAGATTCCTGTGTTTGAGCTGAGAACCATTTGCAGCTCAACAGGTCATGGGCGAATGAAGATGCCACGTTTCTTGCAGTTTAATAAAAAAAAGAGAAAAAAAAAAGTTGCCCCTTTCTGCTGTTAACAGTTGAGCTTCGTGAGCTTTCAGCGTGGAGAAGAAGGCCAAACAAGACGTGCACTGAAGAAGTAAACATCATTAAAATTTCTGTTTCTTTTTAGTGCTTTTGCACATCTTACAACACCGAGTTTAGTAAAAGTCACGAAAGGACGTTTTTCTAAAAGTGATGGTTTAATGCTGAAATGAACAGAGGCTCGGCCTTTGGAGTACAAAAGTAGCTGTGTTAAAAAAAGAGGAGGGGAGAATAGTGCTTTGGTACGGACGGTTGTACGGACCACCTGAGCGTATACCTGTGTGTGTGCACATGCTTTACCTCTAATGGAGTGTGTTTTCATGTTGTATTCGGAGAGGATGTGTGTGTACGTGTCACAGACAGGAAATTGCAGCAAGTTGACAGCACAATCAGAACGATGTTCACATTCATTCCCTGCTCTCCATTTTCAGTGTAACCATCAGTTCTTGCACAGGCAACATTTAGTCGCACAGCCAGAGCGTGTATGTGCAATAATTCAGTCATGTCGAGGCATACGGCGTGTGTGTGTGTGTGTGTGCGTGCAGCAGACAGGGTTAAAAAAAAAAAAAAAGAGGGAGGAGGAAACAAATTGAAAGCAAAGCCTTAAGTGTTCAGTATCACTGGCCTATCATTTTCTTGGGGTATGATTCATCACGGGAGACGACCATCGCCGACGGCGCGCTGAACTGGCACGGTAGGGTTGCTATGGTGACATAGAAAGAGAGGGAAGAGCACCTGCGGCTGCAGAGGCAGCAGCGTTTATCACCTACTGGGGGTGCCGGGTCTCACCTGGCAAGCTGACCACCCACACATGTACCAACACACTTTAATTCAGGCGGAAATATCTGCGAAAAAAAAAAGCGAGAGTAAGTGTTTCAGAGAGTCAACGCAGACCCTCCAACTGTAATAAAGTGACTTAAGTAATGATGGTGCACTTTGGAGCACAGGAGCAAAGATAAAGGGGAGCAGCCACGTGGGTAACTACATAATAATATATAACCGTGCAGACAGAAAAAGGACAGTTTTATACATTTAAAACAGCTGGATTGAGAATTGAACATTTAAAATTTAAAGACGGAAAGAGAGACAAACAAATCATTTTGTTGTACTTTTGTTTGTACTTCTGTTGTGTGAACAAATCTTGCGTGGGTATGAAAGCTTCTTCCTCTGTGCCGCAGAGCTCCATTGTTGTCCAAAACTATTAAAAACACATCAGTGAGTGACACTGTTGCACTAGCTGACATGTTCTTTCATTAATATGAACACACACACACACACACACACACACACACACACACACACACACACACACGCTGTAGTTTATTTTGACTTAATCTCACATCCATCCTGCTGCTGTAAATACTCAACTCTTGCACCAAATCCACCACTGAAAATAACCTCCAACCAATGTGCTGTTTCCTCCTGTTAAACTACAGCAGCCAGCTGTTTTTAGGAACTTATATAGCTCTTTTTTTTTTTCTTAAATGAAACTATATATATCAGTGACCCATTTTTAAAGATTTACGTCTTGAGTGGAAATGGGCTTGAGGCTGAGAAAGTGGTGAAAAAAAAACCCAGAGAGCCAGCCTCACACAGTTGGTTTTGGTCTTTTTGTGACATTTGCTGATAATAAAAAAAATAAAGTGTCAGCCTTGTCCTGTAACCTATCTAAGAACGTACATGCGAGGTACAAGGTATTCACTGGACGGTTACAATATGAGGGCTCTGTTTCGGAGGAGCAGCTGCTAACACAAGAATTGTTAATGACCTGGAAGGTGTGAGCAGGTTGTCAGCGGGGGTGTGTGTGTTTGTCGCTTTGTATCATGTGTGGTCTCGGTTAGAAAGATGTGCACCCTGACAGTCCCCCGCTGTAAGAAATGGAGCGAAAAGCTTTCTCTCTTTTCTTTTCATTGACTTCAGGCTGAGCTCTTTGAAGACGCCGGTGCCGCCTTGTAAACAAAAATCGCACGCAGCCGTCACCGCTGGAGACGGCCTCATTGCTTTTTGAGCAACTTTGTAACAGTCACTTGTTTTCTTTAAGAACCCGCACGCCGTCCTGAACAACATGGGCACTGTGGCTAAAAGCATAAATCATAAACACCACCTCGGTTATTTGGAATTCATCTCAATAGAGCACCACAATTATGCATTCATTAACTCCAAGCGTACAGTGATAAGAGCCATATATGGTGCTATATTAATGTATGTGCTTCTACTCTGGGTGACGGCAACAACAATGCAAAGTTAATTTTTCATTGTGTATGATTGTGAAGGCATTCAGCCCAGAAGCACAGGCTAAAGGTTAGAGGAAAGTAATTTATACATTCAATTATTCATTATCTGTTGCAGTTTGCCTCATGATAATGTGCCGCTTGTTTCATTTTTAAAGTGCGCGCCTCTCAGCCGAGAGTCTATATGAAATCATTAGCTGCTGTTTAATATACAACGTGAAGGGTCCACCTCCTGTTTTTCTCCAGCGTAATCTGTGAAATTTACGGGGAATTATAGATAATGTGCAGATGGTCACTTAACTGTGGTTATGTTTTTTACATCACAAATTCTCATCAAAGCTGGTATGTACAATTCTGCTCATTAGACTCACGTTGAACTATAATCATTTACTGCTTTCTTGTTACTCAGGTACATAATGGGCTGTAGTGTCTAGTATCTTAGTCTTCTAATAGCTCATTGAATTTTCATCTGCCTCTGTAGATTTTAACAGGCAATTTATTTATAGGAGCTAGAATGTAAATGGCATCGTAGTCATCTACAGCGATGATTAATAATGGTCATTTCAGTTTGCATAATGTTGGGTACAACACTATCTCTTTAATGTCACTGTTAAATTACCTTTTTTTTCCCCCTTTGAGCAACGTTTTGAGAAATCAGATTAATAGAGCGGTTCACTTGTTCCAGTTTACTTCCATCCTGAGCTGCAAATCACATTTCTCACATCTGACAGGAAATATTCGTATGTGCGTCTTATTTCACCGCATGCCTTTATTGACCTGAGTGTATTATTTAGAATACGCAGCTGGGAATTATGCACATAAACAGCACAAACCATACAGTCATTATAGAGCTGTTCGTGCTTGAAGTGAGTCATGTTTCTCAGTGAAGCGAATGAATTCCACTTGTTGTAAATGGCACACAGCACAAGGCTTCGCGGGGGTTTCTAACCGTGTTTGGTCATGCAGAAAAAATTATTCCAAACATCAACACCACCAGGAGCATCACTTTCACCTGGACGTTGATTGCCATTCATTAAGCTAATTAGGACTGAGAGAAGGTGACTTCTCAACTTCTGTAAAAAGTTAAAGAGTGCAAGAACTACCACAGACAAGCTTTTTTCTTTTTCCCCTCTGTCTGTATGTATGAACAGGGAATTTTGTATGGTCATATTTGATTTTTTCTGTAGCTGCAAAAGCTTTGCAAGTACAGTACTGTACGTGTACCTCTTCTGTTTCCAACTACTTACTGATCATTTTGTTCTCAGTCAATTATTCTCTCTTCATTCAGACCTTTCTTAACTAAATATAGAAAGGCAGAAGTTTGGTTTTAGGCCTGGAGTGTTCACTGCTGTCACTTAGCAGCCCCGAACAGAACAAGCTCTTCAGCAGCACTCGACAGATGCGAGTCCAACGACCCGGGACAACTGTTCTGGTTCTGATAGAGTTACTGAGGGGTGAAGGTGGCCTGGCACATATAATATAATGAACATAACATATAATGAATATGTTATGAATTAGCATGTTATGACTTACCAGGTTGGTCCAGATAAGGACAGAATATTTAAAACATGCAATTATTTGGACAGGTTTGAGTGTGCAGATGCTTTGAGGCGATTAAAACACTTGGCTGAGGGTTAGGAGAAGATCAGATCTCCACACTCTTACTTCCAGCTTTACTATGGAAAGAGAACTATGCCTGCGTTAACACTGAACGTTGGCGGTTGATGTGGTTTGTGAAGTGTGGAATTGTCCAATCTGAACACAATTTCTAGAATACTCTTGGAAACATACAGTGTTTTTGGGTAGCTTTGCACAGGTGTTCCCAATAAACGACACACGGCTGTAGAAAGAAAGAGATTACGGTCTCAGATTTATCCCTCAGCCAGTGAATTGCGCGAAAACAAAATGTACATAGTGCGTGTACATTGGTTTGCCGGCAGTCAGCTCTAAAGCAACGTAGGAGAGACAGGACGGGAATGAAAGGACAACAAGGCAGACAGCCAGGGACAGAGAAAGAGATTGTGTTCGCTTTATCCATGTTTGCTCAGTTTAGCGCAGGGCAAATATTAGCCCATGTGCTCAGCAGCCGTTCTTCTCTACTGGGCTTTAACCCCATACCCTGCCCGCCGAGACTGAAAGGCAAAAAGAGAACAGAGAGAGGGAGAGGATAAATGGGAGAGAGACACAGAGAGAGAGAGTTGTCAGGTTAACAGATGGAGAGAAGCAAAAGGCAGGTACAGCAAACTGAATAGAGACCAAATTATAGCAGAGAATAAAGAGATTGAGAGAAAGTAGTAGTTATAACGAGAGAAGCCCGAGCGAGGGTCTATGGTCCACCTTAAACGAGGCTATTTTTACTGAGAGCACTCTTAGCTTATACGTCTTGTATTGAAGACTTCTGTATGGCGTTTCATGCTGCTGCATTGTAAGGTACACGTCTACTTCGGGTCTTTTGATGGAAACACAGCATGGCACTTATTTTCCAGCTCTTACTTTGAGAGAGCTTGTCTTTATCATGCCAGGAAAAGTGCACTGTTTAAGTCTGTGTAGACTGCAGACTGTACGATATGTACCGTCGCTGTTTTCAATCGAAGGTTGTTTGGAACCACAAAGGAGGAACAAGGGGGGGAGAAATAAAAAGCAGAGAGATTTGTGCTCTCGTCCTTTTTTTTTTTCTTTTTCTTTTTCTGTGCCTCTCTGCTCTGCTGTTGTGAAGAAAGAAAGAGATGGAGTAGGAGAAGGAAAATGAGGCTGCGAGGACAGAGAGTGGAGAAGAGCGGAGAAAACAATAGAGACAGAAAACACTTTGCTCTTGATTTTGTCCGAAGGTCACAGTCATTCCCTTCAATTTCGGCCAGCTGTCTGCCTGACTTCTCCTCAACAGAGAGGTACAGACTGCTCAAGAACACACACACACACACACACACACACACACACACACTGAAACAAACATTAATACACATGTCTTGCCCATAGCTACACACAGTCACACAGTCAAGTGTAAAAACATCAAAAGGAGAAAGACAAAAAGAAGTAATCTCCCGTTTCAGCCTTTCTTGCGGTGTATACTCAGGCATGACAAATTGCATGTGCAAACAGTAGATGAAAAGAGACAGCAGAGGAGACGACGGCGTCTCTGCCCGGTTCTTTCACACGAAACCCCGAATATTTGCTCAACCGGAGCGACTCATCTCTCGCGTTCACTCCCCGCAGGATTTTTCAAAGTTAGACAGTCACGACCCATCTTAATATAACAATTTATGAAGATAATGCAACATATCGTAGAAAAGATTATAACTTAAGGGTGACAGTCTTCCCTAAATTAGATTTAATTACAGGATGTTTTCAAAGACTGGTGAATATTGAGATGCAAGTGAGTGTTTTACAGCACAGTGGGAGGACACAATGGCATTGGAAATGAATCAATCAGATGTCATGATTGACAAGTTGCAGATGACCAACACTGTGTCCAAGAATTCTGTTAATATACTACAAGGAAACTTAAAGGCAGAAAAATGACATTTTCTATTAACGTGAAAAAAGTTCAGGTCTCCACGGTCTGCAGATCTCGGGTCTGTGTTGTAATATGTCCTATAACCAAGTGGATCAGTCATTATCATCACAGAAGAAAAATCTGATATTTTTTTTTTGTTTTTTAGGAAACTTTTATTCTTTTCCAGCAGTTTAACTTTTCTATAAATGAGTGTTCTCTCTCTGTTCTGGCCTGTCTGGATCAAACGCATTTTAAATCAAGCCTAATTATCCTCAGGTCTGTTTCAGGCAGGGTCTGACTGTTCTCGGGTCACTTTTGGAGCAGGTCTCTTTTGTTTTTTAAAATGGATTTATTCACGTTGGTTTCGGGTACATTTACTGCAGCTCTGTTTCGACACACGTCAAAAAATCTTCGACCCAGGAAGGGAATAAAAAATGAAAAAACACTGACATTTTCTGACTGGTTTGGATGTGGAGCGTGTGCACACTACAGCTCAGGGACCCAAATGTAGCACCTTGTCGTATTTGTAGAACATTTTAGTGGCATGTTACCACTGTTTATTCCATCTGTGTCCCGAAATAAGTATTTTTATGTCTCAGTTAGCATAAATAACACAGTGATTTAATTTATTCATGCATTCCAACATTTTTTGGCTTTATTCCAGCATCAAGTAAGACACAAAGTTAACACCGTGCCACAGAATTAACCCATACAATGTCAAAAGGGATTATTATTGTACAAAGCTACTAAACAAAAGACAGATTAAACACAATATTCAAGGACTCAGCTATCTCATTTCACAGTTTGCTGACTGGATTTATGCTGCTAGGCAGGAGCGATCTACAAACCTATTTTGTTTTGAGTTGTTGCACCTTCCTCCATCAGCCACAGAGCTCTCAGGGTATCAACTCTTTCTCTCAGATCACTCACAAGAGAGTGTGGATCAATTGGATTCTACCAAACCCATGTTAGCAACTCCAGTCAACTCAGTAATGAGCCTCCGGGGAGTGAAAGAGCTGGTGATGAGGGCAGACAGATTAGAAAATTGAGAAAAAGGAGAAAAAAGGGAAGGAAAGGTGAAAGCCAAAGTGAGAGAAATAATAACAGAGGGTGTGAAGGTGAGGCAATACGCAGCCCTTCTGAAGAAAGTCAGAAATTGATCTTGAGGTTCTTATTGGTCTAATAGCAGACACATAACGTCTGAATTGCCATTTTGGGCTCGCTTTATTAATATCTATTTCAACAAAAAAGCAGCTCATGTTGGCAGTGGATCAGAAACTCTGAGTAGCAAAGACACAAACTGACGGAACTTTTAAAGTCATTAAAACAAAAACAGAATTCAGAAACACTGTGATTACATGTCATTCAGTCATCAGTTACTCCTCCACTTTGTCCCTAGAAAGGTAGTCAGTGTAATTAGGTTTGGTGGCAGATACAGGGATTATTGCCATATCTTAGTGTTTACTGAATTGATGAAGGATTATGTGGAGCCGTCAAAGGATAATTGAATACAAAAAAAAAGGACAAAAAGGATAAAACGATGTGGATGGGGAAACTTTATTGCTCTTGTAAGCCTCTTTGTCCCATATTAAGTCACCCAAACTGACAAATATCTAGCGGTGTCTGGGCCTACCAGAAGGATGAAGAGTGGGCGGATGGACATCGATCTCTCCTTTTCTGGCTTTGCCTCAAGGAATACGCCCCCACACCTCCAGCGACGTGGCTTCCTACCCCTCACTCCTCTCCTCTTTGGCTTCTGTTTACCTCTACATGTACTTCATGTTCCTGTTCCTTTCATCATAGAATTGTAACTCCACTTCTTCCTGCTGCACTTCACTGTATTTCCTCATACTTGTGTTTAGCCTCCACATTCTTCCCTCTCCACTGTTGTCTGGTTTTTGATTTGAAGAGGCCCTTCACGAGAAACATCTCTGGACTTTGAAATGTTCAAGTTTCACTTGTGCGTCTTGATAAACATACTCCATCTTTACGCATTTGTTGGCAGAGAAGAGTCAGGAATGTAAATGATAATAGACGGGTTATATTTTAACAGCATATTGTGGTTAGAGATACTTTTATATAACCAAAAGGTCATATGTTTGATGCCCATAGGAACGGTGCCAGTGAACTAATGAGCTATTTGAAAGACAGACTTGTAGAGACTTTTTTTCTAATGTGTGTGTGTGTGCTCGGACAATACCAAATATCCCAAAAGAATTGGTGGAGACCAAAACTAATATATATTGGAATGTGGTCAGTGTAATGACGGTTTATGCTAGTTCTCAGACTGGAATCAATGTGTTTCAATGGAATAGTTGCACTAAATTTGCTCAAGTCAAATCTGTGTGATGTTTTTTATGTAGACCTCAAATTCTATAAACTTTAAAACATAAATTTGGTCCTCCATTCTCTCAAAAGCATGTACTTTTGAGAGAATGGAGGTTATTAGCTATGGCACATGACTCAGTGACAGCCACTGTGATTTCAGCACCACCTAGAGGTCCTCGAGAGCACGTAAGAGTGCACTTTATACACACGAATGCCAACATTAGCCTGTACACGGCTTCAGTTGTTCATCAGACACAAAGGAGAAGCACTCCACTTCACACTTTATATAATCAGCTGGATCCCAGCCAGTAGCAAAACACATACACCAATCGCTCTGTGTGTGTGTGTGTATCCATCAGCTTTCTGCAGCTTTGTAAACAAGGCTGTGTGGCGGGACTCAGCGTGACCTCACTCAAGGACATTCTCATGTTTGCATATAAGTATCTGCGTGTGTTTATGGTGAGAGTGTGTAGGTCAGGCAGGATTCAGGTCCGCACCTCCAGATCTGATGGTCATTGTGCTGAAGGACACCATCCATCAACAGTCTCGGCGGTGCTGCAGATCATGTGGGAATCAACTAAGAGTGTGTGTGTGTGTGTGTGTGTGTGTGTGTGTGTGTGTGTGTGTGTGTTTGTTTGTGTTTCTATGTCTGTGTGTGTGTGTTGTCGGGATGGGAGTCTGACACTGAGTGAAAGAAGAGTTTTGGTACGAGCTGACAACATAATCAGGATTATAGAGGATGATGTTTTGGCTGATTTATTTTTCTCCCCTCTCCTCCTTTAGCGTAAATGTTGCTTCCCTCTGCAGTATTTTGGCTTTCTGCCAGTGTGTGTGTTTGTGTGTGTGTATACCGGGACAAATGGGCAAGCCCAGCATGAGTCATGCTCAAATTGGGAACAGATTCAGATGCGCACACACACACGCGCGCGCGCGTACAGACACTCTCACCACATCTGTCTAACTCATCAATTTTTCAATGAGATCTGATTCTCTGTCAGAGCGGCCGCTTGTCATTTTCAAAGCAGGACAGAACAGATAGCCGTGACCAGTGTCGCTGAAAAGAGCCTAAGAAACCAGAGTTGAGGAGGGTGGGGGCGGCGGGGAGATAAAGTGCTATTTAGATGAGGAGATGGGGGTACGGGTGGTGGTGGGGGGGGGCAATTTTCTCAAGGTGACTTGCTGGAGATCACGGCAAACACATACAAATGAGTTGGCTGAGCAGAAGGTGTGGTGAATGAATCCGAGCATGTCCTCTCTGCAAAGTGAATGTTTCGTCACTGCCTTCCTCTTTTTTTTCCCCCCCAAAATCAGAACGACACACATGTAGCAGTGTGTGAGCGAGGCTTGTGTCATTTGAGGCGAACGTTGAGGAGGGACATGAAATCTGAGCGCTACCTAACAGTGTTTCCACTCCAAAATGACTGTTTGGCCCTCAGTCGTTCCCTCTTTCTGTCACAGACGCTCGGAAGATGTGAGGTGAATGGACAGTGTGTGATTTTAGCCGACGAGGAGTCTACACGTTATGCGGCCTATTTCTTCTTACGTAACGCTGCAGTTTCAGAGTGGATTAGCCCCGCTATACTGTTCTCCTTGTAGCAGATGCCACAGTCGATCTCCTCTCGCGGGCATTATGCATACATGTTGACAAGCTGATTAGCCGTATAGAGCCGGAATTATCCCGAAAAAGGAGATGCAGAGATACTGTATGATGGGATATCTGGCTCGGTTGCAGAAGCCCGCGAGAGAAGTCAGAGAAATATTCCCCAAATATTAATCAGCAACCACAAACAGCACATAAAACGTAACATTAAGGCAGAGAGCTGCCATATAAGTGGAGATGCTTGTTGAAGCTGTAACACAGAATGAAATATTAAGCTGCCTTACACCACGGTGTGTCAGAAGTGTGTGTGTGTGTGTGTGTGTGTGTGTGTGTGTGTGTGTGTGTGCGTGCGTGTCTGTGTGTGTGAGGGCAAAAAATTGATTGCTTTTCGCTGGGCATCCAGTGAAATCTATTTATCAGTCATTTCTCTGTCCATGCTGCTCCACCGGCTGATTCATAAGCTAATGAATACTGCAGCTCTGCATACTTACACTGGTATGTCAAGTTAGGCTCAAGCAGATACAGGCTGTGATAGATCATTATTGGGGAAATGAGAAAGAGGCTGATGAATAGTTTGCATTCCCACCACCCACGGGACTATTAATATGAAATCTGTCAAACCAAATTATCAGCATCAGCTAAATTCCCGAACTGGTCAGCCGTGTTTCTGGGCCGTTTGTTGAGGAGCGTTGATACAGCAAAATGCAAAACACCTCGACTCATTTTAAACAACAGCAACTGTGTCTGTCTTTCTGAATTCACCCTCCAGTTGCATCCCTGTTCTCTTTTTTTTTTTCCGTCTGATTTGCCTGTTTAACGCTCGCGTGTCTGATCTGAGGGGGAAATGCAGAAAGACACAGAGGAAATGCAAATAGATCAAGAGGGGAGATGAGTGTGGAAAGCTGTAGGGGGTGTTCGAGAAGACGTGCGTTGTGATTGAGCTGTCGGTAAAGAAGTGAAGCCGACGAACAAAATCCATCAGAAATGGTTGAGGCTTTAATCGGAGTTTGCAGTCACTTCCCCCCCATTGTCTATTTTCCACTTCTTAGTTGACTACCTGTGTGTGCAGCCGAGAGAGAACGAGATCTTGACATCTTCAAAAGGAGCTTTGAACTCAGAGCACCTTGAGGCCCAGGAGGATCATCAAGGTTCCCTCTGTCCTTTTATCACGCAGTGTTTCTCTCTGCCCCTTGCTCCGCCTCCTCCTCCTCTGCTCCCTCTTCCTTTTCTGCTCGACGTGATCAGTGAGAGCTCTCTGAGGCTGCCTGATAACCCTGATACACACACACACACACACACCGACCGCAGCCTCGTTCTGGCGCTGCCTCATTCTCATTCCACCCTCGCCGGCAGCGTTTACCTCGACGCTCTCTCACACATTGCAAGGTCATGTTGAAATATTTCAGACGGAAATGCTCTCCGTATTCTGCCGCTGCTCTTTCTCGTCTGCCACACAGAATTCCAAAGCCAATTTTCTTTGTCTTTGAGAAAAAGGACGCCAAGACTCTAATGAGAGGATTACACAAACTTTTTTCTTTCTCTCTTTCTGGCAGTTAAACTTTGTTGTCGTCAACTTATAGTTGTGTGAGGAGCTGATCAGCAGTTTTTGCTCTGCAGAAAACATCTTTTTTTTTGATGTTGTCGTACCAAGATCTTAGATATTTGTCAAGGACAGCAAGTTTGTGCTTGAGTAATTATAATAATATTCAAGAGGAGATTTTTCTCTTAACCAGCATTCCTTCCTCATCAGAAAACTCTTTGAAACTCGCTGCAACAAAACCAAAACTGATTCTGGTTGAAGCTGAAACGGTCTGTAGGTATTTCTGACCCCCTGCCATTGAAGATCAGATTTTTTAATTGAACTCAGGAACTCACAATGCTGTCTTCCTCAGGCAGTGAGGTTTTAATCGGATGAAATTGAAATTGCACCACAAAGCAGAGCGCTCTCTCTCACTCTGCTCCACGGTGGACCCCCTACCTACATCACTGATAGACCCACAGAGAGAAACGTAAGATGAACTAACCTCTGGATAAAAGAGCAAAAACGTAACATTCTTGCTCCTGACATTAGCCGACAGCTGCAGCAGATTAAGGGCTGCTAAGCAGTAGTTTAGAAGCAGTGGTGTTTAAAGAGCAGTCAGGGCTTATTGTCAGTTACCTACCAGTCCCTTCAATTCAATGTTGCAGGCTTGACTGCTCCCAGTCATTCAAAGAGTTTTTTTTCCTTCTGTTTCCAGAGATATGTTCGCTTAAGGGAAATGGCCATTAAAATGTCATTACTGCTACACTAAAATCATTTTTAAAAAAGCACTGGTTCCCAGCGGCTTCCCGCCATAATGGGCTCAATACATTCCCTCAGCACCGGGAAGAACCCTAATGTTGCGGAACACAAATGCTAAGCTCTCTGTAAATATCACTCAAATTCACTCTCCCTTCTGCTTTTCAGTCATAATATCGTGGATTCATTCTGCTCTGCTTTGGCAAATTGAATTAATTCTCCAGGCAAAGGTGTCATGATTATTCTAAGCTTCCTAGTGCGTGGGCCGTAATGGAGATGATCCCAAAAGCATTTCACTCACCCTCTCCATTTTGTTTTTCCTCCTGCAGTATCTCAGAGGTATCACCAGTCAAGGCTTTGATTAAATTTTCATTCACGTGCGCCTTGCTAATCGCTCTCTGACAGTATTCATATTCATGTCTTTGAATCAATATTGGATTTCAGCATGCATGGGGAGAGCGGGCAGAAAGACTGCGAGGGTCAGTCCATAACATGAATCAATTGATTAAGTGCCCAAGAAGCTGGGAGCACTTTGCCATTTGAGACGTTCGAGCCCTCTTTGCAGAATGAGATCATCTGTGGAGCAGTCCATCAAGCTCCACTCCGAGAAACTCATCCTCGTCTAACTTAGTTCTGATCTTCATGAAGGAGACCGCTCAGCTGTGTCCATTTCCTGTTCGGCTCCCACATTGATTCTTATTTATTCGGAGTGTTGGACTGTGTCTTCTATTATTCTGCTGATCTCTCTGCAGCATTAATCATGGCCACCAGCACTTCCACTTGCGACGGCGTTTGAGCATGCTCAATTAATACTCTAATCACGGCTGTCATCAGTGCATGGCCGTATTGTGGCCGCAGCTGAATACTGTAACCACTTTATAAAGCACCAAAGAGTGGTTAGAATGCACATAAATTTGGCTGTGATTATACCGCTCATTAACTTACTGCACAACCTCTGTACTTATTTACTCAATTAACTGGCTATTTTAAGTTCTGTTAACATTAGGGTGGTTTATTTTCCTTTTTTAAATACTTAATCATCCATGAATAATGGAAAACTGCTGCAAGCAAAAGCCACACGCTCACCTCTGAATATCTCAGCATATGGAAGGTGGCAAAATAAATGCACATAGCTAATGAGATAATGGAATCAATGAAGTTGGCTGATAGCGGCGTGTAAACGTGGACCCGCCGTGCAAATGAGCTTGACCTGAAGTGACAACCAGGAAGTGTTCCTGGCATCGGTATAGGCAGCAGTCACCGCTCTACATCGTATGGCTGTGCAGAATAAAAGTGCAGCAGAAGATTTACTGCCAGACGGGGAGTTTGTCTGTAATGGTGCTGTCTGGTATGTACTGTCTGTTTCCCTCTGTCTCTCTCTCTCACCCTTGTTCTGTGCCTCTCTGGCACACTGTAAATGACTTTGACCTTTCCTGGGACTGAAGACAGGAACCACAGAGGGAGAGCAGAGAGATGGCGGGAGATGAGAGTAGAGTAGGCGGTTGACTGTAATAAACTCGAAGCAGTGGGCGGCTGTCAACACTAATAGATGGGAGAGGGGAGGGGGTCACAGGGTTGATGAATACTAAAGGTGCCTGAGTCCTCAACAAGTACTCTCTTCTTTGCCAGGCTGATGTGTGATACGTGATGCACACAGCGTCATCAGACTACAGGCGGTGAGGGCCTTTTCAGTGACTCAAGGAAAATCTCTTTTGCCACAGAACAGCGAAGGAGCAAACTTAATGTTGAGCACACAAAGTGAAACAGTGGCTGATGGGGACGTCATTAGATTTGCATTAACCAAAGTACTGGACATTTGACAGTGGTAATTCTGACCTGATGATTCTAGATGAAAAGTCAGAGGATCACCAAAATTTTAGGCTTTACTGATCCCACTCACAATGTATGAGGTGGATAAGAAAAATACGGTTGCCTGGTAGCTATATTGGTAGAGTGGAGGGCCCCCCCACATACAAATGTTCTTCTGCAGCGACCTGGTTCTGACTACAGCCTGTGTTATGGACTCCTAGCTCCTCCATCTATTTGGGGAGAGATCTTACGGCACTCATGGTCTGTACTGTCTTTTCTGCTTGCGGCGCTGAGATCCAGCTCTGCATGCCCGTCTTCTTGTTCTCACTTCAGCAGGGATCTCCGGTCTTTCCACAGAGAGTGCGCAAGCACTGCCCAGCGCTTAACAGCTGTTCTCGAGTGTAAACAAGAGAGCCTTGGCTGTTTTTCAGTTGGTCACCCAGCGTATCATGAAGTAGTCCGTATAACAAAAGGCAAATCACTAACCTCCATAGTTCTGCTCCATGTTTGCACACAAAACGGATGGATGCATCCAGTATTTGTTGATTTCTGTCTGGAACAAAGCAGTGGACTGACCAAATGACTGACTGGCTGACGGACAGCCCTACACTACCACTCAACAATGGTAGACTTAACAATGTTTGAAATGCTCCACATCACATTGTAAAGGATCTAACTGTTGGACTCGTTGAAACAATGAATAAACTGGTATCAAACTGTTGTATTTATCTTTGGTGAGAGATGTTAAGTAAGGTGGGACATCAAAAGAGTGTTCTTAGCTGTAAACCAATGAGTTAGTTACAGAGAGGATGGCAGTTTCATTTTAAGGAATCGGAACAAAGGAAGAACTTCTGATGACTTGGTCACTTTTAGTTACACCAAAGAGTGTTTCTGAAAGTTTTCCAGTTCACTGAAAACTCAAGTTGAAAGTATGTTTAAAAGTCAACAAATGTCTGGGTGAACTCTGCTCAATGTTGTTCAGTTTTTTTCTCACACTGTTCTCCATTGTCCTCTGTCTACAGGAACGGGGAAAGATCGGCGTGATCTTCAACGTGGGAACGGACGACATAATCATCGAGGAGGGCGCGGTGATGGTGAGCGACGGCAAATACCACGTGGTGCGATTCACGCGCAGTGGCGGCAACGCCACACTACAGGTGGACAACCAGCCTGTCATCGAACGTTTCCCCTCAGGTAGGAAGAGTGGCCCCGGTCTGCGGACTGAGGGAGGGAGGGAGCTAACAGTGTTGGATTTTGAACCGTCACATTATTAAATGCTCAGATAAACTGGCAAACACATCGGAGAGAGAATAAAGGAGCTTTGGTAAAGAAATATGAATTCACTCAGCCTTCCGTGTGCCACTAAAAGCGATTTTTATAGAACATCCTGTGAGGGCTGTGGTTTATTTATCCTGACATTCATATTTAGAGCGTGCCTGCATTATTGTAGGTGATTAAGTCAGGTTCTGGTCTAAAAGGCAGGAAGAGCCAAGCAGCCTTCCCGAGGCAAGCAATCTTCCATCTAAGAGCATCCAGCTCTCTGCAGTTAGTCTACCACTATAGCTCCTGGCACTGTGAAAGCCAGCATTGAATCGAGGCCAGCAGAATATGAGGATGCCAGTCAGGTGTGGCTGGTGAGCATGGGTATTGGACAGGATACAGAAAGGGGACACTTCACGCTGGGAAAGTATGTGGAGGTGTTTATAAGCCATGCCTCGGCTCCAAGGTAAACACAGACACAACATCATTACACATACAGACTTTAAATGAGGGCAAACACCCAATGAGTCAGTGCTGGGAGTGTGCTAATTCCCCCCACTTGTTGTTTAACCATAATCGCGGCATTCTGTTTTGACCTGGATTACGAGGCTATTTATGGCTGATCAGAAGCTCTCACTTAATTTCTCTCTCCGTTGTGTTTCCTCTTTGTTCATGGTTGTTCAAAGGAAGACGTTTTGTGTTCCCATCATGAGTTTCCACTTGGTAAACACAGGCCAAGCCTGGCTCTACTGCGTGTTAATGATCACAAAGCCTCCGAGCTCTGATACGTTCACCAACAATTCTGTCCCAACACTTAAGTCAGCGTGCTTCATCTCCATTGTCAAAAAACATTTTCTATGTATCGTCATTGTTCCAAACAGCAGGAAGAGTGCGGCTAATGTGACCGTGATATTTACTCTAGCTGACATATAGAGCAGTGGGACTGTGACATTCTCTGTCACAGCAGTGAACCCATATTTTAAGGCTTTGTTTTGGCATGGAGAGGAGTGTATTCTCTTGCTCATCCGTCAGCACAGCGAGGCTGGACTGAGGGGCATGCATCACAGCCAGAAGAGGAAGCGCCCTGTGACAGTTCACTCTTTTCAGTTGTTATTATGATGGAAATGCAGCCCTTTTTGCAACAGCGCGCGCCTTCAAAGCCGAGCCTTCAACTAACAATAGCTCCAACAGCTCACAAAATAACAGCCGAGCAGACTGTTAACATTGGCGAGTGTCATCATCCAAATCTATGTTTTGTTTCATCAAGAAACATTAGTGCACAGCCCATATTGTATTCTTTTTATTCCTCTTCCGCCCTCCTTACCGCTGTCAAACCTTTCTTTCCTTTTCCTGTGCTGATCAACAATTGAAGAGTCTTATTTTGTTTTTGTTTGTTGGTTTACTTGATGAGTGTAGCGTTCGTCTGCCGGAGGCTGGAGCCCGTCTGAAGTTTTAGGGACTGAGGAAAGGAAATGGATGAAGGAGCGCAGGAGGGATTACTTGGTTAGTGTGTAGAATGGCTTTTATTCATTTATGTGAGCTAGATACACTCAAACTATTTTTGGGGCTCCTGCTTTGAAGGCTCCGACACCCGCTTTGAAGGTTTCAGTCATCATCGTCTGGTGGGGCGGTGTCCTGGGGAAACGGAGATGTTACACATTAGGAAAGCAAAACCTTGGCTGACGCTGAGGCGCAAAAGGGCGGAGGAATGCGTAGGGGAAAGAAAGAGTAAGGGACCCGGCGGAGGGGGGTTCCAAACCGAGGCAGGTGGTGTGTAAAGAAGAACGTGTAAAGAGAGAGGTTAGATTTCATAGAAAGGAGAAAGATGGAAATTTAGACATCTGATTGTCTAAACCTACTTTGTTTTCTTGACGTTTCTATTATGCAATAATCCTTCTCATGCTGTCCCAGTGGAACAGTGAATCCTAAAATGTCCATGTAGTTAGATTTAGAAGAAAACAGAGCAGGTTTTCATGAAAAGACACCTCCAGTGGAGCATTCTGTTGAGTGTTGCAGGTGCCAAATTTGTCTGTTTCCTCGAACACTACAAGGAAAGTGCAGTTTCCTGTGAAATTTCCCTCCCCAAAGGGACTGTTGTGACCCACATCAGGCAGGCTCTTTGGGACGCCACTGCAGTTTTGAGCCCTGTCTAATGCTTTGTGCATACAGGGAGTTACACATGGGATTTATTCTCTCGTAGACCGTGGCCTGAGAAATGTAAAAGTTCCCAGAGGACCGCTGCAAGGACAAGGACAGTAGGGATGAAAGAGAGAATGTAAATCGATCACCTCACCGAAGAAAGTCAGCATTAGGTTATCTTTCTGTATCTTTTTCACACACTATAATTAAGTGTTCAGGTTAAAATATAAGTTTGATTTGGAGGTGCTTGCCTTGCTTTTCGCAAGTCTACATTACGGCCTGGGCTTGCCAGCAGCAGACTTATAAACAGAAGGCCAGAGCGAGGTGATGATTTGGAGAGACAGGATGTTGACAGCAAACATGGTCGTCACGGGTCAGGCACATTCAACGGCAAAGCAACACGTCTCCTGATGTCCCACGAAGTGATGTTTGTCGTCCTCAGGGAGTGTGTGTCTGTGGGTGTTCCAGTCTGTGTCTGATTATACGTGCAACCGTGCACGCGGCTATGACATAGTGCATCTTGTGTGTGTCATTCTTTTTTTCCACGTCCACATTGTGTGTGTGTGTGTGTGCGTTCGTAATGCATTTGATGGACAGAGAGCAGACAAAAAGTGTCAGAGGAGCAGCCGGCCAGCTAATCCGGTGTGTCAGGTGTCCCCGGTGGGTCCAGCAGCAACAGTTATTGGCCCACCCTTCCTCCCACATTCCCAAAATGGCAGACTGGCAGACAATAAAAACATCCCTGTGTTACAATGAGCACCTCAACCTGGCCACAGATAAACAGGCAGATGTTAGCAGCAGTGCCATACGGACTGTAATTGTACCATTTCACACCCGATTCCCTTTATTTACTGGTCATCTGCTGCGAGTAAGGTAGCAGATATGATGTGGCTAATTGTGTAGTCTACATTGGATTTTTTGCAATTTTATACCATCGGCCTGAAGAATTTCTGATTTCATTTCTGATTGGCAAAGACGTGCATTATTTTCGGATGAACACACTGCCAGGATGCAGCAGCTTTATCAGCATCTGAACGAAAAGTAAATTAGTCGTTAAAAAACGTTCATATTTGAGCTGTTACCACAGTACGCTCTTGTATTCCATGGAAGATTGTTTCAAAAGAAGGTTCATACTTACAGAAGAATGCAGAAGAGAACTTGCTTTGCATCAAGGGTCATTAGCTTCCCTGTCATACATTATTTCTCAATAACCTCATAGAACATTAATTAAAGGCCAGACCATGTAGCTTTTGAAAGAAGACATGGCAGATCCTCTTCCTACAAATATAGAGTTGAATTCATAATGAATAAAACATACCCTCACTCAGTTGATTGCACTCTGGGGCTTTGCTGCTACAGCCTTACTTGATGCTATGACCTATAGCTTCTGGTGGCCAATGTTAGCTAACTCTAAATAGATATTCTGCCATGTAACTGATGTGATAGAGTCCCTTTGCTAACTTTCTTCCTGCTACTGTCATACTTCATTTTAGCATTTAGCATATTCTTGTTGCATAGCACAGGTTTAATGGGCTTGATTTACTATAAATCTCTTGATAAACAATGATCATGTGTGCTAATTATGGGTTAATGCTGAACAGTGAGGTGTAGAGATAGTCTTAAAGTCAGTGAACGGAGTATATAGCAAAACAAAGCTAGCTATCATTAGCCACCATAAGCTACTTGTCATACCAGACCAAGTAGGCGTGCAGTGACAAAACCTGAGTGCATTAAATTGAATGATGGTGCATTTTATTGCTCATAAATTAAACTTTTCATTTGTAAGAAGAAGAGTGAGCAATTTCCTTTTTCATATGTTGTATAGTGTCCCTGTAATGGTCTGACTGAAGTATCTAGTAACAGTATCTAGTGACATTAATCAACCTACAGAAACCTCAGTTCAAAATTATCTTATTATCTTAAAAAGACCACATTAGTCAAATCCTGTGATTGTCTGTGAAATTAGCCTCCGTGCTTTTGTTTTATGAGCTGTTCTCTCTCGGCTCTACCCACCCTCCCTCTCGCCCCCTAACTGATGATGGCGTTCAGACGCTCAGAGGGGAGGTCAGATTTAGTGAGTGGGGGCTTGCTACAGCATTAATCCCCCTCTTATAAGGAGCCAGCCGCCCTTCCAGCAGCTCCCGCCTTCAAAAGAATCAGAGCAGGCGAAAGAAAGAAAGAGCTTCAATGGAGGAAACGTTCCTCATTGTGTGTGTTTTATGGGCTTATATGTATGTGTGGGTATGTGTTAAAAAGTGTCATGAATGCCTACCTGTCTCTGTTTGGTCTCACATGCCCCCTCCATCTCATCATCTCTGTAAATGGCCTTGCATTAATTCTTTTTGTCATTATAGTAATTCGCCACAGTAAAGTATGACATTACAATAAGAAGGGAACTTCTGGATAAATCCATCCATTTCCTGTGGGTTTATACCACACTTGGCATTTGGACTTCATTGCCGTACCCCCTGAGCTTCGAATAATCATTATGCATTTTACAACCATAGTTATATTGTCACCATTGCAGCGTATTGGCTGTGATTACCATATTTTGCTGCCTCATAACTGTGTCATTATGACCAATGAGAGCACGCTGTGCGCCGTCTTCCCTCCGCACTCGCTGTTTCTTCCTCACATGCCAATATTTACAGGCAGTAGATCTACTATATGGCTGTCATTTAGCTTTAGTTTGGGGCCGGGCTGCAGTTGAGCAGAATTAGGGAGCAGAAGTGGCAGTGGACAGAAAAAGCAATAGCACTCCACAGCAAAGCGCTTTGGATGCATTGCTGAAAAAAAAAAGATAGACTGAGATCCAGTATGTATGCTTGAAGCTAGCTGCTGTCAGCGCTGTGATGGATGAGGCTTTGCATGTTACTGAATAATAAGCACTTCACAAATTGGATTGCATCACAGCAGGGGAGATTACATATACACTATGATACAGCACGTGCACGCCCCGCGCACGCAGGCACGTACAGAGACACACAGATGTGGCGGCGTATACAAGCCAGGAATAAGTTCATAACAAACATTACTCGCTAACAGAATTACTCGCTACTTGAAATGCAATCAGACACACGAGTGTTATTCTGAGTAGATCAACACAGCACTTAATACAGATCATAAATCAAGGACAGCTAAAGAAAGCGGGAAGACAGACAGAGAGGAAAGAGAGGCCTATTGACATTCCCTGTTTTCATTCTGTAAGGCGTTTAGGGGATCTGTTCAGCGTGAAGGCTGATCATTAGAGAGGAAAAAGAGAGATGTGGATTCACAATGGAGGACAGTCTCTTTGTGCCAGCGAGGTCAGCTCCAGCTCTTCCAACTGAGCTGTTAAAATGTTCTTACTCCTCGGATAAATGGTCTAAGAAAAGGGGTCAACAAAGCTCTGGGCTGCGCTCTTTTCTCCTTTCTACCCCCCTTTTTATCATTGCTGTCATGTCTCAACTGTTTCCAGATATCCATCTTTGTCTTTGCGACCTCCACACTCAGAGAGAAGGAAAACCAAGCGTGAATAAGCAAGGGAGATCAAGAGACAGCGTGTGGAGGGAAGGTTTAGAAGATCCGCTCCCCTCTTTCCCTTTGGCAAAAGCAATATGACAGCACTCAGCAGTGCCAATGCTAAAAGTAGAGGAGGGCAGATTAGTACAGGAGAGGGGTGCACTCTATACAAAACAACACAGTCAGAAAAATGACTGGAGGCATATGGACGTAAGCTGAGCGTGGACTATATTTCACTTCAGTGGCTCTGGCCTCCAAGCATGGAGTATTGAAGCAGTCCTGTGTGACTCTGACGGTCCACCGAGCAGAAGATGATAGATGAGCGTGCAGGGTGATGCACAGAGCACAGTGTGGCTTTGTGTCAGAGCTGCCAGCAAACTATCTTCACCACCTAATAGTACCTCTCTATACTGTGAGCCAAGCTCATTTATCTGTTAGCTTGTAGTGTTTTTTGTCATTAAATATTACTTAAGGTAATTACAGTATGCACTGATGCAGCAGAAAGGCAATATGGTCAAAGTACAAATCATCTACTGAGTTATCATCAAGTCCACGTACCAGGCAGCAGAGGAAAGTGAGGGCACTTAAAACACTCGTGCCTGATTGGAGGATTCCCATGTTAGGAGCATAAAATGTTAATAAAAACAGACTTGACTACATCTACCTGCTGCTACTTTGATCTTATACTCCAATATGTTTGTTTGATGGCAGCTGTGTAGTAACTTTGTAGGTTGTGAAAGGTATCATCATATGATGCATCACAGATTAAACAGTTAGCCAACAAAATTCCAACAAAATGAAGCCAACAATAATCATCCGATATGTCATCAGTTGCCAGTTTTTTAGGGACACCTAGCTAAATAACGCCTCCCAGTTTAACATGGTAAAAGCCTTGAAAATGACCTTTAAGATGAATGAGGCATAATAATTTTCATTTCTGATTAATCTGCTGTCATGTTCTCCGTCAATTGATCATTTCTATTTTCTCTGAAGTGAAAATACTGAAATATGTCCATTATAATTTATCAGCCCTCAAGGCTTCAGTGTGCTGTCCAAAAACTCAAAAATATTCTGTTTAAAATGAATGAATAACAAATAAATAAATAAAAAGCAAAAGCTCACATTTAAAATGGTGGAGCAGAAAATGTTTGGCCTTTTTGCCGGAAACAGATGATAAAATATTTGCACTGATTGATAAATCGGCTGATTTTTTTCAGCTTTTGAGTGTAAAACTCATCTTTAGATTTCTATTTATTAATTATTAATCAATGAATGGTACCACTGATAACATGAAGTAGCTCAGTGACTCCTTTTCAAACTGCACTGACCAAATTAATGCGTAAATTAAACATGCTGTTCGTTAATTCTGGTAGTTATTGGTCTTAACAGGTGGAGTTTTTAAAGACACTCCAGTCTAATGACATCACCACGTGAAAAAAATGCAACTGCTCGTCCTTGTCGGCCATTGATCTTATGTGATGCATAGCTGACATTTGTCATAGTTTGGATTTTTATCATTATATTCAGGAAAGTACAGCAAAAAAAAAGTCAGAAAGAGTTAATTGAGTGCAGTCAGCTCAGTCACTTGTCACTTATGACAGTTTCTCCTCTTTCTGTGGGTTCTTATTGGGCCTCTGGTGCTCTGCGACTCCTTCTGATTGGATCTTGCACAGTTGGAAGGTATCTCCAATTATTGGCCTGTGGCTATGGGATGATGGAGAGAGCGAGAACAGAGAAATAGTGAAGAAAGTAATGATGAGGAGTGGTGGGGGAAAAGAGAGAGACGCTCAGCTAAGTAGTGTAGTGCTGGAGAGGGAAAAGATTGCTTTAGGTAATTAGAGAAGTGACAACTTTGATTTCCACAGGAGGGTTTGGGGAGGGGGGCCTTCTCTGGCTCACTCCGGCAGCCACCCTCGTACAAATCCACCGTGGCCGAGATGAAAGGTGGTGACGATGCTGTCGAAAGTGATGGGAGAAAGAGGGGAGGGAATGAAAAGGAGCGCGCTGGATTGATAAGTGGTGCATAGATGAAAGATGAGCGAGCAGTTAAAACAGTGAGATTTCATCTTTTTCAAATGCATGCCGACACGAGCAGTGGGCGATGTACTTACACTGAACAACAAAGGAGGGTGGTGGGTAGGTAAATGGCTTTCTTTTCCAGCGTGTTTCACATTAAGAAACACAACTTGCCTGCAATGTTTAACTTAAAAAGAGTTCCACTTTGAGCCCTTTGAGTCTTGTTTTTCTTAAAACAAGTGAACAGATCTGCCTGTGATTATCTCAACAATCAAATTGTCTCAAGAGGTTTTCAAAATCACATTTTTTTTTTCTCGACTTCAGTGCAGCAGTGCTTCTTATTCTGTCTGCAGTTGAGATACTGACACCCTGGAAAATAACTGAAACAGGTTGAAATGCAACCTCGATTCCAGAAAAGTTTGAATTCTGTGTAAAATGTAAAATTATCCTGGAGGACATGACATCCATAATTTCCACCAGCAATTTTGAAATGTGGCCTTGTCGGACCACAGCACACTTTTCCACTTTCAGTTAGACCATCTAAGATGAGCTCGGGCACAGAGAAGTCAGTTGTTGTTGATATCTGGCTTTCTCTTTGCATGACAGTATCTTATCTTGCATTTGTAGATGCAGTAGTGAACTGCATTTACTGACAACAGTTTTCTGAAGTGTTCCGGAGCTCATGTAGAAATGTGGTCATTGAGATATAAAGGCTGAAGGTCACCGGCATCCAGTGTTGGATTTGGTCCTTGTCACTTACGTTTAGATTTCTCAGGATTATCTGGATTATGTTATGGATCGTAGATGGAGAAATCCATGAATTTGTTTCAGATGTGATTTAAGAAAAGTGTTGAACATTCGATGATGCCCCTTTAATACCTGATCATGATGCTATCGCCTGTTAACAGTGAACCTGATTTCCAAATCTTTGCATTCTGTTTTTATTCACATTTTACACAGCGTCCCAACTTTTCTGTAACCGGGTTTTTTGGGCCTTTCACTTGTTTCAAGAAAATAAGACTTTTTGGACTCTACATTTAGTAGCGGAGGGTTACAGTGCATAGGGCACTTTCTTCTCCCATCTGCTCCAAGACACCCAGTGGATATGAGAACAATCCATCTAAAGTTACCTAATGAAAAACAGAATGAGGCTAGCTTGACAGAGAGACTGTTCTGTGAGAGGGAGGGAGCGCTATGGCCGGTGGCCAATTGTCTCCAATGTAATCTCCATTCTTGTGGATGGATTTCCGATGTGGGTGTCCTGTACAAGGGCATCTGGCTGCCTGCAGAGCTACATGATATACAGTTGGCTCCTCGGAGAGTCTCCGAACACACACTCACATGTACTCACACACATATGCAGTGATACAAAAGAAGACAGAGCAAGACAGAACAGCGTGTGATGCATATGCTGGATCATCAGGACACAAGAACCCAGCTCTCCCAGACAGACACAGAAACAGACACTCTACACTCGAAGCATGCCGCAAAGGTCCCTCGCCGTCCTTGCTTTGTGTCTCCCTGAGGTGCCAGTCAATCAGTGTGCCCTTGCCCAGCCCCTAGCACAGCAGCTGTGATACCAGGACAGGGCCCCATCATGGCTGTTAATCCAGCTGATGCTCCAGGCACCAAACAAGAGAGAGGAGGACAGACAGGTATCTGGCTATCTGGCCAGTGTTTCAGAGTGGATGTTCAGAGTCTCATAATGCAAAGAACAGCATCTTTCATTAGACAGTCACGTTGGCTTTTAATTAAACATGTTTTGCTTCAAGCTCAAGCTCAAGAATAACCCTGATGCAGAACGTTCTTCCATTGGCTGTTAGTTTAACGTTGATGTGAAATCAGTGGAGCACCCCTTTAAAGTAGTTAGTCTAAATACAGTAAACATACTGCAGCCATGAGTCAAGGTTGGCCACTGTTTGATTTACTGGTTTATTTTTCTCTCTTAAATATCAGATTTCATTGAGCTCCA
The DNA here is from genome assembly GCA_028641955.1 of Protonibea diacanthus. NCBI lineage: Eukaryota > Metazoa > Chordata > Actinopteri > Sciaenidae > Protonibea > Protonibea diacanthus. The sequence continues at coordinate 14,548,291 of CM053998.1, forward strand.
GGTCCGATAGCATTGTTTCGTTGTCTCTTACATCAAGCGAAGGGAATAGCCTTGGGAGTGGCGCGAGTGCGATAATGGCGGTAAGGGAGAAGGCAAGGGCCCAGCTGTTTAATCTATCCCCCCATTCTCATGCAGAGCAGGCTTCGGCTGGTGGGGGAGAAGAGCTAGAAGGGAAAAGTTTCACTGGTTCACTCAGAATGACTTATTTCTCCAAGGATCCGAGCGCAAACAGATGCAAATAAACAAGCAGGACACAGAGGAATTTAGATTTTCTGCGGCGTAGATGACAAAAACCTGTCCGACAGAACTTTGTGGTATTATTTTCCTGCTGCAGCTCTACATGAATCTTTGCTCAAGTGAAATTCTCCATCACATTCTGTTCTCCATGGTTCCCCAGTCTTCTTCCACATGTCCATCTTTTTGTTTGGAGTCGATGCACCGAACATTGTTTGTCGATTCCTCTGTTATTTCTGGGTTGTCAAGGATGTTGTCAGTCACTCAGGGAAAGAATGAACACACATTTACATACTGTACACACACTTCACTCTCACATCTATGACAGTCCCCACTCTACACTTAGACATAGTGACTGTGTGTGTGAGTGTAGTAATGGATGGCACTGCCTGTGTCGCAATGTACCACATTTAATCTCCTAGTAATGTACCAGGCAATGAAGAAAGATGGAGGGAGAAGAGAAACAAAACAAAGAAGGGATTTAACAGGGCAAGTGAGAGAAAAGTAGGAAGAAGTAAGAAACATACCTAAAAGGCAAAGAAGGAAGAAATTGAAGGGATTGAATGAATGAAAAGAGATAGAATATAGTGAATGGAGGATGGAAGAAACAAAAGGTGAAAAATAAGTCATGAAAAGTGGTGAATTTTGGAGAGAAGAACGAGGTAATGAAGGTACCAGGAGAGAATGGGGCATGGAAGGAATTAGAGAGAAAGAATCCAAATGGACTTTGGCAGAATGAAGTGTGGATGAATGATTGTCTGAGAACCAAGAAAGGACAAGTAGAGAAGAGGAGTGGTTAGAGGGTTGGGGGGGGGGGGCAAGAATGAATGAATAAGTGAGTGAGACAAGGAAAAGGGATTAAGGAAAGAGTGATGTAAGCAAAAAAGAAAGGAAACATTTCATAGGGGAGGCCCAGAGAAAAAACATTTGAGTGGCTTCCTGGACGCAGTGTCTAACAGCTGCCACTAGAGGGGGAACTACATCTCTCCACTTGACACTCATGATCAACTGGATGATAAAAAGAAGCCTTCATAAGGTTAGGTCAGCGGAAGTGGATGAAAGTTGGAGATGTAGTTGGGATCTGTGGGTGAGACAGCAGCAGGAGAAGAACGTACACACACAGGACTGATTCATCTCACTGAGGACTACTGCCTCCCACTATTTCCCTTCAAACTGTTATTGTGATCGCCTTTTCTCATCAACACCTCCCTACACACACACACACACACCTCATTTTTTTGCTACTATCTTCTGCCTTCTCTAATTCAGTGATTGCTGCAGAGCGCTCGTGCCATCTCTAAAAAAAAAGAAAAAAGAAAAAAAAAAAGTACTGTGTGCCGCTCTCGCTGCACCGTGTCTCCAGAAGGCAGAGGAGTACCTGGCTAATCTTAAGTGCAGTGTGAACACGTGCATGTAATTGGTCCCACTAACACTGCTGCAATCCAGTTTGCTCTCAATTTAGAACAGTTTGCTGCCACTACAGACATCCGAGTCACTAAAAAAACAGCACAAAAAAGAGGCAGCAGCGTTCAGATTTTTCTGACCCCCTGTAGGGTTAATTAAGGAATTATTGCCGGTAATCAAAAGCATCATTACAGGTAATTATATATTATAGAAAGATCAAAACATCCACTAACAGTTTTACTGCTTCATTTCCTACCTGTCATTTCCCGCACATGAGCTGCCCCCTATGAGTCTGTGCTCTCTCCCACGTGATCAAAGAGAGCTACAAGTACAGCATATGAATGACACTGAGTCATATAATACACTGAACCACCTACTCATACACCCAGCTCGTCCTCTATATGCTTCACCATCCATCCATCAGCCATCACTCCTTCCAGTCTTCATCCTTTGCGTCTTCATTACCTTATTTACAGTGGCCCTCCACCCCGCGCACACACTGTGTATGTTCATATGCAGTATACAGTGCACATGCACCTCCTCAGCCTGTGTGAGCCGTTATTGCGCAGGCAGGCGTGGGTAGAGAGACCCCTGGGGAGTGGATGTAGGTACTGCAGAGCTGAGAGGTGGTCTATTTTAGATCACTGCAGCAGCACAGAGCAATGGGGGGAGCAGAATCAAAGTATACTAGTTAGAATGCAGGATATACTTTAGATCTGTTTACTGTTTAAGATGTTGGCCCTCCAAGCTCTCCTTCAGTCTTTAACTTTTATCTCTATGTGGACAATTTCATCAGTGTGGCTCTTGAACCTTCAAAACAGACTCATGTTCAGGCTCAGAGACTTGTAAGATTTTGTTTCATGTTCATTCAGAGAGAAATCACAGCTACAGTTCACAGAAACTTCTTTTAATGTATGCATTTGGTTCATTTTGGCTCACAGTGAACAAGGCCACGAGCAAATGGAAGTTACTTATAAATAGCTTGATTTTTCAGAGCTATGTAGTGCTCGCGGTAGTGGGGGGTAATTAAGTATTACTATTAAGTTGAAACGTAGGCTACGTGGTGTAAAAACAACTTCAACCCTCGGAGATGAAGGGTATCATCTTGTATGTGGTGAGTGACATGTTCACATTCAATTTCGCACTTGTACATGTTGTAAATTGGATAATATCAGGCAAATTATAGTTCTAATTTCCTGGGAACCCCCCAGAACTTTGTCCCCGTTCTTCAAGATCGCCGAGGGATTCCCTGACCCCATTTTTGGCAATCACTGTACTAGCATGGCTCTCTGATTGTTAGCCTATAATCTGCACAGATTGCCATTTGACATAGACAATAACTCCTAATTAAGCCTCTGACATTGCCACCACATTAGACTTCATCAAACCCCCAGCCTGGCCACCATCAGCCCTCATCTCTCCTAATTCCAGCTCTGTCTCTATTGACAGTGTTGGAGATGTACGCAGCATGACCTCGAGGTTGATTGAAGTGAAGTGAGGGATAATAAGTTTGCACAGCAGTGATGAAACTTCTTTGACACGCTGATGAAGTGATGCTAATTGCCAAGTGCCACTGAGAAGTGCTCAATTAATGCACGAGGAAAAAGGAGAGAAAAAAAATGTGAGAAAACCTGAACGCTGACAGTTTCACTAAATCCTTTTCGCTTTAGTTGAAGTAGATGAGTTGGATTCAAAGCGAAGAGATGCTCCGCAGGCAGAATGCCATCCTGTTGTCGGATTTGGGAGGTGGTGATTTTCTAATCAGAAACTCTTTGTGTGCAAACGGAACCAGAATGTGTCTTCCTTGAAACAACCATGAAATGTGTTTTTTTTTTGTTTTTTTGTTTTTTTACTGTGTGATTATCTCATGTGAAATAACAATGCTTTATTGTTGACTTGTTATTGTTGAGATGTTTTTTCTCTGCTTTATTCATTCACAGTGTATCAGTTCTGTTGGTCAATGATTGCTGGTTCTGTGTGTGATTCTAGCCTGATTACTGCTAACGCATTTCTAAAGTGTATTCACTGCGGACAGCTAGCACAAATCATACTATATCTAAATAATTCATAAATCTGTTTAACTTGTTAGTGCATTTAAAAAAAACACTTAAACTCAAGGTAACTAGAATGATGTTAACTTGTCTAACCAAACAAACCAGCCCAAAAACACATCCTCAAGTTCTTCCTGTCCTAACTAAAGCTGATTTAAAGTACATAACTTGCTAAACATTTGCCATGTTGCCCTTCTAACCTCTAACCTTTTAACTTCCAGATTTTTTTGTAACCTTTCTTAATTTGTCTTCTCCAAATTTCTTAAAGGGAACTTTGATAATGAGCGCCTGGCTATTGCTAGACAAAGAATCCCATACCGACTCGGTCGGGTAGTTGACGAGTGGCTACTCGACAAAGGTAATAAAATCCCTTTAACTCCACTAATGATCTAACCGCCTAACCTACCGATAACCACCACTCTGGAGGAGGTGCAGTGCCATGCAACAGGGGTGAATGTGATTTGGCTCTTTCCCCCATAACCCAACGCAGATGTAACATGCCTATATTAATTGGCTGATATATCCTAACCCATTCAGTTATTGCTCTGTCTGAAGATCAGACATCTGTTGTTTCTATGTCATATTTGCCATCATTTTACACCCTAGTCTGCCCAGTTGAATAATTGGCATTTAAAAAAAAAAAAACGCCCATACGTTTTCACCCTTCTCTAACATTGGTGAGCAGATATCCAAGGGCACCATATCCAAAGCACCTTAAACTGGGGCTGCATCTCTTCAGAGAATTAACCCCCAAATAACCCGACATAACCCCCTAATAACCTGACCACATGTTAAATAGCCTACTGATTCCGTTTGCTTCTTTCCTGTGTCTTTCTGTTGGCTGAATGTGAACTTGCATTGAGTATCCGTAATCATTCATGAAAACAAAACATTTTATTACTGGATCAAGACAAAAGAATCCCCTCCAATGAAAGTCACTAAAAGTTAAAGGGACTGTTGGAAGTGTTCAGTAATCAGTCTACATTTCATTGCAGCGTGTGGGCGCCATTTTCCAGCCCCCTCGCATCATGCATAAGTAGTGCCATACTGTAAGTGTCGAATGTGGTCCCATCAAAGTGATGATCTTTAACCCTTTGAGTGCCGAATACCCCAACCTCTTTGTCTTTGTCTTGTGCCGTGTGTTTGTGCTGCTGAAGGTGGTTGATTCTTTAAAAAAATAAAAGAAATAAGGAGAGGAATGAAATAAATCAGACAGACAGCTAAATGGAGCGGAGCCTTAAAATAGTTTCTGTGTTGCAGTAAAAGCATCGCAGACATATTCCTCCTGCACTCCTGTGCATATTGTGGAGTCTGGTAGTTTGAAAAAGAGGGTAACAAGAGCACATACAGCACTATTAAGCAGAATAAAACTCACAGTATAGGGATGAGAAGATAGATTATCATAATGTCCAAAGCTCGGAGACTTTACAGTCAGGTTTGCATTATCTTTTTTCATTTGCAGCATCACAAATTTCAAGAGTTTCAAGCATTAGCTACTTAGCTTTAGGGGCTCCTTTGAAACAGCACCGTGAACGATAACACATGCAGGGATGAATTCGGAAGATAAAAATTTGTCTCCGAGAGCAAAATGAAGTATTCATGTGACAGACAAACAAGATAAATGGAGTGCCGGCATATTTATTTCATGGAAACAAAACAATCCTTGCATTCATCTCCAGCTCCTATAAAATGACTTCTCTGCTCTCCTCCGGTGCATCAGGGAGTGCACTTCTGCTGAGGGTAGTTAGAACGCAAATCAGAATTAAAAAGACTTGGGAGATGAAAGTTGAATGAAAAACCGGATCAATAAAAAATGACTTACCCACTTATAAAATGATTTGTGCATGCTATGAAACTCTAAAGAGAATGAGCTTGAAACAGAATGTATTATTCTCTTTCTTCTATAGTTTGAAATGAGATCCATCCAATAATTTTAGATGACAGCATTGAGGGAAAGTAGGACGACGAAACAAATAATCTGCATCAAACCTCAAGTGAGGGCTTTGATCAGGGCGCATTCTGAGAAAAACGAGAATTATTTGTTAATTTGATTGGATTTGTTAAAGACATGTCATACACACGTCATGGACTGAAGAGGCAAAGCGGTTTTGGAAGAGCATTTCTGAGATGCTTCTTCGTATCAGACACATTTAGTCTAGGTGATGAGGGGGATTAGCGGACATTTCTGAGCTCAAAGGGTTAAAGCTGTTTGTTGCTTTGATAAGGAAGCGGCTAGAACTCAAAGCTAAGAAACTCCTAAGCAGAATCTAACCACCTAACAGCAAATCAAACTCCACCCACACTAACTGCTGAGGGCTTCTCCCATGACTCCCCGACTTTCACCGCTTCGCCGTAAAATTGCAACAATTGGCGAATTTTTCCAGCTTTGCCAAGCTGGTGACAAATTCAGAGAGCCCTCAGTTATAACCTTGTTATAAATGATGTTTAACATTTGAACGCAATTGGAACTGGATGTCAGTATTTGGAAGAACTTGGACAGGTTGCAGCGATCGCTTGGGACAAAAACTAAATAAAAAGCTAACTAAGTTCTAACTTCTACTAAAAGAAACAAATCTCCAACTGGCAGTTCCTTCCCCTTGTCTCCACCTCCGTGAAATGGAAAAACTCAGAGGGTTAAAAACAAAGCAAATAACTGAACACCAAATTCAAAAATGACGCACCTGCTGTGGATCACTGAAACAAAATGTGTTGAAGAAATAAATGAAGGTCCCTTTAACATTTATTGTTTTCACCACTAAGGAAATGGAACGTGTTTTGAATGTACTGTCCTAAATGTCTCTTGGTGTGCAGGGTGAACGGTGTATGAACATTTGAATGTGTGGTAAACAACATGGATCATACATCCTGTAATGATCCAGGCTGTGTTACCAATATGAGGTTTCGGTCTCTAATCTCTGGTGATTTTATGACGTCAATTAAAGGTCTAAACCAGAGAGCACAGAACAATCAGCCCCATGGGTCTCCTCTCCAAGTGCCTTTAATGTTCCATCAATTCTGTAAAAGTCAACAAGCATGAAAAACCTCCACATCTGTCAGATCTCATTGGTGCCACAACGGTACCATTAATCTCATGACCAATACATCATTACGTTCATGTGCAGACAGGCACAAAATAAGGGCGCTAATCGCTCACGATCACTCTCACAAATCAGTATTTTAGTCGCGCAAGGACGGAATGGAAGTGTCCTGGAGGAGAGAGCTGTGCTCGGTGGCACTGCGCTGCATCTCATTCTGAAGCCTTATCCCCATCTCGGCTGCTGCTGCTGTGTGTGAGGCAGATCAGAGCGAGCATCTCTGTCCGACTGTGCCTGCTGACTAAATCCAAAATGGCAGCCATTACAGGGACCCAATGGAGGGGAAAAATCAGAGTGCCAAAAGTTTTCAACGGCTCTATCTGAGCCAAAACTCAGATGTGCCCCCCCCACCCTCACCCACCCCCTGCTCCTCCTCGCGTATTTCTCTCGCCTCGTGATGGATCTGTCATCCCAGGTTTTCTGCTCACAATATGCCCTTACTACCCCTCACTCTCCTTTATTCCGTCTTTTCTTTTTTCCTTGACCATCAATGCCATCACTGAAAACTTGGCAGGCATTTCCCTATGTCGGCATAGCCTGTTTTTTTTTAGAAACAATAATAATGTGTTTCAGCTCCCTGAGCTCATCGGGGAGCTCCACTAGAAAATAAAGATTACAAATAACCAGCAAGAATCAATTCCCCTTAGTTGTTCCCTTTAGAAGATGAGCAAGGAAGCGAATAAAGCTCCCCGAAGAATCGGAGCTGTATATCTTCTTCTGGCAGGGAGTCTATCTATCTCTGGAGCTCTCCAACAACATGATGATCCAGCTCGGAGTTAAGCTACATGAGTGCAGGGAGGTGCAGAGGAGGAATACTACAGCATCGGGTCTCTGTGGCCTAAAATGCAAGCTAGAGAAGCAGGTTTAATGTTCAGTGTTTAATGGTCTGGTGCGAGCTCCCACATTCCCTAATCAAAAGCAATCAAGTCCTCCCACTTGGTGTGGGGCCAGAGCCCAAATCAACATCTCCAGGCTAGGCACTGGTCCAGATCCGCTATTCATGATCCCAGCTTCATTTCAGAGATTCTCTCACATCAGGCCGCAGTCAGCAGAGAGCAAATCCGTCTGAGTCTGTCTTTCAGCAACCCCACGATGAGCTCTGTGTCCTGCTGAGTTACTATCTTGTTTTCTCATTTGATCTCTCCGCAGTATTATGACCATATTTGAGGGAAGTAGGGAGGGGGGGAAACTGTATGAATTTCAACGTGTTTGCTCATAAGTAGAAAAGTGGCTGCGAGAAAGCGTCTCTGTAGCTGGAATGAAGGGGACACTTTGCTGTTATTTCATGGTCCCCTACCATGAAATGGCCTAAAAACAGCACAGTCACAGCTGGAGAGAATAAAAAAAGAGAGAAGATTGTCCCTAGCTAACCACCGTGAGATCTCTCTCTCTCTCTCTCTCTCTCTGCGTCTCTCCCTCGACAGTATCGCTTGCTTAAGATCTACATACAGATATAGGATCAGAGATAGAGCCATGTGTGATTAAATTCAATCTCCAGCGTCTTGCAGGTTCACCTCCGCAATCTCAGCTTGCCTTCAAGGACCTCAGGGCTGTGCGCCGCCTCGCGAGGCTTTCAGTCTAACTTCATGCCGCATTTGGCCCCCTCATCTCCATTGTCAAACACAATTAATTCATAGTGTTCTACCCAAACCAGCACAACTTCTTAGGAGTAAGAAAGCAAAACGCTCTTAATTACCAAAGAGAGCCTTGTGCTGAGGAGATAACTTGGGAACACTTCATAATCGACTTTGTCAGCATCCCACCCCACCCCCATTGTGCTCCAGTCTTCTTCCACTTCCTCCCTACTTGTTCTTTTTTTATTCTGGATAGAGGAAAATGGAAATAGGGGGAGTTCTTGTTTGTTGATACACATACTAGAAATTCTGCAGGCGCATGAAGGATTTGTGAACACAAACCCATAAAGACTGTGCATGCGAGCAGTCCAACTTTCTGTTCTGCACATCACAAAGCAGTGTATTGACAGAGGTGAATTCTGGGCCGTCCCTCCCACCCTGCAACTCAGCTAAGAGAAAACATTTCAGATAGAAGCTCCTTGCAGCCATATGGCATCCCTCTTCTCTGTGAGATAACAGGAGTAGAAGGAGGATGAGAGAGGCGTAATGATGACGGTGGAGGGAGAAAGATACTGCTCTCTCTAGCTGCAGTCCTTTTCATATCCCCTCCACCGGGGATGGGTACACTTAGATCATCCTTTCACCCCCTCCCCTCCACTCCAATCTCCCCCTGCCTCCCTCTGACAATCGCCTCCTCCATGTTGGCTGCTCACAGCCAGAAGACGGGTTAAGCCTGGCGAGAGCACAGTATCAAACCGCTGTACCTACCCCTCCTCTCCACCTACATTCTGGGGGTTGTAGCAGACACACAGCCATTATTTCACAGCCTCCGACAAGCAATCTGTGCATTAGCAAGCCGAGCGTGGCCCAAGCCCGGCCTACTCCCCAGCTTGGCTCGGCTCAGCTTGTAATTACCGACCACAACTCATCTGAGACAGGTCATTTCTCTCCGTTTAGGAAAAAGTCGAGGAGGACGGTGCATCGATGCAAAGCTGCAACTGGAAACTTGCTATTACTCCTGTTACTGCGACCACTTTTAGGGCAGTTTACTTTCACTTGAATAAGTCATCTAAATAGAATTCTGCTCTGTTTGTATCTGACATCAGACAGGAGTGATGCAACCTGCACCCAACTGATCAAACCTTTTCTATCTGAGGATGGGTCTTTGATTGGAAGAATTCTCAAGCACACAGGAAGTGATGCCTTTTACATTTCCTGTGACAGACTGTTGTTAGAATGAGCATTTAAAGCCAGTGAGTCATCACTGTACGACTGTTTGGGACCATTCACCTTGTGTCTGGCTAACCTGGGAGTTCGTTCACAATGCCATTTGTTGCCCTATTGGACACCTTTTTAGTGATGTCAGAGCAGTCTCAGTCTTCTCAGTAATTAACTTTTTGAGTATGTTATGATTACTGATAGATGACAGAATCATCCTTTGAGACCATCTCTTTCAAAGTGTCCAATTTGTTTCAGTAACAAGTATCATTTACATTCTGTTCTTCTGACTCTTTCTAGGTTTATTTTCACGGCGGGATTTCTGACAGCTCGTCAAGCTGAGCATGTTATTTTGGTTTTCTTCCCACTCGTGTGTAAATGTATCCCCTCTTCCTCTGTATGAGCATCTTTTCTGGTCAAACAACAGTGATATATAGAGCAGGAAGCTCTAGCCTCAGACTAAGACAGGTCCTGTCATTACCACAAGGTTAACCATAAAATTAGCTGAGAATGAGGGTGGCAGGCTAGAGGTGACTCACCCAGCACTCCACATCCTCTACATATGAGGTGCACTTTCCTGAAGCTTTCCTCTTTTGACTTTCTTTTACAACTTCTACTTCTTTCTTCCCGTTTTACTGTCGTGTACTACGCTATGTCTTTCTCTTCCTCAGCTACTGTCTTTAACCGCGTGATTCCTCGTTCCGTTTTATCAATCCTGTCATCCCCTCCTTTCCGTCCCTCCCTCTGTGCCCTTACTCTGTCTCTTTGACATTCTGTCCTCATGCAGACTCGCTCTTTCTTTGTCCTACTCGTCTGTCATCCTCCCTTGCTGCTGTCATCTCTCATGTACCCGTTCTCTCAGTCCCTGTCCAACCTCTTCCTTCTTTATCGTTTCTCTCTCTCTTAAGCATTCAATAGATAGCTCAGGGAGGTGCCCTGTGGCCACTACCAAAAAAAAAGAAAAAGTCAATTACATGCAAGGGATCGGTTTCTTTTATAGTGATGATTTACTTGAAACTTTGTTATATTTGCAGTCAGTTCCAATTACGGTACATCTCTTTTAGGCCACTGCTGAGGAAAGTCTCATGAGGAAATGACAAGCCAGCGCAAGAGTCCACATCTCCCTTCATATTGATTACCTGCCAGCTGTACATAGGGGGAGCGTGTGCATTATAAATGTAAAAATAGGCGCGCTCCCCCAGCTGCACGAGATGCTGTTAAATGCAGGGGTCATTTCCACTGTGATTCGGTAGGGAAATCGAAGTCGGGGGCTTTTCACTCCTCCATGACGCCTGCTAGGCTATCAGCCACTAAGCCCCCCGGGTGATCCAACCAAAGGCGGGTGTGATTGCGGATGATAATGCCTTTAGAAATAGTTGTGCACGCCTTCTTTTTACCCAGATGCCCTATTTAAGCAGCAGAGAGTGTGCAGCTCCGAGCCGGGATACAATGTATTCCCAGCCTGTAGGACAGGAGCAAAGATTTAGCAGGCTGCAGCATCTGTGAAGCATGATTTATAGTCAGGGAAGGCGAAAACAGACACAATCCTCACCGATCTCCATCGGAAACCTAGCACTGGGATTCACATGACTATACAATGTATGTTTGACTGCTCAGTCCTCCTCAGGGTTCCCCTTCATGTTGCTTTATTCCACAATGTTTCCATGCATGTCCCTTCATTACCCAGAGCTATTTTTACTCCACTTTGTTGTGACAAATTTGAGGAGCACTGTGTGCTACTTTGCGTATTCCATATTCCCCGTGGATTCCACAAGAACACACTATATGGATTTAAATGTAATAGGCAGTGACAGGGGTAGGCGGGGAATGTACAGAAGTAAAAGAAGAAGAGAGCTAACATCTCTAACCTCTCGCAGATTAATCTCTGAAGATTGATAGATAGATGTACAGATAGGCTAGCTGTCTCTGGCGATCTCACGGTGAGGCAGGTTGCATCTCGGAGAGGAAACACAGTAACAGGCTGTGCACACTGATCTGAGTGCTGGATCTGTTTGTTGATGAGGCTCCATCTCTGGTTATTCAAGCTGAACCCATGGGAGTGTGAACAGTTTCTGCTGTTTTACCCTGCCGTGTAGGCAGGCAGCTAATGCTAGATAGCAGATATTAGGATGATGCTGAGAAATAAACAGCAGAAGCAGATGAATTAGAGTGTATCAGCACTAAAACTCATGATTAAACTGTAGTTTTATCCATGTTGAGGGCAACACTAACCCTTATATTATATATATATATATCATAATATTCTGTTCTGTCTCAGGATGAATAATATAATATAATAACTTGAGCCTGACTTTTCCTGGGTCCTAAATGTTAGCATGCTAACACACTGAACTCAAATTGTGAACATCATGAACATTTGAACTCCTAGCAATGCCATCGTGAGCTTGTTAGCATGCTGACGTTAGCATTTCATTTGAAACACCGCTACGCTAAGTATAGCCTCTCAGCAACTAGCCTGGCTGGTAACTCTTAGTCATGTTTAAATATGCATAGCAGTGACAGCCCTGCAACTGCTGCAGTTTTTTTCTTGTATTATTCTGCCTCGTCTGTCTTATATGGAATGATCTAAATATATGTTTTCATCATGTTTGAGCCTCGCGGGGGGGGTGATAGCATAATGAGCTAATGGGTAAACAGACAGATGAGACGTATCGATGAATCAAGCTCAGTGTCTGCAGTGGGTCCAGTCTGACCATTACCATCTCTGCACTGCAGTTAATTAAGGCATTGTGTACAGCTGTGAATGCCTCTTATAATCAGTGGTTGGTCACCTGCAACCACCACCACCACCCTCTCCACCCAGACCCCCACCCATCCTCCACCAAGCCTCTGACCATTAAACTCAGATCACCTTAACAGCTCTGTGTAGAAAGGCGAGGTAGAAGCCACCCAATCCCACCAAATAGACCCTCATCAATGTGCAAACCCTGTGAGCTTTGCTGTCTACTCCAAACACACCGGGAAGCTGTGGAAACACACACACACACACACACACACACACACACACACAAAAGAAAAGGCATATGTAAATAAATGTTGGACAAATACACTCCACTTGAAAAGGCCAGCCATCACACGCATAAAGGTCATTTCACTGACATATGTCATCATACACAGACACACACCCTTTCCTCCGCCGCAGTGCCCCTTCCAGCTCTGTCATATGAGGCGCTGTGATTGCTTGTCATGCCGAAGCTTCTTCTAGTACCCTCCCCACCCCTCCACGCCTCCAACCCCACCCCGCCCGCCACAATTGTCTCTAAAACCGCATGTCACTTTTGATTTGACCCGGCACACCCTGAAACAATAACTTCATCAGGCCCTGTTAAGAGTCTCATCCCGACCTGACAGCTCCAAAAACAAACACTGATTTCCCTTCATCTAGTCTGGAGGGCACCTTTGCTTCTTCCCCGCTTTGTCTCTCGGTCATATGGGACCGTCGCGTAAATGGCCGTCACAGCGCTCCCCTGTGCTCGTCTTCCTCTGCATTTCTTTTTTTAATGAAGGACGACATCGTCACATGACGTAGTGGCAAAGCAAGATTAAATAGGTCGCCCATCAAACGCTTGGGCACTTAAAGAAAAATGTCACTATATGCTGATGTAAGTGCCCCAACACGGAAGTCTAACTAATCCGCCCTACTCTGCATCATAATCATAAGCTGCTTGTCAATATGGGTTACTTACTACTGTGTCAGTGGCTCAGAGTGCAGCTGTGACACCAGTGCACTTAACTCCTCTGGAGTAAAGTGTCCTGTCTGAACAGATCATCTTCTGGATGGAGTTGCTGCTCACACACACACGAGTCGAGCGTTTTTTTTAAAGGAACATGAGCCGTCCTGTAAACCAAGAGGGCCAATAATATTCAAGAAAATAGATGATGATGTGTGCCCGCAACTTCTCCGCACTCCATCACCCTTTACTGGAGAGCGTGGGCCAACTGGGGCTGCTTGAAATGGGAGACCCTCTGGGCTAACGTGTGTGTGTGTGTGTGTGTCCTCTTGTCAAGGACACTGGAAGAGTGATACCAGGGGGTGGGTGGGGGTGTAAGGTGGGCTGTTAATGTGTGTTTCTGTGTGTTCTGTTGTTTCAAGGTTCTCTGTGTGTACACAAACGTGGTTCTTCTCCTGTGTTGTCCTCGCTGATGTCCCGTCGCTCCCACACCAAACACGCTTAGTGACGAGATAATAGAGTCAGACTCAGATATTATGTCAACAGTGCATATGCCAGACGTTTAGTCTCATCATTATGAAGTTGGAGTCGGGTTCCTCGTGGGACCCTGACGGGGCTAATGATCTGATAATGGGATGACATGTAATGGCCCGTCTCCGTGGAATAGATTTATCTCTCCAGCACTTCTGTAGGAAACATACATATATACTGAACATGTGCTTTAATGCCCTCGCACACATGCATGTGTGGTAATACACATTATTTGTCTGATAGTCCCACCCACATGGGTGTTACACATATGTCACAACGAGAGCACCCATATAGTCAGAGAGTAAATCATAATTACGGTGATGAAGCACCCTCTCAGCTCTCTTAATTGAAAACAAATGGGACCCGGGCCTGTCCTCGGTGTCTCTGTGCTGATGAGTGGAAGGCTGTCCTCTCTGGCTTGCAATCCCCACAGAGAAAACAATAGCAGCATTCAAAAGACGCTGAAAGGATTCATTTGTCACCATTTAATGCGCACAGAAGCCAGACGTGTGTGTGAAGTGCAACATATGCACCGAGGAACAGCCGCAGTCCTTCATACCTGCCTGCAGGAACACACACTCCATCAGGCCAGAGGGGTCTCTCATTTCAGGGGTCCGTAGCACGCCATCTCTAGAGAGTCTATATTTTGCAGATGCACACATTAGTGTAGTATCCCTTTCACAAACAAGCACACTCCCTCTTTCCTTACAGCGATTGATTTATCCATAAAAAAAGCTCTCTGGCTTCTCCCGTCCTTCTCCTCTAAGTAATTACCTCATCACGTCTGTTTTTAACCCAACTCCCTCCAACAGTATACCGCAATAATACTCCACCCTCCCTCCCGCTCTCCATCTTCCCTCAGATGACTCATAATGCGGGTCAAAGTTTGCGTCCGTCCGAGCGGCACAGTGGGATGTCCCCGAAGAGAGCCGGGATGCAAATGTGGGGTAGAAAAAGTATAAATAAAACCGACCTGACATCAGCTGGAGAAAATACAGGGAGAAAAACTACACCTGTCACCACGGCCCCGCTCCAACCCCTCACCACAAGTCCTGGTAACACATTAGTATTGGACCCTGGTTAAATGGTCGACCCTATCCTCCCATCATCCATCTATCCATCCAGATGAATGGTAATGACCGCAGAGAGGGACAGCCCCTGCTGAATTAAACATTTCCTTCCAATGAGGATCTTATTTTCCTCCTTTGGATGGCAGAGCGGGGCGACATTTTTCCCACTGGCAGAGGTACTTTATCATTGTGCAGCTCAGGTGCATTGGAGGTCAATGACACAGACCCAGCATTGTTCTAATATATTCCATCTCAGAGCAAATGAGATGCATTTCGCTGTGAACCTTCAGTCTGAGGGTCAAGCCGCAACTGCCCCTGCAATTTATTTGACTGCTCAAGCTGCCTTTCTAAGAAAGTGGCACGTGCCCAGGCCCATAATGGCTACACCTGCAGAAAACCAGGGTCCAATATCCCTAAAGTGTTGCCCAGGAAATCCCATGTGATTGAAACAGTCCCTCTATCTCCCCTGTTTCACACTGTGCCTGTGTATTACTTTGTCTTACTCCATGTGCAAGCTCACCAGAGACCATGACTGATTTGTATTCTTTGCCTCTCCTTTCTCTGCCTTTCCCTCTTCCCATGGTTTCTCTCCTTCTCCTCTTACCACCACTTCCTCTCTCCTCTTCATCATTTCTTCACCTTTCTTATCTCTCATGCATCAGGTCGTCAGCTGACCATCTTCAACAGCCAGGCGTTCATCAAAATCGGTGGCGGTGGAGAGAAGGGGCGACACTTCCAGGGTCAGATCTCAGGCCTGTACTACAACGGCCTGCAGGTTCTTAAACTGGCGGCCGAGGGCGACCCCAATGTCCAGACCCAGGGCAACCTGCGGCTGGTGGGTGACGTGCCCTCGGTGCTCACCACTGACACCACCTCCACCACCCCGCTGGCTGATATGTCCACCACAATCATGGAGACAACCACCACAATGGCCACGACCACCACCCGCAAACAGCGCTCGCCCACCATGAGGGACAGTGTCACACAGGTGAGCAGTCGTGAGTTTGTGATGCGAGCTTGTTTACATGAGTCATACTGAGAAGCTAAAAGAAGGCCGGCGTTTGAGTCACTGAGCCGGGGAGATATTTTGGTGCAGTGCATTGTGATGGAGCATTGCCAGTTACTTTTAATTGGCTTCTTCTACAGTTCCTCCAAAATCTCAAAGTGCTGAAAACAATATTTGAAAGATTAAACAGCATGGCCAAGTAACCAGATGGCCGCTTTGGACGAGTAGAGGTACATTTCAAAAGAAATCATACGTCAGCTGCAAGGTCAAACAGTCACATCCTCAGCACTCTGTTTTGTGTGAGCTTGCCCACTTTTTTTTTTCCAGCCCTGAGCCACGTTCAGATGTTCAAACAGCCTCTCAGCCTGAGTGGGAGTCACACACCAGCTTTGTGTGGCTAGTCCTATTAGACCAATCAACGCTGCAATTTTGATTTCCTCCAAGAAGATATGCCTGACTAAACCCCAGGCGTGGTATGATGCTGGAAATTACAGCACATCCAAACACATCAACAAAGGCGCGAGGAGGGGCGGAACATAATGAAAAGGAAATCCTGCGGCAGCAGCACAACAACCGAGGGTGCTATGAATGTATATTTATGACTCTCCCACACACGCGTGTGAAAGGTTATGATTTACGCTCTGATGATTATCTGCATGTGCTAAGGGTAGCCATCACCATCATGGTAAGCAACAATTAGCAAACAGTGGGGAAGCGCTGTTGCCCACATACTGGAAGATGGAAGACACAAGTCCTCCAGTACTCCAATACTCTCATAAAAAAGACTTAATACGAGGCTCCATGTGTTCCAGGGAGGGATATAGTCCAGTTCAAGCCCAATATCATTAGTTACCAGCTGAGTTTTGTGCAAAAAGATCTTATTGCAGGTCATCAAAGCTTCTCTTCCATCTCAATGCATGTCAACTATTTCTACCTGACTGTAATCACTTTGTACTGTAACTACTTAAAAGCTGTCCTCTTTAAACTTCCATCACACAAACACCTTTATAATAACTCAGGAAACACAAAGGCAAGGTGCCAATTACCATTGCATTTCTCTTATTCAGCCGTGTTCATTAGCACTATTCATGTCCACAGAAGCTTATCCGAGATCAGTCAGCAAGCCACTCGTGCTCGTCCCTGACAACCCCCCATCAGCAGATTGAGAGCATCTTTAGACCTGCTTTAGCAGATTCCATCCTTTGAAAGCCCCCCCCTCCTCATTTTGAATAAACACGGCAGCGGCAATTAGAGCGAAGTCAAGGTGATGCTGCCGATGGCAATTCATGCCACTTTGTGTTGCAAGGCAGCCGGCTCAAAGAAAATTGGAATGCTGATTTTGCACCAGCTCCTGTTTATTTGTTGTTTCTTTTCTTCTTCTTGTACATTTAGAAGAAAAAAAAAAAGTCATCTCAACAAAGCCTCCGCAGCCTCATCAAAGTAGCGTTCTGATGCCAGCTGACAAAAGATATAAAGGTGGTCGTGTTCTCACGTGTTCCACCCAAGCACTTTCTTTCAGGCATGTTGTGGTTGCCATGCAAGTACAAGCGAGTGGACTTAAAGGTCAGCCAAAGCTCCTCTACAGACAACACTGTCTCCAGCATGCCCGCTTGGCATGACTTATTCAGATGAATGGGTTTAGTGTTTCTGCGTCTTCTCTCTAAACATGAGATCAATGGAACCTGACTCCAACATGTCACATGTAGCCATCCGCTCGGTTCAATATCATATCTCTGGCCTCCAGACTCGTTGGCGGAAACATTCTTCCGTGTTCAGCAGCTTGTATGGCAGCGGCCTCTGATGTGAAATTGGCAGCCATAGACGAGCGCGTTTGATAAATTATCTGGAACCATTTTGGGATAGCAAAGGACTCTACTTCTCTACTGTTACAAGCCCTAATGTGCGCTACATTTGCTGACTGACGTTTATGTTGGCTCATAAAAAGGCAGAGTTCCACCTTTAGAGTGCTTTTTATTGCTGAGAATCTATTTTTCAGGCTAGTGTACACACATTTTAACAGCTTCTTCTTTATTATTATTATGTACCGAGCTGAACGTAGTCTACCATCACAATAGCCCAAAATAGCATTAAAGATATGTGTGTGAAAATGAATAGACATTACTGATGAGTCACTCAACCACGTATTTTAATGATCAAAGAGGCAATATTGTGCTGTGCGCACAAACACATAAAAGCCTTATTGGGGCATATAGTTGGCTAACGCAGCCCTGATCATTCATACAGATGGCCCCAGTGAGACTGAATGGTTTTTTTTGACTCTTTTACTTTACTTTAATTTGTTCTTATTTGCGGTGTGGTGTTGAAGGCCTGGCAAGCACATCTGCTCACATTCGACAAAGAGAGGAAATCAAACACGGTGCAGCTCTAAAAGTGTGTACTTTAAACACAGTCATAAATTAAGCAAAGAATCCTAAGAGTTTGAGGATTACATTGATTGTGAACAGCTGAGAGGCAGCAGGCAGCGTATGAAGTCTTTATATTTGCTCGGCTAAAAGCGTGTGTCCTGGGAAAAGCCCGTGGTGCGCAGAAAGTGCTGTTTGTTTTCAGATTGAGGGCAACAACAGTTTGGAACATGTAGAGCAAAAACAGGTCTTTAGCATGAGTGGTAGTGTGTGTCATTGCTGAACAGACGAGGGGAAGCATGTTGCATCGTCAAACTGAAAACTGAAAACATAAAAAACAGGCTCCAATTTGGGCAGCCATGCTGTGGCTCTATGACTGATAACTTAAACACAGCATTGTAAGTGGTCATTCTCCACAAAAGTTACTATTAAAATGAATTATAATTGACAGTGCATTTGAATGGCATTGTTTTATATTCTTAAATTTTAGTTTGTTTACATAAAATAAAGAGGTAGAATTTAACTATGACTCCCAAGGTGCAGTTCACCAAGAAACATCCCATCAGCAAGCCTAAAATGATTTAGGCTTGGTTATTGTTTGTTTGTTTATTTATTTTCAGTTTCTGAATTAATTTTGGTTCAATTATTAACTGTGGTGCCACCTTTTGTTCCTAAATGCAGAGACAAAGTAAGTGTTGTGTTAGTTAGTTGACATTTTCCAATTTCTGTTTGTAATGGGGTCACTGTGTACAGTACTATCTACCCTGTCAATGTTATTTTCAGAAGGACACACACAAACTTGTTGTAGTGTTCCTCTAATCAGTTAATCTGTTTTATGAAACACTTATTTTTGGCCGTGCTCTGTACCTGCCTACAAAGCTCTGACTGGAATAAACTGGAGAGGTGGACAGTGATTCAGGCTAACAGCAAAGTTGGATTTGAATTCCCACATAAGAGCAGCTTTAAATAACGCAGACGCTTTTATTTAGACACTCATTTGCATAGTCGCTGATCAAGTGGCTTCTCGAGAGCTTGGTGCAGTCTGACTGCAGGTACGCGTGGTGAAACTCCACTTTGTCATACTTTTTATTGGTGATTGCTGGTTGCTCTGATGAACCCATGGGCCTGACATTGCATTGTGTTGTCTTTGCACAGATTGATATACAGTAGATCTGTATTCAGTCAAAACATGTAAAGAAATCTGCACCTACGCTTCAAAATACACAGAATGTTAACAGGAAGTGAATAGTCTTTGAGGAGGAATGAATTTTAATTGGCAGTGACAGCTCACGCTAATGTCTTAGCACCTTAGATTTAACATTTTCACAGGCAATCACTGATCTGCTGCACAGTGCATTGTATAATTAACCTCTAGATCCTGCATCAGTTATATTAGTCACAATGTCACATAAGGGATCCATCTCATGGAGCCTGCTAAACCAAACATACAGTAGTAATAACATTAGGAATACACTGGGCAAAGCTAACAGGAACAACAACACTCTTAATAAATATCCCAAACGGCTGCCATGAAACAGCGGAGACAGGAGACAGGACCAGGGTGGCGGAAAGCAAGCGAGCGGAAACCCAAATTTCAATTTCTCCAACAGCTCTGAGCTACCCGCCATGCCGCAGCTTTGATCATCGTGGAATAATGCGCTTTGATGCTTAGAATAAAAGATCTACCTTTTGATGTGTGTGGGGGGTCTGATTTTTTTTTTTTCCTCCCCTTCGCCACTCGATACTGTGGGTCTCCACGAAACAGTCGGAGTCATCACTTGTCTCGCTCTGACCCAAATTTGATGTCAGTGTGTTATAAAACTAAGATCACAAGCTACGCCCTTCTTGCTGCTGCCGTCTTAGACGCGCTCTCGGGTCTTTGTGATCTCACTCTCAGATTTGTCTGGATGGTTCTCTGGAAGTTGTCTCCTCGTGGATTCAACTTGGACACGGATGAGAAAAGTTGGGAGAGTGGTTCAAACTGGAGCTACTCCTTCAGCTCTCCTCTAGCTGCCATCACTGGGTTAGTGTGCCTCCTGTCCTAAATTTCCATTTACTAGATTACACTGAGCGCTGATGTCGTGGTCTGTTTAGACGTTTGAGGGGCTGAAATGGGGTTTACAAGTGTGTCACAGATGTTGCACTAAATTACAACTGCGATAGCTCCAGGAGGCTAAAACAGCCATCAAATGACTCGGGCAGCAAGACGTCGGAATATCTAAACATTTTTTTACATTAACGGACGTGAATGCACCGTGCCCTGGGCATTTATCGATGTTCTGGTTACTTAATTTAAAGAAGTGCACATTTTAAAAGATTCATTATGTGCCGTTTTATGTGGAGCTGGGAAGAGGGAAGCAGCTGATTGCATGGACGGAATGGAAATGTAAGTGCATGCTTGATGGAGAGTTGCTGGGAAACTGAAGCAGGATTATTAGGCCCATTTGACAGAGCCAGGTGATGTGAACACACACTCCAACTCACACAATGTAATTAATTAATGATTACGCCCAGACCGTGGATTAATAACAGAGAAAAGGCTGCGCAGCAGTGTGGCGCTTGAATCAATTATGCTGATAAAAGCCCCCCATTTTCTATCGGATGACCCCATCTTGAATAACAACCAGAGCCTGAGAAGAGAGGAGGGTGTGTGTGTGTGCGCCTATGTGTGTGTTTGAGAGTGAGGGGAGGGTCTCAGGCGTCTAGACATGCAGCTGTGTGAGTCATGCAGGAGTGAGGACGAACCCTGGCTACTAAATTGGAACCACCTTGTCAGATTTAATCTGTTTTCATCTCGAGACCCCGCTGCTGTACCTGCTGTACTAAAGCATGCACTAACAGACCTCACGTCGACTGTCTCCTTTATCACACAGTTCAAATGTCAAAGAGAACCGTCTGCAAACTGGGTCAAGAAGCAGACGTCCCGGATATAGCAGCAAGATCAATTTAAAGGACTAGTACGTCAGATTTAGGGGGGGTCTATTCACAGGAAATGGCAGAAATGATTATATTACACATGAATATGCTTTCATGAGTGTATGATCACCTGAAAATTGTAAGAAGACTCTACTTTTATGGCGTCTTTCAAGTTTTCTGATCACTCAAAGTGCTTCACACTACATATCACATTCACCCATTCATGCACTGAGGACAGAGGCTGCCAGGTAAAAGTGCCAACAGCTCATCACACACTGATGGCATAGTGTTCAGGAGCAATTTGGGGTTCAGCATCTTGCCCAAGGACAAGATGGGACTGTCCTGACTGGAGGAGCCGTGGATCGAACCACTTATTTCTGATAAGTGGATTAGTGGACAACCCACCTTTCCTCCTAGCCACTTGTTTTTGCAATCGTGCTTCAAGTGGCCACGCGATGGAGGACGTTTTAGACAAGCTACACTTCTTCGATTGGTCAGGTTGTTTCAGAAACGGTTTGTTTCACTTTGACTTCCTTCAAACTTCACACATCTCTGCTCACAATACAAATAGTGCCACTCACAAAGCACACCCACCTCCATATGGCTCAACATTAAATCAACAATTGTCTCTACTTGTAGCTTGAGCCTGTGTGTCCGTGGAGTCAAAGACTTTCACTGTCAGACACTCTTAATCCTCTTCGACGTTCTGTGTGTCCTCTAAACCAATAAAAATTTGTCTTGAGTCTATCTCATTTGCTGTCTGTCTCTGTTCTTCCAGAATGCAGATGACCTCTTGGTAGCATCAGCTGAGTGTCCTAGCGATGACGAAGATTTGGAGGAGTGTGAGCCTGGAAATGGTGAGTCAACTCAGGGAGTTCTGTCTTCATAGTACTTCAAAAACCAAAGTGCAGCCTAGAAAGAGACGTAGACTGACCTAGACTACTGCTGTATCCCTTCCTCCACTTTTATGTGACACTTTGTGACTGCTCAGCCCTCGGTATGCAGCTCTGATGGGCCAGATGTGTACCCTTTCTTTTGGTTTTCAAAGCAGCAGGCAGTCAGCAGCACCGTGGTCTGTCAATTGCTCAGCCAAGTGGTAGTATCTGGCATTTACCCAGCTGTTGCACCAATCTCCTGCCCTGGTTTTAACAAGGCAGGACAGTTTCAATGTGGAAACGCAGCTTGTTCTGCACAGCACACAGCTGTAGGCTGGCAGGCCCGGTGGCTGAGCCACTGTTAGTGCGAACAGCGGGTCAAGTAATGTTCTGACACCATGACAGGAGGTGGAAGTTAAAGGCCATGTGTTTTACTCCCTGCCTCTGTAGTTTCTTGCTCTGCCTTTGTGGTTTCTAGCTCCATTAAGCTGGCCATACTTGAAAACTGCCAAGAACCACGAACAGCACAGCAGTGTGAGTCTAATGACTGCTCCCTCTACAGTCTACAAGACCGAAATAATCTACCAGACAAAGATAGTTATGCAGATCCACATTTAATGACATTTTATCCTAAAAGATCCTCAGACAAGATTTTTGTTGTTAACTAGTATTATAGATTTAAATGACTGGTGTGGGTGGGATGAAAACCACAATCGCCTCCAGTACACGCAGTGCTCTGGTGCCAGCTTCCAGGAATTCAAACAGTAGAAACTGTTGGTCTTGAACTCTGTTAATAACACCTGAGATCAAATGTGAGCTTGATTTGCATATTACAGATCGATTTGAGATGCACAGTCAGTCAAACGTGCTAGCAACTTCAACAAAAAAAAAAAGTTTATATTGTATTTAATCTCTCACTTTATTTTTCATTTATGCTTACGTACAGAGCGAAATGGAATATGTGGGCAGGATTTAGTTACGAGAGAGATTTAAATCAAATCCAGAAGATTTGGTCGGATCAAAACGTGATTTAGCAAATACAGCGAAATGTGGAGCTGTGAAATGTTCTGCAGCTGCAGAGGAATATGCAGGAGCAGGAGAGAGAAATGAATTAATCAAACCTGAGCACCATTCTTTGTTAAATTCAAACCAAGTCTCTTTTTTTCAAACTGAGCCACTGAGCCACAATCTAACGGTCAGGTGCACATTTATATGATAGGCGAGGTTAGCTATAGTTCAGGACCATGATCACATTTGATTGAACGTAGAGAGAAGAGAGGAGGTTCGCTCTGAGATCTCCCAAATGATTTACTGATACGTGACAAGAGATAACTGAACAGTTAACACAGGATTGGAAGTTCATATCACACTCTGCCTCCTCTAGGAAACCCATCCTACACCTGATCTGCACGATGCACACATTCTTTTGCAGAGCCATCCGTTGTGAAACTGCTGTTTTGTGAGCATGTACAGTCACTATAGGCGCATTTCAGGCCTTTACAAAATAGAAAGAAATGCAAACAACAAAACTATAACCGGATCACTAATCGTAGAATGAATCCAACATGTATTATGTAATATAAAAGCCAGATTTACCCAAAAACTACCCAAATATCCCAAGACCAGAGCAAACTTTTAATAAACAATGAGACAACAAAAGCGATTAACAGAAGTGTTGGGATCACCCCAAAGTCCTTGTTATGAAATTGTTCAAAGTTTTGTCAAGGGGGATTAGTGTTATGAGTAGAAAATATGGTGGACTGTAAATGGCAGGAGATTATAGCAACCGGCATGTTTGCGTGAGGAGAAACTGATCTGAACCTGTGTTGAGAAACTCGAGTGTAGCATTCTCCTGCGGTTTTCTCTGTAGGTGGTTGGGACCGAAATAGAGACTCAATTCGCTTCTTATCGAAAGCAGAAATGAGACTTTTTCGCTGGATGCTATGCCCAGGCTTAATCTCCCATGGGGAAACGCAACTCTCCCTCCCTCTCTTCCCCCGTCTCGTATGCCCACATAGTGGCAGACATGTTCACCTTTGCAGACAGACACTTGTCTCTCTCGCTCTGTGGGTGTAAAGTTTTCTCTCTGCAGCGGTCTCTCCTGAGAGACAACAAACGTACTCGCGTGCGCACATGTTCCGTATCGCACCTTCCAGATGCCGACGAGAGCTCCAGCGAGGCAAGCCAGCGGGGTCGGATAAGGCTGGGTGAAAACTGTGGACGAGGAGGGAAGAATCAACACTGTCCACAAAACATGTCCCCTCTCCATCACTGCTCCACAAACACAGGATGCAGTTATTGTGTGATAGGAGCCTCTCCCAGTGTTTTCAATTACATTTGAGAATGCAGCTCTGTTATTGAACTGCCTTCAGGAGGGGAAAAAAAATGTTTAGCACAGCTGTGGATTTTCTATTAAGCCGAGCGAGATATGACTTGTGAATTCACGGAGATCAATACAACTCTTTCTTATAGAGTATGCAGCCAGTGGACCTAGCTTTACCTGCAGCTGGAGTGCTACAACATTCTTCAGCGCGTGAAACTTGTTTTCTTACAACTGCATTTTTTGGCTGTCTGCGGCTGAATGATGACCCTCAATGTACGAAGCTCAGACAATGAATTGGAGCCGCGGTTGCACACTTTCCTGATGAGCTGACGAGTGGATGCAAAGAGGAAAAAAAAAAAAGACCAGAGGAAGCAGATGAGCGGGAACAAGCTGGAAAGACTGCGCTGTGAAGGACTGACCCTCATTGAGATTTGAGTCACGTTCCTCTGCGCTCAAAGCAGAAGAGAGAAACGGGGAGAGGAGAGAGAGAGGGGAAAAAGAGAGACCGCAAAATTGAGAGAGCAAGTGGAGTGAAATTCCCGTGGACGATTCCTGCCTTTCCCACCAGGCTAATTAAACTTTGACTTTGTTAGGAAGCCTTAATTACATCACCCAATTAAAGCTTTGGGTTGGATCCTCCAGTGTTGTTAATGAGCCTCTGTCAGAGGAGTGATGACACCTCAGAAGCGAGGACCTGGATTACAAAGATGAAATATGTTCTGGGGACAGAGTGATGACGTGAGCACGCGCACAAGAAGACGACACTTCTTGTACATGAACACTCATTTAACGCACCTACATGAAATTACATCTATAGACACATTGTATCCACAGTAATGCGCAATTAGAGAAGATACACCCTAGTCTGTTTCTCTAACAAGCCCCACTCATCAAATCTCTTTCATTTTATTTCCATATTTCACTTTCTCGTCTCTCTCTACCTCAGCACGACCTCACTTTCCCTCTCTTGCATACCTCCAAGCTACTTATCAGTCCCTGGATGTTGTAGGCGCTATATCAGTTTTACTCTGACAAGATCAGAGCTTTGAGGATCTCCTCAATAATTCATCGGACGATAGAGGCAACCTGCAAATGTTCCTTTTAGGTCGAGCAGTGAAACCAAGACAATGGGTGACAGATTATGGATGACCCGGAGTGCCAAGACCGATCACCCAGTCTGACTCAGGGCTTGTCTGGGATCAAACCCTCCCTGGTTTGGGTGACAGTTATTTGTTAGTGTGAATCTTTATTGATCTTCCTTAGCTAGCCGTCCTGCAAGTAAATGGCCTGAGTTTCTTATGTGGTTTAAGTTTAGGTGTTTGGCAGAGGTTAGAGGCTTGAACTTGCGACCTCTAGATGATCTCAGTTGATAACAGTGGACCTTAACATTACTGTGACACACGATCTCCGCTCGAAAGGCTTTAAGTTCAGCGATTAGTGCAATCAACACGTCTGATCAGACCATTTTTTGCAGAAACAATGCGAGTGTTAGACAAGATCTCAAGATTGCATAGATAAAGAGGGGACTGGTTGAATTTGACAAAGAATTGCATGATCACAAAACACCAGTAGTGGATATGTGGATAATAACAAAGTGTATCAAGTTTATTTGTAGCATTATTCGACTACATGTCAATTCAAGCAATAAAAAAGAAATAGGATGGAAAAGAAAGATATCTAATAAAAAAGAGCTTAATAAAAATGTATGGATTCATAAACAAGTGACATCATTGCCATTAATAACATCATATCATTCAGCAAACTCACTAATCAAAATGTAACTATGCTGCCACTCAATAACAGTTAATATTAAACACATACATTTAATTATGATAGCTATAACAGCATCACATCGTTTATGTACATGATGTACAGTGTCATCAGAGATGCACTGGAGTAAAAACAGAAAGGATTAAATATGGCTTTAATAAAGAGAAATCCGGAGAATCAGTTATTACATTTGTTGGCTCTGGAGAAATGAATGCAGAGGCTGGTGCTCAGTCAGCTCGCTCTATTGTTAAATGCACAGATCAGAGACCAGAGAACTGCATTATTCAACATTATTCAGATGCCGTGTAACCATTTTACTTCAAAACTGGTCAGCGGTGCATTTTGTCATTAAGCATTTCTGCTGCAAACGATCCATGTTTGCAGAATTTCATTGAAAGCAGTGGATGGAAAATGCTTTTTTTTTTTTTTTTTTACTTGTGTCACCATTTTCACAGCAGGGAGGTCTTTCTACTCACACATCACACTGTAAACAAATATTATATTTTCTCCACGGAGCGTTGTGCAGAAATATTGGTTCAAAATTTGTCTGAACCACCTAACCTGTTTTTCTTTATACCTAATTTTCTATTATTTGTATTTTCCAAGAGCCAGTTGGCTTTGCAATTTCATTTAACAGATACACTTGAAAAGAAAGATGTGAAGAAAATATACAGTAGAAGAAAAAAGACAAGATCTAGAGACCAATAAATTGGCCAGAAACAGCCCCAAAGCAAAGGCACGGAGGTGGAGGTGTTGTAGATGTTGATATTCTCTGTGCATATCTGAGATTTATACCATGGTGAGGTGGAGACGCCAGGCTGGGTCAGAAAAACAAATCCAGCCGGCTTCATGGACCCGATCCAGGTGCTGATGAGCTGCAGGGAGGTGACTTTGACTGGAGCCGGTCTGTGACTCTCAGTGAGACACGATATGAGCAGAGCATCATCCCTTTGTGTCAAAATAAATCACTTTTGCCTGAGAGCGACGGCACCAAACACAGCAGTTGTAAACAGTTTATGGAGCTGAATGTGGGAAGAAGAGTTTTTCTCTTGTTGCACAGATTATGTAGTCGTAATTGTACCCATTGTGGCGTGATTTAAAAGCAAGCAAAGGGAAATATATTATACTCGGACACGGTGTAAGATTCTCTATCTGCAGCCTAATCAAAGCTGAATTACAGAATACTCAAACTCACAACAACCTTTTTACTCTAAATATTTCAAATGGATACGAGCGAAGCGACGTGAGCGGCAGAGCAACGATGTTTGTTAGGAGGCCGACGTAGATTCATCAGTATCCGTGTGCCCCTGCTCTCGTTTTGAGTAAATAGAGGGGGGATGACTCACGCCAGCAGCGATGTGGAGTAGCGTGTGGGTAAAGATAAAGAAGAAATTTCATCATGCGGGCTAAACGTGGTTCCACTGCCTCAGCTGTTCAAATCAATGCAGTCAAACTCAATCAATCAGGCTGAATATCTTTGAGTCTCTCGCTTTAATGCGTAAATTACATGAATGTTAGAGACGCCCACACACTGGAGTCATGCTACATGTATTTTTCAGCACCATTTGCATCAGAACTGGTCTCAGTCAGAGCTGGTTTGGGTTCAAACAATGACTCAACCGCAAGGCGAGTCCCTACAGAGCAAGGGCTTTCGCTGTTAGGCGATGGGTTGACGACATCGACAACCTCTTCTTTCATATCAGTGTGTGTTATTCATGGCAACACATCTGTGGACACGCGTGTTATTTTGTGACAACTCCTGCAACCTGCCTGCGGGTGTTACCTGAACAATCAGAGCTGCATACGGAGGGAAGAGGGTGCAGTCGTGGAGAAGGGGAGAGCCAATTAAACTTGATTGGTTTAAACTATGGGTGCAGTGGGCTTGGGTCACACAACAGGAAATGAAAAGATGGTTCACTTGATAACTGCCTAGAGTGCTGAGATGTGGTTCGCTCTGTGTGTGACGGCTGAGGTTCATTATTTTTCTAATAGCCAATGCCTACCTGTCATATGTGAAGATGATATACAGCATTTGGCTGCTCTACAAGCTGAGAGTACAGCAGATTGACTGATGTGAAAGACGTTCTTCTAGAATGTTTAAATAATAGAGCATAAGAGAAATGTTAGATAGAAGAGTTCAGTTGTGAGGACTACAAGACTTTACCATAGCAGGACCATCCATTAGCACAGCCACATGTGCTGTAAGTGGGGCACACCTCCTCAGTAATTGGTGGGCTGCGTGCTGAGCAGAAGGTATAGAGCCTGAAATTGCACTTGCAGCATCTCTACCATGCAGACAGATGGCAAAGTAAAGATA
Organism: Protonibea diacanthus; assembly: GCA_028641955.1. Lineage (NCBI taxonomy): Eukaryota > Metazoa > Chordata > Actinopteri > Sciaenidae > Protonibea > Protonibea diacanthus. The sequence goes on from CM053998.1 coordinate 14,576,730, forward strand.
GTGACTACGCCATCTCGCGCGTCAAGCCCTCAGTCACACGTACGTCCCAGATCTCTGAGAGCTCCCACAGACTGGTTTAGTGAAATAACTTGTCAAAGTCACAGGAGAAGGAAGGAAGAAAGAGAAAAAAAAACAAAGCACTAAACTTGTGAAATCCTACTTGGTTCAGCTTTTCTTTGTTCCTCAAGTGTGCCACCACGCTCTGCTGTCCTCTCAGCCTTCAAGGTGAAACACGGCCCTCCAACACAGAGACGAAAGAGAATTTAATGGAGAGAAATAACTTGAGCATTGCCATGGAAACTAGCCTCTCCAGCACTGGTACAGCAATAAGAAGTTAGAAGAAGGGTTGAAGAATCACTAAGTTTTTTTTCCCTTTACAGCTCTCACATAATGCTTCATTTCAGTCAAGTTTCTCAAGTGTGTTGTTTCTCTGCTGATCTGTTTAGTGGCTTTGTTAACTCAATGCATCACCTTTTCTAACAAAGCCGTTCTGAGTGAAAATGTATGGTTGTATAACTGACAAGGTTTTGGGGGAGGGGGGGGGGGGTTGAGCTGAATAAAAAGGCCACAGGGGGAACTGTTCCAATCCCAACAACCTCCCCTTACACTGCCCCCTACCCATCCCCTCATCCCCTGATCTGCCTGATCCAACCCCTCTCCACCCCCGAGTCACTCTGATTTACCTCATCAAATGAACAAAGAGCCAGAGTCATGATTTTATGCTGCTGATTGTTGGCATTTCTTTGGTCATGTTTTGCTGTTACCTTCCCTTTTCTTCTCCCCCACCAAGATGTGCCGTAATCTAATCCCCGCTGCCATGTTTTTCTAATGTTTCCTTGACTTGTGACTCTTACACATTTTGCTAGACTGAACATAAAATTGTCATGTAGTGTATACACAAACTGTTACTAATATTCTGCCATGTTCTATTAACATACTCCCAATATGTTTAACCCTTAACTCCAGCTGGGCCTCCAGTCTGTGGTAGACTGATTGCTCTTGAATGAATGCAACTTTTTATTCTAACACGCTTTTTATTTAAAAATAACATTTCATAGTGGGCTAAAATCAGATTACGTAAGAGTGGCTCGATAACAAATTCTGGCTCATTAAGACGATTTTTTAAAGTGTTGACTTGTGCTGGTAGCTGTAAGAACAACACCATTGCCTCATGTTTATGTGTGGTGTTTGGGAGGGAAGTGGGCATCAGGGACTCATGCCGTAGTGTTTAATGCTATCTCTCAGTGTACTGAGAGTTTTGGTAAGAAATTAGGGGCATCAGTTTTCCTGCAGCAGCTCCTGAGGGTTTGCATGCAGATTAAGCTAATTAGAAATGAGCCATAAAAACCACGATGCCCAATGAAGAGACGTAAGAGAGGTAAAGAAGGGGGGGAAAGTTGTTTATCACTATCCGAGAACAATCTTACACAGCTTTCTTTTTGTAATTTTTTTTTTTCATGCAAAAATCATGCGGCCAATTTGTTGATGTAAGTGACCTGAACCTCGTGGTTTGCTATCTTATTTAACCAATCACAGCAGAAACATCTGAGCGTTAGCATAGTCAGCACAGGAAAGACTAGACAGTTAGCAGTGTGTAGTGCAAGAGATGTTAAGTTGTTCAGTGTAATTTGTAGTCTACTTTTATCTTGTATTAGTGCTAGCACATGTAGGTCTATGCAGTCTAGGGACATACAGTAGGTCAGAACAGTCAGGAACAGGTGCAGGATACAGTATTTTCTTACAGCTTGTATTTTAGCTCAGTTCACAGATAGTCAGCATATTAACTTTTTAAATAGAACAGACTAACTAACCTCATGTTAAGTTTTAGTGCTGTTCTAATACTGGTGTTGCTGTATTCATTTGAACTGTTTTTCTTCTGTTGATCTCGAGGTGGTCTCTCTCTCAGGTGGTCTCTAACACTCTTTTCCTCCGTTGTCTCTTTCTTGTCCTAGGAGGTGAATTAGTGTTGCCCATAATAACGGTGGACTCCCTAGACCCCCCATCCATCGCCACCCGCTACCCAGTAATTCCCCCTCCCCCCACCACCTACCGCCCTTTCCTCACCCTGCTCGAAACCACCAAAGAGTCCCTCCCCTTGCCCAACGGCCGCCCCCCCTGCCCCTTGGACCAGGAAGACTGCGAGGAGACCATCGAGGTGTCGGCGTACGGCTCGGGGGAGATGACCGAGTCGGATGACGAGGACTATTACAAAAACTCCCCCCTGGTCACCGACAGGACTGTCCTCCCGCCTCCCCCGGCCGCCGAGGGCGGTGTCCAGAACCCCCGAGACCGACATTTCTCCCGTATCCCCAACTCCCACCGCCCACCTCTCTCCTCCACCCCCACAGCCAACCCCGACCAGCTCAACCCTCGCATCAAGCCAGCCGCCGGCGGCAGCAGCAGTAGCAACAACATCCCCGCCGGGAAAATGAACACCCGGGATCAAGTGCTGCTGCCGCCGGCCCACCCCTCATCAGACCCAGGCCACCGCAGAGTCCCAGGAATAACCTACCCCCCAAATTTCCCCCATGTTCCCACTCCAGACCCCACGTCTCGGCTCCCGGGCCCCGTGGAAGTCCAGCAGTCCAGCAGCACCACGGGAATGGTGGTGGGCATTGTGGCAGCCGCTGCCCTGTGCATCCTCATCCTGCTCTACGCCATGTACAAGTACCGCAACCGCGACGAGGGTTCCTACCAGGTGGACCAGAGCCGCAACTACATTAGCAACTCAGCCACGCAGAGCAACGGAGCCCTTGTGAAGGAGAAACAGCCCAGCACTGCCAAGACGGTCACCAAGAACAAGAAGAACAAAGACAAAGAGTACTACGTCTGAGGGCGTGCCGCCGTGACACACAGAGACAGACAGCAGATGCACTTAGAGAAGGAAAGAGACGAGAGAGAAAGAGAGAGAGACGAGGCAGTATATGAGGAAAACGGCAGACATAACATGGAGGGCAATTTATTTCAAACTCAGTATTGTCAGGTGGCCATACATGGTACCAATTCCAGTTTAAATCAGAGGGAGCAAGTAAAAATCAGGTGGCAAGGCGACATCACGGTTTAGTCCAAACCTTTCAACTCTGCCTTGATTGATTTGGCTTATTAAATGTTAACCACAGTGTGGATTTAAAGAAAGGCTATTACACCTCAGATCACAACACATACTGTGCCAACAACCGTGTACCAAATGCTGATAAAACAGTGATTTATGGATTAGCACATGACAGGTTATTTAATATCTTGTGTACTGTAAGAAAGCACCACCATCAGTATTTGTGTCAGGGTCTGTACTTCATTCTGAGGCAAGCTTGTGGTGTAAGCAGTCGCCTTAGACAGTATCAACATATTTTCCAATGAGGCTTGAATTAGCAACTCGACATCCCTCCGCAAAATCGATATACTGCCAGCTTACAGAAACACTGTGTCAAATCCAGCTCTCCCACCTATGTAAGTGTTCGACATCTCCGATCCGTAGTTAGATCTCTCTCTCTCTTCCTCTCATCCGCTTGTGCCCTTTGTTTCTCTCCTTGTCTACGGTGCTCAGCAGCTGATGCAACGTAAACTCTGCCGTGTTTCAAGCATGTAGTATTCATTTACGAAAAAGAGATAAAAACTGTTTTTCCTTTCTGTGGAGTTAAAAAAAATAAAAAATATGACGATGATTGATGATCATAACAACGTTAAACGTAGCAACTATGTGAGATACCACCGCTCCGATCTAATGGATGCTAACTTGTACGTTTAGCCCGCCAAAAACCTTTTGAGGCCAAAAGCCCCTTTGGTCGTCCTGTGTTCCAGCAGATCTGTGTCATGTGTTTCTGGGGCTCCAAGGCACCCCCTAGTGGGCCAGCAGAGAAACTGCATCACGTCTCTTAAAATTACTAATAACCGAAAAACAGAAAAAACCTCCAGCAAACAAGATGAACTCTGTTCTATATAATTATAAATATATGTATAGACGTTGCAGAAACCTATGGACCTAAAGCGTGAGCAAGTGGAAAAGTAAAGCGAATGCTGATGATGCGCAGCGAAGACGGACTTTAGGATTTTTGACGTCGGAACCCCCCTCCCTCCTTCGTTCCCCAGACCCCCACTCCCCACTTCATGAACAGTACGGCTGATGCGATGCCTTGCTGCAAGACTCAGTCACTCTGGTTTGCTCTTCTCTTGTTTTTCCTTTTTTTTTAAATTTGATTCCTTTCTCTTGAGAAATGAGAGACATTTTAGGGAAATTCATTCTTGCTGGAGCTCCACTGTGGAGAGAAAGATACCTTGCAGCTGAAAAAATAAAATAAAAAAGCGACTGTGTCTTTCGCCCCCCCCCTTCTCGAGCCTGACTGGACTGATGGCAGCCAATGGGCAAAGCAAACTTTGTGGAAAGGAGCACACAGAAATAAAACGGTGAACAGCAGTTCCCTGGAAGATGTACAACAGAACTCTAGTATTCCAATTTTCTCAACTCTATTAAAAAAAGAAAACTGTACCATGAAAAGAAAAAGAAAAATCCTGAAAAAAGTTTGTGAAATGTCTAAATATTTGACTCTCATCCCATTACTAAGAGAAATGTGTTTTCCCTACTATCATTCCTGTTTAGAGAAAAAAAAATGACTGATTCTGGGAAACTGAAATTTCTATGTATTTTTCTTTTGGTAACTGAGCAAATGTGATTTGGGTTCTGAACATGAAACCACTTATTCTCCTTTTCCAGGGGAGAACAGTCCCTCTCCTTTTGATTCCATCTGTCATCCTCCTATTTTTTGTCCTTTTTTTTCCTCTGTATGGCAGGTTGTATGTCCCCATACCTTGTGGAGAAAGCAGGCTCTGTACATCCTCCATGTTTTTTTAATTTGTTTTCTATCTATTTCTGTCTATATGGCCGGAGACAAGACGGCAGCCGTTTCATTATGGCGGGCTCCGTCGATTCACGCTCCTGCCATGTTCGTCTGGTTTCTCTCTTTCTCCATTCCAAGCATACTCCTCCCAGTATCTTCCTGTTCTTTCTAAATGTTATTGTAAAGTGTTCCAGTGAGATGACTCTAAATATGTGTACATTAACAGAGGGAATACACTTGGTTATATACTTCTTACTCCCTGTGTGCGTGGTCTCTTTCTTGTCTCCTTGTCTATGACGTATGCAGATGATTAGAAGAACCGGCACTTGATTTAACATGAAAAACGTCCATAAATCAGCTTAAAAATCATCGAAGAATAAGTCATTCCTTCTAATTATAACTCCAGAACTTGCCCATTAATCATCACATTTTTCATCTGTGTCAATCTAATCCAGTGATTTTGTCTGAGGGAGGCCTTCAGGGTCAGACTTTTTAAGCTCCTGTTGTATTTTTCCATCACTCTTTAATCTGTATTACCATGTCAGACAAAGCTGCTGGTGCTTAAATTAGTGCGGAGTTTTTTTTATGATCACTTACCCCAACAGAGAGATGTGAATGAGCCTCAGGACGGCACCTCTGGAGCTGGTAGGGATTTGCTGCGCTGCAGAAGAACACGTCAGTGTTGATGAGCTGCTGTCACTGTGAAGTGAAGCGGAGAAAACCAGTCGACCAGCAGATCAAACAGGTCTCTGTTAACAGATTTATTTAACAAGTTTATCCCCTGTACTTTAATCATGCCTGCAGTTGGAGAGCTGCTCTGCTGCTTTTTAAACAGATGTTTGAATTTTTTGAGCCGCCGAGGTGTTTGTCTATAAACGCACACGTAGATGGAGCTCAGGAGTGTTATTCTATAGGTGTTGCTTGGCTGTGATCCCACAAGAATATAAAAAAAACAGGACATTATTACATTACATTTATTTAGCTGATGTTTTTCCCAGAGCGGCTTACTGAGGTGCATTCAGCCATGAGGATACAACCCTAAAAATGCAAGAATCATGTAACTACAGCAGCTTCATCAAATATGCTGAGCTGCTCCAAGTGCTGCATTTAGAATCAATGAGACAGAAGTTTTCCTACTTTTATAAACATCTCACTTTAATCCTACTCCTGAAATATATTTCTTAACATCTGCAGTTTAAACACATCACACACACATACACAGTACACAGAGTTTTACTCTTCCCTATCTTTTTTCCCCCGTGAATCTTTCTAATCTCAGAGATTCATATTTTTGGAAAATTCATGTGCAAAACTATCATCAGCTACATCAGAGTTTTCCTGAACAGCCTTCTCCACACCCCCAAAAAGGAAAATAGCAGTCCCCAATCAGTTTGGTGAAGATGTTTGGAACATTAGCATGCTTTCAATTTTTAAAGAGCAATCATAACACATAAGTACAGTCCTCCACACCTCTCCAATCAAGACCAGCATGCAGCCACAGCGGCTTTACTTCTCTTTAGGATCACTTTCTGAGAAGCAGAGGCAGAAGTAAGTACTCTAATGTTTTGGTGTTTTTTTTTAAGGGTAGTTAAAGATTGACAAGATCGAGGGGACGATATGCTGCAGAGCACCATGAGTTGGAATCAAACCTGAACCTACATGAGTGGCATGCTGTGTTGTAACTGATTGTGACTGATTGTTTTTAAAACGGCAAACTATTTGATCTATTTGATGAAAATTCCCAAATCACACTATCTATGTCTGTTTGATACAATTTAGTCTTAAGACTGGTCCTGTGCCTTCTCTGCAGTTTAGGTTTAAAAAAGAAAAGCCCAAATCTGAGATCTTAACACTCATTTTGAGTCAACCAGTTGCCCAAAGACAAAGATGACAGAAAACTGGGCCACGATGAGGAATTGTGTTGAATTAGTTGTGTTAGGTCTCTGCTTCATTTTACACACATAGAATTAGCAAAGATTTTCAGCCCCGACTTACCGTGCACATTTAATGTTTCCTTAAAGCTGAATCTGAGACACTGGAGGCTGCAGGAGAAGAGCTGAACCACACCGGAACATCGCTTTCTCATGGCCCTGGATCAGAGAGAGAGAGGAATGGGTTAGCCAGCTATGTGCCTGATTCAGCCTTCAGAATATCAAAAAGCTAGTTCATGTTAAACGTCCATACGTCATCCAGGTTCAGTTCAGGGGAACTTTGATCCACATATAGTTTGATTACAATTACCCATGACATTTCTTCTGTATACATTGTCTTTAATTTGTGTTATTAACAGAACAAGTAGACTAATGCCGAAACCCAACCACACACATCTCTGTTTCAATCCGTTCTACATGCAACTTCAAACCCCACCAGGAGTGTTTCAGAAGCATTTTGACTGCTACACTTTGTTAATTTACTCAGATTTCCTGGTTTATTGTTATCGGTTTCATGTATAAATATGTATGTAAACATGCTACGTAGTTCCCCTATGTAGTTTCCCTTTTGGCTGTTTTTAAAATTGAAAGTTTGCACGGGGTGTTTTATTTTGAAAATTGACCTCATTCTCTGTGCTGTTTCAGTGTCTGACTTCTAACTAGCTCGAGCTGCTCTGTGCAGATTTTCGCCGTGTATTCTCTGTGTTTGAAACATTGACCAGAACAGCCGCGGCACACACGGATCACGTCACGTCCTGCCCTCTGGAACCTAGCCTTAGGAGTCTACATACAGCCATGTTAGCCACTGTGAGGTTGGACTTGTACTATGAGCTAGATGCTAACATCACCATTTAAACATATTGACAATGCTAGCCTGCTAACTAAAACTCCAAATATTGTAAACATTACACCTGAGGTTAGCACACAAACATAAGCCAACTCCATGAAACACAAAGTGCAGATGAGGCTATAGTCCAATGTCTGGACCAAAGTTTTTAATCATCCAACTGACAGACTGACACTGCCCTGCAGTCATTCACAGGCTTCATATCTGCATCAATTCACAAATGTTCAGTCTTTCAGAGGACCGTGGAGCAAAACTGCTACGAGTGGACAGTCACAGTGTGTCCGTCTGTTGCTTTTCTGTCGCCATAGCAGTGGATCACAGTTGGCGCGCAGCCTGCCTACCTTGTGCAACAGCCAGCGCCCTGTTCAAGCATGAACATTAATGAGATCGCATCAGTGGAATAATGTTGCAGGAGCAGATATGTGTGTTCATATAGCGTGTATCCGTGTGTCTTGACTGACCTCTCAACGTGTAGACGAGCCGTCGCGCCGGCTCCTCAGACAGGCCGTGTCTGTCTCATCTGCTCATCGTAAACTGAGCATAACAAAGTAGTCTGTACCTTTTTGAGATTATCTGCAGCCGACGCTCGACACACAACCAGAGCAGTTACAACATCTATGATGGGCTAATGGGGCATGCAGCACAATTAGTGCACGCACACACACACACAGCAATGAAACACTCGATTCCAACAACTCTTCCTGCTAAGGAGGAGAATATAGTACTACACTGTTCACCCACATACTTAGAAACATATGGCAATTACTCATGCATCAAAATCAAACACTGAGAAATATGGTGAGGAAGACTGAGGAGGGTGGGGAGGACTGTGTGGGCGCAACTAGTCGCTGGAAAAATGAAGTGACCTTTAATATGCAGAAAATCAGGTAGCAAAAACAAAGTACAAGAAAGTGCCAAAATAAATCATTTAATACCACAGCGTGTGCTAGATTCCACACCTCCACGCCTCCACACCTCACTCTAACATGCTGCAGAGGTGGCAGCATGTGTAAGTGATCTAAGCCATAGATGTTACATGTTGCACTAGTTTCACAAGTTTCATAGATTTCATTTTCTCACAAAGACACCAGTCCTTGCAACTTTACAGTGAATAAAATTAGACAGCGCATATGAAAATATCAGTCAGGTCCAAGCAGCAAACACGGTGGCTGTGAAGCCAATGCTACAAAAACTGCAGTTCCTCAAGCAGCCATTTGAGGCTGGCTACAGAACATGCTCCCCATGTTAAAATGTCCAGCGTCACAGCAGAAACAAACATTACAGCCTGGTACAAAAAAGTTTTGTACTGAGGGAACACTTTCATAGAACCCACCTGTTCAAATTATATTAAGGCTTTAAGTAATGCAGAATTACCGACTCACCTCTGCAGCCTGCCTCGAGCGGCCACTTGAGGTATTACAGTTTTTAGCACTTCCAAATTGGTTTCATTTCACGGCCACAGAGGTTGTTACCTCACAAGAGCTGCGCTTCACCAATGAAGGGCACCTGGCTCTGCCACCTTCAGGGCAGTCTAGATTTTTTTGTTGTTCCCTGTTTGTGGAACGTAATCTGGGGCGTCCTTCTCTACCTTAAAAAAAACTCCTGAAGACCCAGCTGTGCAGAGAGTACACTACCAACTCTACCAACGACTGGACATGCTAAATCTACTGTCAACTTAATTCTATGTGAGTAGTGCTTATTGCTGCACGTCCTTGTCACACTGTACCTTAATTGTTTCCCTTTTTGTAAGCCACTTTGGATAACAGTGTCAGCTAAACTAAATGTAAAAGATGGTGAACATGCTAGCATTGTTGCCATGAGCATATTAGCAAACCAACGTAAAGCATTTAGTTCAAAGTGCCGCTGTGCCGAACTGCAGCCTCAAAGAGCCACCAGGCCTTTCACTCCAGCCTTTCAGCCTCTCCTCTGCATTTACCTGGTCAAATCCATCCATTGAAATACAGAGTTCAAAAGCAACACACCACTAGAACTCATTCACTGATGGAATCACCACTTAGACTGGCCCTAGTTAAATCAGCCCACAAATACCTCTCCAAACAGCTGAAACAGCTAAGTTCTGCTGAAAGGTAAAAGTAGTCCTCATATGTGCCCTCCTCTCCCTGGCCAGATCTTAAATTTATGATTACATAAAAGTTATGAACAACATCAGTGTATATGGTCGGAAAAGTAGCAAGAATCTGCCTCCATTACAGTCTGTCCAGAGCTTGGTGTTTGTTAGGCTTTCTTTTGTCTTCATAAATAATAAAACAGCCCTTGAACAAAAGTTGGTCCCATCTTTTTTCAACTTCTGGTTGCTCTGACTGTCTTGACAGAGAGGTCAGATCAACCGCACATGAGGAAATCCAACATTAAGTAAGCCAGCGAGTTCAACAGCACCAGGGTTCAGTAGTCCACATCTGTCCATCAGCTGGAAGAAGACTTCTGACCAATCAAACCACACACAGCATTATTAATACTTAGGAATCGAGTTGCTCTGAGCTGCTTTGTGCTGTGCAGGCACAAAGAACTGACACACACATAATTGATTGATTTTTAAAATGAACTCTGGGATTTGCATTCCAAATTAAAGTTGAACAAATATTGAAAGTATAACCTGTTTGTTCGTTCTGTGCCCTCAGTCCCCAAGGATGGAAAGATTCCTCTGTAATCAAGTTAAAAAAAACTCAAAAGTCTCTCCACAGGGAGACCGTATCAAATCAAAAACTCTGTCTGTGAATGTGGAGCAGAGGTAAGTAAAGGTAGGGAAGGAAAGAACAAGACTTCTCATTTGTGCTGTGTTTCCTCCCTATTTCATCATCCAATCTTCTATCCAACTGTGAGATGTGCCCAATGGCCGCTTTCCCCATTTACTCACCAATCTGTAAAATGTGATGTGCACACATGCACAGATCACACACTAGGACAAGACAAGATAAGACATCTCAAATATTCCCAGGCTAAACTTGACGGCCTTTGTTTGTGTCCCGCTCTGCTGCTCGACGTTCAAATTAAAAGAAATAAAAAGGCAAAAAAACACGGAGCGGTGGCTTCATTTCGCCGCTGGCACAGAGCTTTGCTGTACACACGCCTCAGAACTTAGCTTTCACAAATAATCTGACATCACTGGTTACACAGACAATCAGCTATGACACCACAAATGATCGGCATTGTGTTTGAGTGTGTGTGCCCGTGCACATGTGGGCGCATGTGAAGGCGATGCGGCATCACACTCAATTTGTTTATTTGCTTCTCGGAATAAAAACTCAAATGGGCTGTGTGGTTGCTTGTGTGTGTGCGTGTGTGTGTGTTGTTCACTGTTTAATCGTGTGTGTGATCATGCAGCCCAAAGGCAGTGTTTACGGCAGAGGGGGGCCCTGCAGGAAAAGAGATTTGTTTGAAGTCCCCAAAGACAACCAGGCAGGTAAATCTTCACACACTGTCACCTTTAGTGTACAGGCACACGGAAAAAACACGTTAAAAGCACGTCTGCAGACTGCACAGTGTTCAAAGACTACAACCCTAAAAAACTGCAAGACCAACAGTACACAGTAGACTAGGGTTTTCTCTGCAAGTTATACCACTTGTGGCACCACGGAACAATGTTTTTCTACCTGATTATCAGTGTCATGAACACATTCCTGCACGATATTTCAGGCTATTCCACTGAGACGAGGAGTTTGTTGTGGTAAAGTGGCGAGAAACTTAGCAACGTGAGGACACCTGCTAGCTATCAAACAGTTCAGTGAGGACATGCACATCAAGGACGATCAGTTACGTGAGGAAACACCAACTCAACCAAGAAAGTTGGCCACTCTCTCACGTTTTCTTTATTCAACTTTTAAAGTATTAGATGAAAGAAACACAGAACTGCTGTCAACTTTGGAGATGACAACATACAGTATTAAATCATGATATAGCACGCCTCAGCAGTTAGCCTTTTATTGGATATATGAGTAGCTGGGTACTTTGATTTCATTGGATATTTAATGTGTGAAGAAATCTCAGCCAATTAAGTGAAATACTGCCTGGTGTACATATATGTACATGTGGATATATGGATGTGAGCACTGTTTCAAGCTACACAGGCTAATGTGTCTAGTTCATCCACTACAGTTCTGTATTCAGAGGCACATTTGATATTTAATAAGAACAGATGTTCAGTTTGGAGTTGAATTATTCAGACTGATCGCTGCAGAATATCCAGATTACTCAAAAAACTAAACTAAAACCAAAAATAGCAGCTATATTCTCAATTCCAACAAACAAAGCTGACACCTGATTGTTCGTCTGGCACACATGGACTATATTTTCTGTAGTTAAATCTGAAACTCGTGTTGCCATCATATTACAGCAGGTAATCAATGATAAATATGATTGAAGATATTTTAATCTGCAACGAGCTCAGCTGCTGCTGACAAAACTGCAAAAAAAAAGAAATTATTTAGAAAGGTATTTGACCTTTCTAAATAATGACGACAAAGATAATAATAATGTTTCTCAGTCTCTCACTCTGACCCACAGAGGTGGCTGCATCCATCAGCTTTTATTTGAAGGTAAAAAACAAACACCTGCTGTGAAAAAGACCTTTTAAGAACTTGTCTTGTCCCTTTTGACTGAAAGCTACACTACCTTGTTATCAAGCAATTATGGTTCATACTTTGAACCAAGAATACCTCACCGAAGAAACAGACATTTTATGGTCAGAAAACTTCTGAAAGGTGACTGATTGGTCAAAAATTACAGCCTTCCAAGCTCAGATAGAGCTGGTTTGTGTAAAACCTGATGCCCCCAGAATGTTCTACAGGAGAACAGCCTCTCTAGTAAATGTATTTCTTAGGCTACTCCAAGTATAAATGCCTTGTTTTGACAGGACTTTTGCTGATTGGAGTCTTTATTTAGATAATTCTGTATCTGTGATGACGTTACTTTTCTGTTTCTCAGTGAACTGAGCTTGATGTATTGATCTTCTGATGGCGTGGTCACTTTTGGTCTTGCCTGATCGTGCTTTGCCTACAACTGATCCAGTTCTGCAAGCGTTTTAGAGTTCCACGCTCTGCCCCCTTAGAAACCTTTAGTCCTGCCATGATTCCATGATTTTGCTTAGAATAACAATTTGACTTCTGATACTCACTTCTGAATCTCAAACTTTATGATTAATTCAGGGTTTACGTGAAAATATTAGAGATTAGCAGCATGATCTCAGGCTTTTGAACTCTACTGTACCTGTACCTTTAGAATCTAAAGATGATTTTCTGCTTTGTGTATTCATGTTTGGCCTGTTTATGTTGCAGACTCAGTTTTTCAGGTCAAGTTTCCACCTGTGTGTTCCTGGTGGAACACCGTAATCATCCGCATTTATCTGGATCTACTTTATCTTCTTATCTAATACGACACTGCTTCCATATCCTCCAAACATCTGCTGAATTTGCATAATGTCACCGTGAATCATATAATTACTCATTCATAACAGGGCGTGTGTGTTGTGGGTAGATGTCTACATCCTGCGTGTGAGTGCATGTCTCGCCCAGCAAGCCTCTCTAACATATGCTGGACAGTCGGCATGTGCAGAACTCTCTGCTGTGAATCCCGACACTCTCCAGGGGTGAGAGCGTCTGATCGGCACTTCTTGCCAAGGCGTTCGCTAGGTTGGAGTAGGTTGGAGAGCAGTGGGGGTGGGGAGGGTGGGCAGGTTTGTCTTATGACAGTCCTACTGATCTGGGATCTGCTCTACCACCAGGAGGTCCCTCTATGGTGCTAGACCAGACAAATACCTCCTACTTGCCTCCTTCTCTTTCTATCCTCGCTTCTATCCATCTCCAGCTTTTTTCTTCTTCTCTGGTCTTACCATCACTGTCACTCTCTCTACCTTCCTTTTCTCTCTTTCTCTCTCTTTCTCTCTCTTTCTCTCTCTTTCTCTCTCTTTCTCTCTCTCTCTCTCTCTCTCTCTCTCTCTCTCTCTCTCTCTCTCTCTTCACAAGATGCGTCACGGTGTTTAGACTAATTGACAGCACCTCTTGGGCATGACACAAATAGAGCCTCAATTTACAAGTCAAATATGTATAAGGAGCGGTGCATAAATGGGAGGGAGCCAGGCAGAGCTGTGCAGCAGCAGGAAGGGGGTGAAGAAGGGTGGAGGAGGAGGAAGGGGGGAGGGTGGGGGATAAAACAACTGGATCCAAGATGGTGAGCAGGGGGTAAAAATGGGGCATGGAGGGAGCTCAGGAAAAGTAAGGGAAGCTTTATACAGGGAGAATAAGAGTGTGTGTGTGCGTGTGCATGTGTGTGTATGGGCCTGTGTGGCTGCTCATTGAAGTTTGCTTTTTGAAGTGTGTGTTTGTCTGTGAGTGTGCTTGTGTCAGCTTGAACACGTGGGCAGCGATGCATGCATGTGTAAGTAAGCATGTGCAGACACTAAAGTCTGGTTTTATACAGTAGGCAGTATGGGTGTGCCTCTGTGGGTATGTGTGTATAATATATAGGGATGTGAGTATAGGTGCGTGCGTGTGTGTGTGTGTGTGTGTGTGTGTGTGTGTGTGTGTGTGTGTGTCTGTATGTGAGAAAGTCAGCGGTTGTCACTGCAGAGAAAAATCCAGACTGCGGGGCAGAGAGGAGGATGATGGATGAACAGGTAGCTGCCTCCAAACCTCCGCTGCTGGAATGAAGCCATACAAACACACCACACTTACCTATCAATCTGGCTGTCAGCAGATTACACTGTCTGACACACATACAGTACACACTCCCACAAAGAGACAGAGAGAGAGAGAGGGAGAGAGAGAGAGAGAAGGGCGGGTGAAAGAGAGCGAGGGGTTGGGGAACAAAAAGATAGAGATGACGGCGAGGGAAGAGACAAACGTGTAGCGGGATTGCGAAATCGCCCAGCTTCTGAGAGGGCTCGCGCGTTGATGAGTGTGTCTGTGCGTGTACCCCTCTGCCGTCCTCTCCCCTACTATTTTTTGAACAGTTGCCATGGCAACCAACCATCCTTATGCCTGCGAGCCTGTGTTTGGAGAATGTAAAGTCAACGCCGAGGCTCACACAAACTGCATTGTCCATACCTCAAAAGCAGCTACCCCCCCCAATCACCACCACCACTGCGAAGAAACACCCATAATCCCCCTTCCTCACCTGACCAGACCCCCGCTGGCCTTAGATAATCACTCACAGTTTGAGATTATTCATGGCCTTGGCTACGTGGAACAAATTAAGGACACATAGGATGACTAGGTGCTCATTAAGGGCTATTCCAGATAGGGCTCCATTATAGAACGCTCTAATTAAACTGCTGTGGCATTGAAGCAGCATCCGGCTGACCTCGACGCCTCCGAAGACACTTCAGCTCTATCTCACAAGCAGGATCCACTCATTACCACCCTGTGCTCTCTCTGGACTAATGAGAGAGTGTGTGTTCATGTGTATGTGTGTGCGCGTGCATATAGCAGGTGACAAGCCTTTAGGAGAGTGATTTGTGCTGCAGATTTGCCCGACGTTAATGCACGCTGTGACATCAGTGTTACATCTAAAACCCATAAACAGCAGCACACACACACACACACACACACACACACACACACACACACACACACACACACACACGCACACACACACACACGCGCACACACACACACACACACACACACACACACACTCATATTAAAACTTGAGGTTAATGTAATGAAATGGAATAAATTTATGGTGGAGGTGCTTGGGAACACAGTGCACAGTAAGTGGTGGGGCTGAGGTGTGTGTGTGTGTGTGTAGGTGCAAACAGTGTGTGTATGTATTAGCAATGTATGAAAAGACTGTGCACTGTGAATAAATAATCTGCTGATAATTAACACCTAATTGCTTGTTTTTGAGGCAATATAATGTAATCTGATTGGTTGTTAGTGTGTGGTCAATCAATAGCACCAGTTAGTGATATCCAGATCAATCAGCAGCATCATTATCAGCCAATATTCAGTAATAAGAGAGACCAGAATTAATGCTTTGAAGTTGCACATCAAAAAGAACATTGATAGTGCACAAGGTATATGTTATATAATAATACATATGTAATAATGTTACATAATAAGGCGACTGCACAGACGCAGAGCAGCGACATGAAGCCTGAGTCAAGATGGCAGTGAAGCGAAAAGGGGTTTATTCATCTCGTTTTGTGTCTAACTTTAATGGATCACGTATGAAATTAATGCCCAAATGTTTCTCTGGATGTCAGCTTAACAAAGAATAAAATGTGGACTATAAAAGCGAAACTCGACCAGGAATGTCAAGGCCATTACGCTGTTTTGGTCCATTCTCCACGCAACTTCAAACCCCACCAGGAGTGTTTCAGAAGCACCAGACTTTGTTAGGTTGATCAGATTTAGTAATTCTTCCTGGTTTATGTGCTTCTTTGCATCCACAATTAGCTCAGATGCCCGTGGTGGACAAGGAATGCGTCACATTCATTCCCAGTAGAATTTGGATTAAGCTTTGTTTTTAGCCTAGCAGCTGATCACTTGGACGAATGGTGAGGTGCTAGAATCAGAAATCAGCTTTTTCGTTTTCAAAATTTTGAGCAATTTAATTAAAATCACTTGATGAACAAAACTTTGGTCAAAACAAAAAGATTCATGGTTCATTTGAATTTCACGGCATTTTAAGCACTTTGTAGAAAGAAAAAAGGCTATTGAAGATATTCCAGTGTAGCAGTAATACTGCTACAGCTGCTACAACCAAACAAAATCTGACTGAATCGGTCGATATGACTCAGATAATCGACAGTCAGAATCAGCAGCAATAAAGCGTGATCGGGGCTTCTATATCTACAGTATATATATAGTGTCTAGTTTTCTTATTCAAGACATTTTCTGTCAGTAACAGTGTTTATATGATTTATATCAGCAAGCCTTCCAACACCCACTGATGGAACTTTATGCATGTGCGCCTTTGTGTAGTGCGTGATCATGTAGGTGCACTTATGTGAGTGTGTTTACATACATGGAGTACGTGGGAGTATGTGTGAATACATGCCGGTGTACATCAACGTGAGCATGTTGTAGTCATGTGCACGTGTCTGTATGTGCTGTTGTGTATTCATTGTGTGTGCGTGTGTGTGTGTGTGTGTGTGTGTTCACAGTGAGCTATCTTAAGAGGTTGGTAAAGCCTGGTGTGTCCTTGCACCTGTCACTGTGGATGTATCTGTGAGCATGTACAGTACATGCTGTATGCATGTGTGTGTCATGTTCGCATTCGTATGCGTGTGCTCGTGAGACGCACTTAGACGCAGACAGAGAGAAGACGTAATGGCTTCAAAGACCACTTCAGTATTTTTCAAGATGGTCTCAATAAGAGAACATGAGTGAATGAAATGAAAATGCATCAGTAACATGAGCAGGAGGGAATGAGCAAAATAAAAGGCTGAATGGGACTGGATAGGGATACATTCTGGACTGCCGTATTGAATTACACCTTAAAAATGAGAAGCATCACTGCTGCTCTGCTTTCTCAGTGTGAGATTGTTTATCACAGCGTTTCACATAGCTCACAAGTCGGTGCAAGCTTTGTTTGCAGCCAAAGAGGCTTCCTGTCTCACTTCATCCATTTCATCTCAAGATGTCTTCGCCTGTTGCCATTGACTGTCTCGAAACATTTCATTATCAGGGGATTTTCTCTGATTACCAGCTGAATCAATGCGAGATGATATAACTTTTCTACCATAAAATAACTTTATGGTAGAAAATTTTAAATCGTTTCATGATGCGTAATCAGGGGAATGGTGTCTGTCATTCCCACTCTGTGCGCTGTACATCTGTTCTTACACCAATTTTCTCCCGAGAGAAGTACGCAACACTTTACAGTATCAAGTCACACACTCGCTGATTTTTGTGAAGTTGGATCATATTTTAAATGGAGAAAGCATCTTCTGCCTGCTCTTCAAGATTCCTCTGACACCAAAGTAAACTGCTGTGAACTGTAGCTGCTGTTAGCTCATGTTAGCTCAGTTTGTTTGTTGGGCTGCCCAGACTGTGAGCTCAAAGCACAGGGGGAGTGGTAGTGTTTGTACGAAAAGGTGTTTTGGACCACGAGGAAGAAGAGGAGGTTTTCAGGCCCTGGATGCAGTTTAATGCTAATGGGGAGTGGAGCCAGTGTTGTGCAAGAACTGGAGCTGGGCAAGTGGACAATGTAACGGCAGCCTCTATAGACATAATGGCAGAGGCGAAGAAACCGCAAAGCTTCAGAGCTGGTCTTCATGTTGTTGGACTAGTAAGTAATATTAGCTGGTGGATTTTATTTACGGTCTTATTTATTTAATTTTGATGTGGTCTGGAAACACTGTATATACAGAATCATATATATAGTCCACTGCATCACATGCACAGCAAGACAACATGTCAAGTGAGTCATAAAAGAGACTGCTTCTTCTGATGGTTGCTTTCAACCCACAGATTCTCCATACAGTGTCTTTAGAAAAGACTATCACTATCACAGTTATTTACAATAATCAAACTGTAGCAGAATCATCAGGACTTACACCACAGTGCTGATTATAGAACAACATAAGCATATGTGAGTTTTCATACAAATTAGTGAAGCGGTGTTGTGGTTATCAGATTGTGTCGAGGTCATTTCTAACTATCTGATGCCTTCCTCTCATCCAGTATTTAAACTCACGCAGCCATGGTATCAAACGGCAGCTGTGTAGTGACAAGAACATTGGACTTCATATAAAATCGAGTCCATGTCAGAGCTGTTTTTTTTTTGTTTTTTTTAATGTAACCTTGATGAAACCACAAACAGACACTGGAAGATTCAGAGTCTGCGTGTCTCTGATGTGCTTCTGGGAGTTGGTTCGGTGGGGCCCGATTATATTTTAGGGTGTTCATAGTCCAGCTCAAAAAAACATCCTGGGTAGGGCTTACTGTTTGAAATGTTTGATACTAATTCATACACAATGTGTATTCTGGTACTGCTACCAAAAAGATATACCTTTCTTTCAAGAATTTCAAGAATTTTTCTTTAAAAAAAAATGTGTTTTCATTTAACAAATGAGGCAGGGATGCATGATATGGATTTCTGTCAGTCAATACAGTAACTAATAATTACTTGTTTTTGTATTTTTAAATGTTCATGACACACCTGAGGGTTAGATGTAGTTAGCAAACATAATTGAATATTCTATAACTCTGATCTAACCAAATCTAACTGATCATCACGACTGTTAAAAGGGTAGTTTGGGTTGTTTGAAGTGGGCTTGTATGAGGTACTTGTGCACAGTCAGTGGACAGCGGTCAGCTTGTTACACTGACTCTGCATAAGTACCTCATACAGTTATGGCTCTTCAAATATTCATTTATTTTGTCTTCACAATATCAAACATACTCTGGCTTTCAAAGAGCATAAAGCCAATCAAATGTTTTGTATTAGGCTTTGATAATTCATCTGCTGTAATTCCATTATTGGAATAATACATAATTATATACATTTCCCATTAAGTGAGTGACATATCAGACACAACATTGTGCATTCCACAGTTCTCACATGTTGCAATCTAAAATATACAAGTCTTTATACAACTAAATTTTGATTTAAATCTGGAACTGTGTGATGAAAGAATAATTCATCAAGATAATAAATATTACCATTCATTCCATCCAAACTTTTGGTACTTGACAGTTTTCAGTGATGTGCTACAGACACCAAAAAGTAACTCTAGGAAATAATTAATAATTAAATTCGACAGTGTATTTTGAAAATGTTCGTAGAAACCATTATTTAATAATCTGATAGATTCTATATATTTTATATTTAAAGATAACATGTTTAATGTTCAAATCTTATTGAGCTATACATGCATTTCTCTTAAATCCGTTTTTACTTTAACTCTGCATATGATTATTTTAAATAACTCTTTAATTGAGCTCATTTGAACATTGTGGTTTCAGTTGTATCCGAGTAATGCCAATGTGAGTGTTACAGTGAAAAAGCTGTGAACATGCTGTATATAATATATTTATAGGTGACAGGTGAACTTAAATAAGTCCTCTTCCTGTAAGTTCACTGTCACTTTTGTCAAATCGTCCAATAAAAGTCACAAAATGCCTCTAACCATCACCCAGCTGTTACTCTGAGAAACTCCTTACTGCTAACTACAACACCTTTTAGGAACACAGTTTAACTATATGCTGTTCACATCTGTGCCTCGCTGAATATGTAAATCATAACTGCTTATTATACATTCTGAATGTGTAAAAAAGAAATCCGTTCCCAAGATGTAGCCTCCCACAAAGATCTCATGCTAACATCCTGCTAGGTTCCTGTATATGCTTTAGTCTGACCAAAGTAAGACGAGCTCTGTCTGTCCTGAACATTGAAACTCTAAAAAAAAAACTCTGTACCTGCCTGCCATGTGTGGGAATTAGCATGATGAAAACATCACACTGGATCTCACACCAGGTCTCCTGGGATCTCATTTACTCAAACATTTAATTATCACCTCCAGATGTAAACATGCGAGATTCACATGCTACAAAATATGAGAGGAAATGAAAGCTGCTTCATTAAAATCTGCCTGGATTTCATCAGCAACTCTAAGTGTGAGATAGTCCAGAATATATAATTGTCAAACTCCTCCACCTGCTGTAAAGCCATCAGCAGCATGATGGAGTACACTTATTAGAGCCATTAACTGCTCAAACATAATTAAAGTCAGTGGAATCAAAATTACTTTTGCTTTTTAATCACTGTTTCACTGGATGCTAATAATATCTCTCATATAGTGACAGATCTGAGCTTTATTAGTGATTAATTATCTAACGAGAGAAATATCTTCAGTCTGCTGTCACATTAAAAGTCATTAGCTACAGTCTCAAAGAGCAACAGGATGGAGCAATGACGGTAAATAATAATAATGACATGTACATCCTCAGTGAGAGCTAAAAGCTCCTATAAAAGCTCTATTAAAGAAAAGGAGAAGATCAGAGAGGGATCTCCTACCAGGATGAGCAGGCGCAACTGATGCAAAGCCTCAGCAATTAAAAATGAAATTATTGATTCAAATAAAACATAAAATACACAGAATAAATTAACAGGGGAAGTTTGCTACCTATAGACAACAATGTATCAGTATCTGTGAATAAGGCACCAATGACTGTTTGCATTACAGATGAATGTGAAGATGATTTTACGCTATTTTGTCTATGAAATAATTTGTTTTGTCCACAAACCTAACAGATTCAAGAGACTATTTTATAAGACCAAGCAAAAAAATTAACCCATTTAATAAGAGGAAACAAATTAATGTTTGGCAGTCTGGCTCGAAAAATTAGCCAGATTACCATCTGTCTAATTAATTAATTAGAAAAGCGGCAACCTCCATGGCTGTGAAATGAAACCAATGCACAAGTGCCAAAAACTGCAATTCCTCAAATGTCCACTTAAGGCTGGCTCCAGCACAAGTCCTTCTCCATAAGTCCCCATGTTAAAATGTCCAACTTCACAGCAGAAATAAACATGTTTACAGCCTGGTACAAAAAACTGTTTTGGTCTCTGACAACTGTACTGAGGGGGAATTTATATACAACTTATCTGTTCAAATAATATTAAGGCTTAAAGTTTGCAGAATTAACAGCGTAGATGCTTTGATTGACAGGTGGATGCTGTTACAGATGGCTTGTTTGAGCAACCAGGCATCATTCAGCCTGCCTCAGGTCCTCCGGTGATCCACATTTGCCCATTTTTAAGATTAGTCATGGCCAACATGGCGGTGTCCAGAGCCACAGATTCTGAGCTTAAAACATCTCTTTAGATATCTGTGTCCATTCCTCACACTGTCAGTGATTTTCACACGTGTATCTCCAGGTCTCATTGGGTGCCTTGTTAACACTGTTAGTTTTTAGCTAGTTTAGATTTAGTCTTAGTCTTTGGACTATAATGCTCATTACTTTTAGTATTAGTTGATAAAGGCATTTTAGTCCACTTTCAGTTGAAATGTTGTCTCTGTTAATCTTTAGTGTTTGTTTCTCCCCCGTCCACAGCAGTACATCATTAGGCTTCAGTGGCGGCATCCATGAGGGAGCCGTCAATCAAAACCGGATCTGCCACGCCTACACAGTTTTGAGAAATGGTCTGAACAACAACATGATGTACCTGTTTTTTTTAACAGTTACAAACTTAATGAGCCATTCACCTTTGGTATCATATATGAATTTTTTACTATTTCAGACCTCATTTCAGAGCCTTGAATAGATAAAAAGGTACAAAAACTAATACAAAGTATGAAGTACTGCAGTACCTGTAGGCTTAAGGCTTTTATATATATATATACATATACATATACATATACATATACATATACATATACATATATATGACTCCACATGTTTTTAGGGACATTTAATTGACTGTCATTCAGATTCTGGAGGCTAATTTGAACCCACTTCAGAGAAAAACCATTAGTGCTTACGCTGCATTAGAAACAAAGACACATGAGACACCCTACTTTTTTTTTATATATATATACACATATACATATACATATATACATACATACATACATACATACATACATACACACACATAGATACATATACACACACACACTTCCATGTGCTCCATCACTTCCTCACCACTCCAAAGCTCCGCTGAAGAAGCGCATTTAGTGATTTATCGGCGGAGTGCCGATTGTTTGGCTCAACGGTGGAAGTGGATTACACTGCTGGAGTGGTTTGTGATGTTATTATAGATTTTTGGGTCAGCAATGGAATACATTGTAACCATGTGATTCCAAGTTGGCTAAACCGTCGGGTTCCCCACAAAAGAATAAGCTACGAGCGATGAGCATTATGATGCTATACACAATAGATATGTGTTAAGCATCAAGAGATTTTAAGTGTATCATTCATACAGAGCCCGCTCACTACTGCTGCAATATCTCTGGCTGCGTTTGGCCTTTGAGGGAAGTGTTGCAAATCAAATAGAGATGAAGGAGATGAGTACTTCACACTCTAAGGTCAATTTTTCAGTGTATTCCTTTAAAATGGGTTAGCTATTCTGCACTCCAAAGCCTTAAAGTACAGCTACTTGGCCTATGCGAGGTTTAGTTTTGTACTTAACTTAATTCCTGCCACCAGTGGCTCTACAAGTAGCGAATTTGTGTCTCGATTTATTTCTAAGTCCTTGTATTTTTGCATAGAATACTGGCCCTGGTGCAGCTTTTAAAGTACTACAAGTGCTTGCACTGATACTCACAGGCTTGCCAAATGCAAGCTGGGAAAGGATCCAGCTCCCTGAAACAATGAACGCGGTAAGCAGGTGTAGAAAACAGATGAATGATACTAGTAGATGTAGCACAGCCATTTCTCCTATGATTCTTATTTAAAGTATAAATCATACTGGTGAGATAGAAGTGTAGGCTGTAGGTTATTTATTATATTTGTATGTATGCATTTAATGATGCGAATATACAGAGGAGCATAAAGACGTGAACATAAAGAGAGGACAATGAGGAATATTGTAGAGGAAGAAGGTAAAGGACACAGTAAGCACAGAGGTGGGTCAGCTTGTGAGGTCTATATATACGGCCAGCAATTCAACCAATTTATTATCTCCTAAGCGGGATGAATGGACTTCCCGGATTTCATTTGGATAAGAAATGAGGCACAGCAAAGAAAACCGATCCGTCATCATTTCCCCATGCTCAGGACAGCCTATGAATGGCTCTTAAGAACACCATTTATTAAGGCTTACGCTCTACTGTATACCCCTGGTTCCTCTTAAAATTTTCAATTGCATCACTGCTGGTCATGAATCATGACATGGACTCTTAAATCCCCGTGGACAGAGTCTCAGGGAGAAAAATGAACTGCACCATTTGCCCTCTGCAGTCGTGCAGCCCACTGGTGGTGAGGATATGATCAGGTTCCTCACTTTGAGATTTTTGTTCACTTTCCTTTGGACTTATGTTGTTGCCTTTTGCTTCATTTTGTTTTACAGCCATCTGTTAATTTCATGGCACTGTTTTTATTTAATTTTCCCTGCTTTTCAACACTGAAGCCTGACATCTGCTTCAAATCAACATCAGTGTCTAAAACTTTAGCTCATCACAGGTATGTAGTATAGGAAAAAAATAATGATATGTTTGAGGTAAAGTTTCTCAGACTACTGACAAAACAGTCTTACTTCAAGATCTATTCAGTGGATGTTCTCAGCCACAGAGCAATAGTCAGGTATACATGTTCTCAGTATCATATCTTATATCTCAGTTGTTTTAAATGGACAGGCTCCAGCTCGTGTTTTGGCTTTCTTCTGTGATCGTTAATTTAATATCTGATATACAGGTCTCCTTTTTCAGGCTAAACAAGACATGTGAACAAACTTGCACTCTGGGAACTATTTTAACCAATTTATAGACCAAATTATTGTATTTTTACAATAATATATAATTAGTAATATAATAATATAAGTAATATTAATATAGAAAATATCAGCCAATGTATAATTATCAATTTTATTTTCCTGGCCTCAAAAGTATGATCATGCTCTAAGCAACAAATAATGTACAGCAGGTCATTCGTTATTGCAAAATAAACCCCAATCGAGTGATGTACCCTGAAGAAGGAGCTCATTACACAGCACCATGCAAAGAAATCAATATTTTGTGTCAAACTAGCTTGTGTTCTGGCTCTAAATGTGAATATTTGCTGGTTTTCTTCTCTGATTATTAATTTAATATCTAACAGGTCTACCTTCTAACAGGTTTAAGCCTGTTGGCTAAACTTGGCTAAGCTCTGGGAAACAATTTTTCCACTAATTCTAACAATAATTAATAGATAAAATAAATAAAATGTCATAAATTCACAGCTACAGCTTGTAGAGTGTGGGAACCTGCTGTATTTTTTCCACCACATTTGAGAGTAAATTAAATCTTTTACTTTTTCCAGGCTAAACAAGAAATATGTATGTAGAAATACGCACTGTGAGAACTATTTTCACCATTTTATAGAACAAATCATTGTATTTTTATTGAATTATGTTAGTTACATTGAAACTGAAACAAATATCAGCCAGTGTATCATATCAGTTTTATTTTCCTGGCCTCAGAAGTATGATCATGCACTAAGTGAGGGATAATGTACAGCGGGCCGTTCATTCACAGGGTGCTGCACCCTGAAGAAGGAGCTCAATACACAGCACTTCCCAGAGTAATCAATATTGTGTCAAACTATTGATTAAAACGTAATGTTGTTGATTTAAATTACCTTTTTGCGTACATTCTGAGACTATGATCAGAACCGCATCCATAGCAACAGTCTGTTTTTCATAGCAGCAGAAATAACAGGCCTCATAACACTGTAATTGACCAATCAGAATAAAGTATTCAACACAGCCACATAATGATTCAAATTCATGTTTCATCACAGTACCTCTGCTAATTGTGCGCCCCATGTGGAGATTGGCTGATGATTGACCCGCCTGATTAATATCAAGCACGGATATTGTGTTTTCTCTGAGTGCATTAGTCATCTGATCATTCTGTCTGTGGAGCCGACTGTCATGAAAACAATTAGTCTGAGAAAAATCATATCTCAGGAAGAGAAAAAGTCAAGCGAGACGTGGGGACAGCTTGAATTATAGTCTGTCTCACGTCATCATCAATAACGGCAGAGATAACTTATGAGTTGTTAGGGTACCTTGTCTTGGTAATTGCTGCTGCTGCAGTTGTAAAATGGGCTGAGAACAACACAATGTAGAGGAACACATTATAAGTTAAACTCACATCCATTAGTAAATTAACCTTAAGACCAGATCATCAACAATGGAACCACTATACCATAATTAGAGCAAACCTAGTGTCCAGTGTGAGTCATTTTTATCTGTCAGGCTATAGAGTTACATTGGAGCTACAGCCTGCAGGGGAGTGGAGCTGCTGACATACAGTATCCAATGAGATTTGTCCCCCCACTGTTGGGGACTTCTCAAGCTAAATTAGCAGCGAATAGCTGCCGTCTCAGCCCGTTTTTGTCACAACAATGAAGCATGTAATTGTTCTGTACACATGCGAGGGCCAGCCGCGGTGTTTACCCAGCGAACAATCTTCTCCCCTCTCGAGTCTGTCATGCGTGCAGGCACATTTATTCAGGGCTCTCTTATCGGGTGCCACAAAACGGGCAGGTTTGGTGGCGGCGTTGTGCTGTGGAATTGTTCGCGCACTTCACGGCGCTATCTTGGACACGCTCCTGTTGAAGCGGGTTAGTTGTGAAATCAAGCGTGAGGATCTGTGATTTTTAAAAAAAAAATATATATATATATATATACATAATTATGATCATATAGGCCTGTCAAAGACAAACATGAGCAGCGGCACATTTGGCAAGAGGACAGGTGAGCAAGCACGTTGAGACAAATCGTTAAATTGATGGGTAAGAGGCTACTGCAACATAGATCTCCACCTCAAGTGTGTCATGTTAGCCTTTCTAATAAGTGTGTGTCTTTTTTGCAGAGCTCTTCACAACAGAGGGAGTTACTCAGATCCAAGAAGACATTTCCATGCTTCCTTTCTTCTCGCCCTGATACTCACTCTGTTATGATAAGGAGTGCAGACTGAAGGCTGTGTAATATTTTAATTCTGCATACATTTCCATAAAGACCTTTTGTCTGTGATTTCCATGATCTCAATCTGTCAATCAGCCCTCCGCGGTTATGCGTGCGGCTCTCTGCGGTGGGAGGACCCACTCTCCCTAAAAACATCATTAGTCAACCCTGCCGTGCAAAAGCTATTTCTGACAGCAGCTCATCAAAGAGGGCTTCCAGATGAGCGAGGGGAAAAGCAAACACACGCTCTACCTCTGACCGGATGCACCGTTCACATACAATTCCCAGCTGGTGTGAGGTTGGAGAGCCGCGGCGGGGCAAAATGGCAGACTACAGCAAGAACTAATAGAATAGATTAGTGCACAGGGTCTCATGTGATTATGTGCTGCAGTAGCTGTCCCCAGGAGGTGCCTGCGCACTTACACATTGCCCCCTGGTGGTAACACAAACATAACATGACTAGAGATAAAACATGCCAATTTCTTTTAATACTATTTCTATTTTTAATGTTTCATAATCATTATAATGAAGAGATAACAGAGAGCAAAGACTATCAATCTATTGGCTATGTTCTGCTACAGTATTACTAGAAAATGAGCTCAGTTATCCTTGGCTTGAGATGTCTTGGTTTTCCATTATTACAGCACTGGGGACATCTTTGTTCCAGTGTCAATTTGCTGTAAGCCAGTCTTATCAGTCTTTTTTTTCCCCTCCATCTCTGGCTCACTCCTTACCCCTCAAAAGGACTTTGTCTAATTTGGCTGTGTGAGCACATATCACACATCAGATTGGCACATAACACATTTAAAGCCCGAGGCTCCGACATTTTCTGATAGAGGGGCAGGAAACAGCGGAGACGCTGTGGGTAAAGTTCATGCAGAAATAGTGAAGCTGTTGTGCAAACCACTGCTGGATTTATGATCGGACACGGGGCCACCGTGGTTATAAAAGTCTGACTTTAAATTTCAGCTTGCGCCGAGACTGTATGCAACAGATCCGGTGCGATAAACATCAGAGTAATAGATTTTTTTGGCTTATTTGAAAGGGTGATATTATGTTAGATCCCTCTGACAGCTTTTCACGAACTGGCTGTAAGGACATAGAAAAAATACTGCTTGGTGAAATGGCTCTTTGAGAGGGACTCAAATCAGCTTACTCAAATCAGCAATGCAGAAGGACCTTTGAGGAACTATATGTGAGGCTAGTTAGAAGCCTTTCAGTTGGGTTTATATTAGGCTAAACGTGGGCTTGCTGATATGATTAACACCACCTACATTTGAGAGAAGGAGTTTGTGACCTCCTGAGAATTACCACTGCGTTCCTGCAGAAAAATGCTTTTCGGGGGCTTTGCTGAAGAAACGGTCAGCCTTGGGTTAAAAAGCACGGGAAGATTTCAAAACATGAACGATTGTGAAAGGGGCTGTTTCAGTTCATTGACAAATCAGAGATGTTCAGGACTCATTTCAGCATAGGCGGTTATGGAGTGGCTGGAAGCTTGCAGTATATATCAACACAAACCCTGACTGGAGTGTACTTGAGCAACAAAGCATGAAAGCAAATAAAGCTGTGCAGCTCAAACACATGTCTTTTTTTTGGTGTCACTTTAACTCAGCTACAGATAATACACATGTTGGATGATAAACAGATGATATGACCACACACACATTAACCTCCCATTAAAATAAATTAAGTCAATCTTTCAGAGAAGTGACATTTCCACACACAGCACCTTTAAACAGCTACTGGATCAGGAGATTTGACGATTTAAAATAAGTCAATAGAGCAACAGAAAAATAACCAGCTACAGCCACAGAGGTTGCCGCTTGGTGAAATGCCTCCTGGAGGAAATTTTTCCATTAATTAATAATGAAAAAAACAGTGTGACCAATTACACCAGCCAAGTAATGTAATCTCTGTACGATTAGCAGCAGTCACAGAGCAACTTGGAATTTATTTACGCCGTGTTTGTGTCAGCTTGGTGAATTTAAGTCCCACATTCAATCTCTGTCAGCTCGGATTTTGGTCTCTACCATCTCCTGGGGGAAATATCTGCTGTGGTACTGTATGCTCAGCAGCTGGACGCTGACTTTATCCATCTGTTCTGTTCGAGCTGCAGCTACAGGACATCATTCTCTGGTCCGTTCATCACTATTAGTGAACCCTTTCACATTGATTTCACGTTGTCACTTGAGTCAAAGTATTGATTATAGCTACTATAACAAGATATACGCCTCTAATAACTGTTGACCTCAAAAAAAGATACAATAAAGGTCTCCAAGAGCTCATACTCACATTCTATATTTTATATTTATCATTTGAACATAAATTATTAAGGCTAGTGTGACAGATAGTTGATCATTGACCACCAATATATGAGAATTGATCGAGTGTTATATTATTGTGTTATTTCTTTAGCAAACTTTCACTGCACTCTGTTTTATGATTCCACATGGACGATTATAATATAATACAATAGCCTAATATAATAATTTCACATTTCAGAAAGAAATCGGCGCATTAATTAACAGATTAATCAACACTGAAAATCACAGTCACAGCCCTAAACATGTGAATAACCGCATATCGGAGCAATTTACAGCAAATATCCATCCACATGCTTCACCTTCACGCATCACTCAGAAGCTCCTGACAGACCGCCTGACGCAGGCTTCCCAGTCAGCAAACATGGAGCCCAATAACCCACAGCACTGCTCATTAAACCAGCAACAAACATCAGGCGGTCACAGAGAAAGCTGTCTTACCTTCAATTAGGTGTTTCCTCCCCAGCTTCAGACGCCAGGACAGTAAATTCCAGAGTAATTAGCAGACATTTTGACATGGCGCAGCAGGAAACTCACAGGTGTATTAATGATGCTGCGTTTCACACGGAGGAGCTCCCTTTAATTGTGTGTGTGCGCTGGTTCACTGTAACTTTTTAAGACCTTAACAACAACAACAAAAAAAGTCACGCTGTACAGCCAGTCCATTCATGTCCACATAATATAGTCGTGTCTTCTTTGGTTCTCGGTTCACTTTACAGGTCCAAACTTTGGAGAACAGCAGGTGGCGGCGGATAATTGTCTTTCAGGGCCTCCGTCGTTAGCAGGGTTAGCTAGCGTGAATATCAGCTCCACTAAACATGGCTACCGTCCACAGACCCAACCTGCTTTGATGTTTTCATACCACAAAATGTCTGTTCACCGTCCTTCTCACTGTTATTGTTGTAGTTGGGTGGTTCACCTTACTTCCAAATTCCGGTTTTGAATCATATTGCCAGAAGCTGAACTGGCTAGCCAGCGACCTGAAACTAACCCGGGTCACGCACTTATCATTACCCCCCGCGTGCAGCAGTGCCACCTCGTGGCGGCGACAGTTACAGCATGGAAATGTGGCTGATTTAAAGAGAAACTTCACTGCACTTATTTTACATAACAAAACATGTTTAAAGGTTATTTTGAGTATGTAAAATAAATAAATAAATAGTAAGTTCCTTTCTGGCTCCAGAGTGAGTTGCACTAAATCTGACAAATTGCCTCAAATGGCATAACTTGAGGGCGCCTAATGTGAGCTGAAGACAAGTCCTAAAATGAGTAAAAATTTAAGGTTTGAGAAGATGTAGAACGAATATTTCATTCATTAAAAATACATGAATTGATTTCTTTCTTCTTTTTTTTTCATTTGTGTGCAGTGGATTAGGTTGTGCAGGCAACACTGACATATTATCATAATCATTCATAAAGTTGAACAAGTTAGAAAACTATTGTTTATTTACACTTTTCAAGTCCAATGTTCACTGTCACTTTTAGCTCTGGTTTGGCTTCCACCACCTTTAGATGCTAAATGCTCAGGGTAGTATGTAGTCATTTGATCAATAACATTTGAAAATATTGACTGGCCCATGAATAAAATTTGAAGAAGAAGAAAAAGAAGTGAGTTCAAAGTAGCAGCTAGTATAACACACCAAAGGGAAGTTGCATGGTTGGTAATATGGGTGCAATATTATTTAGAAAGTTACTGCTGAAGCTCAATTGGAAACTAGAGAGAGAGAGTTGGAGATTTGCAGCAAAGGGCAGCAGGTTGGAATTGAACCCCAGCTGTTGCAGTGACGAGGCAGCCACAGTACGCGGGCCACACGGTCCACTAAGTGAGCTACCGAAGCACCCCTGGGTGCTGTGCTTTGACAAGGAAGAAAAATGTGTGGAATAAAAAAGGCGATATCTCTGGTTCTGGTTGTGAGTCTGACAGCGTTATAGGAGTGCAATGCTAAATGCCTGCGGCGATTAGTTATGGGCATTGAGCCCATATTTACAGCTCCTAGTTTTTGACACAGGGTCACTCTGACAGAAAAGGCTCATGTCATTTCGTTTGGTTTTGTAGTTCAGCATATTCTCAAACTAATTTCCAACTGACACATGAGGTCTTTTGCTGCATG
The DNA here is from genome assembly GCA_028641955.1 of Protonibea diacanthus. NCBI lineage: Eukaryota > Metazoa > Chordata > Actinopteri > Sciaenidae > Protonibea > Protonibea diacanthus. Next base: position 14,607,345 of record CM053998.1, read on the forward strand.
TATCCGTAGTGTCGTATCATGGGGTTTGTTAAGGCTGTTGAGATCAGAGATTGGTTTTATGTATCTCATATTGGATGGGTACATTATGACTGTTAAATATGTGAAAGTCAGCAAAAAGAAAAATAACTTCAGGCCCTTCTTATTCACCCTCTACTGAGCGCCACTTTTATTATGATAAATGGAGCTTTCTGGCACCATCCATGTGCCTTAGTGAGCTCTCAGACCAGCCATTCACAAAACACAAATGGCCATCTGTCTCTCTATTGTCGATAGACATATCTAATATATATGTCTGTGCACAGATATACTGTACACCCAGCTCACAATTGCCCTGATATTATTCTGCAGAATTTCTTGCTACAACTTTGCTGATTGCTCAGTGTGAGTTGTTTTGACCCTAAGGCAGCAAAGCAACTCCAAACCTCCATGCTCCCTCCACCTCATGGTTCACAGCTTGGGTGAGGTTAGAATGTTTGTATGCACTGCTTTTTCTCCCAAAAGTACTTTTTGGCTCATCTGTCCACAGAGCTCTGCTCACTGTAAAAACTCCCAACTTTTGTTCAATGACTTTCTTTCTGTGGCTGCAGGTTTGTCACACTGAGATCTGTGTTGTGCCCCTTACAGCAAGTTTTCCAGAACAGCCTGTCCTGAAGACCACCACACTGATGCTGAGTTTCCTTCATTTGTTGTTGAGTCTTTACAGTAGTCCGTGTAGCCATCTCTAGCCTCTAGGATGAGTTTCAACAACTCTTCTTGTGTCACCCCTCTGACCAAAATCTGAATATCGTCACACAAAATACATTTATGCAAGCATAAATCAAACTGGCTGTTCTTCCTGTATTCCAAAGAGTTTGGCATGTTTAAGATGAGGATCAGGACATATCGGTGCAGGAATCCAGGAGATGTTAAAGGGTTTTCGAATGTTAACTGATAATAAATATGTTTTTACTCACTATGGGTGATTTACATCTAAACATCACATCTAAACTAAATTGATCCTTTCCTCTATTGTTTGTCTCATGTCTGTAATCATTTTCAGACAGAAAATTAATGGCTAAAGAGCTGACAATTCCCTGATTGAGACATATGTAAGTGCCCAAAACAATTCCATCTGTGCAACGTCATGCAATAATGAACATCTGAAAAAGCTCTTCTTCATGGCTTCAGGACAGAACTCAAGTTTAATCACATCTTGAGGAAACATCAGGCTTTGTTCCTTTTTTTTTAAATTTTGCTTCCCTGCCAGACAAAATTGTGTGACTTCAAAGGCAGCTGAGCAGAGAGAAATGTGGCGAGACACGGAGAACTTCATTCTCACACTTAATTAGCACTGATAAGACATTCTCTTTTGGGGAATTGAAGACCCTGACTAGTGGCAGCCAGATTTGATTACTGAATTGAGCCGAAAATTAGAACATCTGACGCTCCGCTCCATACATACAGATGATGCTGGACATGATCTGTTGAGCTGTAAAGAGAAAAAAGTTAACAAGTTTATTCTGGACATGGGGAGGCTTAATAAAGAGTTGGTGATGGTGTCGAAGGTGTCTGAGGTTGAAATTACATGAAGGGATTAAATAGGAATATCTTCAACAAAAGGTCAGCAGCATAATTAACATTAAACTTGTTGGACTGTTTTATTTTATGTTATCCAAGTGAAAAGTTTGATGCGCTGATGAAGGTCATCAGGATTTCACAGGTTTTTTCTTTTTTTCAAATACTTAATCCTGCAGTAAGTAACTTTTATATATAAAAAAAAAAAAAATCTTTGTCATATTTGCTGAAATTTTCATTATATCCTGACAGAAGAACATAAAAACAGCAGCTTCCTCAGGCTCCTCCCAGTGGAAGATTTGCAGGAATCCGCTGTGCATTAATGAAAACAACCAACAATCAAGTCAAGAAAGATAGCTGATTTTTGAGTCCTCAAATACCCAAAGCATCAGTATTTGATGCTACATGTTTTTCACAGATCATCTATCTCATGAACTACTGTCACTGGACACTGAAGGTTTGCAGCATTAAGGTTTGTGAGGATGTAAAAAGAATATTTCCTTCATGAAAAATGCATGAATTGATTATTTTCTTGTGATTTTTGACACTTGTGGGCAGTGAAATAAGTTGTACGCACAACACTGATATATTATCACTTCATAAAATTGAACGAGTAGCAAACTATTGCTTATTTACACCTTTCAAGTCCGATGTTCAATCTCCTTTTAGCTCTGTTTTGGTTTCCACCACCCGTAGCTGCTAAATGCTCCACTATGTTCACCAGCTAGCTGCTAACTTTGTCTGCTGTTTGGTTCTGAGCAGGTAGCATACTTGTGGTTTAGAGTAATTTGATCAGTTACATAAAATTATTGACTGGTGTATCTAAACATGAATATTTAAGTGACTATCCCACTTTAAGTTACCTAGTTCTCTACCCATTTGCCTATAAAGTTAACAGCTAGCTGTTGAACATGGAGCAGCATATTTTATTTAGTGGAGACTGAAACTGAGTTAAAAGGAGAATCATTGTTGGATTTATGTTCAGCAGATGGCCAGAAAACTAACTATTTATGATAATATGAATGCTCTGTGACTGCTGGACTTGTAAATAGATGGCTTGCTAACATGTTGCTAACTCTATGTGAAGGTTATGTCAATGGTATGCTTGAAGCTTGTTCTGCAGCCTTGAATAGGTAAAACAAAAGTCAATGAATGCAGCTTTAACTCACACACTGCACTGCAAGTATTTTTTCTACTGGCTTGTATTGTGCATATATTTTATTTAATATTTGATTTATAGATTACAGTATTCTCTTTTATGTTTGTATATTATTATTCATAGTATTGAATATGAGCCGTAAAAGATTTATATTTAGATATATATTTAACACAATAGAATGTATACAAAATAAATCATATGAGTAATATACTTACCAAATAAGAAGGAAAAAAAGCAGTAAGTGCTCAGTGTGAAGGCACTGCAGAGCCACACCACTGCGCTTTACAGACTTTCATTCACAGTGTCCATGGCAACAAGAGCCTTGGAGACTTATGCCAGGGGTAGAGGAGGGTCAGCCGTTACAGAGAGTTTCTCCATCACATCCTCGCTGACACTGCTGATTCCCCATTCTCTGTGTTATCCAGTTGACTGACAGTCTTGATGAGAAGGGAGAGAGTAGTAGTAAAGTGCGGCACCGTGTCTCAGCATGTCCTCCCACCCAAGCCCCTCCACCGCCCCACGTTGTTCCTCTCATTCTTCAAACAGATTCATATTTGAGATGATGATGACCTCTCTCCAGAGACTCTTCTGATTTGAAGTTAGCACACTGCTGTACTGGATTGGCTGCAATTTCCTCAAAGCTCTTTTCAGTTCCTGACAACCCAGAGCAAAGTGTTGAAGCCAACAAAGCATATCAATCATATCAGACATATTTGCAGTCTAGATGCATATAAATACACCTACATCTACGAACGAATGATATTGGAGCAGCTCAGAGAATCAAAGGCCTGCTTCAGAAATCAAATAACTAATAGCTTAATTCTAATGTTATTTAATCTGCCTGAAAGTTACCCTGATATTTAGCTTCACCCTCATCATTATTAAACTAAAATCTTTCCATTGGAGGAGAAAATCTGATTAGAAGGAGGTCTGAAGGGTTTAATGTGGGTCTATCTGGAGGTCAAACACATCAGAGAGCCTCTTATTATCTACTCTGCTGCATCACATCTCATCTTCACTCGAGATGGCAAGTCACACACTGCAAGAGACAAAACATCTGGTCTGACAAGAAACTAACACAGCAGGGGGGAGGGGGGCTTTCATGGGGCTCTTTCATGAGGCTGCGAGAGTGGCCAGAAAATTTGTGTTGTTCAGGGAAACACACACACAGGCTGTCCTCGCCCTGTCATCACCTGTCATGTAGTCTCACCACCGCCAAAACGTCTTTACCTGCAGGTACGGAAATAGAACACACACGCGCACACACATAAATTCATACATACAGAGCCACTTTTTCCACTGAAGCATGCTGGTCTTCATTCCATTATATGGACCATAAATAATGTGAAAAGATGTCTTAATATGGTAATAATAAAGCCTTACTGTTGAAAGGAGTTGTAGAGGTGGCTACAGAAAGCCAGACAGGAAACACAAGGGTACATTTTGCTAGTTTTGTGAGTAATCAAGTGATTCTGGATGGTTAGTGCCAAGCAGGAATCTCTGTGGCTGTGAAGTGAAGCCAATGCAGTGCTAAAAACTGCAGTTCCTCAAACGTCCACTTGAGGCTGGCTCTAGAAGTGAGTCAGTCTTCATAAGTCCCCATGTTAAAATGTCCAACTTCACAGCAGAAATAAACATGTTTACAGCCAGAAAACAGTTTTGGTCTCTATAGCTAATTTCCCTGTTCATGACAACTGTACTGAGGGTGAATTTATATACAACTCACCTGTTCAAATGATATTAAGGCTTAAAGTTATGCAGAATTAACAGCGTGGCTGCTTTGATTGACAGGTGCCATTACAGGTGGCTTGTTTGAGCACCCAGGGGTCATTCAGCCCACCTCAGGCCCACCGATGATTCATGGTTTTTAGATAAGACAGGCGATGGTAGGAGCAGGGCTTCCAACATGTTTATCTTCGGAGCTTCAAACCTTCAGAGGTTCAGAAACCCGTGGTTGATGTTACGCATATGCTGTCCATTCTTTTCATTCTTGTCATTGGTTGGTGCACTACTTCAGTCCAAAGGTAAATATCCTGACAACAATCCAATGAGCTGCCATTAAAATGTATACATGTTCATCTTTATCCACAGAGGAAAAATCACCTGACCTGATCACCTGCAGATTGACATTTTTTAAACTACATGATAGATTGCAAAGCAAGTTAGTCCAGACATTCATGTTTGAAAGAGGATGAATTGTTATTGCATTGATCAATGATGATTGATCAAGACTTAAGAACTCATCAGACAGACAGATGTAATTATGAAAGAGACCACTAGAGAACATCTGTCTTATTGACTAAAGAAGACATACAATAATGAGATAAAGTCATTTTGTTGTCAGATTGTTACTGGGTAAACTCCATCTGTTGGTGGAGATCATGTAATCCGATCAAAAGCTCTCAAAAACTAAACGGACTGTTTCCGAACTCAAGAACAAACTCTGAACTTTAAAGCCGCCGTCAATGAGAAGTCCTTAAAGTAAATTCCATGACAAATGGTCAAACTTCATGCACTGATGAAGACCATGTAAAATTATTAATGGGTCCAGAACCCCAACTAAATGGACCTTACAGATTAATTGGTTTCTTTAGGGTTTTTGTGGCCATCTTAACAAAATCACATAATAATTTGGTCATACCTAACAACTTAACATCAGAACGTTCCTTGTGATCACAGAATAATAATTACTGCTATGTTGAGATCATTTTATAATTACTTGGCATCCTCAGAAAACAAAACAAGGCAGATAATTAGATGCATGTCGAGTCCGACCTCCCACAGCTCACTACAAATAGGACACTGAGAGGTTTTGTACGCTCTTAATTGGTGTCTTAAAAGGTTCATGGAAATGACAATTACCAAATATAATTAAACCAATACAGTAAATCAACTTTACTTGTAAAAAGTGAACAATTTCATTTTGGTTTTATGGTTGACTGAGACTGCCAAATGAACAACTGTCGGAACTCTGCTATGATAAGAATAAAGTCACAAACACGTAAGGAGTGTTACATTTTATTTGGTCTCATCTCTTTTTGAGCTTTTTCCTTTGTTTTTGTTTTTTTCCACAGGTTAAAACCCATTATAATAGTCAAGAGAAATAAAAACATTTTCACATACTGTATACAGAAATAGTCCTCTTGACACACAACAATAAAAACAGTTGATTAGGCCCAGCCCAGTGCGAGATTTCACAAAAAATGCAACAATAACGAATTTCCAAAGCCCGACGACCGCAAAACCTCTTACTCGCGTGAGCAGAGACAGTTCTGAGAGAGATGTAAAAATGGCTGCCAGGGCAATGCAACAATTGCGTTATCACATCGCCTAGGTTGACAAAAACACAAAATAGACACGGAAATGAATCTGGAACAATTACAATAAAAGCAAAATACTGTGATACAAAGACAGAGAGGATGTCGACTTTGTCCGCTCCTTTAAAAGTAGGGACAAAATCCTCATCTCTAGCAGTTTTATGCACATAAAAATTCAGTATGGGTGCCCCAAGGGGACATTAGACTGCGATTTAGGTTTGGGATTTTGCTGCAATGTACATAAAAGAACCAGATTTCAAGCTCTACCAGGCAATTCTGTTCAATTTTCTGCTACACACAAATACTGGGGCTTGTAGAGGAATCATAACGCAGATTTGGTCAAATTGAAGAACTGGAATGTAAAGTTCATCTGCCTCAAGTGAAGCACCCATACATACATCTTAAATACTCCAGTGAAAACCTATAAAACATTTTGTTCATATGAAGCAATCAATCCATCATCCTAATGTAGACTGCGTCCATGGCCATCTAAGAGAAATAGTTTTGATCCAGTGTGTAAAAAAAGATGGCCATTTATAAATATCCACTTTTTCCCCCTTTACAGAAATTTCGTAAATGTCCTTAGCTGGCTGGTAGGAAGCTGTCAGAAGGAAAAGCCTTTTACAGTACTGTGATGCTGTGAGTGGAAGAGATTTGACCAGTGAGTCATGGGGATTTGTACCATCCAAACCGTTTCAAACTGCCTCTGTGGATCATTTAGAGTTCACTTATTTAACTTGAGCATGAGCACCTGAAAGAGACCACCTATTGTTAAACAGCCTCAAGCCTGAGTCAAATCTTTTACCCCAACCTCTCAGAAAATGTTAATAAGGTGTCAAAGTGTCAGCAGTAGTCTTACAGCCTGGGTCCAGGACCATACTACTACGTTTTCTGAATGTTTATCAGATGGAAGTTACTTAGTCATTCATAAAATGAAACAACATTGGACATGTGTAACCATTGGCAACAGGAAGCATGTTGCTGCTGACTTAATGGGAATGCCACTTCATGCCCGACACTGTTTTGTCCAAACCAGATCTTTTCCCAACATTGCGCAAGAGACTGAAACGTCCAGGTTCCGTCACGCCAATGTTTTCGAGAAAAAAGGGTTCATTTCAGTGGAATCAGAGCTATGAACTAAGTTCACGCATCAAGTTCCATATTTCAAATTTGTTGAACCTTTGAGGGAACAAAGATCTGGAGAACCCAAAAAAGCTGGCTCACAATGATTTCACCCAAATGAATTGATTTGTCTCCGAAAAGCACGTGATGGGAAAAATGATGAAAATACAGACACAGTGAATGGTATGTAATCTTTTTAGCATTTTAAAGGCGGGGAAAATACCAAAATACTGCCACTGGTGTAGCAAATATTGCACTTTAAGGAGTAATTTCATTACTAAGCTTCAAGGACATGAGAGGAGTTCTGCACACCTGGAATAGCTGCAGCCTGGCACGTAATATGACATAACAGGATTTAAAAAAAAAAATCCAAATATCAGCTGTTTTGATCCTTTTATCTGCAAACAATGTCGAGGAGGCAACAATAATTCATTTTGAGGAATATATTTGAGACACAAGGGCTGTTTACTAAACAAATTGGTTTGTAGCGCACTCATTCAACACTCTAGCAAAAGAAATTTACAGATTGAACGGCTTCTATTCCAGGAAGATCACAAGGTAATTGAGTGTCAATAGCTAGGCAGAACAATAATCACGACCATGGGGCTGTTGTGTGTCAAATGGAGGGGGGAGTGAAATGTGTGGGCCTTGGACTTAATGACCTCCTAGATAAAATTCATGTTTATTCTCTAAACAGAGCGCCAACCTTTTCCAAGAGCTGTCACTGTGGTCTTGGAAACGAATTGGTTGTCCTTTCATGGCTCCCATTCATTCAGTTTTACTTGTTACAGAAAAGGAGGACAGCAGATGGTGACCTTGGAATCACAGCCTGAAAAGAATTAGGAATAATACTCACACTTTGGGAGAGCGAGCATTAGCTTACGCACCTGGCAGCGCCTCTTGCAGACATGGCTTTTGTCCACATCCCTATTGGGATGGGCAATTCCTGTACAGTCGATGAAAGGTCATATTTGATCATTTGGTCTCGGCCTGTTAATGCCAAACAAAGGCCTGGACAGGTGTTTCAGTTTCATAGGAGCCAGAAAGAGCAATAATGTGTCTCTGGCGCTGACGGCTGGCTGCGAGACAGCTGAAACGAGGCTGATAACCAGGTATATTTGTAACCTCCACTTAATTGAACACAAGCAAGCAAGGGCACCAAAGGTAAATGGGGTGAAAGCTAGTGAAATGCCAGGCCATCTATTTTGTTGTTTCAGAATTTACACTTCACTGACCCGCCAAAGTAAGATTTCATCGATAAAATAAATGCGCCGTGTGCTCAGCCTGATTTTTCCCTTCATCCTTGTTGAATCCCTCTCCAATTTACCCAGTAACCATGAAGGAGAGAAAACATGATTTAACTGGAGCTGCGGTAGTTAAAGAAATACACTCCCTTCCTGACTCGACTTATTGACTTCCTTAAAGTCGAACATTAGAAATGGGTATGTTTACACGCACACTGTGCTCTGTTGCTTTGTGGAATCCGAGTACGGAGATAGTTCAATTCAAGCATTCAGACCATTTAATGGAACTTAATTCCCCTGCAGTAAGTGAGGTTTTTCTCTGGGACCTTGTCACGTTTACTTAGAAAGCTGTGCAGTAACAACATTTAAAGATTCTCAGTGTGAGATCCTCTCTGTTCTTCAAGCTAAATGGTTTCCACAACACGTTGATGCAGGGGTTAGACTATCAGAGTTAGCTGTTAGCATTTAGTGGCATACGTCCTTTCATCTGGTCATCAGAAATATGAGCTTCTATCATCATCACTTGTGGTCAAGTGACAAACAGACTACACATGAATGTCCCCTGTGGCAAAGGAAGTTTACACTATAGAGCCCTCAATTAACTAATATGTAGTATAAGGTTGTCAGACATATAATTAAATATTATTTGTGTGTATAACTATAAATCTTTATACTCTCCTGGCTGGTTTGGTTTGGTTTCATAATTAAGGCTAACATGCTAGCATTAGCTAGGTAGCTAACTGCCTGCGTGCTTAGCTACTAGTGTTTTCAGGTGAGCTAGCTAGCCACACAGCTGTGTTGAAATGAAGGAACTGAAAAATAAAATGAGCTAACGAGAGATAAGCTAAATAAATTAAGTTTGTTTATTTCATTTATTAAGTCGAGGAAAAATTCTTTTGTCAACACATTTAAATGATTGAACTGACTCAGAGTTTTAAGTTACACTGCCTAAACTGTCTGACAGCCTTTCACAAAATTTTGTCTGTTTTTGGGCTCCATACTACATAACAACCAAAACTAAATGTGACATGGCATGCCAGCATCTTGAATTTCACCAGGAATACATTAGAATTATCTAGGGATGTTCACCTCCAGCACAATTGTGTGCTGGAATTTCTGGCCATAAAAATTACAGATTTGGCAGGCTCACATGGAGCTGGCATTATTTCCAGCGTTATTACAGATTACTGGACATCTCTGAGCAGTGTTTGTCCCATGAAAATCCAATTTACATGACTTCTGCTACAGCTGAATCAACGGTTTAATCAGGGGAAATCAGATAATTAGTATGCATGTAAACATATCCACAAAGCCAAAATAAGCTTTAAGACTGAGTGTAACCCTGATGGATTGTTACATTAAGGCAACACTTTTGGCTGTTCACAAAGCCAGGAAATAACTAGCTTGCAACTTTCCATCTGGATAATAGCTCTGATTTCTCTTCTCTGAAATTCTAAAACACAACCACCCCTCATAAGTACACTCTTGGCATGATGAGAGTCTGGGCTTTAGGTTCTTCCATTGTGCTTTCTCATTAGCTTTTATACGTGTAATGTATTGATCATTTGCCGTGCTCTGATTAGGCTACGGGCTGAGCTTGAACTTTGAATTCAGATCATTAAATTATGTCTGCTCCCTGCCACTGTGGGGCTGAGAGTGGATCACCAGTGGCCAGATAGATATCAATCTCTCCTGCAGAGGAATTCACTTCCATTCTCCCTGTCAGTTTGTACTCGGGACGCTGATTTGCAATGACGGATGGGGCGATGCCTGGAAGAGCAGAGCGTCACAAACAACTCATCAGGACTCTCTTATTGGAGTGTTTGCTGTCAGCGCCAGCAGAGGAGTGGCAGTTATGGTTCCTAAATCTGACAGCCAAAACCAAAAATCGGACGTCCATGTCCACAAAAGGCTCCCTAAAATGTGTCTCATTTATTCCCTCGGCTACCAAACTAGAGTTCTGTCAGATTCAGGTTATGCCTTAAGAGCCACGGTAAGAGTATTTTGTTTATGCAAAAAAAAAAAAAAAATGAACACATTAAAAATTTATCCAGTGTATTTTGGGTCATTTTGCAGCCGGAAGGCAACTATGAGCAATAACTTAATCATATGTGAAAAGCACAGTGATGCCTGTTATAAAGTAAAACATCATGAAGTCAACATGAAGCGAAACATGATGGAGAACAGCAGGTAATGCTTTTCAACATCAGGTCTGAGGCAAAATTAAAGTCTGGCACTGAGCGAACAAACAGACAAGACATGAGTGGCAGGTTGAAGTGGATACTTGACACACACACACAGGAACTGTGACAGAAATAATCTGCCAGGCGTTTCAATCATCTCCATTTCCTTCATCTATCTTTTCTCCTCACGCCGCTCTGTTGACAATAACAGCTATCCGAGCCTAATGACTATCAGAGGGTAGCTCTTGTGGCTTTGTGTGTTGACACGCAGAGACGAGGCAATAAACTCATCACTTGTCACATCTGAAAAATGTCAATGAAGAGGACAAGTGAGCAAAGGAAGGTAGGGAGCACTGCTGTGAGAGACAAATTCTATATCAGACCTCACACTTTTGCACGACGTGAAGGAAGATCAGCAGCGCTTGCTCACGTGATGGCAGGTGTTTTGTCTGAATGGACCTGAGGTCCAACTTGTTTGGAGTGATCCTATCCGATTCGGATCCGATGTTACGGCTTATACACTGGCTTGCTAGAATTGGATATATTCGTCACAGAATGTGTCTGTAAGATGCACCTTTGCTGCTTTTTCTGCATTAGATAGTAAACCTCTTAAAGTGTTGCCACGATTAATTCTATTGGTGTTGGGCAAATCTCTCAAGAAAGATATTCCCACCTCAGGGAGGTATATCTCAAGGATATATCTTTTTAACCCTCCATGTACACAATTACGTGAAAGATTTGCAACACTGTTAGCTTGCTCTGCACAGCGTCTAGAAGCCTCTTTCTGATTTTATAATCCAAGAAGTTCATTTGATAATTTTTGGATCTTTCTGAAACCACTTTACGCAACAACTGCCAGATGTTGTGTAAAGTGTGCAAGTATACAGTGTTACGATGATAGGCTTTTTATTCCATCTTGAAATGTTTCATCCATTTAGAAAAGCTTTTGCCTTTAGATGTGGTTGGATGACAAATTACAAGTTAGTTTCAGGCATACTGAGGCCTTGACTGTCTCTTTGTTACTGGTGAGTATTACTTGGGCGTCCAAGCTCCCTTTCAATTGCAAAAAACTCCAACTGCCTCTACAAAAAAAACACTAAATGGACTTCCTTTTTCCCAAATAGAAACCTGGCTGTTACTGAATTGAATGCTCTGCAGTGTCAGGACAAAACTGCCCTCAAGAAAAACTTTCCAGAGATGGAGGAAGCAAAGGTGTGAGAGTACAAAGAACGAAAATCTCCCACATCACCTGAGGGGGAAGAAAGTAGAAGAAAGTGAGCCTCGACGGTGAAGACTGCATCCAGTCATCGGCAGCCAGCAACAGAAAAATGGCAGGTAGCAGAGGAACGACAGCTCAAGCCGCCTTTGAAACTTGATATTGAGACGTAAGCTGATGAAGGGAGCGACACCTTGCAAGGAGGAAGCGAGGCATATTGGTAATGTCGGAGAAAATTAATTAACCAAATATCACTTTGTTAATACTCTCTGCTCTTATCAAGAGGCTAATTATCACTATCAGCCTCCTCTGTTTCGTCAGTAGGATTATTAAGCTAATCACAAAGCTTTCCCCTTTGGAGACGATTTTTTCACTTCGTTGGAACAAAGCCGGTATTGTCTTCAGATGACATGGTGTCAGTGATGAACCCAATCAGTATTTGTACCTCGTAAAGCTCCAGCGAAGACATGGGTGTTTGTGCCATGGGTAAGTGGGTCTCTTTCAGTTGCTTCCATGCTTGACCTATGCCAATTATGTTAATAGACTACATGCTTGAGAGCTGGCTGCCATTAAAAGCAAACATCCTTGGATACTGAAATGCATCATCAGCCTGTGATGTCCAACACACACTGGGATTATTTTTTGATGAAGCAGTCAGACACTTTCCCTCAAACTACCTCAAGTCATGCATTTCCCAGGATGCTTTTTAAAAACCCCTGAGAAAGTGCCTCAACTAGTTACATTTAGTATGTAGAACGATCCGTGATGATGACTGTGATATGAGGCTGAAAGCTCTTCACTTGCTGCTCCAGTGCATTCTGGTCTGCTGAGACAGCTGTTGCCGTAAAAATTGATATTTCAGCATCTGTACAAAGAATTTCTCCCTGTATTGTCGTTCAGTGCTGAACTTCTCTGTTGTATCTCCACAGGATCCTGATCTTTTCGGCAGTTTTAAAACGGTTTGGGATGGACTTCAACTTGGAATGACAAGAGTTCAGGAGCCCTGCTATTCTAGACTTGCAAAGCCAGCCAAAGTCTGAAATAAACAGGCTGAGATTCGACTGATGCCGACTAAATTTGTAAGCAATCAGTTAATGTTTTAATGCGGGTAACTATCACAAACTCTTACACAGTTGGTTTAGCTTAGCATAAAGCCTGGCTAAAAGTAACAAAATCTGCCTACCAGCTCCTCTAAGATGTTATATATATCTTGTCTAGTCTGTACAAGTTTAAAACAATACAAGTCCTGGTCTTCTTGGGGTTATATTCCAGGCTACTTCTCAGCTGGGAGCACTGACTTCCTGGAGCCTTGCAACCTTAAGGTGATGACAAAACTCCGGGAAGTCACTGCTATTAAACAAACAAGATATAACGCATTAATAAGGGTTTTTAAGAGGTGCTGGAAAGTGGATTTTGCTAGCTCTAGCCTTTATGCTAAATTATGCTAACCAGCTGCTGGCTCCAACTACATATTGAATGAACTGATATGTTATCAGTCCTTTTAGCATAATTCTATCGCTATTCAAAACCAAATTTGGTGGATCATCAGCTGGGCCAGTAGTGTGTTCGTCCAATCAGAATCAAGTCAAGAGGAGAAGTGTCAATCATGTGGTCCAAGATAAAATGGGCTGGCTTTGCGAGGCTACAGTTTCAATAAAGTATTCAATGAAGCTTCCATACCAGCGTATTGTAGAATTTGCTGATACTTTTAAGTTGACCCTTCCCACAGCATCAGATGGGTGGAGATAAGACCGGCTGGATTATAAATATAAAAAGATAACCACAGATATGTTTAAATAATATCTGTGATTGTCTCAGTTTTTTCTGTGCTGTCCAGCGTGGCAAACCCCACCCACCTGGCACTCGATGGAGGTACAAACTATTTATTTGCAAACACTCTTTGTCCCAGCCCTTACACTGTCACAGTGGCATTCTTTGGCATATGAAGGGAATGCAGAGGGCTCCCCCGTCTTGTTTCCTGCACTGTGTCGCCTGCCAGCCGAATGAATCTGTCCGATCCCTGGCATTTCCCAGAGAATGTGACTGGAATGTTATCTGCTTCCAAGTGGAATGCCTGGGTCATGGTTTTGTCTTGCATTTCATGAGTGGCCCGGAATATCCACCCTGAGTGCTTTTCTCCCATAATGCAACAGGCAGACGCTGTTTTAAAAAACAAAACAAAAAAAAAAAAACAGTAAGCTTTCCTTGAACAATGAGTCTAGACGAACACGCGCGCACACACACAGACGACATTTTTCTTCCCCAGAAACGCTAAGCTGATTTCCAAATTTAAGCCAAATTCATAGCATCTTCCCTACGCACCAGATTAACCATTCAAGGAACCTTGAAAAGATATATATTAAAAACACTTCACGAAATAAGGCACTCCAATATTCCATTGTCCTGAATGCTTTCAGTCTGCGGAGAGGTAGAGGCAGATGAAGCTGTGCAAGTCGCCTTATCCACCTCTGCATTGTCACAATGCTTCAAAGGTAGGGGGGGGAGATGAAAGCAGGTGATATGAGCAGTCTGATAGAATCTGAAGATGGGACTAGTGATCTGTGTTCTGCTCCTTCAAAGGGAGCGAGAAACACAGATAGACAGGGAGAATGAAATGAGCACCAGCTATTGGTTCAAAGCCAGCTATCCCACAATCAAATGTACCACCTTTCACTGGCTTTCCGGTTTCCAAAGCAGCAGGCTGCTGTATAAATAGGACCTGCAATGATTAAGGCTCCCCTGGTGGGACACCTCCCTCGGTGGGTTGAGTGACGGGTGTGCGTTTTTTAAGATGTAGGATAGTAGTGGAAAGGCTCCTTGTTCCTGTGATAAAAAAAAAAAAAAAAAAATCACAGCCTCGCCACAGGTTTAGAATCTGTCGTCTCTGTGTTGCGTTGGGGACTTGAAGGGCTTGAGCCCCAGTGTCCTGCGAGGGTGAACTCTCTCTTTGGTGCCATCCACGGGCTTGCTGCAGGCCGCCCAGCCCAGGTCAATGAGGGGAGAGTCTGCCGGGTTGAGGGGCACTATACGGAACGAGGGAAGTGTGGGTGAGCCATTAGTGGAGCATGGGGCAGAACGGGAGGTGGGAAAGGGAGTGGAGAAGGGGTCAAAGGGTGAAGCTCTGTCCAAGGCGCTCGAGGGGTCGGCCTTGAGGGTGAATGGGTCACAGTCGGGCGAGGGGAAGGGGTCACAGTTGTGGAAAGGGTTAGTAGGGGAGGGCTGGTAGCCCAGAAGGTTGCTTTCCGAGCGGATTGGGCTGCGGCCACCAGCCGAGTTCCCACCGCCTGCCGAGATGAAGCTCCACGGATCGATGCGGGGGCGGATGGGAGATGGTCGGGGACGCGGGATGACGCTGACCTCCAGGCGGCGGGTTTTGGGGCTCCAGAGTGCAGGGTTGGGGTGGAGAGCACAGGGAACTGAAGGCTTGTCATCAGAGTCCTGTGTGTCTTGGCACAAGGGCAGGTCCAAAACTGGAAAGAACAAAAGAGACATTAAAGGCACATCCAGCCATTTAGTGCTGAGAGAACTGGTCAAAATCAAAGTAGCAGGGGCCAAGATAGTCTGACTTTTAGGACCTAGTCTGAGTCAAGCTTTAAAAATCATTGTCGTCCATCAAAAATAGATTATTAATAGGATTCTCTACGGAACCGAGCGGAGAGCTGCTTCTGGGACGCTTCTGAACCGGACATGGCACTTCAGACAGAGTTTGAAAGATTGACTAGGACGTCTGAGATTAGCTCCAGGGGCACCGGCACACACGGAACGCCTCGCATCCATGCCCCGTGGAATTATTTGCTGTTAAACAAGATAACCCCTCATGATATCACTATGACATAATCAGGGTTGTTTTCTTGCTCCTCCAGAGTCACAGGAGACTTTTTTCACGTGTTTCCAGAGGCTGCATAACACTCCCTGTAACACTGACCTTTGTGTGTAAAATCAGCAGATCTAAACAAAAAAAACAAACACCATTGGAGGAAAGCTGAATATTCATATTAAACATCTTCATCCTGCTCTTCACTTTGCTGCTTGAGGAGGTTTTAATTGTTAATCCGCGAATTAACAATTCCCTCAAACTGCTGGAGTGTTGCCCTGGTGTTCGTTCATGCACTCCTCTCTGCAGTATGAAATATATTGGCTTTCTAGTATTTTGCAAAATACATAACAACTTGTATGATGGAAGTGATCCAAGCAGAAACATGAGAGTGCTACATCGCTGTTGCAAGAAGAAATTGAACAATCCCGAGCACAGAATGTTGCAACTGCAATTAGTCTAAATTAAATGTAACACAGCGCCATGTAAGTAACTAGTTGACAGAGCTGCACCAGCAGCAAACAGCAAGTGTAAATTAGTGCTGACAAGAAGATTAAACTCAGAATAAATCATCTTGAATGAACATTTGCTACTTCCAAATGTGATGTGTCTGCCAAATGGCATTATTTACATCAACAGCAACTCTCCGAGGCTGCTGAGCTATTCAGCTGACAAGAAAGAGCAATCAGGAATCACACGAGAGCAGACGAGAAAACACAAGTGAAGGAATCCTCTGCGTTCATCTCCCTCTTTCAAGCACACATTCACCGCCGGCAACCTTGTGGCAGTCTGTCTATGCATCTGAGGCTGTGTCATTACAGTCAATAAACATAATAAGATGTTTAGCTAAAACACTGGCGGTTTAATTATGTGTGGCTTTTTGCCTCCATGCGCCACCGATGTAATGAGCGCATGCGGTTTCGTGAGATTACGGCTGTTAGGAGCGGGGAACAGGCGAGGCTCGTCTGCTCAGTACCTGGGGGCAGAGCTGTAAGAACCTCTCTGTGGAGAATCCAAGGCTTTGTGAGTCAAACGGACCGGATATAGAGTGTGAAATGTTACCATGGGGCACTCTTAAAGCCGTCGAAAAAAAAAAAGCCCACTCGCTCTTAAAACAACCGTTACCCACGCCTCCGTCATTACGGCTCGAAACTGTGTCAGCGCTTCTAAGAAATGCATATAAGTCTTCAGGAGAAAACATGCGAGTGTGCTGTGAATCAAAGCGTCGCTGGCATGCAGATAATGTCTGTTAGCATGATACTCAAGCAAATGTATAAATATGCCCCACGAGAACTACTTTCACATGTTTTTTTTTTTTTTTTTTGGGGGGGGGGTTAATCCCCCCTGAATGTGACATTTAATCATGTGTCATGTGTGCAGCTCTTAAACAAGGCACATCTGACATGCCTTCATATGATTTTTTTTTTAACAAACCTGAGTGTAAACACACTGAAATACAATCTTGAGCTCTGGCCAAAGACTCCCAAACTATCCGAGGAGGTAGCCAGAGAGGAGTCAAGAATAGATTATTAGCAATTTAGAATCTGGCGTGCGTGACCTCAGCTGTGCCGCCGGATGTTTTGCATTCATCTTCCAACTTTTGCAATAAAAGAAAGCTCTGACTATTTTTTTTTTTTTTTCAAAAAGAAAAACAACAGAGGATTGGATGCTAGCTCTGCTTAGCAAGTATTAGCAGTGAAGTATGGAGGGCCAGCTGTTACCTGAGATATGCAAAACAGCCCAAGACGAGCTTTGATGTAAATGAAAAAGCTCGTGCGGCATTGAAGCTTCCCGTTTGCCAGATAGATCTCGCTACAGAAAAAAAGAGGAGGTACAACAATAATTCTGGAAAAGCTGCGAGGGAACATTGTCATGCCGAGGAGGAGGAACATTATTCAAGGTAAAAGTTTAGTCCTCCAAAAAAGCAAAACATGCTCAGTGCTCTTGGGGAAATGCAGATGAATCATGCGGATAAATTAAAAGACAAATCATGGATCGAATCTAGAGAGGAGACTGTGATTTAAACCAGTTAAGTATTTGACTTTTATCCCATCATATGAGTCACGCTGACAAAACACTGGACCTCCCACATAATGCAGCTTGAGAGAACTCAACACCCCCGGTTAACAATGTGTAGATTCTTCAAGTACAACTGGTGGAACGGCCCTCTAAGGTGGAAAAACAGAGTCAGACTGACCTAGCTGAGAGGCGTGCAGGCCTTGGCTGGACCTCCTCCTTCTCTCGGCCCTGTGCTCCCAGGCCTCGCAGCCCAGCTCCCCGTTAGTCGAATGGAAACTCGGGTTCCACTCCCCCGGGCTGGCCCTGTCGTGCTGCAGGGGCGTCTTGGGGCTCTGTGGGCTGTGCAGCATCTGCGGCGTCCGGTGGCCGCTCCTCTCACGCGGGTTCGG
This sequence comes from Protonibea diacanthus, assembly GCA_028641955.1. NCBI lineage: Eukaryota > Metazoa > Chordata > Actinopteri > Sciaenidae > Protonibea > Protonibea diacanthus. Next base: position 14,625,362 of record CM053998.1, read on the forward strand.
CGGAGGCGGCGTCAGAGGCAATGGCTTCTCTTGGTACTGCAGAGCTAAATCCAAGAGCGGCCTGGGGAGCAGCTCGGAGGTGGAGAAAGTGATGAGATCGTCCACTACTGGGGGGTCTGAAATGAGGGGCTTTGGGGAAGAAATCTCTGGTTCGGAGGGGGTGCGGTCCCCTAGGGAAGAGGGGTTAGTTCGAGGGGGCACCCGTGGGGGAATATCCAGGCAGCGACCTAGTCCAATGGAGGCCAGAAGGGAGCCACTGCCCAGCAGGGCCCGGTGGGTGCTCTTAATGAGGCCACCGAGGGAACCCCTCTCAGGCCTGGGGGAGCCAGCAGGGGAGGAACCCCCTTCCTCGCTACCCGAGTCTCGCTGAGGTAGAGGAAGCCGCAGGCTGTCCTTCACTGAGGAGCCTGTAGAGAGAGAAAAAAGGTTTACTTTTAAGGTTTAAGGCGGCAGAGACCAAGAACGAGACGAGGCATTTATGATTCATTTAGCTCTTATTTATAATTCACGCTCGTGCCAGTGAAACTATAAGAGTGACTAATGGAAGATATGTGATGGAGGCCATCTGATACCATTCTGAGCAGGTGGGGTTGGCGTGGAGGGTCTGTACTCCTCAAAGTCATCCTTGGATTCTCCGTTCTCGTTGCTGTCGGACTCCAGGAGCTTTGCCCTCATCGACAAACTGAAAGCACCAAAAAAAAAAAAAAAAAACAAAAACATAAAGTACGGTAATGAAGTTTAATTAAATCTTTGTAAACCTTGAATATTTTTGTGCAAAAGTCCTGACCTACCTGCTTTCCTGGGGACTCAGGCGCAGGACTTTGGGGCTTTTGGGACTTTTGGGGCTCTGAGGTCTCCAGTGAGGGCCTAACCTCAGGTCTCCGTTGGCTTGTTTAAGAGAAGGAGCCTCTAAGGGCCAGACCGAGCTCAGACCAATCGTTCTGCTGTTGTCACTGGGGCTTACTGCGGGGAGGAAGAAAAAAAAATGAATACGAGCTTGCACATCATCAGTATGCATACTGTTTAGCTGCATTCTAATGAGGTGAGTATCTTTAAAAGACAGGTTTCACCAATAAATCAACGCAGGCCTGCAATCATCTCCAACACAATGACCTTTCATTGACTCCGGCTACAGATAGAATTCATGAAAATTCAATGTGCTTTCTTTTCCCAACTCGTACTTATGCACAGTTATAGTCCTGATTAACTCAAACAGCGTTAGGATTACCTCATCGCGTGGCTGTGATCCCGATAGTAACCTCCGCACGGCTCACGGGGCACAAAGTGTGAGAAGAAGGAGCCAAAATAGAAAGGGAAAGGACGAGGGGGAGGCCAGAGTGCTAACAAAAGTCCTGCTGCCATTCACATGTTTTACCCAGGATTCATCCCAGCTTCCCTCCCCCTCCTGCCCACCCCCACCAGCTGGCTTGTGCTGTCATCGGTGTGTGAACGTTGTGTTCATTCACACGTGCCGTGTATCTGCCGGGCTCCACAACACCTCCATTGCACCCCTTTAAAAGGACTTGAGGAGCGTTCTTGACGTCACGTCTGACAGGTTTGTCAAAAGAAGACAAAAGCGACACGTATGGATGGATATTATTTTAATACGCTGCAAACGGCAGAGAGAAAAACTCCAAACTTCATTTCATTTCAACTTCAGAAATGGGGAAAAGTAAACACTCTCTGAATGGACATGTTGGATTATTTTCTTTGGCCTCTACTCCACTGACGGCCTGGTTGATGCACTTTGTCTCCCATCATTCTCCAACACAATGTTTTCAAAGCAAGCACTGAAGTCAGGTGATAGTGTCAGCTTTGCAATTTCATCAAGATCAGATTGAAAAAACCATAATAAAGTAAAGTCCCCCGTGCCCGGCACATTCCTCTGTAAACACATTTTCCCTTTGCACGATTTCACCGTTAATGTCATCGCGTTTGATGTTTTTGATGGAGTATATCTGATGCTTGGAATATTTTTGTAGATTTTTCTAAAGCTGCTGCTCTGTTCATCACCTGCCCATTGTCGGCAAGTGGCAGACTTATTATCGGCCCTGTCATCGTAGAGAAAGGGGCTACTTTTGTTACACGGACGAATAAACAAGGTGACATTTATTCACTGCTAGACACTGTAAGACGCCTCCACCTCTGAGGCTGTGCCGAGCTACTGTCTGTATGGAAACATGCTCACAATGGTCACAAAGTGACATCAAAATGTCGACCTGATGATGACTCCATATGAAAAAAAAAAGTTATTACAATTCACCCTGAGGGGGATGTGGCCGCCTGCGCCAAACTTTGCTCCCATCCCTCAGATAAATGTTGAGATGTTACACCGAGTAAGTGACGACTGGTGGCGGCACTAGAGGAAAACTCAAAGCACCAACAGCTCTGTGGAAGTTGACGCGTGGGGACCATCTGTGCCAGATTTCATCAGTGGACCGGCACCGCCCCGCCCAGAGCGTTTACATCATCCAAAGATGTAAATGTGGAGACGTCTATACCACACATACTGGTGCTGGAATGAGGATTAGGACTAGGAGAGAAGCACAAGAACCAAAACTAATCCTGCCCCCACAGATGGAGTAAATAAATGAGGGTAGCAATATCCATAAGCTGCCAACACAATATGATACAGCCAGCCCACTGAGATGCTAAAAATGCTAACTAGCTCAAAACCCAGAATTCAAAAAAGTCCTTTTTTTATTTTTATTTTCTTGTCGTCTAATCCAGTAGAAAACGCCACAATCAGAGGTGTTACTTATAAGACAATTCAAAGACAGTTTCATTGTGCTCCCTTATACTACATCTTGTTGAATGGAGCTCTGTGGACTAATGCAAATCAATCTGGCAGTTCTCTTGACAAATAAGTTTAGGAGGCCCCGACAATAAATCACTGCTTGCTATGGAGAGGGCAAGCATAAATATCCACTAAACACATTTTAATGACAGGCACACTCATGGGTTAGTGATTGCCATTAAGGAAAGTCATTAGGAAGTAAAGAAACCCAGCCCTCGATTTGATGAGTAAATGAAGCTGGCAGATGTTTTTGGATTTACTAACCACTTTTTACAGATAAATGTTTCACCGCAATTTGTGCTTTCATGTCAAAACCCCCGGTGGTAATTGTTTTGAAGAATCCCTTTCATTGCCCGTTGTGCTAACACCACAAATTTCCTTTTGGGTTTCTGTGAAGACGCCCCGTGACCTACTGGCTACAATTTCCCTCCGAAGGGAAGCGTTCTCGGGGGCGTTTGTCTAAGAGCCTGACAAGCAGAAGAGTATTGTAAATCTCTGCCACTGCTGCAACCCTTCTCAACCTCCTTCTCCTGGAGCAATGAATTCCTCCCTGCTTATTTTTAATTCAGTAAACCGCACTGTAGCCGCTACATGCATATAAAACTGGGGGGACTCTTTCTGCCTGGAAAAAAAAATGCAATGGCTCAATGGCTCCCCCCGCTGCGCCAACAAGGACACTGCAGGCAAAGGGGGGAGTAGAGCCGAGGCTGCAGTGGAAAAAAAAGCTGCCGAGGAGTGTGGAGCCGCTGAGAGGAAGTCAGATAATATTTGGACTGGAACAGACTGTTGAAAAGGGAAAAGGGTGTGTGTGTGAGAGAGAGAGAAAGCACTAAAGCAGGGAGAGAGGGAGGGAGGGGGAGAGACAGAAACAGAGAGAGAGAGGGGGCCCACAGGGAAACAGGGGAAGACAAAAAAGACGAGTGGGTGGTTGGGAGCACATGAAAGGAGAGAATTCTGGAAACTGGAAAAAAAATAATGTTGCAACATAGTCTTTGTGTGCATGCAAGAAGGCGAGAGATCCCACATTCTTTGGTCTTCTAAATGTCTGTGGAAACATACACATACAATGTGCGCACCTGTGTACCTGTGCATATGCATGTGCGTGTGTGCTAAACCAAGAGAAAAACCGTCACACTCACGTTGGATTGCACGGAAACGTGGGCCAAAGGAGGGCGAGGAGCCCGAACCCAAGTCAGGAGAGTTCCGCCTCTTCTCCAGGCCCGGGGATGCCTGCACTGTAATCTTGTGGATGAAATCTGCAACACACACACACACACACAACAGATGTTAGACCACCTGGATGGTAGACACCAATCGGGATACACACACAAGTTTATGTTTCCCCGCTCTATTTCACATTCATATAGTCAAGAGTTGACAGTTGTTTTGAAGGTTGCTTTTTTAAGCTTCCTTATTTCTCTAAAAACAGCCTGTGCTGACTTTCACGGCAGAGGAAATTCATGTTCTCGCCTTAGTAACAATGCTGTGAAGAGTGTTTCTTTAAGTAAAACAACTCTTTCTGTGCTGCTGGCTGTGGCTAACGGCATGCTACTGCTACTACTTGCTACTAGCTAGCATTGCTAATACCAAGCTACAGAGCCCAGGAGGTGCCAGGAGTGAAAACATTCCTAAAATGAGCAATTCATGCCTTAAAATAGTTTTACATTCCTCAGTTTTAGTAACTTGCATCTTGTTTTACACAATAAATGACTTAATTTGCTCTGTTCTCTTTTCTCTTATGGAGAGCAGTAATACACCTTTGCCACATCTAGCAAGACGTTAATCATCAAATTTAGGGAGTGGACATTACTAAAGTGAATGGACAAATGTGTTTACTGACTGCAATAATTGGTCATTTGAGGGACTGATGACTAATTTGTGGAATGGTTTTCCAAAGACACTCCGCAGGCTAGCAATTAGCTAATAGCATTCTGCTAGCTAGTACTTGCTGCTAATATTAGAAAGCCACAGTGCTAATAATGAGCTACACAGCCTGGTGGGTATCAGGAGGGAATATTTTCTAATAAATGAGTCTCTCAGCTCAGAAATTCATGCCCTCAAATTCTGAACCATTACCTCAAATTAACGTGGGCTCACTATATTCATTTCCTTCCCTCAATCCGTAATTTGTAGCCTTGGCTTTCTAAATTCCTTCTATTTGATTTATGGTTCGTGCCCTCAAATTGCTAAATTGTCGTCTTAAATTACTTACTGATTTATATTTAAAGAATAAAGATGACCCAATGTCATGTTTAATTGCAAAAACCTATTAAGCACAGTGGTCTGTGGCAAGGGGGAACCGACAAATGGGATGAAACGGTATTCATTTGGGGTAATAACCTAATCACAAAGTTTGACATCTTCCTCATAAATCAGTTGCACAAATTATAAATTGAACAAGAGACAGAAATCATTTCCCCTCTGACACGTACGATGTATCAGGCTTCACAACTAGCAGCTAACTAGTATTAGCTAACGAAAGCAGTGATGTTTGCTAAACTAGCTTGGTGGCTAGCTGGCTAAAGAGGCTAATATTTTGTTCAGGTTAACAGAGGTGACTGGAGCTGTACGGTGTTCAGAAGAAGAAACCAGGGCCGAGGATTAAAAGCAGTTCAACGGCTGTGAAGTGTGAACGCCACACCACGGCAATGTGGCTAAGCTATATCTCTGCTGCCAGCCTGTTTCTCTGTATATTTAGCCGCTATACAACCGTGACAGAGCCAAATTTGTGATGCAACTTCACGCCCTCTATTAGTCAATACATTTATACATTATATACTTTTTTTTTATCTTTATCCTCTATGTTGTTTTGGTCTATTAGCACAGCCTTAAGCCACACTGCATTTCACAACAAATATTGTTTGTGTATGTGATAAATAAAACCTTTAAATCCCAAATAAGAACATCTAAAGTGTGCTCTTATTTATATCTACTTTTAGGAGAAAGAATAATATATAAGCTATTCTGCGGGGTACAAAGTGCAAGAGCAACACAGGATGAAGCAAAAAAGATAATAATAATATTGGTGGAAAGGAGGAAAGGAAAAAGGAAAGGGAGTGATGCAGATATGGTCAAAAGGAGAGTAAAAACACCGACAAGGGACTAGAGGGAAGAGGAACGAGAGAGAGAAAAAGGGTGAGGGAGGGAGGGATACCTAAAAAGAAAGAGAAAGAGAGAGAGAGGCATAGAGTGAGAGCGAGAAAGTGAGAGAGGCCAGCCAGCAGTGTATCCATGGACAGGAAGTGTCGAGGCGTGGTTGGCTCACTCTCCCCTCTCATCAACCCCCCCTACCACCACCACCACATCACCGCCCTGCTGCTGCTGGGAAAGGCCTAACCACAACACACACAAACACACACACACACACACACAGAGTGCGTTTACGCATGCTTGCTCAGCCCAAAATACACTCACTCACACGCACGCATGCACACACACCCGCATTGAGCACTGGATGTGAACTGCAGCGGGCTGTGTGACTTTGTGATTGTAGAGGATACATAAGAAACAGCGCCCAGCTGAGTGTTGCAGAGGGAAAAAAACAGGAGCAGAGAGTGGGTTGGCGCAGAGATCAGCACATCAGACCTGTGATCCGACGCGCGCTGGACCGGCGCTTTGGTCGTCTGGATGTCAAACGCTGGTCTGAGCGTTGTTTGAGAGGCTTTTTCACAAGAAAACATTTGGAGGGAACATTTTTGAAGTGTCGCTGGGATCCGCATTTCCTTTTGACGAGTGAACTATTTCAAAGTTATTGTATGACAGCAGGCTATCTGCAGCCTCGTTTTTCTAAATATCAGCCTTAAACGTACACGAGTCCAGCCCTGACAGGAACCTTCAGCAACAAGCTACAAAACTACAACAGTTACACCATAGAACTCTCATCCTCACTTCCTCTTCTCGGCTCTCTCTGACTGTTGTTGATGTTGTTGCTACTTTGAGACTGAGGCAGCGATTGCTCTTGAATTAGATGATTTCCGACAGTATAAACACACACACACACACACACACACACCTTGAGGCATGCTGATCTTCTCGCCGTTCTTGCTCTTCAGCTTGTGCTTCTTGAAGGTGCCCTTCCTCTTCTTGACATTGGGTTTCTCCTGGTTCTGGTTCAGGTGGAGGATGAGGAGGCTGAGCTCACGCTCAAACACGTCCTGCTCCCACTGGGCCAGCTGCTGCTCACGCTGACGCAGGAACTCTTCGTGGGACTTCTGCTCCAGAGCTGCTCGCTTCAGCTCCTCCTCGCGGCATCGCAGCTCCTGATGGAGGAGAGAGGGGGACAGAGATGAGGAGGTGTTTAATGTCAGCAGGTACCAGTCATGTGTGACTGAGGTTTACGCTCTCTTATTTTCTCCTGGGTGACAGCGTGAAATGAGATGCCGGGAGAGGTTGACTGCGATGAAACCTTTCATGAGTTGCGCTAATGGTGAGATGAGATCTCAGGGTGCTAACACAACTGAAAGGTTTGCAGCATGTGGGCTCAATCTTACAGGAAAAGGACCAGTGTGTAAGATTTAGTGACATCCTGTGATTGCTACCCCCTCGCCACATTTTCTCTTTGCTAGCGTGAGAAGTGCCAAAAAGTGCCAAAAGAACCAGTGTTTAGTTTGACCCTTCTGGGCTCCTGTAGAAACATGCTGGTTCAAAATAACGACCGCTGCATCTAAATATAAAAGGCCATTTAAAGGTAACGAAAACATGTGGATTCTTATTTTTTATTAGGTTATATTCTGTAAATAAATCACTCTTAGTGTCTTAATCTGACACACCACTTTAATGAACTCTTTTTAAAACTACAATATCTCATCTAGCTATACATATTGATATTGGTAAGTTGATGCCTTTTCTATTACGGCTGCATGAATTTATGTACATTGGTTTTGTACAGATCTTACATAAAATGTGATCTCTGTTGAACCTTTCAGCTGTTTAACTTTGACTGAATAGACGCATAAATCGATTAATTTACTCAGATGGACACGTGATGTTTTGTTGTGCATTTTGAGCTTTATTTGACAGATACAGCTGAAGAGTGACAGGAAAGAGGGGAGAGAGAGAGAGATGCAGCAAAGGGCCACAGGTCAGAATTAAACCGTGGGCCACTGCAGCGAGGACTGAGCCTCTGTACATGAGCTAACCAGCTGAGCTAACCAGCTGAGCTAACCAGCTGAGCTAACCAGCGAAACTCCATGTTTCTCCAAACAGCTTTGGAAATAGCGTCAGTAAACCAAACACTCTGATGCTGCTTCCATTAAAACTACACATCACCTCTAAATTCCACCGGGCATGGGTCTTCTCTTCGTGTGGTTTGGTCATTTTTTTTTTTTTTGGTTTAGAGTAAAAAGGCTGCATACTGAACAGTTTCCTGTTGTCTGTCCTGTCTGTAGTTATGATCACGTGTCTGCGCAGGGCATTTTATTTTGAAAATGGAGCGGATTCTCTCTGCTGTTTATGCATCTGACCTCTGGCCAGCTCCATCTGCTCTGTGCTCGCTCGATGTGGCAAAAATAGATGAGCCGTGTATTCTCTGTGGAGCAGAGCTGCTTCTGAAATACACTGTGGCACTTCTGGTGGAATCACAAACATTGTCCAGAGCGGGAACAGAGCCTCAGTGCAGCCAGAATGCGGCGCAGCAGTGCCCGGTGGAATTTAGGGATCACAAACCAAAGAGATGTGCCACTTGGTATCTAGATGGGTTGGACAGTGTTGGTTTTAATCTACTGCCAATGCTGGAAACAAATGCGGTTACATGAAAAGACCTCACATTCAGCTCAACATCAGCACCATCATACAGGAAACAAATGAGAGGACAGATGAATGGATGGTTTGAGTAAGAAGCAGCTCTCACCTTCTCTTTAGCCCGGAGTTCATCGAACATGCGCTGGATCTCCAGTTTCCAGTCGTCCTGCAGGGAGTGGAAGGAGTCCTGCGGCATCTCTTCCTTCACCTGCCGCTCCAGGGCCGTCAACTGGGTCAGGATGGAGCTGAAATTGGGTCTGCGGTGGGGGTCCTGGTCCCAGCACTCTGTCAAACACACACAGCAGACACAGTCAGACACCAGGGTCCACACTGCAGCACCCGTATTAACACGACACTGAAGATTCATTACTACCACCACTACACTCTGTTAAGCATGGCTGTCCACAGACAGGGGGGCAAAAGGGAATAAGAAAAGTAAGGAAGGAGGAAAGTAGTGGACCAAAGAAGAGCAAAATGGATATTTTGGAAAAAAATGAAGGTTTTACAGTTTGAGTCATTTCCTTAAAACGAGTGGAAAATATCTGACAATGGCCGACGAATTCACTTGAAGTACAGTTTCACTTCTTTCGAGCGTTTTCTTGAATCGAGGGACTCGAAATAAGGAAGTCACTCGCTGATTCACCAAAAATCTTCAGCCGCTCTGATGTGCAATGAAAATTAAAAAAAACAAACAAAAAAAACTCCACATTTTATCACCCTATCATTAGACTTTCAAGACTTCAAACTAACTAATTAACTAACTACTGAGATGGATGTTTCTGCGCTCATTACGCTTCATATTGAATGAGCATCCTGCAATTCCTCTAATTTTTATTTACACACACTTCAGGCACTCGTGTAAGCACAATTTAGAGTCAAGCTGATCACTTATTCAAAGTGTTATGCTTAATTAACTTGCTGTGGGGGGGGGCATAATTTGCTGCAGCACTTTGGGCATTACAAGCAGATCAAAAACCAATCCAATAATTAATTAATCCTCTGTGGTGGCTATTGGTGTTTCTGTGCATTGATGTCTTTTTTCAAAGCAGCCATAAAAAACGAGCTGACATCAAGAGAAGGAGCCGAGCAGAAAGAATGTCCACGTCTACTTTCTTGGCCAATGTATGCTCAGGTATGAAAGTGAAGCACAGAATACCCAGATGACATTGTGTTAGCTTGAAACTGAACAAAGGAAGATGGGTAAATGGGTGCAAACATATTGCACAAGGTGGCTCCAGCGTGAAACACTTCCTCTGCACGGCCGCATTATTAACAACATACAGGAATTTGTTTTCTCAATTCCAACACAGCTTTGGGGAAATGGAACGAGAGCGTGCCGTGACACACCGATTCCATCTCATGCAAGAGTACTCTCACACCACTTGAACTAAGAACAGCGCTGCGGGGTGCATTCACACACACCTTCCATGAGCTGAACGAAGGGTTCGGGGCACGTGGAGGGGATGGGCAGGGTGAGCTTGTTGACGGCGACACCGTAGGCGACGGCGAGCCCGTCAATCCCTTTGTAGGGCGCCTCTCCGGTTAACAGCTCCCACAGCAGAACGCCATAGCTGGAAGGAAAACACACAGACAACAAGGCATGAGAGAGAAACACTCAGACCAAAAATAGACACAGGCTACGTCCTGGAACATGATACAGTGTTTCTGAAATCAAACTACTGCTGTATCAATATACTAAACAAGAGTTGTGTTTACATTATTTTACTGTCTAGACCACTGCCATGTGAGAATGTTTTCATATCTGGAAGCTGCTAATGCAAACTATATACTTCCTGCAGCTGCTTCGCAGTAAAAGTCCTCCAGACAACAGTATTGATGATTAGGATTATAGCATCTTTCATATTATTGTGATGGAAAACCAACCAGTGCAGTCTGTGTGTTGCTGTCAGACCATTCAGCTCATTGTTTACAGAGTGGATCTATCTGGAACTTTCAAATTCTACACACAGTGTAGCTTTAAAGAGGCATTAATTGATCATTTTAGCCACTTTGGAACAGCAGAACAAGCTGAAAAACTTGAATGAACTTCTATCCCATAATGAAGTTGTCAACGTGAGTGAATCTGCTAAGATTTGCTTATTTACACATCTCATTTTGAATCAGGTTCCAATACTCGTTCTCCTTTTATCTCTGTTTTGGTCTCCACCAGTCTTTAGCTTGAGATCTAGTCTAGATTAGTCGGTAACTTTGTCTATGTGCTGTTTGGTGCTGAGCAGGTAGTGTATAGTAGCTTTATCGAAGGTATTTCACTGAAAACAGCTCACTTCAGTGGTTGAAAATTCAGTTGATGAAAGCAGTGAGACTGAACCAAGACTGCAAGCCATAAAATCAGAACAGTGGGCTGAAAGACCATCGATGTATAAAGAGAACATTGGTGTCGGGCCCCATTCATTCTTAGAGAAGCTGCCCAGTGGTGCATGAAGCCAACAAAGTTCGATTTCTGGGCATAAAAACCCAAAATGCTCCTGCATTGTGTATAAAACATGGACGTAGTCTCCGTGACATTGTCTGCAGGTTTCCTAAGAGGCATTGTGAAGCTCAGTGTGGTGGCTCAGTCCAGCCTTTGCCTCCTGGCTAAACCAACGATCAGCAAAGAGGTGGAGCTGAGGGAGGCTGAATGAGGCCTGACTGGCAAAACTAGCCACCTGTGACAGCACCTGCCAGTCTATCAAGCATCCACACTGTTAGTTCTCCATACCTTTACGCTTTAATATAATTTGAACAGGTGAGTTGTATATAAATTCTCCCTTGGTACAGTTGTCATGAACGGGGAAATTTGCTATAGAAACCAAAACTGTTTTTTGTACCAGGCCGTAAACAAATTTATTTCTCAGAAATTCCAAACTACCAGGTTGGCTTCACTTCATAGCCACTTCGTAACCACCATGAGGAAATTTTCCTACTCGTTAATAAACTCGGTGAAAAATCGGTGTGACCAATTACACTGCACAAGTAATGAACACCGTGTAACACTGGTAACAAAGACTGCTATGGCAAGTCTACCTGTTAGCAAACAGTGATGTATTCACACATTCAATAGTTACAGAGCAACATTCATGTTTTTATGCTGCGATTGGGTTGACTTGGTGAATTTTAGTCCAATATTTACTCTATGTTAGCTCTGAAGTTCCCTCTCCTGGGGGAAATATCTGGATATTAAACATTTTAACATGAGCACTTATGGAGACTGACTCATTCTGTAGCCAGCCTCAAGAGGCCATTTCAATGAACTGCAGATTTGCACTCCAGCTTGCTAACTTGGATAGGGATAAATGATTTAATCGCACATCTAGCCTTATCAAATATTACTGGAACAACACAGTTTGGCCACTACGTTACACTGTCTTCAAGGCCTGGAGCTCTTCCTGGGGGCTTGTGAAAGATTCCATAGGACTGAGGGGAACTGCAGGGCTAAAAATATGTCCACTTATTTTAGTTTAGTTAACTGAGGTCATGGGTGCTTTAAAGTTTACATTTTGAATTTTTTAAAAACTTTTTTTAAAAGTGGGCCACATGGAGCCATTCAGTTCTGAAGAGACTAAAAGATAACGCCTTTAGACAGTGACTCATCTGTGGTGCTCAGATATTTCATGATGAAATACAACCAAGGGTTGCTTCGATTCAGTTTCTTTCTTCGTACAGCTCATCACACACTCATTATCACAGCATCTATGGTACAGAACTAAGACACATTTGTGCAGTGGAATATTTTTTTTGCTTGATGAAACCTGTGCTTGCAAAACAATGTGAACTCATGCATGCAAAGCTTGTCCAAACACAAACACACACACAAATACACAAGCACACACACACACACACACAGGATTTTTGAGCCCACACAATGGGAGCAGCCCTGTGTCCTAAGAAGATGAAGCGTGGCGCAGGACTTGGATCTCCCACACTGTCAATTAGCCCTCGCCTGGACCTGACTGAACGCACTGTGGAGCCTCGCTAAGTGGAGAGCGCAGGCCGCAGCCTTTTTTTATTTAGTTCTTTAATTACAACTTCCACACACTGTAACTGTGCAGAAACGCTGCTCGTCGGCTCGCCCCGAGGCGGTCGTCGTCTCCGCGTGGCGGCTTTGGAGACGAGCGGCCGTGGACAGATGAGAAAGAATGGTAGAACAAAGATTACCCTTCATTTTCAGAGTAGGGCTGCCTGCCTGCCCGCCTCTCGCTCATTTCGCTGTTTTCCAGATTGTGTGGAGATTGCTCTGAAAAGGAGCTTGCGTGGGTTTGTTGTCGATAGACGCGGGAGTTGGAAACTCGAGAGGACGTGTCTGTGAGATAGTGAGATGGCGCTGAGCCCATTAGGGTAGTAAAAACCGTACACTCTCTGCTTAACAGGGTTCCTTAAAGTACCAGAACATTCCTTAACTAGCCTGCGCCGTTGCAGAATCCTTTTTGATGTTCTCTGGGATGCTTATAGAAAGGTTCCTGTAATGGCATGCTCAATTGGTTTCATGTAGCCTCTGTATGGGGCTGCAAAGAGCCATTTAAGGATGGATGAAATGGTCCAAATCCACAGGATTAAAATTAAACCATAGCATACGAGAGGAACTGAAATAACCACAATGCAGTGAAGCTATGAACGTCTTATTGCTTTAATAAATGATTTTCCGAGTTAAAACACCCCTGCCTGCTTCATTTCAAATGCTAATTCGTATACAGCAATTAAAAGCCATCATGAATCCCCGCTCAACAAATCACACAGTTGTTTAAGTCATTATTATGAAGCCACAAACCATAATCAAGGGACTCTTCTCTTTCTGTGTAGATGTGGCCAAACACACACACACACACACACACACACACACACACACACACACACAGCTATTCCCAGATAAAGGGCTGTGGTTAGGTCTGGTGTGTGGCCTCCTTCTCTGTCTATACTCGAGACAATGGGACAGTGTGCAGTACACATGTCCCACAACAAAGCACAGAGCAGCTCTTTGAAGAGACGCCATCACATGGCTGCGGCGGCCTTGCTGCAATCCATCACTCTCCCTCCACCCCTCCACCCCATCTCTTCATCGCTGTCTCCCACCGTCACTTCTCTGCACTTTCACCCCCCTCCCCGAGTGATTCCATCTTCTTCTCTATCTGTCTTCTACCTCCGCTGCACGCTGCCATCCCGCTGAGGAGATCAGCAAAAGACCGAGCTCTTTATTGAATGTCAGAGGGGTATATGAATTTAATACTGCAGTTCAATAAAACTGGTGGACTTGTGAGAGACAGATTGACAAAAAAAAAAAAAAAAAAACACACACACAACGATCAAAATCAAAGCAGATTCTTAAGATAGCCTGGCTTTTAGCCTGTGGCGTGGGTCAAGGTCAGGACAAGTAAACTGACTTAGCCCCTTTAAAGAAGACAAAGTGGTAAAACATGATCAGAAACCACCCAGGGAGCGAGCGCACTCTGGTGTTATGTTGATATGGGAGCATGTCTACACCTGCAGGACCACAGTGATCTCTAACAAGGCTTCCCTCTGTATTATTTGTAATAATAGTTCAATTTCTACGGTTACATCTGCATTTGCAGAGAGTTAAAGAGCATTCTGTGCCCATACATTAGTCATACAAATACGAAGAAGAATTTTTATGGCTTATAAGACTCTAAATGAGGATGCTGCTGAGCCTATGTTGGTGTAGTAGCACTCTGTAGCGCTGTATTGTGACATTTCTCCCGTACAAAAATATTAGAAAAGGCGCTGCCGTCAAACAGGAAGCACTTTATTCTGAAAGCTACAAATGACTCATGACGCAACACGTAAAATCAGATATCAGAATTCTGAATTCTGGAAGCATCAGGTTCGAGCCAGACGTTGTTTAAGGCGGACTGGTCATTCATCCAGCACATGCTTCTGTGTCACTTCAAGCTCATTACCTCGTGAAATCCTGCACTACCTACAAGCTTTGTAAATCCCCTTTCAATCAGTGATCCTCCGTCACCATGGTAACACTAGCATTAGTCAGCTAACAGCTCGTTTCGGTGATTGGTGCCATTAAACGACGACTTAATGCTTTGTTTATCAGCTCATGATCACGATGAGCTGAAGATTCTTATGTCAAGAGTCATGACTCTGGTTTGGTGACGCACTGATGTTTCCTAGTGTGGAAAAAAACCTATATTTTACCTTAAAATGACCTCCACAGAACGCATTAACGTTACAGCATTAGTTCTCTGGGTTTCCATGAACTGTATCATAGCTAAATATAATGAATATATAGTAGAACTTGGTACTTTCCAGCCAACAAAGGACACCTCATAGCACTTTTGTTTCTTAAAGGAACAGCTGCACATTTTGAGGAAATACACAATTAGCTTGCCATGCTTACAGAGTAGAATCTTATCTAATGCTCGGGGAGAAAGCAGAAAGTTTCTAACTATTTCTTTAAAGTGCTGTGAGAACATGAATGTCAAAATAAAAGCAGGCCTGCACACATGGTGACAATCCTGGATTTGGTCAGTACTCACCTCCAGACATCGCTGCCCTTGGAGAAGGTGGACGACTTGATGACCTCGGGGGCCATCCAGGCGTAGGTGCCGGCGGTGCTCATCTTGGTGGTCTTGTGCCACTCCCTGGCCAGGCCAAAGTCGGTGATCTTCAACGTCAAACCCTCCATACATTCATTCTCTATGGGCTCAGCCAGCAGGACTGGACGAAGGAAGGAAGAGAGGGAAGAAAGACGAATGAGAAGTCACAAAGATTTGATCATTGCAATATTCTTTTGCATCACTGCAAAGACTTATTTCACACCTTTATTGCTCGTAAAAAAAAAGTCAACTGATGCTCGTCAGTACACGTGCACGGATGACCCGTTCTTTTCTCACTTCCTCTTCCTCTTGTTTTTATGCCACTACAATCCAGTCTGAGAGTGACAAACACGTTTCCACCGATCCGACACACTTCACACTTCACATCACATCTGACTGATCACTATAAATAAAAACTCTCCTTTAAAAAGTCTTCTTTCAGTTTCCTTGGTAGGTGATGCTGCTGCTGACTTGGTGCAATAAGACTTTTATTGTGAAACAGCTACAGGAATATGAAAACCCAAAGTTTGTAATACTAAATACATAAAAGACATTATAAAATAATCAGATGGAACTTGTTTCTTTAATGTAAATGACTCCATACAGGAAGTGCTGCCCTGTCATGCTGACCTGAAGCACAGATCGCAGCAGCTTCCAGCATCATTTAAGATGTTATTCTGAAATCACACCGATGTAAGCCTACAAGATATGTTTTTAATATGCAGCTCATTAACAAAGTTGAGCATGCATCGCTGATTAGAAATCTAGAAAGTTGCGACAATATACTGTGCAGCGTCATATGTGCTCATTGCAACACAAGATGGAAAGCACCAAACAAAAAGCAGCGCAGTGTCAGAGTGACAAAACTTTAAGTTCCCATTTATGCCAGAGGCAAACATTGGTCTTCTGAGTGTCTTGACTTGAGAAGCAGAAACCCAACGACCTTTGGTGAATAACAAGCTACAAGCTACAAGTGACTAAATGGACCACTGACACACAGTTTGTATTTGGGTTGATGTTCGTGTAAGTGTTTCTTGCAGACAAAGAAGACAACATTTCAAGAAGTGCTCTTCTTCTGCAGTGATTGGCCGATGGTTGCATGTGATAAGCTGGAGAGTTTACACGCTTGCTTCTGAAACTCTGAAAAACGTTCGCGCGAAAAAAAAAAAAACGCTGACACGGTCACAGCGAAATCAAAACACTGCGTGCTTCATGCAACATGCAGATCTCTCCAGATATGCAGCTGTGTGATGATGTGGCCTTTTTTAAAGCAAAGGTAAAGATGGTAACGGTAGATACAGTAACTATGTATACAATTAATAAAAAGAAAAACATACTTTAATACATAGGCGTTTCTCTTGCGAGCAACCAAAAGCTGCGAGCGGTAATTCCCATTTCTAGTGAATGCATCGTAACAGACAAATAACAGCCTGCGTAGTGTTTACAATGTGTGCAGCAGAGGTAGTCTTTAAAGTGTAGGTAGCTAAAACACAGAAAGGATACAGTGAAGTGTTATTACTGAGCAGATACAAGAAGGACGGAGAGAGAGGAGGTCTGAGAGGAGGACTGAGAGGAGGTCTGATAGGAGGTCTGAGAGGAGGTCTGAGAGGAGGTCTGAGAAGAGGTCTGAGAGGAGGTCTGAGAGGAGGTCTGAGACGAGGCCTGAGAGGAGGCCTGGAGGAGGCCTGGAGGAGGCCTGGAGGAGGTCTGAGAGGAGGTCTGAGTGTTTCTCATGTGCTCGATAACTTGCCAATACAAAAACAAGAGGTAAAAAGATACTCTACTTATTAAATTGAGAATATTTTTATTTTTCTCCAGTTCACTTTTCAGCCAAAACGAATGAACAGCTGCACATAAATGTGGTAAAAATGGATGTTTAAAATATATTAAATGGATGTATTTTCATATGTCTTGGCTGCATATTCAAATATAGCCTTGAAATTCTGTGGAACCAACCTCCATATATAACCCACAAACATTCACTTTTGAACCAAACCTGGCCCAGTTTGACCGACAACTTACCGAAACCAGGCTAAATCTACTGAAAATGCAACTTTTATGCATCCAATTATAATTAAATATGAGTTAAATATATAACTAGAGCTATTTAAAAAAAGAGAAGAATCAGAATTGATTATTGATAGGCAGTTAATTCAATCAGATATGGATGAGCTGCTCTCTAAACATAGATGTAAACACAGAAATACCGAATGAGAAAAGTACACACTGTAAAAAGTAATAAGCTATAAGTAAACACATTTTGGTAACCAGCCAGCGTTATGCAACCGCACGCCGTTGGAAGGCTTTGTTTCTATGAAAATAGAATATAATGCTGAGGATGTCGGTTGCTGCGGTGTGACTCTGTATCACATGTCTCAGTATGATCGGCAGCCATGCCTCTCTTCCCCTTTGCTGGCAGGCCGGGCATCGTTCAGGGTAAGGGCTGGCCGTCAAACACAAGGGAGGAGAAGCAGCAAAGAATTTGACTTATTATAGGGAAGTTAGACTCCTGCTATTTGCAGTCACTTTCCGACTTTCTGGGCTCGGCGCTCTTTTTCCTTTTCTCTCTCTCTCTCTCTCTCTCTCTCTCTCTGTCTTCTTACTTCTGACTGTCTCGTGCACTGAAAAAATATCTATATCCTCCTCACAAATATGAAATTTATCTTCTTCTACACATATGAACGTTTCTCTCTTTCCCTCTTTGTTGTCTCTG
Organism: Protonibea diacanthus; assembly: GCA_028641955.1. NCBI lineage: Eukaryota > Metazoa > Chordata > Actinopteri > Sciaenidae > Protonibea > Protonibea diacanthus. Next base: position 14,643,171 of record CM053998.1, read on the forward strand.
TCTTTGTCTCTCTCTCTCTCTCAGACATCCTGTGCTGTGCCTCGAAGCCCAGAGGCAGCGAGTTTGACGTCACAAAGGAATGCATCACAAGAGGTTGTGTTGTCTGCTCTGCGTTTGTGTGTGTGTGTGTGTGAACGTTGAAGGGGATAGAAGGCTTTTTAGGATGTGTGTTCACAACCCAGTTCTGCTCAAACCACACACACAGACACCTTCCACAGAAACCGCATGTGCCGTTTTTGACCATTCTGGATGATGGCAGGTACAAAGACGGACAATTAACGGAGGCTTTTACTTCACATTCTTAACAGCCACGCCGCTCGCGTCCATCACAGACTTTCAAATCGACTTCTGCCTCCAGAAGAAGGCACAAACAATAAAATAGCAAAAGTAGCCGGTGGCCAAAACAAAAACCTCTACAGTGAGAAAAAACAAAACAACTGCCCGTTCATTTAACCTTTCTGCAGAAAATCAATTTCTGTCCATTCTACGGCTGAGTCATTGTTTCTGTCAATTCCACAGGCCCTCAGGGAGGAGGTGATGGTGCTGTTGGTGCTGTTATTTACTGCAACAGGCCTCCATCCCTTGCTCCAATTTCTTTTGTCCGTCCGCTCAAAACAAGCCCTGGTCAGTCACCCCTGTTTCCACCAAAGCGCGTCTCGCCACGTCGCTGCCTAACTTCCAGGAAGTGACGCCGCTATAGGCCAATTAACCTCCGGTGACGAAGGGGGGGGGACAAAACAAGACACCGCCGCAGATTCTGTTGTTCCCGCTTTCTGTTTGTCGCGCACAATAAGCAGCAGAGTGCTATTTTTAGGAAACTGAGGTTAAGAAGGGTCACGTGGCACCAGGCAGAGACAGACAGGAGGGAAGTGTAGGTGCTGTGGTGGAGCAAGCAGAGGTGAGGTGTAGACAGAAAGAGTGAGACAGGGAGTACTGAATGTTGATTGTTATCATATGATTGAGTAAGACAGGGCTAAGCTAAAAGTGGCTGCCTGGACCTAGAAAGTAGAGTTATAGATAATGGTGCACACACACACACGCACAATGAACTCATTCTCCAGGAGCAAACAGATGCACACACAGACACTTAACACAAGACACACTCACATTCCATGTCCATTTTTTAGCAATTCACCCAGCTGCATGCACACACACACACACACACACACGCGCACACACACACACACACACACACACACACACACACACACACACACTTGGAGATGAAGGACACGCCTGCATGCACACATGAATACACACCAGTGATCTACTTCACATACGCATAACAGAGGTGTAAATCCCAAAGGGTGCATGGGTGTGCTATAACAGCTGGACCATCAAATTCTAACCAGCCACATTACATTAGCCCAGCACCGCGTGTCATTTGTGCCAATTCTAAGATATGCATTAGCATATTTAGACACAGGAAGTTTACAACTTTATATTTGACATTCACACAACCTTTAAAATATGATATAAAATGAATTATTCCATCTGTAATGATGAACTTGCCGTGCCACACAGTCCAGCAAGGGAAGGAACAAGGCTACTGTTCTATTTGCTAACACAAAGCGGAGGAAACTAGCCAGTTATGCTGGATGATAATGACAGCAAAAACCTTCTGAGAAGTAACGTGAAAGTATTTTGGTTTTGACAACACAGACCATATCATTTCATACCATGTCTATGCATCAAGTACAGAGTTGGAGTCAGGACATGGTTAGCTTAGCTTAGCAAGACTGGATGCAGGAGCTAGCCTCTGTCCAACGTTCAAAATGACCTGAGAAGGGGTGAAAAATGAAACACAGCATTTATGAACACTGCAAGCTAATATATAAAAGCATAAATATTGAATTTTATAAACAATAAAGCTAGCATGACATTGACAGCAGCTATAGCTAACCGGTTCAGAGTGCAGCAACAAACAATGCTATCAGGTTAAAGCTAGCTAAGCTTAAGGGAGAGCTTAAGATTTTCGAGTGAAAGGGTTTTGTGCTTGAAACATGTTTTTTGTAATTCCATGTTTAAAGGTCCAGTGTGGAAGATTTGAGGCCTTTATTTTCAGAATAAGATAAGCATAGATTATAATATTCATAACTATGTTTTCATGCATGTATAATCACCTTAAAATAGGAATCTTTCTGTTTTTGTTACTTTAAAATTCTCCTTTTATATCTGCAGTGGGAGCGGGTCCTCTTTCATGGAGGCCGCCATGTTGAAACACTGTGTTTCTACAGTAGCCCAGAACAGACAAACTAAAAAGTGACTCCTGACAGGGCCCTTAAAGTGCTGTTTCTCTGTTACACTAGGAAGGTGAGGGTGATGTGAGGAGATTGCAATACACAGATTAGTCAACAGTAGATGCAACTAAATTCCACACACTGGCCCTTTAAAAGAATAGCGTTTTAATAACAAACAGGCATATATTTGGAGTGAGTCAGGCCAGGTTAGCTTAGCTTTGCAAGATGAGAAGCAGAGGGAAACCAACAGCTAGCCTCGCTCTGTCCAAAGTTAAAAATGACCTGAGAAGGGGTGACACTGAAGATAGGATTTATGAACACTTCAAACTAATATATAAAAGCATAAATATCAAATTCTATAAACAATGAAGCTATCATGACATTGAGCTGTAAATGCAATACCTAACCGGTTCAGAGGGCAGCTAACACATGATGGCATCAGTTAAAGCTAGCTAGAGAAAGAGCTTAAGATTTTAAAGAGGTAGGGTGCTAGAAATGTAGAGTGTTTGTTTGTAGAATAGTATTTTATTAGGAAATATGCTAATGAGTCAGGCTGGGTGACTCAGGTCAGTTAGCTTAGCTTAGGGGATTTAGGAAGGGAAAGCACCCGCTCTGTCCAAAGTTCAAAATTACGACTACTGCCACCATAAATCAGTGCGTCTCGTTTGTTTAATCCATACTCCAACTGAAATCTATCTGGAATCTAAAATGTAAAATGACAACTTGTAGTTACATAATGTGACTATTTCTTGGAAAACAACAGCTGCGCACTGCTCATCTGGGTCTTGTTACACTGAAGTTGCCAAAACTGAGACCAAAACCAAAACCTGTGCTCACCAACTGTGTCTGGCAACCTGCGCTACAGCCTGAGACTCCGCACAGAGGTTACTGGGTGGCTGGCTGAAGTTGTTTGTCAAGAAAGAGACAGACAGACAGATTATATCCATCTAAATGCTTCCACATTAATAGGTTTAAATACAGAGCCATGCTGGGAAAGGGTCTTGGCCACAGGCCTATCTTACACCAGTGCACCCACCCACACACACACACACAGATTTATTACAAAAGCCAGCAGACACATACATTACAGGGCTCTGACAGTTTCATAACACATACATACCTAATAAATATAAATAACCCATGCATATAAATGTCTCCACACAGATATAGCCTACCTGTACACACACTCATGCACCTATGGGTCCACAACGCTCATCTGCACACACACATACGTGCAAACATAGCATAGAAACATGCAAATCCACACAAGTAGGCATTTTAGCAGTCTCAGCACACATACACACCACATTCTTCTTCCACTTCCTGAGCTGAGGCAGATCGAGTGCATCCACAGTTCAGCCCCGTCCAAGCCTTCCTCCTCTTTCCACCATCACACACACACAGACACACACATGGCGACATGCTGCATTAGTCAGCTGCTGCTTACTGGACGGCGTGTTGCAACACACGCTGTGTCCAAATCAGCCACTGACCCACATAACATTAAGTCCTCTGCTGATATCTGTGAAACTGTACCGAAAAGTTTATAAGTATTAAGTAGTGCGCTGAATGTCTGGACAGGATCATTTCAGCGTACTTTGGGGGAATCATGGGTGTAGAGTGCGCCAACACAAATAGCTTGAGGCCTTTTGCATGTGAGCAGTGTATGTGGGACGTCAGGATTTAAAAGAAAAACTAAAAAACTAGGATTTGTGTAAACTGTATTGGGCGTCTACAGAAAGGACACAGGATTTTTATCTGCCTCCTCCGTTATCTCTCACCTGTTATCACAGTTTGAGGAGGTGTGTTCACAAAAAGTGGCAAGCAAACAGAGCAGGAAATCCACCTCTCCTATGGAGGATGACGCCGAGTATCATGACTAGATCAGTCTTGCCCAGACAGAACGTCTTCCTGATAGAGAGGTGAAACCAACAATGTCGCCACAAAAGCACCGTGACAGATCACCATGGCAACGGGACTCTGTTTTGGCATTGTTTGTTGTTCAGAGACAAGAGTGTGTCAGTTGCAGACATGACTCCTACCAGCAGCGGCCTAGATACGAGTTTGACTCAACAGCAACCTGCGACAGTTAGCGTAGCGAGAATCCCAGCGTCAGGGCTTTAGTGGGATGTTGAGACGTTCCAGGGCTCATTTAACACAAGCTGACCTGAGTGATTAAGCATAACCAAGTCTATCCTGGGTGAACACTGACTATTTACATTTCCCACGTTCTTCACATGTCATTAAACAAGAGGTCTTGTTCTGTTTGGCTTTCATAACAGCTGAGTAAAATGCGCACAATCAGTCCAAATGGCCTGTTAAAAAGAAACTCTTGAGTTGAAATAGTTTTCTTGCTCTGACATCATTACCAATGTAGTGACCTTGTATTCTGAGAAACTGCCAGAATTGCCTCTTTGAGCCTCTGTAAGTCCAAAAAAATGCAGGTGCCAAAGTATAAGTAATGAATTAAATTGTCTGTTTATCTTCTCAAACACAAGCTGCAATCATTAACATGTCTGCCTAACTAGCTTAAAACTAGTAGCAGTAGTATTACAGAAAAAAACAAAGAAGACATCATTAGCTAACTAGGTTTTATTAAGTTGAGAGGTTGTAGACTACATTATTTAAAAGGTCACATCCAACGACTACTGAGTTCAGGCTTCAAGTTCATGCTAACGTTGGCAGCTGTGCCATGCTCTTTACACTTCAGCAACCCCAGCAAACGTTACTGAGACTGTGTTACGTTAGCTAAGCATAGCTTAGCCCCATCCTTTTTCTTTGCTCGTTATAATGTTATAAGGAAAGTGAAAGGATTATGTTAGAAGATACTAACAGCATATATATTATAATACAAGGACTAACTAACACTACACTGCAATACAAACCAACACTGTTTCTTTAAGTTTGTTATGTTAAGTATGTTTTTTGCCCGGGACTAGCTTTGGTCTTGTTAGCCTTTAGCATAAGTGCCTATACCACCCGATTTAAAAGTTGTTTTTCAACAAGTCATTGAATATGTTAAAAAGTTGACCGGATATGGTATTTTTACCCGACTCATAACGTTAGCTTTAGCTAGCTACACATGCTAAAATCTGCCAGCAAAATTCATAGTTGCAAGTTAAAAGTAAGAGGCATGGAATCAATGACCCATTGTGTCAAACATTAAGAATTTGGAGCAATATATCTGCCATTATTCTCACTGTAAATAAAAGATGTAGCAAGACTAACTACACGGGGCTAAGCAAATTACACCTACAGGGGCTGACATACCAAGGTCAATGCCCTGCTCAAGAACGTTTCAAAGGACACAAATGTATGGTGAAAGAGGGTGTAACCTTTCAGTTGCGGGACAGTCTTTCTCTAACCATCCAGCCCTGTCACGATAACATGCCAGATGCAAAAGTCAGCTCCACAAAAAGCGGCTCTCTGCCTTGTCACTCTGCACCTCACTTAATTATGTTTTCTCTATAATTTGATGCTGGAGCTACATCTCCATCTCTCACCGCATTTCTCATGTACAGTATGCTATCATTCCTCACTCCCCCCAGTCTCAGGGTAGGGTTGGACTGATATATCAGTGTGTGACCGTATCAGGCAGATATTGGCGAACAGAGAATCTGTGAAAACACGCCAAAAAATAATCACAAGTCCAAAGTCTGTTCTTGGAAATGGTTAAATATGAAGGCGTTAGTATCGGTCCAAAGCAACAGACATCCGTATTGGCTTTTAAACACCAACATCGGTTCAACCTAAGCCTCCTCTGTGCTCTCTCTACCTTCCTCCCTCTCCCCCCCTCCCTGCCCTGCACCCGTAGGCGAAGGGAGAATTCCGGCAGGGTGGGGGCTTTCCCCAGGAAGAACGGGAGCTTTGTCCCCCGAGGGACGAGGCCATAGGCTGACAGACAGTCTGGCAACCTCTGACCAGGCAGCCAGCGAGTGAAAGAGTGAGAGAGAGTGATAGGGCATAATCATAGTGTTCAGAAGATGAAACTAGCACTCGCTCGGCTGAAGTTTCGTCTCAGCTCAGGGGTATGCAATGTGTTATTCACTAAGAGTACGAAGCAGACAGCAGGCTATGACTTTCTGATTCTGTAATCAGGCTGAGGTGTTCTTTCGTTCTCATTTGATGCACGTCAAAGATAAAGCCGTGATGTGAGACTTGACACTGTCATTAGCCTTTGAAATCACTTTTGTTTCACTGTTATTATCGTTGATAACGTTGATCAGGTCTGTCCGGTCTCATCTCTTCAGGTTGTCAGCACTGTCTGATTTCATCACTTAAAACCAATAACAAATGTGCTGCCTTCTCTGTGGCTGCTGCTTCTTAGAGGAAATAGTCTGATTTGTGTGTTAAGATTCAATTAACGGTGATATAAAACAGAGACAGGCAGCAAAGCGTCACTCTGAAAAACAGGAACCAGCTAAATTTGGAGCTAATGACAACAATTAACAAACAGTCTGATCAGCAGAACTGTTTTCTATGCATATATACCAACCGGCAACCTCTGTGCCTAGAACCAGCAGTTCCTCAAAGAGCCACTTGAGGCTGGTTTCAGAACATAAGGTTCTATGGTAAAATGTCCAACTTCACAGCAGAAATAAACATGCTTACAGCCTGGTACAAAAAACAGTTTTGGTCTCTATAGCTAATTTCCCTGTGAAATTTTATAGAACTCACCAGTTCAAATTATATTAAGACTTATTATGTATAATTAACAGCATGGCCAGTTCAGTTCCACCAACGATCAACGTCTTTACCGATTTAGCCAGGCAGAAGAGGCAGGAATACCAAGATGGTGGTGGCCAGAGCCACCACACTGAGCTTCAAAACAACTCTTCAGAAACCCGTGGTTGCCATCACCGATACAACGTACATATTTTATACTGTCAATGACATATAGTAACAACTGAGACATAAAACCATTTCACTAAATTCTGCAGGTGTCACATAAAACTGAGGCGTGTTTCATTATGAAGATGTCAAATAATGTTTCAATTTAGCTCAACTGCTTCAAACTAAACGTCTAATGGTGGTGCTTTCTTGCTGTGTTTATCCAATTCAGCTAGACTCCCAGCAGCGTGTTGATCCTACATGTTTTGCAAGAGGCCAAATGTGAAATCAATATTAAACACTCAAGTTATACAGCAAAGAACAAACAGCCATTGATTGTAGTATATTACAGTGTAGTAACACAAAAGGAAATCAAAACTGGCTGTGCGATCAAGACAAACCTGCTTCTTTTAAACACGTTGTGACACACATGCTACAAGCTAATCATGGCAGTTTGAAACACACCCTCCAAGAAACACCCACACACACACACACAGTAATATTCTGTTTCTGGGCATCCACATTAATGCTGTCACAGGGGGGTTATAAATGATTCTCTGTGCAAAGTATCTGGTACCAGGTAAAAGGCTGTGAGCTATGGAAAACGGTCACTTATTAACAAGCCTCTGGTTCTTGCATGTTGAAATTTAACCTTCATTAGTTCCATTTCCTTACAAACTCAGACAGGGGGTCATCACTGGGTTGACCCCAGAGGCTGAGATCAAGGTAGTGAGGCAGAGGTGTGAGAAAGCGCTAATGTTCTGAGGGCGTAAATACAACCAAACTAAAAATGTACTGCATGGATTCTGCAGTATATGGGCATGCCGATAAATGAATAACTATGTGACCCCTTTCTGACAACATACGTGAACTCCAGAGTGTTTTGTGGACCACAAATTCCAGCTGAGGAACTAAATTTAGATCCTCATTTCGAGGGTCAAAATGCAGGTACAGTTTGGGAGTCATTAAATAGTTCTTGGATTCTTGGAAATGTTCCTACAGTGGAAAAAGGGCTATAATATAACTTGACACTTGTCTGTGATCAGCAGTGACCTTACAGGAACATTTAGATTGCTTTTTGGCATTAATATCGTCTTCTTTCAAAGCTCTAAAAAGTCTGCGGTGAGCACAGTGGACTTTTAGTTATTAAACATTGATCTCTGCTTTGAAGGTTAAAGTCAAACTGTTAAAATAACATTTAAAGATTTTTTATGAAAAAACTGAAGTAGAAACCAGGGTGATTGGATGTCTGTTGTTCTGCTGAGGTCTTCCATTAATGATCTGCAAATATAATGCAGAGTGGCCACTCCACTGTTTGGTCATCAAATATTTATGACTTTATTTTATAACAACACCAGTAATTCATGATTGATTGATTATTGAACACACAATAAATAAAACACAGAACACAGGTCAGAATACTTTCTTTTGCTCTACTATAATATGTAGGAATAATTATTTTACATCCTGCACAGAACACGCTGTGTAATAGCTGTGTCACACCGTAGAGATGTAATAATAACAACTAATAAATCAAACACATACAGAAGGCGCAAACTAAGCACTAACCTCCGTGGCTGTGAAGTGAAGCCAGTGTGGAAGTGCTAAAAACTGCAGTTCCTCAAACGTCCACTTGAGGCTGGCTACAGAAGAAGTCAACTTCCATAAGTCCCCATGTTAAAATGTCCAACTTCACAGCAGAAATAAACATGTTTACAGCCTGGTACAAAAAACAGTTTTGGTCTCTGTAGCTAATTTCTCCGTTCATGACAACTGTACTGAGGGTGAATTTATATACAACTCACCTGTTCAAATGATATTAAGGCTTAAAGTTGTTAATTCTGCATTAACAGCGTGGCTTGGATTGACAGGTGGGTGCAATTACAGATGGCTTGTTTGAGCAACCAGGTGTCATTTGGCCTGCATACACGTCCATTCTTTATACAGTAGGTGGCGCAAACATACGTACGGCTTTACATCATGTTATTTCTTTTGTGTGTGTGAAAGAAAAAACTGCATAAGAACAATTTAAAATGTTCCCTCAAAACAGTTTTCTCTTCCACAAACACGGGGAGGTTTTTGCTCATTTGCATGGGAGCTGTCTTGTGATCTGGGTGGCGAGAAAGGCCGAGCTGTGCTGTGCTGTGCTGTGCTGTGCTGTGCTGAGAGTGAGGTTTCAGAATGGAGAGGGGGGGAAAAAAAACAACAGATTTCACTCTGGCTGAGTTCTGGAAACCTCTCTACTTCCTGTGCACTCTGACCCTCCAGTGTCTGCTTTTTTTCTTCTCCTCTTTCCCTGCAGTTGTTGTTCTGCCCCCTCACTCATCCAGCTCTGATTAGACACACACACACACACACACACACACACACACATACACACACTCTGCTGTTTTCATGACTAAGCGTGGGTGAGCAGCCATTGTGTGGGCACATCTCATTTTGCACCTAGAGTACATAATGTATACTGTATACGAAGACACAGGCTACTGTACATGGTGCTGACATACAGCATTAAACTTTAGAGATCATAATATAGATACAATTGGATTAAAAATTGATCATTACATCTGCTGCCATCGGAAAATTTCAAACAGAATTTAATAGTGTGATCATTTAATTTGGCTTAAGTGTGAATGAATAGTTTTCATTATAATTTTCATTATTAGCCAAAGAAAGACGTAATGGCAGTTAAAATGTAGAGGTTGAAAGAAATTGAAGTTTTTAGTTTAACTGTGAGCACTGAATGTCAAATCAAGTTCAAGTGTAAGTCTCACTTGAAGTGAACGTGCTGAAAGGAGCTGAGGATCTGGTTGAAGTGTACGGTGAACCGAGCTAGAGGGGTTAGTCAAAGTGGACCCCCTGAGATAAATTAGTGCCAGTTGAGGGATATGAAGTGAAAGCAGAGATCAGTGTAGAAGTGTAGGAACTGAACGCAGTAGGAGTGTCCACAAAGTGTTGAAAATAAAATGAATGAAAGTGTGTATTTCTGAACTCATTAATCACTTACACATTAAGCACTTCATTTCTAGCAGGTTGGGTTTTCTCTCTGATGAGGGGGCATTAACGAGATAGAATGTGGTAATTAGTGAACTTCAAAGCTGTTGGTAGGCCTGCTTAATTTATTGGAGCCAGATTAACCATTTCTGCTGCTTCTAGCCTTTATGCTAAGCTAAGCTATTCACCTCCTGGTTCCAGCTCTGACATAAGCTTGATAAACATCTTCTCGTTCTCTGTAAGAAAGCTTTAAGAGCTCTACATGGCATAAATCTACTTTGAACCTCATCCTGAGGACATTAAAAAGATTAAAATTCATGATAATAACACACACACACACACACACACACACACACACACAAAAATCAACTTCTGGAAGCCTTGATCTAAAAATACTCTTATCAGTACTAGCCTTGAAAAAAGCTGCAGCAGTAGTCTGTACACACTCACGTGTGTGAGTCTCTTATCTCCAGGACTACCCTGTGTTCTTCAATCCGAGGTTAGCCTATAGATCTCTGGATTCCACCTGCACGTCTTTTCCAAAATAAAGAAAGCAGAGGAAACACTGCTGCCAGGCAGGGCTGGCTAAGCTAAGCTAAGTCAGGCTAACAAGCTCCTCTGTGCCTTATCGCTCTCTGACAGTCACTCAGAGCCAGCAGCGACACAGCTGAGCTCTACCCCAGGTGACCCTCCTCTTGCACAGATACCCCAGGCGCCGCTCGGATATGCCAGTGAGCAAACAGGCGCTGAAGGGGCAGCCATGTTTATGGATGGGCCATGTACTTTCTGCTACACTTGACATTTGACGTTGCTGAATAAAAATACATAGTCTATGAGTGAATATGTGAATTCAGAGAAAGCTGATACCTTTTAGAGAGTGACACAATTTCCTGCAGTGTATATTGTATGTCCAAATGTATTCAGCGTTAAGATCTCTCTATCAGCAATAATGCAAGTTTGTCATTTCTATTTATACTTTGTTTCCTTCTTTCGTGTTTGAGGCTTGCTGCTGTTTCACTGCATTTCCCAGCAATCACAGCACCGTTCTCCACACAGACGCTGTACAAACATGTATGCTGCGAAAACACATGCTGTACATCATGTGTGGCTCAGCTGAGTGGAGTGTGATGAAGTGGCGGAGAGTAAAATAACATCCGAGAGGGGAATCTGTGTGACTTTCAGCACAAGTATCAACTAACACGACCGCTTACTACATTTCAACCACATCCTACGCACATGAGGCGCACGGACAACTCTAACCTTGTGACCAAAGCACCGCACTCGGGTCACGTGATAACAACTAAAGCATCTCCATGACAGCTGAGCAAACTCCCCCATCAATGCACGGCCTTCTGGATCAGAACTTTAATCTTGTTACGTGTCATGAACAGATCGTTCAAATCTTAATATAAACAGGTGCATGATGACACCACAGCTGATTTGATGGTGCCAGACCAAGGACAGACCCAAACAAAGAAATTATTAACATCCATTTAGGTATAATGGTAGTTAGCACTTGGGTTGCAAAGGGGTGGAAACTTTCCAGAAACTTTCCATGGGAAGTTACTGGGGGAATGGGAATTAACTGTAAATTGGGGGTAATTCAAACAAACTGTATCATATCCAAACATAAATATAAATATTTTGTTTTGTCATAAGCAGACATCCATGCAAAATGATACAATTAAGAAAACATTTCAGCAGATTTATTTGTAAGTAAAACTTTATCAAGTTATTTTTTGAACAATATTGTGTAGTCCATGAGCTCAAATGTGTGTCTTCAGTGGTCTCTGTGTGCTCTGGGCTCTAAACTGTGGTCCAGGTACGGAGATCACCTGTGCAGGTAGGGGGTGTGGCTTCAATAGCCCTGCAGTAAGCAGTGTGCTATGTGCATGTGACTGAGGAATAGTATAGATGTTCAAGTGTACTTGCACAAGTACAAGGTTATGCGAAAATATACCCCAACTATATTTAAGTTCCCGGTTAAGTGCCAACCTTCAATTTTGTAAATTCTCCCATTAATTCCTATGGAAAATGTCCAACTTTGAAAATTCCCAGAATTTTGCAACCCTACTTAGCACGGGCCATAGGTGCTGACACACACACTGTATGTTTTCAGATGAACTCTACATAGGTGGCCCCTTGTAACAGCCTTAATGGCTAAATGTTTAAGACCATGAAGTGTTTAAAAGTTCCTCTAATGGACATACAGTAAAACGCTGGCTTCAATACTTTAATATCCTTTCTTCCACAGTTTGTCTTGGCAGCCATTCCTAAAAATCATTAAGTGATCTTGATCAACAGGTCTCTCTTTCTCTCTTGTGGTCCCACCCTGTGCTCCACCCAGGCCTCCGTCCTCTACCCAAATTTGGATTATCTGACTCCACCATACCTAAGGTGCATATTTTCCATACAGCAGCTATAAAAGCTTTTATGAACTCTGGAACTCTGGATCACATCACAATTGTTTTTTTTTCAGTCATATATTTGTATGAGAATATTGCTGATCACTTTAATGCAGCATGGATTTCTGTCATGAAAACTCCATTTTATTAAGCAGATTATGTGGATTTTTTTCTTGACAGACACTCAACATGAATAAAAGCAGTTTTGAATGATATTTCTCACACACACACACACACACACACAGCTGAAGTATGCATATCAGCCGATAAAAGATTTGACTGGCAAACTGACAGCAAAAGTCAAGCCTTGCTGACATCCTTCTTTGCTAAATTTCCATCAGCAGATATGACTTTTATGGTGTTCTTTCTCCCAATGGCCAGCTAAACTGTATTCACTTATCACTTAAACTGCACATGTCGAATGATAAAACAGCCACCTTAACAAAATACAGCTGCACGTTTGGACTTTATCAGCTTTAAAATCCCCTCCCCTGAATAACTGTACAATCACAAAATGACTAAAATGTCTAAATTGCCCTCATGATTCCCCTCTGCTGAATAGGGGAATGGTGGTGTGTAAGCGGGAGTGCACTTCACCAGACACATACAAACATCACACACCCAGCCGCCAGGACACTCAGACACACACACACACAGGGGATGTTATGAGTGTGCTACAGTGTGGGGCACTGGGGGCCCTGAATGAAAAACATGCTGGTAGAGGGATGTATCAGACGCTTGTCCACTCGTGGAAAAAAAAAAAATTAAAAAAAAAGACATGTTGATCCAAGATCTAACTGTGGCTTCTTCCTGAAAAAAAGGGCCTGTGAGTTCCAGCCCAGCAAGTGCTTAGCTTGGCACTTTCCCCACCAGTTCTAACTAAAGCCTCTGCAGAGTTTTATGGCGTGCGGTGATGCCTATAGCTGTTTTTGGGTCTATGGAGGCTTTGTGCAGATAACTGACAGTGTAAGGACAGCAGTTAGACTGAATGGGCTTTTGAAGGCTGCCACTGATAGCAGCATTTTTACTGTAGCTGCAGCACGAAAACACAAAACTTAAAGATGCAACACTCAATATTTTTATGTAAACAACAGATCAAATTACAGTGCGTGATGTGAGAGGGGTCAATGATAGTGTCTTTTACCTTGTTATTTTGGTTTCATGGCTCCCGTTTTAACGTTTTGATTAATTCCAAGAGGCAGCAGGCAGCTGTTTTGAGTGTAAAAGTGGGGATAAATCCACTGTATGCTACAGCAGCAATATACTTGAGGTAAACAAAGTTAGCGATTAGCTAGTACACATTTTTTTTCTCAGGAGTTGGTGAAGACCAAAGCAGAGCTAACAAAAAGGGGATATTAGCCTTACATTTGCTAGGTGCCAGGCACAAAAAGTCTCCAAATGAATGCTAATGCTAATAAGAAACTGTCTGCTAACACATTAGCCATAACAACTTTGTAGGGACATGTCAATTTTGTGTTTACACTGCTGTCATTTAACTGACTCCTTAGTAGTAGTAGTAGTAGCAAAAAAAAAATAGATTCTAGTTTTAAAATTAAAACAGTCATCCCCTTTCAGATGAAAAAAATGACAAATGAAATAGACATTGATTTTTATAAGAAGGAAGTTATTTTTGTGCGCCAGCTGACAAGATATTACGCTATCTAACCTGTAAATTGAGGTCAGTAGTGGAGTTTTCCCAGTGTTTGGCAAACTTCAGTGCTGCAAGACCTTGTGCCCTTTGTTTGTAGATAAGCTAAGCTAATGTGGATTGCGGTTCAAAGTCTGGAGGTTTTGAACCAGCGTCACTCAATCTGTGTAAGCCAACAAGGGTGAATATGAAAAGATTTGATTTCTGTAGCGCTCTGACCACTGAAAGCTCAGATATCATGAAACCAAAACACTAAAATACAAATGTGTCCTTTTAAAGTGGATCATTTTTTTACTCAAACACACCACAGGCCATACAATATACAAAGTAGATCTGTACGCTGCAGCAGAAAGAAAAAAAAAACAAACAGGCTATTTATTTTTAGTTGAGCTTTCTAAAAGATTTAGTGTTTGCTGCAGAACTGTACACAGTCTGAAAATGACTGAGAGCATAAGGTGTCCCCAGACTATGATCCCCAGATATACAGACACAACAGTAAGAGAAGGAGGCTCCTTTACTCTCCGTTATACGTATTTACTTTGGGTGGAATTCCAGTTATGATCTCTGGTTTCAACCCAAGTGCCCCACCTTGCACTTTCTTCAACGATCCTGTAATCAGCATCTTCCATACAGAGCAAAGCGCTCCTCAGGTCATTAGCTACAAATACAACTTTTAGCTCTTAATCCATTACTGTTACAGCTGACCCAATGCTCAGAAGTAATCATCTTAATCTATTTTTGAATGCGGTAATATGCTAGCGGTCACTTTCTTCACCTACAGTTGTGGTTAAGGGGTAAAAGACGTTATCTTTCAGCCCGATATCATCGTAAAGGAGAGGTTTTTGTCGTTGTTTTGGGGTGAATTCACTTCTCCCGACCTCTTTCCTACACAACTTTGTTTTCTACATTGCAGGTAATGATCTCGAGATCACTTGCATTATGGTCCACTTGAGGTCTCTCCACCTCCTCTTTGAGAAATTTCTTTCCTGCATGATTGCAGAGTGCCGACACAAAATGGCAGCTCTCGAAAGAAGAACTTGCACCGTTATTCTGAGGAACTGACACCATAATCAGAGGTTTACCATTGATGCTTCAGTACATTTTGTACTGTCGGACCTAACTGCCCCATTATCGAATTTTTTAAACCAAGTTTAAGGGTGAGTTTTGACTTCAAAATGCCCCCGGTGTTGAGATGCTCTTGCACCTGTGCATTAAACCTGTCAGCACTTCACTTCAGAGTGCGGCACGTTATTATTGTCAAACTGACAGACCCTCTTTTGAAATGACCGACCTCCCTCCCCTTCCACACTGCATCCGCCTCCCCTCTCCTGCCCCCACAACAGGATATTGCTCAGTGGCACAACAGGGTTACGGCTGTATGGAGACATGTAGAGGCAGGCCGCGGACAAAGATGCAGAGAAGAAATTTAAAAAAAAAAGCGAAGAGGCAGGAGAGCGATATGATCTCCTCGTGCACAGAGAGAGGGATTGTGTTGGCTTTGGCCTGCCTCATATACAAACACTTTATTAACATAACTCCACTGTTGTTCGCGCTACAGGAGACGGTCTTCCTGTGGAGGAGCCTTACTGGGAAAGAACCTGACTCAGGGGTGAAGATAAGTGAAGGGTGGAACAGAGTGCGAGCAGATGCTGAAAGAATGGGATGAGGAGTGGTTGGTGCTCATGGAAAAAATGGAAACGCTGAGAGAGAGATCTCTCTTTAGGATGGAATGAATAGGGATCCTCGGCTTGAAACAAACTGTGAATGAAGGGAGTCAACCTCCCCGTGCTGGTTAGATTCTCAGAATCTACAGTACTGAACGTTTTGCGGTGTCAGACGTTTCCAGTTAAACAAGGAGCAACTGTGATGTCTTTCTATTTTGGTGCACTCTGGCGATCAGGATGTGCAGTAACAGACAGGCTGTGAGCTGAGGGAGGTTTGAAAAATCTTTTGGACTGCAACAGATACAACCGCAGAGCTGACAGGGATTATAACGCTGCATCACAAGAATGATAATAACAGAGGGGGGAGGCTTGCTGTGAAATTCAGGTGGCTCTGTGTTTAGGTTAGCTAAAAAGCACAGTTAGAGCTGAGAACGGCACTTGTTCTGCTACAAAAGAGAGGTGGGGGTGCGACAGAGAGCTTTATCAGCGATATATCTTTCTGCAGTGTGGCTTTAATGCCAAGGTCCAATGCGTACGTGTCTGCCGCGAGGGCCCAAAAACACCACCGCTTTCCCACTGCGCACCTCAATCATACAGCGTCAAAGTCCAAAGTGTGAGTCGCTGAAGTCATGCTGAAAGCTTCCTCTCAAATTCCTGATCTGAGCTGGCAAAGCGTGGCATTTTGTCCTATCAATACATATTTGCAGGCCCTTCAGCCTCAGAGGCCTTGGCCTACCTTTTTAGATGGTTACATGACTGGGTTACGGTCCAAAAAGATGTGTTGTTACACAGCTAATCTTATTTCAGAAAGCTTTGTCGTGATCTTGAGTTATGGCTATCGATAAGGCTTTCATATTTACCCCATGTCAATCATTTTGACTGTAGCAATTGTAGCAAAGAATCAAAAGTAGAGAGATAATTCAATTTCCCAGACTAATGAGATGTTTGGGTTAATAATTCTACTGGAGCACAGGCCTTACAGTATGTTGAGAGTGTTGCTTTTGTTCTAGGTATGGCCTTGTAAACATTAAGAAGCCTTAGCAGCTTTATATATAGTAGTACACCATGTTCCATCACTGCCAAAGGGCATGTTGCCACACAGTGGACCCAGTAAATATGTCAGTACCCTTTATTTCCATCAATCTAACCCTGACAGACCGGGCCTAGCCGGACTTTGACTGATGAGTGACCTGCAGGCTCGAAGGACTTACTGTTGTTGGACTTGAGATCTCGGTGGATGACTGGGACGATGGCCTCGCTGTGCAGGTACAACATCCCTCTAGCTATCTGCACGGCCCAGTTGACCAGGACGTGCGGCGGAATGCGACGCCCCGCCAGCGCCCGGCTCAGCGGACCGCCCGAGGCATATTCCATGATGAGGCACAGGTTGGGTTCCTGCAGGCAGACGCCCTTCAGGGCGATGATGTTGGGGTGAGTGAGCATGGCGAACAAACGTGCCTCCTGCCTGACATTTTGCGCCGTCACGCTGATGTCCTCGTCTGGGTCTTGACGGGCGGCCTTCACAGCCACGAGTGCGCCTTTCCATGTACCACGATACACCTTCCCAAAGCCGCCAACCCCGATGACCTCCTCAAGGCTCAGCTCCCCGAAATCCACCGCCTCGGGTTCGAATTCGCCCACAACGGCCGGGCCGAGCTCAGCCACCACGCCACTGCCCGGTAGCTTCCCATATCCGTTCGGCTTGAAGGAGCCGTAGTTGGATGGAAAGATGCCCACCTTGTTGTTGACCTTGCCAGCCCACCAGCCCTCGTCCCCTGATATTTCAGAGTCCAGAGAGAGGACTTCCACCAAGTCACCTTTACGCAAGGTGAGCTCATCTTTACAGGATGCCTCATAGTCGAATAAGGCCGTCCACACGGGGTTGGTGAAGTTCCCTTTTTGTGATTGCTCCAAATTTTTCCAGTTCGACAGCGGGCCACGACTGAATATGTTCTTCAGTGGCTCCATGGAGCCTCAAGCAGATGTTTTGACTGGATGTGATTTTGCACCCCAAGGGTTTGAAAATAAAGTACAAAGGAGTACTTTATTGCGCCTCGCTCCCTTTCCTGTCTTTCTTGTTGGTTCATCAGGGACCAGTGAAATGTGTTCAAAAGCTTGACCAACAAGTGGGTGACAGGAGAGGATTCAAAGATAGTACGACGACAGGCGTCTTTCATTCGTCTCAGCGTTGCAATGCAAAGCTCAACGTTGAAAAACACAGTCGAGGGATGTTGAGCCGTTTGCGTTCGAGCGCTCAGAAAGGCAGCACTGTCTCCGCTGAATTTTTCTCTGTTCAAGTGATGTGGTTTCCCAGAACATGGTTCAAGCGCAATATCATTTCACTGGCCTGTATTTAAGAGGCTCTTGAAGCGCCCCATTGTGGGTAAATCAGTTCTTCTCTTGCCTCATTCAGACTTGCCACCTGTTGAGTTGTGTTTTTTTCCAAAGCGGGAGGCCAAAAGTAGAAGTGTCCAACTCTTTGTTTGCAAAATACTTGAAGTATTTCACGACACTGCCACTCCAAATTAAGCTTCCCACCACGTTTAGCTGTCCATTTGGAGTTTTTATGTATTTTTAGCCATTAAGTGCAGTGGCCACCACAAGCAGGAAGCGCTGAGAAGCGGAGAAGAATAGCAGGAAAGGAGCATTCAGTCCAGCCAACCAGTGTTTTACGACAATTTTCAGGGCTGACCAGTTCGCATTATTAAACCCAAACCTCCAATAACTGCGTCTCACCGCAACTTTGCGGCTCTCCGGCAGGAAATCCCGCATCCTTTAACGCGAGAGTGTCCATACTTACGGTGTTATGAGAAGCACTGCAATGAGCTGGGCTTTATCACAGCTTCTAAAACTTAGGAACCTGCGTTTGGTAACAGGAAGAGCTATCCAAACCTGTTTGACAAACACGCAGTGTGAAATAAATCCCGTTACTTCCTAATTGGAGTTGAGCGCGTGGCCTGCTCCCGCGCGGTGGTCTTGTTGTTCCAGTCGGTATATAAACAGCGCCAATAACTCCATCAGGGACTCCCGGTCAGACTCCTCTTCCCTCGGTCAGCGTTGACTCGCCAGGACCTCGAACCACTTCTACGTCTGTGCTTCCAGTCAGTGAGGAGGGTGGGGTTACAAAACTTTTTCTCTCCCCACAGGAAAAGAGTCAGATGACAGGCCGCCGCCGTCAACGAGAACACGACACACAGCGACACATCCGGTTACAACTGTCAAAATAAAACTTGGGTTTTCATTTACGGGAAGCAAACTATCAAATGAATAGACTCTGAATCACCGTGAAATCTCCGTATCTTTATTAATACAAGTCTAATGACATAAGTCATGAAGTCAGTGTTAAGAAATTATTGTGTAGACGATTAATTATTAGAAAAAAGTCGCTAACTCAGTGATGACAGATCACCAATGTACTTGCACATATACACAGTGTGGTCAAGTTTATTTGAATTTGCTTTCCATTGAAATAAAAATACGTTTAAAAAACAAATGATACGATTAAACAACACTCTAAAACTTTAAGAGTGCACAAATTACAAAAAAAAAGTTGTTTATTTTACGTTAAAGTAAAGAATTATTTATTATGTAATTGTGCGCAACCCATCTGTGTATGGCGTACCAATGAGGCCTTCATTTTGAATTTACTGGTTTCCTGTATTGTCATGCCTGTTTTCCCGCTAACTTCACACCGCTACAGGGCCAGCGCTGGAGCTGCGTCAAGTTCACGGAAGGAGAATGACACTAGGGGAAGTGTTTCCCTTCAAAATAAAAGGACCGCTCGACCGCTGTAATAAGCTATTGTAGTGTTGACATGACCAGGATAGTAATTTAGTTATGTGGTTATTATTTAATGATGATTAATAATGATGTTATTCTCACATTTTGAGAAGAAAATTATTAATATTTATATGTATTTATATATATCACAGGGCACAGTTTATTCTGGCTTTTATTTTGAAATACAGCCTTGAAGTCTTTGGGTCTTTTGATTGTAGCTCTTGACATTGATGTTGACAAGTGGTAAATAAGAAAATGAATCACGTGACACCATATAACATTATAATTGATGTCATAAATGAATCAAAATGATATAAAAATATTGAAGATATTTTATATGTCATCTTAACAATTGTGTTTAGTATGTCAGTAATATGTTTCAGTAGTGTTAATCTACAAACTCTCTATATAGTCTGTATATTCATGTATTTATAGTTAATTATAATTATGATACATGACATCTGTTATGTTTCTATACATCCTGACTGTTCCCATCATCCACAACAACACTGCAAAGTGTCTTCCTGTTAAATCACTTGCCAGTACACTTTAGTGACATTCAGTCCAAACACTCAAGGACAGAAGTTCATTAAAAATTGTCCCTGTAGTCAAATAAAAGAGGATGAAGTGCTGCCATTAGGTCCCTGTGAGGAGACATTTGTTGAAGATTTTCTTTTGTCTGCTGTTACTTTGAACAAAAAAAGGACTTTCAAGCTTTTCTTCATGCAGCACTTCTGAAAGCCTTCAGCGTATGACTGGTTTAATGTTCTTTATGTAGTCTGATGGGCTACTTACCCGACTGAGGTGGAAGAGCTGTTAGTGAAATTTCACTGAAGCAGACTCAGATTTACTGCTGAACAATTCGACTTGAGATAAAGTCAAATGTAGCTCATTTAAAAGTTTGATTCCAGGGAGAATACTCTCACTTTCAGCATCGTCTTGGTATTGTAAAAGCACTCATGTTCAACAGAGACGATCCTGTAATAAAAAAATGTAAAAAACTATTCAACACTTCAACAATGTAAAAACCTGTGTGTGTGTGCGTGCTTAGCAGTGTGGAATAATGGTTGTTGCACACTCCACTGTTTTATTAATTGTCCTGCATTTTCTTTTTAGTTTCGGTTGAGACTGAAACATCTGAACACTAAGAGATGGATTGCCATGAAGTTTATTGCAGACATTCCTGGTCCCCAGAGGATGAATTCTCCTGACTCTGATGATTCACTGACTTGTCTTCTCATGCCATGATGAGGTTGAATCTTGGATTGACTGTGAATTGATTGAGATTTTGGCAATGGGAGGGTTCCTGTTTCTGTTTGTAGTCCGATTAGTATTGACCAATCACATCCGAGTGGGTTTTTTTTTTTGATTGCAAATAATCTGTGTGAAGAGCAAAAGAGGTTTATGGCTGAAATAGAATGATGGAACACATGGGCTTTCACCTGAGGCTGACATGGGTCTTCCTCGTTTTCGCTAATCAGACTGTAGATGAAGTCTTGGTTTATCTATTATCTGTTATCTAAATATCCGCTGGCTACACCAGAAGTCTAGAAACACTGACATTTTCCCAGAGGCTAAATAGTCTTTAGATGATAGCTGATGAGTTCTGAGATTGTCTCTGGTTTATTTCACAGGAACAGCACACATTAACAAAACATGTCTACAAATGTGTTTAGTCACAAGAAAAACAGAATATATGATTGAAATTATAAAGTTATTGACATCATGTATAAGCATGCCAGACATAAAATATAAGGCTCATAATGCTAAGGGACATACAAAACTCTGAAATGAGAGATATTAATGTTAATAGTAATGTGGATTAAATAAGACAACATGGAAAACTAAACCACAGTCAACTACATGAGGACAGCAGACAGCAAGGGAAGTTCAGCACACAGTTTAAGTGCAGACAGAGCTGAGTACTAATGTATTATATCTATAAACGAGCTCTGAATATGCCCTATGTGTCCACTGACAGAAAAAGTCAGTACACTAGACTGACTGAAAGCAGTCCTCTTTTGCTGCACCTCTTGTGAGCCAACATGCACAAACTGAGCAAAGGAGAGATCAAGTCATATATATGATCTTGTACAGAAGACACAAACATCTACATATTTAATTAAATCTTCCCAATAAAGCAAGTTTAATGTTGTTACCGACTTCCTGTCAAGAATTTGATGTGTTTGTACGGACACTTCTTAAGAGTAGTGGTGCTAGCTGTGATTACTCTTGGATCGATTACAACATACACAAAAATAACTTATCACATCATCATCATCAGGTCCAATACTTTGATTTCCAACTAAACACCAAGTGACAACCTCCATAGATGTGAAGTGAGGCAAATGCAGAAGTGCCAAAACTGCAGGAAACAGTTCCTCAAACGTCCACTTGAGGCTGGCTACAGAACAAGTCAGTCCCCATAAGTCCCCATGTTAAAATGTCCAACTTCACAGCAGAAATAAACATGTTTACAGCCTGGCACAAAAAACAGTTTTGGTCTCTATAGCTAATTTCCTCGTTCATGACAACTGTACTGAGGGTGAATTTTAATTCAAATTATATTGAGGCTTTAAGTAATGTAGATTTGACAGTGTGGTCATTTTGATTGACAGGTGGGTTCCATTACACGTGACTTCTTTGCGTACTCAGGCTACCAATAACATCAAGACATTAGCGTTAGCATGATGACATTAGCATTTAGCTCAAAGCACAGCCTTAGAACTGCGAGCATGGCTGTAAACTTGGTTTTCTTTTGAAGCAAGTTTCTTTTTTCTGTTTCTTCCTTTCACTAACGAGGACTGTATCTCAGACCAGATTTTCCAAAGGATAAACTAAGAAATTAAACCATGTTTCATTAATATACATATTATTGTACCTCAACATATCATCAACCATAGTGAGGCAGGGACTTAATGCCCAGAAAGTAGAAAAGTAGTCTAAAAGCAGTCTAAATTATAGATTTGAATATGTTTATTAGTTAGTCCCATTGTGTTTGAATATGTTTATTAGTTAGTCCCATTGTGCGCTCTAATGACCACCACTGCACGGCTAAAACACAAAGTGCATTTCATAGCCATGCTATGAAAGGCCTTTATTCTTGAAAAAAAATCACATTTTCCCATGTTTCCAAATGTGCGGAGCTTTTAAAATTCAGCGGCTTCATGGGAGGGGATGGGAATGAAGAGGGCCACCTTTGGCCCTGTCGGCTGCTGTGTGGAAACAGTGTGCTTCCTTCTGTTAGCCCTTTGATGGCTTCCCCCTCCCATCCCTCCTTCCCTGCCCCATGGCTGCCGTTTGTTTGGACACCGACCTCCTAAAGTCAACCACCTACATCCCTCCTCCCACCTCCACACACACACACACACACACACACACACACACTTTCACAGCTAACCCCACCCTCCTCACAGTCCGCTGAGTCAACGCTTGTGCAGGAAGGATGCAGTTGTTTTTTTGTGGCCCCGGCTCAGGGCTGCTTGGTCTGTTGGGTGGGTGGGTGGGGGGGTAGAAGAGGCGAGGTGGCTGCATTTACACGACAAAATGGACTGTTTAAAAAATAGAGAAGGCAAGAGGAAGAGGAAAGGGGTTGGACTCAGACTCAGGGCCAAGTGTGCCGGCTACTCTGAGAGTGTGTGTGTGTGTGTGTGTGTGTCTGTGACAGTAACAATCACCTCTCTGTGAACACCTTGACTCAAACCTGTAGGGTCTTGTGCTTATCTGATACAAATACCAGGAGGAAGCTGCAATGCCCCCTTGTATGTCAGTTTGCATGAGTAATTGGTATTCAGATGAGCATAAGATGCATCCATGGGAAACTTTTATATTCCAAAACAGAGAAAGGAAAAAAAAAAAAAATCAAAAAAGGTGGAAGGAGGCACGGCATTGAGTCTCGACTACAAAGGATGAGTTCCTGTGAAATAAAATAAAGAAGAAGGGGAAGGACTTTGAAATATTTTGCTTAAAGTTGCCGCAGGAGTTAGATTTTGCCTTTCCAGGCTGTAAAACAAAGAACTCAAAAGCTGAACGCTGGTGCAGATTTTCATTTCAGGCTATTCACCTCTAATAGGAAAAAAAACAAAAACACAACAAACCTCTTTTTTTTTTTTAATTGAAATATGAACTTTATTTCACCCATACAAAATAAAAAGAATGTTAAAAGTTTACAATACAGTGTCAACTTCAACTGTCTATTTGGAAACATTTCATACTGAGACTGACACATAAATGGGAGCCCCATCTTTGCTTTCAATGGATACATTTAAAAAGAGGCTAAAAGAGGGGAAAAAATGTCAGATAAAAAGAAAGTTAATCAAAAAATTGGAGGTGGTGGCCAGAATAGAAATAAGAGAGGACAAAGGAAACTTTAAAAACAAAGCTATGGTCCAAGTGTCACAGTATACTTCTGATGGGGAGGTTTGATGGTCGTATAAAATAATGTACGAGGTCTAACAGCCAGAGGAGCTGACCTCTGACAGCCTCCAAAACAACTAACAGAATATGATGAATATTATGAAGCTGCTGATATGGTTGATTTCAGGGGCTGTGGTCGTGGAGGTTTAACAGTTCTTTTGATAAAAACGTGAATTAAAAATAGAAACTAATTCAAAATAAGCTGTGGCTGGCTAACCTATAGTAAAAATACACCTGCTTCCTTGTTTATGTTACAGCCTGACAATTGGACAGAGAGGGCAAGTTGTGACAAAGCCGGGAAGTCGGGCTCGTATCTTAACAGCAACATTTCATAGCCGATCGATAACATAGTAATAGAACATTTCATGGGTGAGACAGTGACCTCTTCCCTTCAACAAGTGCTGATCTCCTTCCAGATACGTCACAAACTGTCGCCCCCGAGCTCACCTCGACTAGCTGCCTTTCTCGTGAGCATCAGAGGCTCTAATAAGACTTTAACTACCGCTTGAAGAATTTCAGCCGACCTGAGGGTTTGAGTGACTGATGTGTTCACTTCATTATGTCCACTACAGAGGATTGAGGAAGAAAAGGAAAGTGCCAAAAGAAAATAAGCTACAAGGCAACACAAACCACACCTATCCTGCCTGCGGGGGGCTCATGGCAAAAAAAAAAAAAAAAACAGTGAGGACTGCCATTTTTTAATAGTCAAAATAGAACGACCGACTGGTTAAAAAACATCCTCGTTGGATTCTCTACAATTAAATAAAACCTTTTAAAAAAAAAAAGAAAGAAAGAAAAGAAAATTAAAACACATAATATACAACCAGGCTTCAGTCTCCTGCGGCGGTGTCTCCTACAGCCGGCTGCTGAAGGCGTTTCTGTCTGTGGGCTGCAGTGAAGAGTCTTTCCCTCCTCTGCTCAGAGCGCCCGCCGCAAGAACAAAATTAAGAAAATCGAAAAAATTATGTTTGAAAGACTGTGTGCGTGTGTGGAAAGGGAGGGAAGGGGGAGCTAAGAGTCATAGTCTTCATCGTCGTCATCCTCGTTTTTGTGCGGCGCAGGGGCTGGGGGAGGTGGTGCCACGGTTATCATGGAGGGGTGCGGGGCGAAGGCCTGGGGCTGTGCTGGAGCCATGCTGCCCATCGAGACCATGTTGCCCATGTGCATGTACTGCGGAGGTGCGTTTGAGCTGCAAGGGGGGCAGACACACATATTTAACCATTTTATACAAACAGGAAAAGACACAATGTGCTTCAAACTGCACTGTCTGGTTGAAAAAGAAAATGCATTTGATGAGCTAACGATTAGCCAATCGGTGCCTCAGAAACCAAGGCTGGCTCCAGAAGTGTGTCACTCTCCATAAGTCCCCATGTTAAAATGTCCAACTTCACAGCAGAAATAAACATGTTTACAGCCTGGTACAAAAAACAGTTTTGGTCTCTATAGCTAATTTCCCCGTTCATGACAACTGTACTGAGGGTGAATTTATATACAACTCACCTGTTCAAATGATATTAACGCTTAAAGTTATGTAGAATTAAAGCATGGCCGCTTTGATTGACAGGTAGGTACTGTCACAGTGTCATTCGTCCTGCCTTAGGTCTGCCAATGATCCATGTCTTTGCTGACTTTTAGACTATCTGGCAGGCAGAAGAGGCAGGACAGCTAACATGGTGGTGACAGGTGACAGATACGCTATCCATTCTTTATACTGTCAGTGGTCTAAACTAAGGCAGAGTAACGCTGCTAGAGTCTGTTCATTGTCTTCAGAGAATGTTGGCATGGCTACACTTAATGTTAGATTCAGGTAGTAATAAAGTCCCTCTCCCAGTTGAGTGGAGGCAGTCAGGCTGAAGATAGAAACGGAGGGAGGCAAGTTGTGATATCAAGCAAAGAATGATGGGAAAGTAGTGTGGAACTGGGACACGGCATTCTCGAGTGCAGAAGCAGCAGACTTCTGTATTTCAGTTGGTGGCACACATTTTTTAAGTGATAAAAAAGGAACAGTGGACTTCCAGCGGCCACATTTAGAACCAAACTACTTCACAGACATCTGTTATGATTTGCTGCTACATTTTGAGAGCAGAAATAACATTTTTTTCTCTCTCAAATGAAAAGTGGAAATGGTAAGCAATCAAAAACACACTTCCTTAATTCAAAATAAATGGTGCGTTCGCCGACTTGATGAGTTCTTGTGCTACTGTTGCATCATGTTTTAGCATTTATCAGTATGTTGTAAATGTCACTTGTGGCCACTGTGATTGCTGTTCAGCCAAACTTACATGTCTCACTTTAATTATGGAAATAGATTACTGTCAAATGGTTCAACTCATCAGTGGTCAATAAGTACATTTGATATAAATGATGTAAATTCAAGTATGACTGCAGCCTTGAGGCACATTCAGAGGTGTTCAGGAACAGTTGACCACATGCAGCGTGAAAGCAGACTCCAAGGCTGTTATCAGACATGGAATATGAAACAATCCTGGATGTGATGGTGACTTTAATGTAAATGTTGCCTTTGGCTTTACTCTGACACAGCGGGACCTTTTAGTCAAGAGTCAAATGTGTGCAGTCTTTGGCACCTGAACAAGAGAAACCAACAGCGAGTTGGGAAAATGTTTGAAAGAAAGAAGAGTTTTCTATTTTCTCACAGGCTGAACCCGTGACGGACCGTTGTGGGCGCGCTGTTGGCACGCTTGAAAGTTGAAAATATCACGGACGAGACAGCTGGTCTGATTACTGCTGTGGTTGTACGAGGGTTTTTGTTTAAACTCTTTCACCCTGCACCACGAGGGGAAAAAAGGATTTTAAACTGATCTGACGTAAAAAAAGAATCTCCACAACAGAAAGGCAGCTCAGTCAGTGTTTGACACACTATGAAGATGTTTTCTTTTTCTTTTAGATAATTCTATAAGAAATGAACTAGTGACTTTAATCAGGGGAAGGTGATATGTCTTAAATCTTGCTAAAATATGTAAGCAACACATACATGAAGCCAAAATCATACAAATAAATACATGCTGATGAGTTATTTTTTCTATTTCTAAATGCCATTTTTCAAGTCTGGTTTTATTTTGTAATGTCACTGTGCCCAGTATTTAACTGCAGCAGCGTCTAGATGAATCATTTAGAATGACTTTCTTATAGCACTGTTCATTTTGTGGCTACATTTTGTGATCTTAATGGGGTTTGTTTGAGGCAAGAGGCACGTGATTGGCTGAAAGTTGGGTCATGAAAAAAGTGATATTAGGGAAAAAAAGTGTCATTGGGAAAAAAAAATTGAAATGATATATTCTG
This sequence comes from Protonibea diacanthus, assembly GCA_028641955.1. Taxonomy (NCBI): domain Eukaryota; kingdom Metazoa; phylum Chordata; class Actinopteri; family Sciaenidae; genus Protonibea; species Protonibea diacanthus. The sequence continues at coordinate 14,670,448 of CM053998.1, forward strand.
AAATAAAATAATTTAGAATGAAATAAACACTGTTTTGATGTTATTATGAAAATAAAAATGACAAAGTTACATGTCATAATAAAGAGTTGAGTATGAATCATTTCTTCAGTTATTTCACAAACTGTTTGTTCATTCATTCATTCATTATATTATTATATTATATATATTGTATTATATATTATATTATATTATAATATATATATATGAAACACCTGGATAAACACTATCTCTGTATCATACCTGTGGAACCTGGATGCAGCCTGCAGATTTGTGCTTGACTGGGAGCCGTCTTCTTCGTCTCCATCGGTCTCGCTGTCTTCAGAGTCGTCCTGTTTCAACAAATCCACCAGTTAAAAATCACTGAAATTATATTGATTTATGCATGAATTAGATTCTGTAGAAAATGATTAGCGTGCAAAGAATTAACTATATTGTCTTCAATAAATGTATTTGCATGTTAGTCATTATCCACATATGTCCAGATTTACTCATTTGCCCTCTTTACTGCTTTGCACAGTCAGGTTTGACTGTAACCGTTAGCTTAACTTGTCTGAACGTTACAATCCCAGCCAATGGGAAAAAAGTGTTGTTCATTTCTGATTGGTTGTTTTGTCTCCAACAATGTAAATGCTAGAAGGATTTGGTTACTGAGGAAGTAGGGAATTCACTGGGAGAGACAGAGAGGCACATATCAGCCACATGTAAGACACTCAGACAGTTCTGGTTACATAACTAGTCGACATTCTGTCAGATTAACAAAGGTTGAAGAAGCTAGTTGGCTAACCTGATGATTCCAGGCATTACAGCCATTAATGTACAGTGGTTATTTAATAAAAAATCATTTGAACTTTGCCTGTAAAACACTGTGATTGTGCAATTATGTGGCAACAGCAAACACGCAAATAGATGTTTGTTTGCTTAAATTATTCTTTGAGTGAAAATAATTTCTCTTCATAATATTATGTACTTGCTGAGAAAAAACATTTCCCTGTGCTCAAAACGTCCCATTGTGTGCTCAGGAAGGAGGCACAAACAGAACTCCATAAAACAATCAATAGCAATTAGCCTCTGCATGCAAAATTAACTCGCACCTCTTGTTCCGACTCCGTGCCAGACAACTTCTTGTCCTTGCCTTTGGTGCCAGCCCCTCCATTCTTACGGCCAGATCCTGGTTTTCGACCCCTGGAGAGGAAACAGAACAAGACGTTGTGTGAAATATTCAGGGAGAGTAATCTTTAAAGAGCTTTCATCATGCTGCAAGATTCTACACAAGTTCCTCGATCAGTTTACTGATCACACACCTAATTTTGCCATGAAAAATGATTTTGCTGTTCATTCAGAAATACAACCCCCCCCTCAATCTGTTGTTGCTCCATTGTAGAAAACATAATAGTAACGATTACAGTTATTAAACAGATGTATTGCATGGTGATAAGCTTTTCAGGGCATGTTGAGTTTTAAATGACTTCCCCTTAGGATCCTTTGAACAACAGCACAGGACAAAGCCTCAGATTTACACCTAAAATAGTGAGAATGCACAAACACTCACTGACAGATGTAAAAAAAAAAAAAACGATGAAATTTTGTTTTTAAGCTTCATAGCCCGCCATACTTTAATAGCTTCTGAAACTAAAACTAATTACAGATTAGACCGTGATTGTGAAGCATAAATCTGCAGGGATTGTTACCCCCCATGATTCATTCAGATAAACGGTGACAACTTTGACGTAGGGAATAATGTGACTGCTGGAAATTACTTCCAGCCATTGATATTCAAAGATGCTGTGACTCTGCATGCCTCATCCCCGCAGCTGAGGCAACTTGTCTAAATATTAAGAGCGCACAACCACTTAAAATTGAATCACAATCGAATCAGCCACACTCTTTAGTGAAAAGTCTTTTTAACTCATTTAATTTATGTGTAATTCTCTTGCCAGGCTCTCCACTTCGATTTAGCTGCAGTGTTTGATTTGACAGTCAATACTTTGTTTTCTTCTCTACAATCTTCAATAATTAGTTCTCGCTCTGCAGAGCTCTAAGAATGTGCCCCCTCTTGTGTTTTTTTCCTAATTAAATTGGAATCACAGAACTAAATGGAAACGGTGTTTAGGTAACACTGTGAGGATGACTAACGTATCGCTTTAGTCAATTTCGATTCACACTAGCAGCTGTTTCTGGAAAAGGCAAAGGTAACCCTTCTCCTGTCCATATAAGGAGTGATGTCCTGTCCGTGATGAGTGATTCGTTTCTTCCACATTACCTTGTGGGTAGATAAGACTGAATGATAAACTGACTAACCATGTGTTAAATAAGACTAATGAGTTAAACTTTGCTGCATGACACACAGTGACACGCATCAGATCATCCTGGACTAGCTGTGTGTGTGAAGTAGGACCTTGTTGATGTGAGTTTGATGGTGTGGCATGTCAGCTTTGAAGTGTTGACTGTTTCATTTCTTGGCAGTCAAGGTGCTATACAAACATTTTGATGTGTGTGTATGTGTGTGTGGTTGTGTCTGAGGTAGGTATCCTTTCGGGGATATATTTCAGACAAAAGATCAGTTAATTGGGGATGGCTTATCTTATCAGGGACCAAAGTCTCCAATTGAGGAAAAGCTGATTTTTGGGGTCAGTGATTAAGATAAAGGCAAAGTTATGGTCAGGGTAAGGCTCCAGGAAATAAAGTCTATAGTCTATATAAAGTCCAGAAATTGACCTAAGTAAAGAAGTAAGTGTGTGAGATATATACCTGTGTGGGACCTTTTCAAAGATGTTCGTTTAATTGTTAATGACGCTAGTGTAATTAACATTTTAGTGATAAATGGCTTGCATTTGCAAGTTAGCTCTCAGGGAAATGAAACAGGATGAATCCCATTCAAGCTACCTAAAGAAGTCAGCTTTCCGTCACGCAGGATGGAAATCTACCGGTGGGAATCTATTCAAAGATGCTGTGACTCAACAAGTCTATGTAAAGTCCCCAAAAGTGTCAAAGAAAACAAGTGAGTGTGTGTGACAGAGATATACCTGCGTGGGACCTTTTCTCCTCCCCCCTCGGTGTGGTTCTCTTCCCCCTCACCCTGCATGTCCGGCACCGTTGCCACCAGGTCTTTTAAGAAATCAAACTGTTGCTCCAGCTCAATACACTGCTTTCTGTGAACACAAACACACCTTTAAATGAGTACTGTCTCCGCAGGATTTGTGAGTTGAGTAAAAAGACAACTTTATATTAAGTAGACACAGAGATAAACAGGGGTTATAGATTCATTTCAACAACACGTAGAATCTGAGTCACATAGTCAGATTTTCCTGCCAGCTGCATCTCACTTACAGCCTGAAATACTATCAAACCAGTTAGTGTCTACATTAATGTCTACAGCATGTCAGTCTGAATGAATGGAGCAGAGGTTAACTCTCAAAGCACAGTGCAGTAAAGAACGGGTTCTTTAAAAACTCACACAAACAGAAACTCACAGGTGCGATGTTGTCATTGTCTTTGCATTCCTTGACTGTGTGACATGACAAGCCTTTGTAAGCAACGATTCCAAAAAAAGCTCCAGGGCTCTCGCTGATGTCTCCGTTAAGGAAATTATGATGCAAGTCTGAGTCCTTCAACTATTTCACTAAAACAGACTCAGAGATTTAAAAACATTCTGCTTGGGACACAATCATTACAATAAATGCAACAGACATAACTTTTACATTGACATGATAGTCTAAAAAAAAAGTTCCAAAAACTTAAAGTAACTTATTCAAATATCTTTTGAGCAGCCAACAGTACCAAAGCTGCAGAAAGACAAGTCTACAACCACTTTAAGCATAAAATATTCAATAAATATGATCAAATCTTGCAAACGTGCAGAGTGCATATATTAAATAGGAAGGATACAAATAATAACAGGTACTGCTGCAGCCACTTTGCCTATTTCTTCGTCTGTCTGCATAATCTTCTTAATCCTTGCCTGCAACGAGAAAAGGTGAGTACAATTAGAAAACGTGTGACACAATACAGCTTTACTTATTTATTAATTTGTTTTACTAGAAATACACTTTAACATAGCTTTCTTGATATGAAGACCATGAAACCTTCAATCAAACACGTTTAAACGGTCGGGATCATGATAACATGACTATTATAGTATGCATGTTTAAAGCCATTCCTTACAGTCGTGTTGATGAGTATGCACGGGAAATATCTCCAAAGTTTGTTAAATTTGCACCTGCAAACAACACTTTTGCTCATATTTACAACGTTCAGTTTCACTTAGCTTCTCATGCTAAAAACAACGGTAACTGATAGACTCGATAGCTAACTTACGCCGTAAGCCTTGAATGTAATGTTAACATAACAAATACTGGGGTACAAAGTAAGTTAGCGAATTCAAAGACACCAAACACATTCGTATAACTGTTAATGATGCTAGTGTAATTTACATTTGAGTGATAAATGGCCTGGGTTTGCTAGTTAGCTCCTAGGCAAACAAAACAGGCCGAGTCCCATTCAAGGTAGCTACAGAAGTTAGCTTTCCGTCACACAGTGTGCTAACATCAGTCGGTCTTCACACCGGTTCAGCGAAGTTTAAACTTACCGGAGGGAACCTGGCGTTGTATTTCTTCTTTTTGCTGGGCATAATTAAACTGACCTGGGTGGCTAACCTAAAATAAAACACAGTATATCCTGGAGTATTACTCTATATCATACATAAATCAACCCTTCCACCGCGCACACACTAGATAGCGGTGGCTAACCGGCTAACTCGTTAGCACGTCGTCGTCACTCGTTCCCTGTTGCCTGGCAGGTCAGCTCGGGTTCCGCAGGGTCACAGCGCCGTCAGTTGAAACATAACGACGTGCCACAACTTGTACAGTAATATAATGTTTAAATAACGTTATTTTTTAGATAATAATGTAAGTCTGTTGTATGTGACATCTATACAAAATAAAAAAAAAACAACAAATGAGGGCGTTGTTGCACTTCAGCGGATCGCGCAAACTGGGTTAATGTCATTTACGAGCTGTTGGGAACGTAATTAAATTCAGAAACTTCACACTAACGTTATGCTTAAAATAAATACACAGGGAACGTAACTATTTTTAACAATACATGTTCAATACTTTATTTGTGTGCTGTTATTTTCGCGGTGCGTCACTCAGCAGACAGACAGAGCAACATAGTTAAAGTGTAAGATATTTAAATGGAGTCTGGCATGTAGCTCTTTGATACGGAGGACTGTGCGGGGCTGGCTGCGCTTGTGCGGAAGAACACCGGACAACAAACTTCAACATCTGCAGGTAGGTGAACTTCAGCATTGACGTCCACAGTTTGTAATAAACGTGCGATAATTTCTATCGAGCAAACGCAAGATACGTATGTTTGAACGTTAGTTGTGACAAACAGCTGCTTGTTAACTAAGTAATCTGTGTCCAAATTTGTCAAGACGAACATGGACGACTGGTAAAATGGCTAGCTAATGACGGCTAGCTACGATAACACTAGAGCAAAGCGATACAAAGCTTTCGACGTGTAACTAAATACATGTGCTTAAATGTATATAAACTGTTACGTTAAACGACACACACGCGTAAAATGTACAGCAGCTTATTTTTGTGGGAGACAAACGTTAGCTATTAAGCAAGTGTTGCTAATGTAGCAGGAGGCTAGCTGCATCAGTAAACATCCGCACGCAGTCCAGCTGTCCGCTTCTGCCCGAGGTAGGAACTATTTAAAACTAACACACAGGCTACAGCTCAGGTTTGAATATGAATATTAAATCACACATTTCCTCTTTTCAACAGAACAAGCTCCAGGACTTGTTTATTAGCCTCGTTCGGACTGCATTATGGAGGAAGAAGAGGCCCCCGTAGATGGCGAGGTGGAGACCCCCTTTGCAGCAGAGACCTATGCTGCTGAGGCCATGGCTGCAGACATGGACCCCTGGATCGTGTTTGACTCGAGAAGAACTCCCAGATCCGAGTTTGAAGGCTGGCTGGAGAGCAACAGGCCTTCACAAGTGTACAGATTTGGTGATGAGGAAGGTGGTGTCAGCCCCGTGGGGTGGATTGCGGTGCTGGGCATGAACCACTGCCCCAGCACCGGGGACGTCACGGGTCTCCAGGAGAGCTGGGAGAAACTTTTGGCCTGTGGCCGGCCCGCCAGCTTCCAGACAGTGAAGGAGCTGGCCCTGAACCATGGAGTGCTTACTGGCAAGTGGTTGATGCACTTGGACTCTGGTTTCAAGTTGGACCATGCCTGGGAGTGCGTCGCCAGAGCAGCTCTGGACGGCAAGATCTCCCTTGTTAAAGTCAGTCCCCATAATCCCAAGGGAGAGGCCAAGCAGGTCATTTGTGCCTATAACCAGAACTTCACTGACGAGAGTGAGGTTATAAGGCTGGACTCCATCATCCGTGCCACAGGTGTCAAATGCCCTCTGTCCTACAAACCGGATGTGTACACATACCTTGGAATCTACAGAAACAACCGCTGGAAGATTTGTCCAACCATATACGAGAGCAAATTCGACCTGGAGTGTGTACCCAGGCGTTCACACATCATCAACAAAGTCACCAATCTTGAGGTAACATAAGCCTGTTGGAGCTGGAGGACGGTTTGGCAGGACGGGTAAATGAAGAGGCACTTCGTGACGGCTGGATCGCGCAGCACAACTCACTGACTGACTGAAGTCGATTTTGAATTTTGATCTCAAGTTCTTCCTTTTGGCAAAAAAGCACTAAATCTCCTTTTGGTCTTGTCTTCTCATGCTGTAATATGTTCAGAGTGACCTGAATAGTCACTTTATTTCTGTATTGAATATATATTGTATTCATAAGTCTGTTTTTGTATTCTCAAGGATCTGTTTAACACACTAACACTTACCTGACCGACAGGTGGCTGAAGAAGTACTTGATTTGTGTGCACGTACTCAGAGAAAACTTTGCATCCAATGAAGTTTTTCTTTTTTTATAAATAACATTTGTCTCATTTGTTTGGCTTTATTATTATTTGGTTTGTACTGAATGGAGACAGAGCCGCCAAATAAAGTCTACTTTTGAAGACCATCTTAATATGTTGTGTTTTTTTATTGCCAAGAAAAGTGTTTTTGAATTTTGACAGAATGAATCATTACAGAGAAAAATAGGCATACGGTATATCGTACTAGTATAAAACAGCATAATTTCATCTCCAAAGCGCATTTTACTACAGAGTATAGAAAGTTGACCTACAGGTCTGAGACAGTTGAGTTAAACTTAAGCCATAATTCATAAAATAACTGTAGAGACACCAGAGGAAATGATATTGCCAGACACAAATCAAATCTGATACAGCTTCTCTGCTATGAGCATGTACTTAACGTTAAGTAATGTTGCTTGTTTGATTATTTACATGTAGACCTTCATATGGTTCAAAACATTACTACATTTTGTTGCGTCTCAACAAAGGCACCTGTATAAAGGAGTTTTTGCAGTTACTGCTGACCTTCAGAAAACTTTTCAAACAAACATTCTATTCAAAGAATAATTGACGATACCTGCTGCTTTGTTTAAAATAAAAAGGCAGACCTGACTTAGGAGATTGACTTAAAGACAGCGATAATCACTGACCACTGTCAAAATGACAGTACAAAAACATGCTTAACATGTTCAACAGAGAAACATTTAAACAGATGCCTTCAGCACCTGATGTGGCTTTATGGACCACATGTTTGTTGGTGGATAACCCGATAATCTCAAATCTGTCTGACACAGTGGTGGTAAATGTTAATGATTGATGCTAACAAGGTCGATGTGATTATGTTCAGTCCTGTGGTTTATCGTTTGTCAGACAAACTTTATATAAGGCCTGGAAAACCCCTCTAATTGTATACCAGAGTCTCTTTCCTGTCCGCAGGACCGCAGGCGTTGTGCTACATTCTGTCTCTTACAGCCCTTCATATCCACCTTGTTTCCTTTTTTGTCTTCCCTGACAACAAAGGAGTTGTTAGTTCTGAAGGCTAAAGGAGCAGACAAAAGTGGTCGTTGCAAACATGTCCGTAATAACATCATACGGACGAACCTTAAGTTGGGTGTCCTGACACAAATCTAGCTTGGTTTCCGCTGTGAAGAATAGAAATAAGACGATCCTCGTCAGCAGACATCAGCTCATCCAACTCATCCAGCACGTGGGGCTGGTGGTTGTTGTTGGGTGCCATGTCCATCATGCCCTCATTCTGGAGCAAGTTGACAATGCTGTTGGGGTAATTCATCCAGGTGCTTCCTGGGTTGCTTGCAGGGTCAGCAGAGTTCTGGCATGCCCCACTGTTCTGGACAGCGGTAGAGGAGCTGGAATTGGCAGCTTGTTGGCATGAGGATTGAACCAACATTGAGGAGCCGTTTCCGCTCTCGCTCATGAGGGTGGGGTTCAGAAGGTCCACAAAGTCATCCATGTTTAGGTTTTCCAGTGTGCCAGGAGCCTGGACTTCAGAAAAGCTAGGGAACTCTGGGATATCATCATCGACCGGGGGGTCTACCCGGAACTGAGAGCCCTGGAGGGGGAAGGAGCTGCTGATTTGCGAGGAGACTGTGCTTCCCTGAGATGCTGCCGGCTCCTGGACCATACCCGAGGACATGTTGGGGAAGAATTCATGAAGGTCTGACAGGTTGACAGTTGAGAGTTCCTGGTTGACAGTGGAAATGGTGGTAGAGGTGGTGGTGCCCATAGAGAAGCTGGACACTGGAGTGGCTTTGGGCTGGTTGCCCAGGCTCAAGCTCTCCATGTTCCTCCACGTTTGGTTCGCAGAGATAGGGGAAGCCTCCACCTTTGTCTGCACTGAGAAGAGCTGGCCCGGCTGATTGTATGAGTAGGAGGGCTGGGGTTTCGCTCCACTGGCACCAGGGGGCACCACAGCTGCTGGAGACACAAAACACAAACCACAAGACATTTTAGTTCAACTGCTGGAAGGCCTCGTGCAGAAAATTAACCACAAATAATCAGTTTAAAATCACTTATTTCATTTATTCATGCTACATATGGGGATTCTTTTCAGACTTACCAGCTTGTGCGTTCATTGATGGAGGCTTGGCTGTAACTGTTCTCCTTGCCGGGCTTATGTGTCGTCTGTCTTGTGGAATGGACACTGAAAATCCAACAGATGTGATTACATTACATTGATAAATGAATATAAAGACAAATCTTTATTAACAAGAGAGAGAAAAAAACTTAAATGTACCACTAGACAGCATTGGCCCCAGCTTCAGGCTCACGAACATGTCCCCTGTACGCTTCCTCTTCTCACTCAGCCTGTATTCATCTACAGGGGTCATAGTTATAAAAAAAAAAACAGTTAGAAAATCAACAAATTCATCTCTTGGGTACTTTAATAAATGTTAAATATCGTCAGGATTGTCTTACCTGGTTCAGCAGGCAGGTACTGGAAGTCCATTGGCTCACTGACCTCGCGATCAGAGGGCCGACGGAGCTGCATCTTCACTCTAATGGGCTCGGAGAGGTTAGTGTCACGGTACGGCGGCGTACGGAACACGATGGCCACCTGTCTGTGGACATCAGCCTGGGAGAAGGTGCCCTTACCCTCCCAGGAGTCCTGGAAGAAACGTACCTCGATGTCCTCTGCGGAGGAGGAATGGGAACGGGAAATGTTAAGTTAATAGAGCTGAGCAAAAGAATCAACATCAAATGATTCAGAGGTATTTTCCACTCCAGCTCCAATGCAAATTCCTGCAAATTCAGCTGTTGCTTGTTAAAACTGTTGAGTGTTGCATCATTTTTTACTTGTGATTTGCAATCCTAGTAATGAGCCTCAGCTCACTGTCTTCAACTTCAAGTAAAAAAGTTAGAAATGTTGAAAGTAAAAATGTGATGGCTCTTGTTGTCGCTGAACTAGCTATATGACATTCTCCTGCAGGAGAATTAGGACCAATAGTTAAACCTTCTAGTCTAAGATTTAAGGTTAACTGAGGGGAGTGCTCTACAACTCACATCTCCAAAATTTATTTTCATTCATTCATTCAAAAAAAAAAAGTTTGTTTAACTTGGAATGTTAATTAGGAAGAGATTGTGCCAAGAAATAAAACACAAGAGATAAAAAGTCAGATCACAAGGCTCAGGGAGGCTGAATGTTTTTGACTTCATATCAGCAGCAGAGCATCCACCTAAGACTTTTGGATATACAGCAAAAGTCCACATTTAGCCTTTTAAAAGATTAACAAAGCTCCACATGCGATATAAGGATGTTGCATGCACAGACGCACAGTGGTGAGCAGTTAGTCGTGTTATTAATTTATTAGAAAATTGGAAAAATGAGAAGTAAACGTTCATATAGGGGAAGAAAGTCACACGTAGTGATAACATGACTGCTTTGCATTGCATAACATACAGCAGACACCGTGACAGGCAACGAAACCTCACGTGCAATAATGGTGGCCAAAAATACCATTTCACACTGGTTGTATGCATGGTTGGTTACCTAGGGTTTCAGATTCAAAATAAGTTATGGTGAACATGTTTGCAAACGGTTGTTATACATCCAGCAGACAATGCAACATTAGCATAGTTTGTGTGTTGTGTGTTTGACCACCTGACGCGTGTTCTGTCCAATATTCACTCTCATTTTAGCTCTACAAACTCCAGAGAAGAAATATTTGGCTCTGCTAAATGCTCAAATAAGTTCATCTGCTAGTTGGTAATGTTATCTGCTGTTTGCTCAGTTGTTTTTATAGCTTTTTCCCCTGAAAGGAGCTACATGCTGTGGTTAGAAACCAAAACAACGAACTATAGGAGGCTAAAGGGCTGCACCATGCTGCTGGTTGGGTGATAATTCTCTGTGGAGAATTAAATGTGGTCATCTGATCTATAATTTATTAAAAGAAAATTACTATAATTAACAAAAAGGACAATTACTGCACAACAAAACTAAAACCGAGTACCACAAAATTCAAATATTGTAAGAACTAATACACCCTTCCATTAATAGTAACACCGTGATGCGTTAAAATTCAGACTTCCCTCCTTAAGCAGATATAAAATCTAAATTTCACTAATATTAGCTTCCATAAGCTTCAGTAAGGCTGTAGCAGAGTGTGCATTCAAGTGAGTAATGCTTAGAAATTAAATAATCCATTTGTGAAGGTTTTATCTTTCAGAAGTGGCGTAGTAAATGAAGTTTGCATTTACCTACACATGAATTCAAAATCAGCATTTGCTAACCTTCAAACATCAAGATTGTCTTGTTAGCAGCATGTGTCAGTTGTTATATCACCTGAAACTGACTGTGAATGTGTTACTGTAACTCATGAGGCTGTTTCATCATCTCCACTGAAGGAACACAGAAAGCCAGAGTGAACGTTCAGTTAGGTAATCGCATCATTGCATGTAGTACACTTCATTACGAGAGCCTGGGGTCTATATCTGGCTCCACTGTTCACAAAGAGTGGGTGTGCTGTCAGTATAATGCTGTTATCTTGTGGGTGTGAAAAGTTAACACCTTTTCTGCTCTACATGTATATCAAGCTTTGCAACTGCCTCATCACTTCTGTTATTATAACATTAAATGTGAAAGTAGAGCGTTGCAGTGTGTTTCTATGCGCGTACTGTATGGGCATGATTTACCTTTTTGCACTTTGTCACAGAGCAGAAAGATTTCATCCCCTCCTTTGCAGCTTCCAGAGTTGCGGTTGACGCGGCAGATCTTCAGCTCAGCTGTGTTTGGGGCGCCTGTAAGACACAAAAAGTAATTATGTGCAAACAAATACAACACCAAGGCTGCGGATTAACACCAGACGCCTTTTACATACAGAGGAATTTGGGCCGTGACTGACAAGTCAATACTGCACAGCTTAGGCAGCCAAACAATTCAATTCCTCCCTCTGTGTAATTTATTTTTTTCAGGTCAATGCACAAGAAGCTGTTTCCATTGTTATTTATTCATGCTTTTTGATAACACCGCTCTCCTTTATTCAAAAGTATGACAGTAGAATTGGAATGTGAAACAAAAACGGTGACCATATTTACACACAGTGCTGCAAACCTATTTAGACAATGAAACTGACTATTGACTATTGAGGCCAGTTCTTGTTGTTATGGAATTTTCTATTCTTGTAGTGGTCTGAGTGACACATATATACTTTTAAATGGAATATAATAAATGCACACACATAGACACACAAAACACAAACATACAGACACATTACACAAGGTTACACGAAGTCACGTGTGGGCCTTGAGGTCCTCAGCAGTATTAGTTGTTTGTCTTTGACTGGCAACAGTAGGTGCCATCCTATCTCAACACTGTGGTGGCCAGGGTCGAAGAACTCTAGTGCTGCATGCTTAGACATAATAGGTAGCTTGCCATTGACATTCCAATCTGCGTAAACAGACATCTGTGTCTTCAGACCAGAATATGTTGACGATGACACCGTCCTTGGTGAAAGCATTCTCTTTTACCTAATTCTGGGCGTATGGCATTTGTGATGTTATCTTGGGGTTTAAAGTCTATCCACCAGCATGAGTTTGGCAGAATGTGAGACCGACTCAGACACTTCTGATGTACTTTGAGAGTGTCTCTAATTCTCCTTGGTCAAGCGTCAATAAATAATACAGCATAAGACATCAGAGGCTCCTGAACACTTTCTTCCTTCCTGACCTCACCATTGACCTTTGACTTCAGCAATTTCTCCACAACACTTGTAAATACCTTCAGGCTGACAAAAAAGTTCCAATGCAAAGAGGAACAAAGAGTGTGTTCAGTGAATTAAAGGTTGCAGGAGATGTACACGCTGGGGTGTGAACTTTATAATGTATAATCATGTGTCTAGAGGGAGCTTACAGACACACTGTTATTTGATTTAAATCCAATAAAGGTTTATCAGCTTACACTGACAAAAAAGTACTGGGGACAGCTTAATACTCCCCATCAGCAGACCTGCATTAAACTGAACTATAATAAACTGCATATGAACGTGTGTGTGTGTTTGTTGCTCACTCACGGTTGTCATAGATAGGCTGCGATACCACGGGCTCCAGAGGAAACAGCTCCCCTGTAGGCAGAGTGATGGAGGCCTGGAAGCAAAGCCGAACTGAATTCAGGTCAAACTCCTCCTCCCACACCTTCGCCTCAGGAACTGCAGCCAAGACACAGCAGGGAAAGGGTGGAGTGCACAGTTAAGGCAAAGCAGGAGTCTGGTAGAGCACTGCATCCTGTCTTATGAAAGCTATCAGTGCTTAAATATCAGCCGGAGGTGAAGGCAACTAATTGCACTGCCTGTTGCTGTTGTTGTTGGGACTGTATACTTTCAGTGATTTCTTTGGCTCCAAATACAAACAACAACAAGAAATTTTCTGTATCATTGCTTTATCTCCATTTTGTGTTTAGCGCACAGCACAGTGCTCAGGTTGTTAATTGAAAAATAGAAGAAAATTATCCCATTTTGTGTTCCAAGGATTGTTTTTCCTTCTTTGCCTTTTAAAATTCTGCTGTCGTGACAACCTCCGGGATGGAAATTTGTCTTCAGCTCATCAAACACAAAAAAACAAGCAGTTGGTAAAACAAACACATACGCAAGGTCACATTATACCGTTCATGTCGGTGTCTGTGGCTTAAATCTCATCAGTCACTTTGTAGAGTGGAGAATATTGATGGCACTTGGGATGAAGGATTTCTTGAATACATTTTTAGTCACCAGAGGGACTGTAGAGCGCCTCCTGGAGCTCAAAGGCTCCAACTGCTTGAAGAGAAGGGGCGCTTCCTGCCTCCTGCCTTGTTCCTCGTCCTTTCTGTGAAAAGTTGAGTCAAGGGCTTTTGTGGTTTGCCAACTAACTTGCTTGCTATTGACGCAATCCTAAAGAGTTTAGTCTCAGATCTACAGTTCAGGGGGCCGTATCAGGCAGGAAGGTGAAACGTTAAAACACTCAACAATTTTTAAACTAGTTCTAAAATCTGCTGACTAACACTGAGGCCACCGCGTTTCTGACAAAGATAAAGTTGCTGTGATTACGTCTAGAAAATATACTTTCAGAGCAGCTCACCTGGGAGTCCAGAAGTGTACCGAAGTTTTTAAAGTCTTCAAGTGAGACTGGCTCTGTTTTATGCAGATAATTAACTCTGCTCTCTTTGCCACATTCATTTCTATCCTGCTAATGCGACCCCACATTTGAAGGGGCAGACAGGAAGCCTCACCTAGAGTGTCTGGGGAAAGAGCACAGCCTCTGACACAGACCCTCTGTGGGCAGCAGGAAGAAAGTCTATGATCCAGAGAACTCCATGTTTCCTTTTTGGGAGAATATGCTTCCTCGTTGAGCTAAAAGCCATGAATAGAACCATGGCATATTCTTTATGATGCATAAGCTGTTTCATAACAGTATTGAGCGTAGTCAGCACAGCATCACATTGGTCATACTGAGTCAAACTTCTACTCAAACAAAACTTTGGAACATTTAGAATCCCTCTCTCCACACAGCGACAGATTTAACATCTGCCTCGTGTTGTAAACTTAAAGCACTTACTGTTGAAGGGGTTGTTATTGGTCTGCAGCCTACAAGTGATGGCTTCATTCACATCCTTCTTCTTGACACACTGTATGCCCAGGTTCTGAAAACTGAAAGCAAATACAGCGTAAGACCGAAACTAAAAGACAGAAACCGCTGAAGCATGCATGAACTTTCTCATTTGCAGTAGCTGTAGTATTTGGTATTATGAATTTTTATGACAGGAGAAAAAAAAACAAAACACACACATACATAACTGTGGCCAAACATCCAATTTACAGTTTACACATGCTGTGAGTATTCGGTCCATTAACTGCAGCCTCAGTCTGTTGCTGCCATAAAATCCACATTTAAAGATAATAAAGTAGACAGTTTAAGAGTGGAGTGGAAGAAAAATGCTAGACTTCAACTGCACTCCCAATAGATGAAGATACGTTAGACATAAAGCAATATAATAAAGCTTAACTATTTAAACTCTTCTTATGATGAGTATTCTAAACTTTTATCTTTTCTTTACTGACGAGTTTGAAGATATTAAATCTGTGACTTCTGCTCCTGTTTTCTTCAGAGACTTTCGTATTATAAGTACTGGGTGTTCTGTGTTGGCTCCTATCTGGTAACAGTCTCACAGTTCTTCTGGCTGTATTCATTCAAATCTGCCTGTGTTGATCTAGATCCTTCCATCTATGATGATCCAAAGTCTCCTTTATTTCTACAATCTTAGACCAGACACTTTGATCACATGTTTTGGCGGCCTTGGTTAAAATTTCAGCTAGAACTGGCTTCACCAAAATGCTATCTTCTCTTAGCGGGGCATAGACCTACTGCTGGGGGATGACCAGGGGAAAAATATAGACTGAAACAAAGTTGAATAAATATTATGTATGTAGGAGAAATAGAATTTGCTGATGCTATCGTGCTGACCTTTATTTGACTTTCCACTACTACGGTAAATGATTGATTAAAATGTGAGGAGGAAGGTGTTTGTGTGACCTTTTTTTGACCTCTGAAGGGAGGCACGCTAGAAACAGTTTAAATTTGAATTTGAAGTTGAAGTTTTGAATTAAATAGTATTACGTGAAAGGGCGTGCTTTACTGTCATTATTGGCATCGCTGTTGTACCAATAATGACAGTAAGACACACCTTCACATGTAATATCACTTAATCGTTAGGCTTTTGTGATATATATATATAAAATATAATTTGCATTTTTCTGCCCTCATATCTTGTTTTTAGACTGGATATATTCTCAGTAGGCTACATATTATGACTGTTATTCTGTTATTAGTTTTCATTGGTTTTATGTGGAACGTATATAAAACTATGATAAGAGCATAAGAATAAGAAGTTATGTTTTGTGGAAATAATTTCTTCTCTTGCCTTCCTCGTCTGACACATTATTTGACTATATTTACTATGATTTGTCCTTGTCATGTAGACTCCTGCCAGCCTAGATCTGGAGATAAACTACCACACAGCTGTATTGTAACTCTGGCCGTTTACAGGTCACATTGTAATGCAGAGCTTTTATTAATGTGTAAATCTTTCAATGCGAAAAACAAATGACTAATATAAATCAGTACTCAGTGTGTACCACAACACTGGCAGCAGCAGGAAGTACACACTGTGTTTGAATTTCTTCACAGTGGTGATAAAGATAGACAGACACAGTTCCCTCTGTTAGTTTGGTTTATTAGTAATACTGGGTTCAAATATTACGTAATTAAAAGCATGTCATCAGTCTTCCTCCAGACCTTTAAGACTTCATGACTCTTTTCTAAATCAGTGCCAGTTTTTGATTGTCACACAGGAAAGTGAGCAGAGGCAGACTTGACCTGTTGTTAGGTACTTTATGCTGTTAATATTTTACTCATCTCCAAACCCACCTATCCGCCAACTAGTTTTACCAAGGCGACAGTAAACACATCTTATCTAGGTCAATCTCTAACAAACGCCACCTTGTTTTGATGTGAAGCAGCAGTTCACCCTGTGGCATTTTAAACGCTGACGTGACTGCACTCATACATATTCGAGAAAACTGGTGGAAATTCTGCATTAATGTCACACGCACACCTACCTGTGTATTCTCCTCTCCTGCAGGTCGGCCTCGTAGTAACCATGTTTGCAGTCTTTCCCGACCAGTTCGTGGGGGTGCGGCTTGTGCGGGGTGTTCTTCGTCACCAGTGAGATGCGGACACGCAGTGGGCCGGTGTAGTTGTGCACCTGTCGGAGGAATACGTTGTACTTTAATGATTCTAGGAGGCGATTTTAAGGGTGGATGCTTCAGGGCACCCCAGTGCACCAAAGGAAAGCAAGCTCTGCTAAGTCCACATTAGTAGCACACAACAGCTCATTACACTTAGAATAACAAAGCTATTTGTATGTTGTGTTATGGCTGGAATGAAACTGATTAGCCAGTAGATTTAGAGAAAGAATGCTGCGAGACATTGATAAGAAACAGTATACACTTCCTGTTTTACCAGTGGACGTGGTCTCCTTGCCCCCAATCTCCAAACCTCTTTTGAAAGTGTTGAATACAGATTGTGTTGTACCGGAGATGGTTCAGAAATTCAAGTTTTAGTTCAGCTGTTAGAGATCATCGATTATTGAGCACCGACAGAGGGAAGAGAAATCTGCTGGCAGTTCTTATGGGATTGTTTCGTGGAGACTAAGACAGGTCTCGAACAAAGTTTGAAAAATGCCATTTTAGTGTCAGAATATTCAGATGTGTTCACATGTGGTTGGTGAAAAATGAGTCAAATGTTTGCTTCAGTGACTATGAGGCGAAAGAACCTGTCACAATCTGTGCTCACCTTCACTTTTCAGTCAATTCACAGTCAACATTCTCGAGACCTGTTAACTAAACCTATGTGACATAGATACAGGAAATGACTTCAGTGAGGTTTCTAACAGTCTGGTTTCACTCAAATGAGCATCAGAGAGGTGCTGATTGTTGCTTCTTCAGAAAAAAACCCTTCCAAAGAATAGCACTTGCCGACAGTGAATGCTGAGTTAAGCATAACTGCTGGAAACAGAGGGAAACCACTAGACACTTGACTCTGTGCAAAGAAGGAAAATCCACCTACCAGCAACTCTGAAGTTCACTAATCAACAAGTTATATCTTGAGATATAACATGTTAGTGAGCTGGAAGGTCTTAAGACAGAGCCAGGCTAGCAGTTCCCCCTGTTTGCAGTCTTCATGCTAAGCTAAGCAGCTGCTGATTCCAGCTGCACATGTAGCATACAGACACGGGAGTGGTCGTAATGTTTTCAAGAAAATATGTGTATTTGGCCACATGTCAAACTATGGTTTTAAATTGTATTCTGCATATCTTCTCATATGGTACATTGATCTGACAGACTGTGAATTTATTTTGGCATTATCTTTTAAAAATTCAAAATATTCATGACCTTGGAAATAGTACTTTAGTTCCATACTTAGGCCACATTTTGAACACAGTGGAAAAGCATGAGTAAAGATTATTTATAGGCTCACAACTAATGATTATTTTCACAATCAATTAATCTGATGATGATTTTTATGATCACTTTTTGTTTTTAAAATGTCAGCAAAGAGTGAAAAATGTCTTTCAGTGTCTTGTTTTGTCCAAACGACACAAGGTTTACTATCACAGAAGACAATACAACCCAGAGAAGAGTCACTTTGTACCTTTTATTTATTAAAAAACAAACAGTAATTTGATTGTGATTTGATTTTTGCTCTTTTATTTTATTATTTAAATGTATATAATTTATTTTATTTTATTCTAATTTGTTGTTTCAGTTACTTGTTGACTGTTTTTATTATGAAGCACTTTGGAACTTTAGTAGGTCTGTAACTATTTCATATTACTGATTACTAGTTTTTTTTTTCCACAAACAGATTGATCACTTTGTCTAACAAATGTCGGAAACCTTTAAAAAACAAATAGAAAACTTTCTCAGAGTGCACAGTGAAGTACTGAAATGATTTGCTTTAGGACTAACTGTCCAACACCTCATACTGTGAGCCTTAAATCAAGCAAGGAGTGGAGGAGTGGAACACCGGCTTAAAAGCACAAGCAAAGAGACCAATATGTGTCATCGTAGCTACATTCATGGGTCATACTCAGTGAGCTGCACCCTGCTCACCTTGATGGCTGGGTGAGTCTTGGTGGTGTCGTTGCTCTTCTCTCCAGGGATGCTGCCGGCTGAACGTCCCTCACATTTATACCTGAATCTCATGCCCCTCTGCTTTGGCTGCTCGATGATCTCTATGAAGGGGTTCGCTGTTTGGACTGTTGGACGAGTGGAGGTGGGAGAAGAAGAAGAAGAAGAAGAAGAAAAAGAAGAAGAAGAAAAAGAAGAAGAAGAAGAAGAAGAAGAAGAAGAAGAAGAAGAAGAAGAAGAAGAAGAAGAAGAAGAAGAAGAAGAATGGGACTTAAATACAAAAAAACAAAAACACACAGTATCCAGATTGTGTGACACTGTCACCGAGTCAGTGTGTCAACACAAAAAATAGCTTTGTCACTGATCATAAGAACAGAGTGTTGAAATGTTTACTCATGTCAGTCAATATGAGCACTGATTTATACAGACAGAGCGGTTCCTTACCTGGGTTCAGTGTGGTCATGCTCCATCCATACACATCTGTGGTGGACAGGAAACAAGAAAAAGACATTTCAATCACTTGTTAATCTTAAAGGGATTAATGGATTAGCATCTACAAATGAATAAAAGGGTTAGGGGTTTTTCATAAGATGTTGTTGCCATAGTTACGGAAACTTTCTTGTGTGTTTATTTGTTGGCAAATACCTCATAGCTCACTTTCTCCATGTCTATCATCTAATTGGTGCATAAAAGTTCACCAGTATGCAGGAAGTGACACGTCTAACCCCCATACTCCCACCCCCAGATTGATTTTTGTGCTCCCCAGGCGAGGAGGCCTCTGGCAAGGTGTCCCTATATTTTTCCACACTGAAGGTAGCAGCAGCCCTGCACAGCACACACAGTGGCAGCCCGGAACGACACAAAAACCAAACGCTGCCTTCAGCACATTCTTGTGGTTTAGTAAGAGTTTGTCATTTGTGGCGTGGTCAGGGTGGAAATCTACTAAGATGGTGCAGCGTCCAAAGAGGTCAAGGGATGAAGAGACACAAGGGCTTCCCAGCTAAATATAAGCGCTCATTGTAAAGTTCCCGCCAAGAAAAAAAAAAAAGAAGAAGAAATGCAGAACTGAGCAAACAATGACAGGCAGGGTGTAATATTGGTGTCAGATTACTCGCATTGTAGAGAGAAAGCCCTCTGTTAGGAGTGAAGAGCAGCCAGCGCTCTGGTTTCAGGTATTCTCTGTTAATGAGTTGTTGAGATTCACCGAGAAAAAAAAAAGGAGGTGTGACAGGAGATCAGGTGGCCAGAGCTGCACCCATCAGACAGTAGGACAATTTGAAGACGAGGCGGATGTTTTCCAAGTCAAGACATGTCTGCTTTGTAGCCTCAAACCAAACTAGCAGCATGTGGAAATGTATCCATGTTAGACTTTTAACTTTTGCCCAAAGAAACAACTCCAGTGATCAGTCCTATAACGCAAGATTCACATGAATTATATAGATATGAGGCATGAAGGCCACTTGCACTTGATTGATTATTTATGAAAGACATCTCTATCGGTTAAATGGAGATGGTGTTGTGAAAGTGAAAGTAAATGTCTACCACATCACTACAATTAGGCCCTCAGAAAACACCAGTACACAGCTGAGGCTACATGTGAGAGATACTTCAATCATCCTGACACACACACACACACACACACACACACACACACACACACACACACACACACACACACAACCACACAGCTGACTTTTTATGATGTGGTTTATATTAGATCATCAATCATCTCCTCTCCCCTCCTCTATGTTAAACCATGTGTGTTAATATGTGCGTGTTTAGGTAGATCTGCGAAGGCTGGACACACTTACAATACATACACACTTCCCAATAAACAGCCTGTATCTCGCCACAGCTTGAGTGAAGATAATGGTGTGTCATTTCCATAATTTCCGTTCACTAAAACTGTGGTGGGCGGTTATGAGCGGCGTGGAGCCAATTACAACAGGACAGATGTTTAATTAAAAACGACAGCTACTTGCTGAGTTACATGTTAGCCGAAGTCATTAGACACTGTTTACAATCACAGACAAGCTTTTAAATTGTTGTTTACTGCCGCGTGTTTCCGTAAAAAGTCAGCTGAGTGATAAAGTGGCAGATTTGTCGGCGCAGTTTTGAGTCACATCAGTGAAAATCCATGAGATGGACTCAGCCAATAGGCCTCTTGGCAGCTCGACACTGTTTAGTTCAGGCACGCCAGGTGAGTTAGCGACACTCAATACGAGCAATGTAACGTCAGACTCCACCAAACAAAAGCACAAAGTCAAACTTCCTACTGTGCGTTAGCTTACTATCCGACAACAGCAGACTCCTCCTGTAAGCGCAGAGCCCAATGGTAGCGGGGGCTTTCCCCTGCGCGCACAACAACTCCCTGTACGGTTTCACCTCCACTCTCTAACTCTGAGTAAACAGGCCCGGCGAACGTTACCCCGGCTCCACTTACCCGCCATGGCTGCGTCCGAGTCCGGCTCACGCTTCTCCGTCTAACACCGCCGTTTGTCCGGGGTTTGTTTTTCAAGCTAAAAGACGGTGCAAACACGACAGTGTGGAGTCCAAAAAAACTTCTTGACAGAGCTGTTCTGTCGCCTCCTTCGCCCCACCTACAGCTGTGGACGACACAGAAGAGGCAGTGAAGCTGCACGCGAGCACACTGCACCACTTCCGTTGTGAGCAACGCGCGAGGACAACACCTGCACCGAGACTGTTGTTTCCTTTCCTTTCATTTGTTTATTTATTTGAAACTATAAAGTAAATAATTCACCAGAATACACTCTACCTATATTTATATATATACAGTTTTTAAATTATATTAAACTGTTTTGAATTTTTTATTTTTTTTTTTTCCAGTGATGTCACAATCAAATTATTACATCACAACATCAAAAATGTACTACTCATCTACATTTAAGGTCTGGTGTGTCACATTTAGGAGGCTCTGGTTACACAATATAGCAGACATGTAATGTAATATTATTGCCTGAAAATATGAGCTGCTATGTTTTTGCTTTGCTTTGCTTGTTGCTTTACAATCAGCCTGTTATTTCTACAGACGATGCAGGTCCTCTCCTGCAGAGTCCACCATCTTAAACAACCATGTGTCTACAGTAGCCCATAATGGACAAATTAAACACTGGTTCTAAATGAAGCGTTATTTTGCATCCACCACAGATTCTCCTTCAGGCCAGGAAGAAGGGGGCAGGGCAAACAGAAACTACCACTATCACTAGATGCCACAAAAACCTACACACTGGTCCTTTAAAATATACTTTTCATACCTCATGTTTAAAATATCAGCAGTTGGGTGGCACATGGCAATTAGAACTTGATATTTAATATTAAAGTATAGTGACTAACTTGAGAACTCAACCAAATAACTTAATCTGGCAGATGTTTAAAAGCTACTGAATCATACCTTTCAGAAAACATCTGTTCAACTGCTTACCTTACACTGCTGTGGCTCATACTTTGTGTTTTAATTCAGTGCAATTAGAGAGACAAGGACAGGAAATGATGATGCTAAAGATGATAATCAGTTTTTTTATATTTTTATTTCTTTGAAACATCTGTGAGATGGTTTCCAGTATTTATATTTCCTTTCTTTTGTTTCTTTTGGTCATTTGAGGGAATATTTCACAGGCTCATTTTAGGTTGTGCCTATTATTGGACATTCTGGGGTTGTAAAAAAGTAATTGTAACCATGTTTTATAACGTAAATAAATCCACTTATTCTACACTACTTAATACATAATTCTGATAATTTATACTAGTTATAGCTATAATATGTATGTATTCTTTAATTAATTAGTTATGAAATACTAATGGTTACATACACTACTGTTGGCCTATACTTTCACAGCTACACTATGCTATTATTTTGAAGAAATGTCGTTTGTTTCCGGTGTTTTCCTCTGTCCAGCTTGACGGGGCTGCACCCGTTTGTCTTTTGCCTGCAGTGCAACTTGCCACCACCCACTCAAACAGTGCGGAAATACCCAGATGACGCACTTGAAAGGAACAGAAAAATAAGTTGTGTGTGGGAGAGGCAATAACATAACTTCTGGCTTTAGTCATAACCTGGAAGAGAGTCTGAGACTGGATCCACCTCTGATCTCCACTACAAGATAATTCTGCTGTAAACACACTGCGTAATGTGGTGGAGACAGCTGTAAAATGTTTTTATGTGTCTTATCTTAAAACAAGTATTCACACACTGACCTAGAACGGAAACTTGAAGTGTACAAATTTCCTTTCTGCTGGTGGTCAAAGATCAGACCTCCAAAGTAGTCACCATAAACATGTACGGCACCTACATATTTTTATTAATTATTATTATCTTGTTTTATTTGTTTAACTGAATAAACTGAAATCAGATTTTTAAAAATTAGAAATAAAATTCACATTCTAACATATTCTGACCAGAGGAGGGCGCTGTGGGTGAATAAATCAGGGTCTCCCCTCAACATTGTGCACTGGTCTTCTTGTTGCAATAGCAGTGTCTACTCAGTGTATTATACATATATAAAGATATTATTATTATTATTATTATTATTATTATTAGTAGTAGTAGTAGTAGTAGTAACACTTTACAGTAACCTGTTGCAAAGTCACTGGCTTTACTGATGCCTTCAGGTGCTATCGGAAATCAAAAGTTCAGATTGAGAAAACAACATAAAATGCAATCAAGACAGAAATATGAATAAAGTGGATATTGTGTCAAATTGTGCTGGGTGTCAGTGTTGCCCACCTGTTTACATGTGGGTCTCAATGGTGCTCTCGTTTCCTCCCACAGTCTTAAGTTATGCAGGTGTATTGAGTGCATGCTGGCAAAGGCATCTCAGTTCTTGGTGAACTATGATCTATACGTGTGTTTTCTGCTCCTACTCACATATTCATGATGCTGAATAACATTGATTTATCACGTTACTCTTGTTTAGAGATGCAGTTTTGTTTTTGTTGCACCACTGTTGATGTGTACAGTTTAAAACATACATGAATAAATATATCATGTAGTCAATTTAGTTATTCGTTACATTAACATATGGACCCAAGACCACAGCTGTTTTGAATATTACAAATAAATGCACCTGACAGTGATAATGGTATTATGACTAGGTTATAAAGGTTGTTGACACACACACTATAAAATGTGGTAGTGACTTAGCCAAAGCTATTTTATCAATAAGTTCAAAAGATTGTGAAGAAGAAGTTCATTCATGTACATTATTTAGGACATTTGCTTAAAAGTTAATGCTTAACTTTGGAAATAGAACTGTTTTAGTTTGAGTGAATTCAATCCACCAAGAAAGACTACTCTAGAACAAGCTAGGGAGTGAACCTTAAGTCTTAAGTGTAAGTATCACTTGAAAAACATTGTTAAAGTCCTTTCACTTTCTGCTTTTCTTCTTCCTGTGATAGAAGCTAGAGTATCCCAGGTGCCTTGAATGCAGCATAATAGTGGTAAATGGGAGGCCCGTGAGTGGGAGGAGGTTGGCGGTGCGTTTCAGTGCAGTGAGGCGGTGCCTGCCCTGCCAGCTCCAGACTGCGGCGGGTAGAGCTGTTCGTAACAGAAATGGCGGAGGGGGAGTTGGACGTCGACTCGCTGATTTCCAGGCTTTTAGAGGGTGAGTTCACCACCAAATTACATTTTATATTTTCGTGTTGTCGGCGGCTACAGTTCTCAAAGCTTATTTAGGGTTCGTTTTGACACGAGTTGACGAGAAAAAGGCCCGCTGGACTTGCTAGCTTGTCCCGGTGTAGGAGTGAACAGGACCAGTCCCGTCTGTCGGTAATACGAATCAAACACAGGCACACCTTTAGTGAAGTTAGCACGAATTCACACCTAAGGACGCTTAGTCTTTTTGGTGATTTTAAATATGAGTGTTAAAGTGTGAAGTAGCGGTAACAAAGTTGTAGTTAGAGGACTGTTGGTTGGACCCCGACAGGTCGAGTATGGGGGAGAACGTCAGAGCAACCTTAAACTAACTATACAAATGTAATGTAGCTGTGAATAATGTCGCAATGCTTCTATTACATCATTATTGGTGTCATCACTCAGACATGCAGCACGTAAAACACCAGCGAACAAGCTTTCACATGAGGGTACACCTCCATTATTAAAACAGAGTCATCTCCTCAAGCTCTTTACAACAAAATACACCGCGGTGGGCGGCAAGCTTGGGCTGCCTATCTGTCCCAGAAGTTGACATTCCTATTCAAACAAAGTGTATTTAAATGAATGGAGTGTGCCGAAAACTTCAGCAAAGTTGTCTTGTCCTTAACAGATCTAAAATGTTTGTTTTAGTGTGTGTGTGTGTGTGTGTGTGGTTTCAACACAATCATAAGAAAAAAAGTCTAATTTTCAAATGGGATTTGGCACAAGGGTCCCTCAGCTGACTGCAGGAGGCCCATCAGTCACAGTGTTTATATGGGAATATTGCTGAATAGTAATGTTGACACAAGCCACAGGCCTTGAGAATATTACACTTTAAATAAACCCGCATAGTTTGTATCCTGTAAGCAACTTTGGTCAACCTTTTCCCCCTGTGTAGTTTCTAAATCCATCGCTGGTACTTAGCCGGGATAGTTATCCATGAAGCATGCTCTGTCATAAAGTTGCCTTCATTTCTGTCAAACACTGAGCTATTGGCGTACAAAGATGGCAACGTCAAACCATCAAACAACAAAATCAGAAGCTTTCCAAGTGTAGTTATGGTTGACAATAATGTGTTCGTATCTACTCAGGTAGTTATTATGCATGTTTTGATCTAGCATAATCTTATGCCAGGAGTTTTTAGTCTGTTAACTAGGCACAAAGCTATTTCAGTACTTTCGAAGAAAGCTGTTGCTCCTACACCTTTGTTATGTGTTGGGTAGCGGCGGATGACTTTCCCAGCAGAGCTAAATAAGGGATCCTGACGGAGGTGAGCTGCTGTCTGTCTCTTCTCTTGAGAATGCCGAGACAGTGTCCCTCTGTGTCTTCAGTAAACATGTGGACAGGCGAGGTGATCGATGGTCCGTCACACACACACAGATTGACTGTGCTGAAAGTCGCACGCAGATACAAACAGTTTGGCACGCTGTGGATCAACATGTCAGTACAACCTAATCATCCAGATTGATCGGTACTGGTTACGTAATAGTGCTTGTTTGCTCTTTGTGGGTGTGTGCGTGTGTGTCAGCTGTACAGTGACAGCAGTGTGAGCCTGTATTGCCAGCTGGGCGAGGATGTACTGCAGCTAGTTAGCCCGACTACATATTTAAGTTTTTTTTTTTTTTTTTTTTTTTTTATGCAGTGGTGAGGAAACCTCAGTGGGGGAAATTGGAGGGATCTAAGCTCTAAAGGCTTCCAGATGTGAGCCATGGTTACATCCAACCATCCATCTTTCAGCCACTTTCTCTTTCCATCTACAGCCAGAGTGTATCCGGCTGGCTCATTCTATTTTTTTTCTTTTGGTGTGAACACCAACTGAGAGGCAGGCTCGACACTAATGGTTTCTTTCGGAGGCCGATACTTTCTGGATCCAAACCAGAGTTTGAAATTTGGCCGTCAAACAGTGCCGGTTACAAAAGTTAGACATAGTTTTTTAGCTAGAGAAGTTTGAAAAATGGATTCTTTGAACAAGTTTTCTACAAAAATCCTCAAATCATAAACACAGGTCGTACAGAACTTGAATAAAATGCTCTTAAGTTGCCAGAAAGTCCACTGAATCGTATGTTCTGGAGCTTCTTTATTAGTGGAAGAAGTTGGCTCAGTTGTAACAAAATTATAGATTTTTACTTTCTACTTTTTGGACTTCTAGTTCACGGCACGCTGGAAAACATTCTAGATTTAAATCTGAAGGAGGGCCCTCGTGGTCTAAAGGAGAAGAGAGCTTGTGACCTCCCTCATTTACCACCACTCAGGTGCCCTTGAGCAAGGCCTGCTTCAGATCTGCTTCTCGGCGACCAGCAGATCAGACTGTGGTTGTTCTGGACAGCTTCCACGTTAAAAAGGAAAAATCCAGCATCGCTCGCTCTCGGTGAAATTCCTCGTGAATAAACAAAGTGGAAAAGATCTTAAGTTGACATTGATAACTCATAAAATGTATCCAGTTATCATAGAAGATGAAGAAAAACAGCAAATGTTCATGTTTATGGAGCATATTGGCTTCAGTTCTGCTCCAGATCAAGGAAGCAAGAATGTGACCATACATTCAGTAGCATACATCTATACAGTGTCTTGAGGTTTTTCATCAAGACACAGGATGACAATAAGTTTATAGTTCGAATATGTGACATTTTCTCGCAAAAAAGGGGAGTGTTGTTTCGACCATGAGGAGTCAGAAGCAGTCGGGCTAATGTGTTCTGTTTCAATCTAAAACCTGATATCAGTCTCGCACCAGGAGACACATTTGGATCATACAGAAGCAGATACACACACTAATGCACACGCTCAAAGTGTCCGTTGTGTCTCGGTTTGTCTCCGTGAGCGTTTTTATTTTAAGACCTGACCTTTGAGCAACACAAAAGAGCCCTCACAGGCTCTTCCTCGCTGATGAAACTGTCTGACTTCACTGAACTAGATCACATCTACGGCCTGCTTTCCTTATACTAAACTTTAATAAACGGCCTGTCAGCAACTTTCTACAGCGTTCCTGGACCTCTTCCAGAAAGTAGGACGGGATTTCCTTAACCGCTTCGATCAGAGGTTGATCCGTCGCTTCAGTTCAGCGAGTTCCGGTGCCAGTCAGAACCTCCATACTCGTGCAGGCAGGCGCGCATATGTAGAGCTCTCTGATCTCCTACTAAATGTCAACAGGCACAGCTGTCCCTGGTAGAAATTAACCTACCCTTTTGGGGGCACACACACACACGCACGCACAGGGGGAGACTTTCAGCTCTGTTTGTTTATCTTTACAATCCAGTAACGTCTTAATATTGATGACGCTGATGATGTGACGTGGTATTTTAACCCCAGTAAATCACTCCCAATTCCAAAAATTCACATTCCTAAAATATTCCAGCGTGTTTACGGAAGGCTAAAGGAAACCTTTGATCGAACAGGCCAACAGGTTTATGGGAAATCCCGTCCTAATTTAGCAGCAAGGCTAAGAATCTAAAGACATGCTGGCAGCTCTGTGAAGCTGCGCTTTGAGCTGTTGCCTTCAAGTGTATAAACGTATAAACTAATAGATGACGTGTGGGTGGCGAACCACTCAGCGCACAGGCTTTTTGTTAGCTTGGACGCCCAAATTTATGCAAATTTAAACATATTTGAAATTTTAAATTTGCATGTTCCTCACTGAGAAGCTAATCATCTGTCTTTCTTTCTATTGGTTTACACAAGTAACACACCTCCTGCTGCTGTCCTTCAGTTTATTTCATACTGGCACATTGATTCAGATGCAAACATGGACGACTGCTTCTACTGTCAGGTTACTAAAAGTTAAAGTTCAGAGGAATGTTGAAAAAGTGTAGACAAAATGGAATAGCAATAGACAGAGTCAATGTGTACACATTCACACACACTTAACATAGTGTGTGTGTGATCTCCAAGCAGTTGTTTGGGTGACAGGCGTCGTCTTGCCGACAGGCCAAACAGGCGGATCGACTGACAGTCAGTGAAGCCTCCTCGACGGCCTCATTGCGCAGGTTTCTGGCCTCTCTGGTTTCATTCGTACAATGACTCGTCACTCGCTGTCTTGTGGCCATCGTCCTGTGAGTCAGAGGTGAAAGGTAGGAAACACAAGGGCGGCTTCGGTGGATGAACTTACCAGAACAGGGATTTGTGTGCGTGGATGTTTGGAGTTTGCATGTGAAGGCTGCATGTAGACGCTCTGTCCCACTGGACTCTCGCATTGTTTGCACACGCACAGCTGGGAGTGATGCTGTAATACCACAGTAATATGACTCCTGTTGTGGGATTGAGCTTGTTATTGTCTCCATGGCATGGTGACTCAAAGTACTGCTGTTTTAATCCTAATCCAAAGCCAGCCGGTCCTTATTAATTGGCGTTTAGGTGTCTAATCACAGGAGTGTGATGTCTCATCACCGCGGTGGGAAAAAAAAATCGATACCATCACGACCACATTACACATTGTTGCGTGACGCTGTGGGAAATCAATCAGTCATCTGTTGTTTTGGTACAACTCTCAGTAGCATGTT
The DNA here is from genome assembly GCA_028641955.1 of Protonibea diacanthus. Taxonomy (NCBI): domain Eukaryota; kingdom Metazoa; phylum Chordata; class Actinopteri; family Sciaenidae; genus Protonibea; species Protonibea diacanthus. Next base: position 14,699,211 of record CM053998.1, read on the forward strand.
TCACATTTCACAGCAGGATCACTGCGGTCCGTCACAGCGTCCCCGTCCCTGAGCTGACGGCGCCTCAGCAACACTGCACCCCCCACCCCCTGTTTGTGTACAGTTGTTCTGTTTGTTGGTGGAGTTCTCCCTCCTCCTCCTCCACCTCCTCATTAGTTCTTTTACTATCGCAGCACTGTGTCGGAGTTATCCAGCGAAGCAGCTATTACAGGCCCTCAGCTCTCCCGACATGCTAAGCCCACATTGGCCCGGGCTCTTAGCCACAACAGGCCCTCTGTCCGGCCTGCCAGCACAGGTGGCCCGGAGGTTTTATGTGGCACAATCCACACCACGGCTCTCCATACATCAGCCAGCGGTACGGGAGGGGGTGGAGGCAGGATGGAAAGTTGCGTTTTTTTCAGAGCCATTTTGTCATTTTGGTTTATGGGTAAAGACACCAGCCAGAGTATCAGCCCATAAAATCTCCTAAAGAGCATTTCTCTGTGTAGGAGCTGTCCGAAGGTGTTTATTTCCTGAAATGGAATTGTCACTGGCCGTTGGGCTGCAACGTTTTTGGACGATCTGCTTCCACTTTCTACAGCCCAATTTTCTTTAGCGTCATGTACAGAAACATATTCACATAATCAAGGTACAATTCCATATAATGACTGACATCGGATATTGCGTGGAGGAACATTAGAGCTGCGTTCAAACCCGTTAAAAGACGCCATCACCAATGGTTGAACATGTTGGTTTAATATGACTTTATTAGAGGCTCCTCTGGCTCTGCTTTCTTTCTTTTGTTGTCATAACATAATGTTTTATTATCTTTTATTGTCTTCGTTGGACAGGAGCAATCTCAGAACCCATCTGTTGTCGCCTGACATTGATTTAGGTCAACGGCTAATGTTTCTGTGTTGCCAGACATCCAGATAACCAATATCCATCCGGGCCAGGACTTGGACTCCGATTAGCGAACCTGATATGCAAGAATGACACATTTTGGCTCATCTATAAATCGGTATCTGCATTAAAAAAAAGCGAATGAAAATCTAAATCGTCACTAGGCAGCAACAGATATCCAAACCACCCTACCAGGTGAGCAACCAGGGTGCGTCCTAGCTCAACACTTGACAATTTATGTTATGCACTAGACCTAATTAGACAGTATCGAGCGAATTTGACTAATTATTTAGTTCACAGGGTGTCACCCAACTGAAGAAATTCCCTTATAGATCCTCTAACATTAGCCAGCATAAGCTCGTGGTCATACCAGACCATGTACGGCTGTAGCAGTAAAACTCCAGAGCGCGCTGAACTGAGCAGAGGTGTTTTTTATTGCTCATGAATTCACCTTTTCATTTGTGAGAGTTGTGTTGTGTTATTGCTTCTCTCAAAAGTTAAATAGTCTGGCTTTAATGGAGCGTGTTCTGTACCGTATCCCAGAGTTTTAGCCATTTATTAGGTGTGTGTGTGTGTGTGTGTTTTCTGGTCTGTGATGCTACTTTCAGAAGCTTGTAAGAGTTAAATGACAAATCAAATACAGTTTTTATATACAGACATATACATACAGTTATACAGACAGTTTTTTCTGGATCAAAACTGGATCAAACTTTGATAAAGTTTAGAATACATTGTGCTCTTCTAGAATACATTGCATATTGGCGTCGCCCTTTTTGTTTTCGTCGGACGTGGACGAGGACTGCTGCTGTGTTGCGTGGTGTTCAGGCTGCTGGCGTGGCACTCTGTTATGGAAACAACAATGGTGGAGCCTGTGCGGCGGGGAGCATTCACCCCCTGGCACCAAACGTGGCACGGAGCTCACCCAGGCTTTTCAGCTGCCCGGCTAGGCTTTCCAATACACCCTCCCCTTTCCTTCTATTCACTCCCCCGCCTTCTGTGTCTCCCCCACTCAAGCTTCTCCCTACATTTCTCTCATTTTCTTCTCCTCTCCATCTCTTCCCACCGTACCCGTGCTCCTCCTGTTTATTTCTCCTCCAGCCTCTCCTCTCAATTTCATCCTTTCTTTTTTGCCCCACAAAGACGGCCATTCAACCCCGAGGCACTTAGAGGCGAACAAAACGTCCACTGAAAATGCAAAGCCTGCGCAGAAATGCCACCGCAGTCTGTTTTTCTGCCTTAAGATTTGCTCTCCCGCCCGCCTCGCCAGAGTTACTTTGTGTTTCTCATTCACTGAGGGGTCACTGTTTTCCATCGCCCCTGTGTGGGAGAGGGTTAGATGGAAGAAGCGGGGAGGGGAGCTGCTGGCTTCGTGCCCGGTTGGAAAGAATAGAGAATGGAGGTGGAGTGCTAGAAAAGGTCTGACAGGGCATCTTTATTGGGGCTGCGAGGTGCAGCAGTGACTAAAACATGCACAGTCATACCTGCTTAAAATTCATGGCTCAGCTTGACCCATTAGAAGTTCTTTTCTTTATCTTTGCCTGGCAATTAGACAAAAAGGAAAAGTCATGTTGCACAACAAGAGTGAATATTACAACACGACTCCAGATAAATGTTGGTATTAGTGTGCTGGATGTGTGTCTGCTGCTAACATGTCTTTAAGGGTGGGTAAATATTATATCTGTTTGTTTACAAGTCGCTAGTAATATTCAGCCATTCAACCAATACCAATATGTAGGATTTAGTTGCTGCATTGCAACCCCCTCACTTCACCCTCTCCTTCCTAGCAAAAAGGAGAAACTACGGTGGCCATAAAAAAAACACCATCTGTAGGTATGAATGGCTCATTCTGAGGTTGCAAAAACAAGTGATTACACACTTAAAACATAGTTATCCGAGCTCAGCGTTAACGCTAACCAGAGGATCACATAAGTGTTCCAAAAAAAGTGCCCGGTATTGTCCCCAGCTTTTGACAGTGGAAACCAAAAAAAAAAAAGATTCTAGCCAAGCCGTACTGTACAGCGGAAATGGCAGTAGTGGATTCAGTGTTCGGCAGGTACTTACTGGTACAGAGACATGAGGCTAGTCTGGACACGGAGGCTGCTGTCTCAGCCAGAGAGTCAACAAGAAAGTGCCAAATTTTAAGCTACACGGCTAATTAGGCCAAACAGTTAGGTTCAGAACAGTTAGCCTAAAGAGTGCACTGTGGCTAAAACATACCAGGGCTGGAGTCTGCAGACACATCAGGTTTTGATAAATGTCTCTTAAGTCGGGGAAGTTTTATCTCACATGCAGAAATTAGCATAACTGCAGTCGACTCATTGGCTTCACCTGGGATCCTCTCCGCTCTCGTGCATTGATGCAGCATGGGGGGAATAACAGAAGAGGCTGCATGCGGGATCATAAATTACAGCAAAACTTTATTTTCCTCCTTCTTTTCTTCAAGTGCAGCCGAAAACCTTTAAAATATTCAGGTTATGAATAATTCTGAACTCATTTTTCACATGTGCAAGTGAAATGCTTGTGCTGTCGAGCTGTGGTTATGCATACTGTATTCCATTTCCAAAAAGTACTTGTTACAACTGAAATGTGTTTACAGCAGAGTATTGATAGCTGGCATTGATTGTCTGTTGTCCAAGCGTCACAAATGTAGTTTTTTTTTTTTTTGGAGCTGTTTTGTTGCAGCTGAAGCTTCAACAGTTGAATAATTGACTTCTGGGGGTCAGCCCTATTTTTAAGCTCATGATATTGCGCTGACGTTGGTGTGAACAGGCTTACGCAGCTCTTTGCCAGTGCAGCTGACAGCCGCCACATTGTTGTGGACCTTCACTCGCTGACGGAGTCCCGGGCCTGTGCCTGACTAGTCTTGTTCTTTCTATCATATGCAACAACAGAGCCTCGTCAAGCACTCCCTTTTTTTGTCCTGAGTGACGAGCCTACTTCCTCCTTCCTCCATACAGTAGTGCCCATATATGGTAATGCCTTGAAGAAGCAATCAGTGTGTAGTTGACTTATCTTTCACTCTCTCTCTTTGGCTCCGTTCAAGTGAACTCTGCTCCGTTAAATAAATGGAAAAATAGTTGACCTCCTTAGACCCTTTTTTAGCAGAAGAGATGATGGCTGGAAAACAAACTCCTTCCTTTGACAAATCAAGCTGGTGGCTGACTATCTGTATTAGAATCTTAAGTAGATAGAAAGTTTATTTCATTGGTTGGGGTCAAACTTTTAGACCAAAACAACCCACAAAGAAGAAAAAGTCTACTGTTTGTCGACTTGAGTTATTTGGAGTTCAAGTAGGTTTGATCTGTGTGTCGTAACAACTCCGGTGTGGTTCGACACACAGCACAATGGTGGGTTGGACACTGCCCAAATGTTTGGAGAATTAACTTGCCAACTGTAGCCAGCCGCACTTCAATTCAGGGAACACACCGGCTCATTTGTACCTAGAAACATCACCCTGTGTAACAAAGGTTAGCAAGCGGTGCGTTAAGACCGCAGAGGCTTAGCAGAGGACGGTTAAACAAAACTGTGCGTGAGGACGAGGACGAGGACGAGAATAGCACAGCGAAATCATCTTAATGTCAACACAGACAGTTTAGTCGTGATTTAGTCACGACGTAGTCATCGGGACAGATGCTGCTTTTATCTGAGCAAGAGTCCAAAACCCAAAGATATTTACTCTCCTTTAACATTAGACTAAGAAAATCAGGAAATTCCGATGACTGAGACGCAGCTTTGCTTGATAAATGGCTCAAGCGATGAATTATCGAAGCACTTTCAGATCATTTTCTGTTGATTTGAATCGTTTCGCCGCTTCTCAGGCGTGTTCCTGCTTCCACAGAGCATCAAATGGCTTTCTCACACAAGTAATGTCCTTTTTCAGAGCTGAAAACCATGAGTCATTTCACAGAAAATCTGCAACCGTCTCGATAATCGGCTCATTGTTTCAGCCGTTCTGTGATTACAGCTTCTCCGATGTGACAATTTGCTGCTTTTTTTCTAGTTTTTGTGTCATAGAAAAGTGAATATCTTTGGCTATTGTTTTCTAAAGCAACATTTCCAAGCCAGAAAATAATCCTTAGATGAATCAGTAATGAAAATAATCAGTCGAAGCCTTAAATTTCCTTTCTTGAGGTGCAAATTGAGGCTCCAAGAAGTGAAATGGTGTTTGGTTCTGTTGGTTTCCTGATGCATGCTTTCCTACTGAGGTTCCATGTTACCGTTTTTTTAAACGTTCATTTTCTTAGTTTTTAATGCGTCTTACAGATGCTCTCACCAGAGTGTATCCTGGGCTGCGCTGAAGCCCCGTACAGCCAAAAGTGTAGCGGTCTGAAGAGGTCTGTGTCTGGAATGCAAAAATCAGTCTGAGAGGGGACTGGGGGTGGGGTTACAAGGCAGAGCTGTCCTCTCACGTCAGCACACTACACTGGCAAGGCGGAGGAGGACGGTGACCCGGGAGTTCAGCCTCAGCCAAGAATGCAACTGAACGATAGATGGATGAAGAAGGAGAGGAGGAGGAGGAGGAGGAGGAAGAGGAGGAAGAGGAGGAGGTCTGGGAGAGAAAAGGAGGTCTGGGAGAGAAAAGGAGACAAGGAGAAGAGCCACTCGCAGTGTGGCGACCTCCTTTGGATCGAGCGAGAGAGACGGACTCAGTCTGAAGAGGTCAGAGCGAGACCAAACCCAGACTTCAAGGCTCAGGCGGACGGACGGATGCATGCATCTGACCAAATTAGGAGAGGTGAACTGGAACGTGGAGAGATTTTCACTGATCTCGCCTGAGCAGCAGCTGGGAGACGAGAGTGGAACAACGGTTTCCTCCAGTCCAGACGAGGCTGTCGTGAAGTGAAGCTCCACAGCTGTTTTAGCCAGGGACCTGGTTCAGTCTCAGACTGATAAACACTGAGCATCTGCTTGGATTGTCTGTCGGTGTCTTTGTGAGTCTCTAAGACTTTTAGTTTACGTGGAGTTGATAGTTTGCTGCAGCTAAACCAGGCTTTCTTTAAAGAGAGTTGAGCAAACAAAACACATTTTAATGATCAGTTTACGGCTGTAACTAACACATGATTCATCTGCTGATCATTTTTTTGAAGAAAACATGCAGACATGTATGAATGGCTTGTTCTGATCAAAGATATTCATTTACAGTGAGGGCTTATGGAGACTGACTCAGGATCCTACACCTCCCACAATGCAACTTGATAGCAACTCTATGCCCTCTTTGTCTAGTCACAGTTTATATATATTATTATATATATGTTATATTGTTCTAAATTTGTGATCTTCTTCTTTTGACCTTAAATGGTGAAAACTGCAGTGAGTTTTAGTTGAATAAACGCTATTTTAATGTTATAAGATAATATATTGAACGTTTCCTCCGCCGCTCTAATAATACAGAAGCTGTTGGTTTTCTGTGTGTGTCTGTGCAGGCCTCTGGTGTGTTCTCCCTCACTGTTGTCAGATACGCTACATGTTAGTATGCAGGGCGTGGGTTGGCGGCGATGCCACTTTCTCTGCAAATCAGCCTCCCCTACACACACACGCAAACACACACACACACACACACACACACACGCACACCCCAACCCAACCCACCTCCCTGAGAAACAGCAGCAGCTCCACTCCACACCTTTGCAGGCTGGAAATTGGTCTTGCTGGGTTGCCATGGCAATCAGATGTGGGTACCACCTCCTGTTCTCTCCATCTATCTTTCTGGGTATCTCTCACTTTCTCTCTTCAGTGGAGAAGCTGCAGTGCAGTGGTGACAGAGTAAAAGATGCTGGGATACGTCGCCCACAAGCTCCCAGTGGAAGTCAAGGTCACTTGATCATTGTGTATGTGTGTTGTGTGTGTGTGTGTGTGTGTGTGTGTTTTGTGAAGGAGGAGTGTTTGTGTTCCCAGCTACCTTTTACCCATATGATGAAAAGGGATCCTCCCAGGCAAGTGGTGCTGTGTCTGAGTGTGTGTGTGTGTCCATGTCCGTGTGTGTGTGTGTGTGTGTGTGTGTGTGTCTATATCAGGCCTCCCTCCCCTCCCTGTCAGCTGAGCCAGCACAGACCTGCAAACGCGTCACCACGGGGCCGAAAGGGAGGGGTGTGAAATCACTCTGTCCACAGCGAGCACACGGAGACGCTCAGCATAACGACCAAATAATACAAGGTGTTCATATTTCTGAACCACGGGAGGATTTAGGTTGTTTAGCATTAAAGACCTTCACACACTTTTGGCTCGCTGTGTTTTTTTTTTTTGTTTTTTTTTTGCACGGTCTAAATATAGCCCCGGTCTGACCCTTCAGGTGGGACGTATGTGTGATCGCAGGTTGTGTTTGGCTCCACTGAAGGAGACAGACGGAGCGAGTGTTTATCCCCAAAGGTCTCCAGGCAGAAATAGCTGGGTCATGTTGCACATGTGCACACACACACTGCTTTGCTACACACACCTTTTTTCTTTTTTTTTTTTTAAAAAAAACTGCATGTAAAATACCTCCAGAGCCGCGAGGCGCAGACAGGAGTCACCTGCAGGAATGTGACACACACACTCACACACACACACACACACACACACACACACACACACACACACACACACACATACATTATCGCCACTCCTTTACAATCCTCCTTTGAAAAACAAACTCCTCCGATCGCGAGGAGTGAAATGGTGTTCGTCTACTCACCTATTAGGTGGTGTTTAACGCCTGCTAGGGTTTCCGTCATGTTCCTGCGGTGTCATCTGACAGCAGCAGCAGTCTTAGTCAGCTCTGGCCCAGTTCTGCGGTTCACCAAAAGCTGGAGGAAAAGTGGAGGCGTCTGTGACGCTGCTATTCATCTCTGTACACAGGGAATATACAGGGCAGAGGCAAGAACGAGGAAATACTGCAGGGAAAGTGAAAACATCGACTCCCAAACACACAGGGCTGACCTTTGAAAATACCCGACAGTAGCCATGTTTCTGTGTGAGCTTGGTAATACTGCTGGAAAAAGTGTTTTTTTATTGTTTGTTTTTTTTTTTTATTCAAAGGAAGTTCAATGTTGTGTTATGGCATGCATCCTGGAAAACCTGGAAAAGAAAACAGACGTGGTAAACGAGAGGGGAAAAAAAGTCAAATGTCCTGGAAAATCTTGTTGTCCTGGAAAATCATTCCAATGTTCTTCTGTTTTTCCTTGAGCTGAGGATGAACTACTCCATCAGGAAACAGATAATATCATCTGAAAAGGTTAAGCTATGTTCAAGATCACACGTTCACACCTCTACTACTAACAGCAAGTGCTGAAATGTCCAAAACTCAGAATAATTTAAGTCAAATTAGCAGGCTAAATTGTGCTAACCTTTCAGTGCACATAGTCCATGCTACAGTAATAATATATAAAAGTGCTTTGAGTTCCATTACAGTGCTGATGCTCATAGAAAACTTTTACACAATGATTTTAATTTGTTAAAATGAAACCAGTAGCTCATCAGCTGTTCCCCAGATGTTTCCTGTGACCTTTCCTTCCTCACACGAGGTTGTCTGGTTTCTTTAGATTCAGTCTAAGGACAACAATCCTTTATCTTCATGAGAGATTCATTTGCAGATTCTTTTCTGGTTTAGTTGACACCCTTTTTAGTCTGTAAGATTGTCCTTTATATGTTTTTAATTGAAGAAATTGTAGGAGCTTATAGAGATGCACTTTGATGACTGCGTCAACAACACACAGCACGTTGACTCTGATTTTTTTTTTTCAACCCTGATTTCACTCTCATATGCAGTCCTAAATGACAGCTCAGATTACTTCATTTACTCTTCATAACTTTAATGTTCACCACAATTCTGTGCTGCTGAAAGTCAGTGTGAATACAGACACGGCAGGCAGCTGTGATGCAGTCAGTAGAAGGACGGTGAGCTGTTATTTGGGTTGTCACGTCTGCTCAACCAAAACTTGAGGGATCGTATCGTCACAGACGCGCGCATCTCCGTGCAGAAGCCATAATTAAAAATGTGTCTCTCTTTCTCTTCGTGCTTGTGAACTCTCTGCCTTCCACTAAACGCCAACTTCTGTGGCCTCCCATGTTTACTTCCATATGACAACTGGTCTGAGCTGTAAATCAGAACTGAGCACTAAGTTTACAGTGTGAACGTCGCTTCATCAACTGTTTTTAGCTGCTGACTGGAATGTGTCCTTCGTGTGTTGCCGTTGAATGTCGGGTCACAGTTGTAGTCTTGTTCACGTTGACTTTAATCGGGAATTTCCTGATTTAAATGGAGGTTTGACGCCCTAATGCAGGAAAGATGGAGGAAAAAAATTCAGGAATAATCCAGGCGATACTGAAGAGAGGTTTTGCAGCCTTAATTTTGATGAAAGCTCACACTTCATGGACTAAAACAGTACAATAAGTCACCTTCAGTTTCTAAAGTCTCCCGTCACTCACCTGCAGGAGCAAGAAACCGTTCATTTGTATGTTATCTTTACTTTAAATGAAATGATGCCTACAGCTTTGTGTCACATGACCGCGGTGACCCCCCCCCCTCTTCCTCTCAGTTACACAACAGGAAACGTCTCCGCAAAACTCTCCCGACAACATCAACAATGCCCACACGGGCTATTTCCATCCTGCGTCTGTTGACTAAACCCTGCCGCCCATATTTAGTTTGAAGTTCATCTAAAAAGCTCACCCTGTGGGAGACCATGTGTACGGTCATGTGACCGTCAACAGAGGATGGACTGCACTCTGATGGGGGCATTTGGATAACGTTGTTAATGATGCTCAAACACACACTTCCTTTAACCTTCCCTCCTTTTTCTCTCTCTCTCTCTCTCTCTCCCTCCTCCATCAGTACGAGGATGTCGTCCAGGGAAGATTGTCCAGATGACGGAGGCTGAGGTGCGCGGCCTCTGCATCAAATCCAGGGAGATCTTCCTCAGTCAGCCCATCCTCCTGGAGCTGGAGGCTCCACTCAAAATCTGTGGTCAGTAACCTCCCTTTATGTTTGTTCCTCTAAACTGTAGTGCCTCCTCATTATCTCCTGCTGATCCTCCTCTCCTCCTCTCAGGTGACATCCACGGACAGTACACAGACCTGCTGAGGCTCTTTGAGTATGGCGGCTTCCCACCGGAGGCCAACTACCTGTTCCTGGGCGACTACGTGGACAGAGGGAAGCAGTCCCTGGAGACCATCTGCCTGCTGCTGGCATACAAGATCAAATACCCCGAGAACTTCTTCCTGCTCAGGGGCAACCACGAGTGTGCCTCCATCAACCGCATCTACGGCTTCTATGACGAGTGTGAGTGCTCCGGGCTTGTACACATGTTTTCCTTTCTCGGTCACCGTGGTAGATCTAGTTCTAAAACCTACGAGTCAGCACACAGACATGTGAGCAAAGCAGTGGTTGCGATAGAGAAGCAGACTTTCGGGGGGGGGGGTGTTAATGAACATTTTAAGGTTGTTGATTCTCAAGGTGGAGCTGGTTTGAACTACTATATATACATTTAATCATTTCTGGTGAATCAAGGTACAGTGTGAGAAGGACGTTACTGCAGCAATGACAGTACTAGAGGGATAGATTCAGCATGTCCAGTCGTCCCTGATCTGGTGAGAACTGGTAGAACGTTCCATCAACGGGGATCAACACACAAGAAAAGTTTGCATTGCCCTGAGTGTACAGGTGGAGGAGCCAGGCAACATTCATTGGAGGAGCGCTACGGTCAGGATGTAACATGTCAAGAAGTTAAGAGAGTGCAGAACCAGAGACTACTTTGTAGGCAAGCATGAAAGTCTGTGTAAAGTAAGAATAAATATGTTCTGAGTTTGTCAGACCAAAGAAGAAAGTGTTATTAACCAAACAGCCAAATTTGAATGATTAAAAATATCAACAAGTTTATGAAAATAGGCGTCAAAATCAGGTAAAAATGAATTCTCAGCTCCAGGAGTGTGGGGGCGTGTCCTCTGAATGTGCTAAAGCCATGCCCACTCGTGGGAGCAGTCAAGCAGCCATTTTGAAGTGACTGTAACGTGTCAGATGAGTTCAGAAAATGACATGACTAACTTTGAAACACTCTGAGCGAGATGAATTCATCTCTATCTCTCTGCTAGGGGTGCAGGGGTATACTCAGGGTGGCAGTGTGTCAACATATTTAATGTATTTTGAAAGAAATCTTGGCCTTTACACAGACTTTAAGGATTTGAATTTAATACGGGCAGCTACAGGTACACGATGAACAGCGTCCAAAATGTCATCAGATAAGTCTGAGGCGCCTTGAGATGATTTAATAGTCAAACAGACAGCAACTATTTTGCAAAGTCATATTTTAAGAGTCAGACTCTCCTGATCCAGCCTCTCCAATGTGAGGATCTGCTGCTTTTCTCTGCACATCTTTAAACGTGACATATTAACCTGTAGTAATAACAGGTGCATGATTAATGGAGTGAAAGCAGTGGTCAGGTCAAGTGAAGGAGCATCGCGCACACACCACCTCGACTCTGAGCTCGTATAAACATTACAAACTGTTGTTGACCGCGAGGCTCGCTGACTCACCGCTCTGTTGACTTTTGCAGGTAAACGCAGATTCAACATCAAGCTGTGGAAGACGTTCACCGACTGCTTCAACTGCCTGCCCATCGCTGCCATTGTGGACGAGAAGATCTTCTGCTGTCACGGAGGTATCCGCATTAAACTCCATGCCAGCATATATATATATATATATAAAAACAGGTAAGAATGAGTTTAAAGCTTCACTCATACGTATTAACACTGCATGTCCACAGGTCTCTCTCCAGACCTGCAGTCCATGGAGCAGATCAGACGCATCATGAGACCCACAGACGTGCCTGACACAGGTAGGTCAACACACACACTCACACACTGTCGTAGTATGACTTCCTCATAACAAGCTTATCTCTGTTGTTAGTTTTTTGTCACCTCCTGCCCGACAGAAGTAACTCAGTACAGTTTGAGGTACTTTATACTGAACATATGATCATCCTGTGATGGTGACAGTTTGTAGGTAAAATTAGTTCACCATTTTGCTGATGATGCTTCTGTTTTTTTCACTTCAGTGAAAAAAAAATGTGTTAATTGTAATAGAGTACTTTGTCTCTTTGTCGCATTTGTGTTGTTGGTTCATTAGTTTGTTGCTATTATGTCTGCAAATGACTAATATTTTCATTCCCAATTAATCTAAGTATTTTCTCTATTTGTCTAAAGACATTTTTGCTGACTAATGGAGTATCAAAGTATTGTCACCGTTAATGATGTAATCGTTTCAGCTGTAGCTGATGCAGCTCATATAAGTGAAGCAGAGCTTCCATCCCGTCCACATCGTCGGGATCAGACATGATCCAGATACTCTGAATTCAGCAGCAAGTGAAACAGCTCTGAAATCAGTGATGCTGTAGAAGAAGCTACAGGCTCCACACTGCCACTCTCCTCCATCAGTCTGAAGCTAAAGACTACAGTACACTATAAAAAATATTCTAGATGATCTTTTAACAGCTTCGACAGTGGAGCTGAAGCTGCATTTACATAAATAAAAACTACATATTTTAATATTTATCAAACTGATATTAAACGTCAGACAAACTCGCTGTGAGAGAAGTTGGGTTCACTCTCCACTTGCTGACTTGAACAGCTTTAGCACGTCGTCCCATCAGGTTGACTTCAGCAGTGTGAGGATCAAAAAAAAAAAACAAATCTGAGCCTGTATTTGTCTGAAACTTCCCAGAGAACTGACCAAAAATTCTCAGTGACGCAAATCAGGCTCTACTTTTAGCTGCGGAGTGAAAAGATTTTATCAAATCTAAACACGGGAGATGACTCGTACATGTGCAGGAGGTGGTGCCTGAGGGAGGACGTGTGTTTATTTAGGATGATGTTTGCTATCGTCGCTGTGTAAGGACACGAGAAGTGGGTAACGTCCTCACGCTGCTGTAGGTTAGACTGTCACCTCAACACACTGCTACTCCGTGTGAAGCGGTGGAAGTGAGTCTTTGCCCCCTCGTCACCAAACCTGGTTGTTCTTGTCCTTATAAGGCCTCCAGTGTTCAGAGCCTGGCAGCCGCTGTCTCTCAGATCCTCTTATGGTCTTTCAGGGAGACTGTCTGCTATCTGGAGGTGAAGAATGTGTGTGTGTATACATACGGGCAGCAGAGTGTTTTAATACCTGACCTACTGTAAATGTGACGTGAAGACTGGACTCGATGAGGTTACCGTTGAGTGTTTGTTGCCCTCCAGGCCTCCTGTGTGACCTGCTGTGGTCGGACCCAGACAAGGACGTCCAGGGCTGGGGAGAAAACGACCGCGGCGTCTCTTTCACCTTCGGAGCCGACGTGGTCAGCAAGTTCCTCAACCGCCACGACCTGGACCTCATCTGCAGAGCCCACCAGGTACAACACACACGTCATGATTTCAATAGAGAGAGATGACTCCCGAGAGAAGATGTAGAAATCATTCATCGCCTCTCCTCTGCGTGTGTCTGACGCCCCCAGGTGGTAGAAGACGGTTACGAATTCTTTGCCAAGAGGCAGCTGGTGACTCTGTTCTCAGCTCCCAACTACTGCGGGGAGTTCGACAACGCCGGCGGCATGATGAGCGTGGATGAAACCCTGATGTGCTCCTTCCAGGTATGAGGTTACCGCAAAGTCCTGACTCGGCTCTGTTGGAGCCATCACAGCCTGAAACTCACCGGCCGACCATGTGTTTGTTAGTCTTTGGTTACTTCTGGTAATTATAGTCACGAGGAACATGCACACATACACACTTTGAGCTGTCGTCTTAACACAACACCAGAACCTGACGTCACCAGAACAAAAGTGTGACTTCACTTGTGGAATACCTCTGCCTGATCTACGGCTACAGCTAAACATTAATCTGTGGAACAATTTCTTAATGAATTCATTTTGGTCCTTTGGTCCATTTGGTCATTGGTCCATAAAATGAAAATAGAAAACTGTTTTCCAAACCAAAGCTGTTTAATTTTGTCCACAACTCAAATAAATTCACTTGATTTTCCTAGACTAAAAACTAAAATAAATAATGTTCACATTTGTGTTGCTGAAACGACTCAATCTCTCATTAATTTAATAGTTAACCATCTACTTGTTGCAGCTGGAGCTTGAACGCCACCTCCTGGTGGCCTCTAACAGCTCTCTGAATTGTCACAGCACAGATCGGAGTCTTAAAAGCTCGGACTTCAAATACAAGTTTTGGCAGGTTATAAATGATTTCCTCTGAGACACAGGCCCAGGATCAGACTTGTGTCCTGCACCACTAATCACTGATGATCTCGTGGTAAAAGAACTGACACTGAGGCAGCGTTATTTTCATGAACCAAAACATGACAAAGATGAGACGATGGCGAGCTGAAACTGAACTAAAATGATGAAGTGCGGGTATGTTTTGTTTTTGTTGACAGGACGGGACTAAAATATTAGTGATGGGCTATCAGACATTCTAAAATGTACGACATTTCCCCCCAATAAATCAGAGAGAACAGAGGTGCAGTGATTTTTAAGACCTTTATGACCCACAAACACCAAAATCCAAATCACACATTATAGAACTCTGCAGGGCATTGATCCTGCTGAGAGCAGCTCCAAGCTGTCCATAGGTTTTCTGTTCTTTCCTTCACCCACAGAAGTGGGAAGATGTCAGCTAAGTTAACAGACCAGTTGTTCCAAACATGTTCTTTTTTTTAATAAACAAAAAAAATCCTCATTAGAGTCTGTTTTATTCCTAACATGACTTAAACTAATCAAACTACTGTCTAAAATTCAAGCTTTATTTAAATCTGATGGTGTGTGTGTGTGTGTGTGTGTGTGTGTGTGTGTGTGTGTGTGTGTGTTCTTAGATCCTGAAGCCATCTGAGAAGAAAGCCAAGTACCAGTATGGAGGGATGAACTCGGGTCGGCCCGTCACTCCTCCCCGCACAGCCCAACCTCCAAAGAAACGATGAAGAAGACCGGAGGGAGGAAGAGATGCAGAGAATGATGGAGGGAGAGATGATTGTCAGAGATTGTCTCCTGTTGGCTTTTCACTACACAAAACATGTCGAAGCAACACTTTGCAGAGGAGGAAACAGACAGAACGCGACCGTTTTAAAGAGACACGCCCAAAACCTGTCTTTCATTTGCAAGGTTCATTTTTCTTCTTATCTCCCTCTGAACTGCTGTCACGCTCTCCTCTTCTTCCTCAGTGCTTCTTTTTCTCTGCATCTGTGTAACATTTTTCAAAAGTGTTGAAGAGAAAACACAAAGGTGTCATTCTGTAGCATATCGGAGTGTTTTTGTTTTTGTCTCTTTGTCCTTCGCCTTTTATTTTCTTGACAACAGAATGACAGCTAGTTTAGTTTACCACATCTCCTTACTCCCCCCCTGCCTGTATGGGCGCAACAGGTATTAATGACGACTGCTGGGTTTTCAATAAATAATACAGGAAATAAATCCAACCGAGCGCTCCGTGTGGTTCTTCTAACGTGTGACGCATGTGAACAGCATGACAAAGGTGAAGAAGAAGCCTGCTCCGCTTCTTCTCAGTGTTTGAAAAGTTCTGGTTTTTAGCCTGAGCTCAGCTTACTGCTCCTTAATGTATAAACCTGGGTTTAACTAATCCAGGCTAATGTGATGTTAGCCAGTTATAATGATCCAGCTAACTTGATTCTTGATTTATTAAACTTGGATTTCGTTATTTTAAATAACTCTGTCCTTCATTGTATTGTATACTTCAGATATTTTTTACTCTAGATTTAATGTTCATTCAATTGTTGTAATTATATATTTTGATGATTAAATCTCAATCCAGAGCGTGCTCTCCAGACACGATAACCGCTTTATCTAATTGTTATTGGAGAAACTTTCCAAGCTCAGTCCTCTTCTACAAAGATATAGTGATGTTCAGATGAGAACTGTAAAATGTTGTCTAATCAAGAACAGACTTCAGTAAAATACATTTAAATAAAATAATGGAAATATTCATACATGATAAAAAGAATCAGTTAGTTCAGGATATGATGAGTAAAAGCGAGATCCAACCAAACGTGCTTCCAAATCAAAATACTGACATCTTTCATGATGACTGAAGCCTCAGACCACACTGGTGAACATCCAGGGATTGGATCTGGAGATGGTGGGAGTATACAGATACCTGCGTGTTCACCTCAACAGTAAACTGGACTGGTCAAACAACACAGAGGTCCTGTATAAGAAGGTACTGAGGTCCTTTGGAGTGTGCAGGACTGTTAAAAACCTTCTATGACACTGCGTTGGCATCTGCTATAACTTTACTCACTCTAGTTGATGTTTCCATACAAATGACAACAAACTCACAGCTGGTCATCATCATCATCCATTTATTGACTGTCAAAGCTACAAAAATACATTAGTGTGCACAGGTATCAATTCCCTTTACTGTAACTCAAGTGATGTGGTCTGCTGGAATGATGTGGGAATGCATCGAGTCAGGATATTATATCAGTTATCTGGTTTAGTTGCTCAGGTTGGAGGACTTCCTGTTGTGCATTTTGACACACTGGCAACACAAGTACATGCTTATGACCACAAGGGGGCAGACAGCTGCTTGTATTTACAGTCAGTCCAATGTGACATGAACACAACATGAACTTTTATTGTTATTAAGGCTGATTATTAGTAGAATTAGGCAGCCGGTCGCTGCCTGAGAACACATATCATTTCATGTCAGTCTACATTCTTTATACACCATGTTTGATATTTTAATGGGAGAAACAGCTGGAACTGTGACTGGTGTTCATCATTACTGATGCTACCTTAGTATTCTGGAAGAAATGTGGTTTATTTCAGCTTCCTGCTGAAAACACTTCAGATTTTAGTTTGCATCGACAATACGTGAACTTCAGGATTGGCAGGGTTAATAAAATCATTTTAACAATACAAGAGTTGCCATGACAACCACAGCTTTATCTTACATTGCCATATAGTTTGCCGTAAACTATGAACTCAAACATACATGTGTGTGTGTTCGAGCTGAAGAGAATTCCCAATGTGAATGCAGCAGAGATCAAGCCACACTATTTCTCCCATCACTGGGACTCGGTCCGCTCGGTCCACTGTGAGCAGCAGCTGGCACAGTACTCATATGCAGTCATCAAAATCATTTATAGGCTCACTAAATATACATTTTAAATAATAAAAAAAAAAAATGTGGCCAAAACAAAGAAATCTACATCAAACTGGAGGAATAAGTTAATTCATGTACTTTACAAGTTTATGCACTACAAAGAGAAAAAAAAATCTAACAAATTGAGTCATTGGCACATTGGTAATGTCTAAAAATCCAATACTATTTGACATCATTAAATGACCCATACAATATCTATACAATACTAAACAGAAGGATTCATCAGCAGTGCTCTTCTTTCTCCCTTTTTACTCTAATGTTCAAGGAAATCAGATTTTTACTGGCTGCGTCACTACATTAGTCCATTTAGTAACAAAACAGACTTTAAAAAAAAAAAAAAAAAAAACCTTCAGTGCCGGCCCGAGGTCACGTCAGCTGAAGAATGTCGTCACACTCACAAAACCTGTTAACGTGAAGTCTGACACGTCGTCGGCCAGGTGTCACCAGGTGTGGTCAGTAAAGCTCTCACACTGTTGCAGTGTTGCAGTGTGCAGACCAGCAGATGGCAGTGCTAACGCTGACACACTGAGCGGAGGCTGGGCCCCGTTCAGTAATCTGATCATGTCCTGGAGGCCGGTCATTAGACTTCCAATGGTAATGTGCAGTACAATATTACATTTATATTTCTTTGTTCGCTGTAAAGAATTTAAAAAAATACATCTAAAGTAAGTCATCTAACAAAAAGTAGATTCACTGAAACTCATAAAAACCAAACAAACAAACAAACAAACAAAGCAGGAACAAGTTGTACCAAAGTTGCTTTTGATTCCAGCACATGAAAATAAAATAAGTCCATTTTTCTAAGGTGTCCCTTTATCTACACATGACCAGCTGCATCCAAAAAGCTAAAGCACAGCACGGATAAGGTCAACATTAATAAACCAAAAACAGTCAACAGAAAAAGTCTCAAATCATCTTTTGTCATCTTTCTTGTTCAGCAGCAGAGGAACGCATCTTGTCATCGGTTCATGACCAATGACACTTCATGAGCTGTGTTTTTATGTATTTATTTATTTATTTATTTACAGCCTCTCTCAGAGTCCACGGCTGTCATGCTGTAACACACACACACACACACACAGTACCTTACTAATGAATGGAACAATGTCTATGCAGCGGTGCGTGTGTGTGTGTAACTAGACCAGAGCTCGGAGGGCGAAGGACAGGGCGGCTCCGATGGACAGACCCAGTGCTAAGAAGAAGGTCATGAGAGCTCCAGCAGTCTCTGCATCCTTGGGCTCCACCAACCTGATGAGAGAGCAGGTGAGACGACACACAAATCAGACTTCACACGTTTGCTTTATGCAGTCAGTGCTTTCAGTTCATTTGACACTTGCACAACACTGCTGAGTCACTGTGAACACTCAAGGTTATTCTTTGTCGCCATGGTGATCCAGCCAGAACAACCAGGTGATTCTGAACACACCTTGTCGAGCCATTGTATAACACTCATGAGCAATTCATGAGCTACACATTCCTGGTTCTAATCCTCATGTGATGATTGATCAGTCATAAATAGCTTGTTTACAGTTCGAGCCTCACTGTATGAAGGTGCTCAGTTACTGCTGAAGCTAACCCCACACTTCCTGCTTCACATTAAGCTCCCTAGCTACCTTGTGTCTACAGTGACAACTAGTGACACAAGTTATCATGGTCACACGTATACAGCAGAGAGTTGTACTTGTTTGTACTCACTGTGGTGCATATGACATGGAAAGGCAGACGAAGTAGCCACTGGACAGAGAGAAGACACACATGATGAAGGTGAAGACGGCATCGTGGGAGAAGTAGACGGGAAGGTAGGAGCGACTCTGGACGTTACAGAGCATCAGCAGAGGGATGAAGAGCACCCTGGAGACAACCAGCGCCGGGAACAGATTAGACTCTTTACGAGGCTGCAGAGGAGACAGAAGAAGAAATGAATTGACGTTAGTTAAAGAGTTAGAGGCGCTAACTCTAACCTAAGACTGAACTGTCACAAGAACAACCATTCCTGTGTGTACAGCAGACTTGATACTCTGTTGGAGGCTGTCTTTGTGGCAGCCGGAGAAACACTTCTGTGTCTGATCCTCACCCAGCGTATCAAAGTGGTGATGGTCCGTCCGACCCAGTCATTGATGTTGAAGGTCAAGAAGCAGCACACAGAGATGAAGTAGCGCTCTGAGGAGAGAATGAACAGAGTGAGGAATGAGTCTCCAACATGACGGTCCTCAATGTAGCAGACATTTAATCTAATCACTCAAGTGGAGTTAGGTCGTACCCCAGTTTCCTGGGAATGACGTCCTGACGTCTACAGTGACAGCTGGGAAGACGGAGAGAGTGACCGTGAACACGAACGTCACGCAGAACGCCATCTTCCAGATCTGAAAATGATGGAGAGAAAACATTTAATGACTGCAAACACTTGATTTTCTTATGGAAATATTCTTAAAGTGTAACATGACACTGGCTCACAGCAGGACTCACCTTTGTGAAGACCTCTATGATCGAGGCCTTGGCTTGGCTCTTGTTGTCCTGCTCCAGTGTCAGGATGGCACGCTTGGTCTTGTCTGTGTCGGGGTCCTCCTCCGTCTTGACCGGGCTGCTTCCAGCTGAGCCATTGGCGTGGCCATTCTGCTTGCCGCTCTCCGCGGTGCTGCTCTCTGGAATTTAATATATGGACATATCAATATTTATTAATTAATTAACATATATTGATCTATTTCCACATCAGTTTAAAGCTATTGTTCATTGTGTGCTTAAATGAAGCATTCTAAATATAAGGTCTGGATCAGTGAACAATCCACGTCTTCAGGCTTTTTAAGCATTCATAGAAAACATGGAAAAGTTGGACTGTGTGAGATGGCGCGTGTGTGTCTGTCTGTGTGTGTGTGTGTGTGTCTGTGAGGCAACAGGCTCTGTCTTTGTTTGGCTACCACCAGGACTCTAATTGGAAAAATAGCGTGTCAACTGGCATAACGAGATAATGTTCCACTGAATCGGTCTGATTCAAACAGACTGAAGGACGGAGTGGTGAGCACAGATGTTCACTCACTGTCAGACAAACTGTTTGTTTGTCTTAATTCATGTTAAAGAGCTCGAGAGCACAAAGTGTCCCTGTGGTGCAAACGTGGTGTGAGACAGAGTCACCCACCTTTGAGCAGCTCGTCTGTGGTGCCCTCCTCGTACTTGGTGCTTTTGTTCAGATGATACTGAGCGAACTCCTGCAGGTAAACACAACACAGTCAACACAAACAAGAGTTTACATGTTTAGACTAAGGAGGAGTTAAGTGAGGCAGCAGAAGCTCCTGTCACTGTTTAGCTTCGATTTAAATGTCTGCCAGCAAGTTTTTCCAGTCGCCTTCATTTTTCTGTCCAAACAGAACAGAAGCGTCTGTGTGTTAGCTGTCATATGGACAAAAGGAGGGGCTGCTCTAGTTCAGGTGAGGATGAATGGATTGTGGGTAATGTATGCAGAGCTGGGACAGCTGACTGACCAGGCGGGGCAGCAGCAGGTAGCTGAAGAGTGTAACCAGCGTTCCCACACACGGCGTGATGAAGTAACCCAACGCTGCTGACTCGGAGTCTGCGTCACCTGAGTGATAGAACACAAGTCAGCCAACAAGGAATTCTGGGAGAGAGACATGAAGAAAACAGTGTGGACTCATGTGTCTTGTGTTGTGTGTGTGTGTGTGTGCATGGTGGGTGGTGTCACGCTGATTTGACTAGATCCATTTTGAATGTTACTAGGCAACTGGGAATTAGGCACCCAGTGTGTGTGTTTGTGTGTGTGCGTGGCTTACTGCCTATGGCTAACAGCATGGCGATGGCAGCAAAGGTTCCGGCGAGGCCCTGGCCACTCATGAAGATGGCGCTGTACTTCTGAGGCAGCTGACCCACCAGGCCGAACAGACTGCCCTGCAGCACGGCACCAAACGCTGAGGAGAGGAAGAAATGCTCCATTCAACACTTTAACAAGCTCAACCTCTCTTTCTGTCAGGCTTTTACACACACACAGTCGCACTGACTTACAGTTAATGAACCAGATAGTAGCCATGGTGACAGAAAAGAAGAGGTCCATCTCCATGGGCACTTTGACCAGCACTGCTGTGAGAATGAAGAGCAGCAGTATGAACACCAGGCTACCTGCGATACGGATCGACTCCGAGATCCTGAAACGACAAACAGACACATCAGCCATTTAAACACAACATGCCACACTGGAAAAGACACTGCTGAGGAACGTTTTGGTACAACACAGGGTCACACACAACACAGAGTGGATATATTTAACTTAAACAGCTCTGACATCAAAACTTGTAACGCAGTCACTGACCTCGGGTAGAGGAAGGAGTTGAGCAGGGTGAAGAGCAGCAGGGGCAGCTGGGATAGCAGGGTCATCCAGTTGTTGAAGTAGTACTCTTTCTGGACCACCACTGTGCCGTTGCTCAATTCTGTTGTGTTCAGGCGACCTTGGAAATACTGACAACCCGGAGGACATGACAGATGTTAGATTCACTATGATTCTGTCTATGAAGATACATAAACTTTGATTCCCACATGCTAAAGCATTCAAATATTCAGAATTCTTTATCATTTTCTTGATGCCAACAGCTATAATGCAGCATAATGTGCTTATAACTATAATTAAACACTGATATGTGACATGTTATAATGCATTATAAACACAGGAATCAGAGTCCAAAGAGGTTCAAGTTGAAGTCTTAACTGACTGACAGAGAAAAAGAATCTGCTTCAGGAGCACTACTCGTTTATAACTGTCATCACTTTGCACTATTATAACACCACTTCTGTTAAGGAACACAGCTATCGCCGTTTTGGCTGGAGTACGACAGAACTGGTGTCACTTTAATGGCCGACTCTTTTCAGGTTTTACAAAGTTCAGGTTACATGTTAACAAGGCGTCCAATGACTATGACTAATGTGACAGATGATGCTCACAGTGACAAACCAACAAACAACCTCGCTCAAGAGAGCGTTCTGGTGTCTTTCAGCTCATTGTTTTGGTTTTACAGCCCACATTGTCAAACAGCAGGCAGGTTTTCATTAAAACGTTCTGATAAGCCACCAAACAGCAGACAGACAAAGTAAGCTGCTAAAGAGATAAGACATGTTTCCCTCAGTTGTTGGTGGAAACCCAAACAGAGCTTAAAGAAGACTCCTCATGAATGCTCCTGATGCCCTGCAGTGCTACCTGCTCAGCTAAGGATAACAGTATCATTATATATGCCCTAACAATCTAATACGCAGTGAAGCAACAATAAAACAATCCAGACTTGTAATCTTGTTGTAAACGGCAGATAATAATTACTGTAAGGAGTCTGCATTAGCAGTCAACACACAACAACACACATGATGCTGCTTTTCATAATACCCAGCTGATCAGAGCAGAAATCCTGACAGGTCAACGGACAAAACACTGATAGCACTGCATGCTGCGCTCGTTTCTCAACAGACGCCATCAGCTTCATCAGCTGAAAATAGCTCTGAGTGAAGTGGCAATGCTTTCAGCAGCAATCAAGGACACACACACAGACACACACACGATTACCCAAAGTCATATGACTGTGTGGGTTTATGGGTCCCTGTGGGTCATGACATTTTAACACCCTACACCCACTAAACCACATGGTACAAAATACCAATCTGACTTATCCAATCCATCACAACATGCACTGAGTGACATTTTTTAATATAATCTAAACAGCTGATTTGTCTTTAATAAGTTTAAGTGACCTCCAGAGAAAGACTTTCATTTGATGGGGAAGATAGTTATTGATTGTTGAGGAGTTCTGTACTAAAACATTAAAGCAGGTCTTTAAGGGAGGAAGTCATTGTTATGTTTTTACCAAAGACGCAGTCATGAAGAAATTCCATGGTAGCAATGTTCCCAGGCCCAGAATGAAGAAAATGATTCCCACCAAGCAGCCACTGTACACGGAAAATAAAGAGTCATTTGAAAAGGCTTCAGAGTAAAACAACAAGATAAAGTTAGAATCTTTCATCTGTTCATGAAATCAAACTTTTTATACACACTTTTAACATCCAGCCACTAACAGTAAAAACTACTGTACACAAAAGGTAATTACAGGATGTAAACTGTCTGAACAATGCAGCATTACTCTGTTATTAGGTCCATTAATATCAGTGTCACTTCTGAGCTGTTCGTTCTCTGACAGCTGTATCAACTTCCTGCTGACGCAAACTCAACATCTGCTATTGTTGCATTCAACTAGTGACAAAAGGCTTGATTTATTATGTAGCAGAGCAGAGTGGATGGTGACAAAAAAAGTTATTTTCTGTATTTTAGTGGATCAGTTTGAAATATTGTAACAACTGCAGAAAGAAGGAGCAGCCGCAGTGCACACAAACTTCACTGTACCACACTAAAAGCATGAATTTAGCTGACGGCTGCACTTTATTTTCAACTGAAATTTCTTTAGTGAAATGAAACTGCAGTAACTTTCCTACACAGAAACTGTCAGAACAAAAAAAAAGTCTGAGGAACTGTGATCAAGAGCAAACAACAGGAAGTGAGAGTTCTTCCTATTTGAACTGGATTTTTACTCACCGGTCCTGAGGAGCGCCTGTTCCCTTCATCCTGATGTAGGAGGTCCTGGTGAAACTGCAACAAGAGAGAAGAAAGGTCAACAACATCTCCAAACATTAGAGAGAAGGACTTTTGTTGTGTGCAGGCACTCCTCCTGCCAAGGCCTCACTGCTTAGAGATGGAGGAATCCATTTACATTCTAGCAAGAGGCCGCGAGGAGCTGGCAAGAGGCCGTCCAAAAGAAATCCTTCAGCTCGCTCTGAAGTGTGTGTGGGAAACATGTATGGATAATGAGGTCTTTAATCCTCGACTCCTGGTATGTTACAGACCTTTGAGTATTAGGGGAAACTAAAAATCTCCAACGACTTGCACTTTAATGTGAATAAGCCAGGAGGGACAGCAGGAGCGCATGCGTCCAGTCAGAAACAGAACCCAGAGGGCAAAGCTCTGATCCCTGTGTACACACAACCACTGCAGCACAGACTCGGGGAAGAAAAACCAACAAGACTGAGAACAAGCTGACCCCGTCACAGGGAACACTGTTCCCCCATCCACAGCACTGCCACTGTCACTATATGATATGTGTGCTCTGCTTGTTTGGACGTGTTGGGAGGATCAGG
Organism: Protonibea diacanthus; assembly: GCA_028641955.1. NCBI lineage: Eukaryota > Metazoa > Chordata > Actinopteri > Sciaenidae > Protonibea > Protonibea diacanthus. Next base: position 14,723,383 of record CM053998.1, read on the forward strand.
ATAGACACAGAACAGAGCTACACTCACATTTACACACCTCGAAAGTCTACGCTAGCTCCAGTTCCACAAATCACCATGAACTGGTTGAAGTAAAAACGGTTTGTGTGTGTTTGGCAGCTGTGGAGGAGGATATGGCCTGACAGACTCATTCTCTTTTTGCACTGACTCAGCTGTTTTTTGTTTTTGTTTTTTTAAACACAAAAGGTTTTTTGGTCTCCATTTGTTTGCCAGTGTGTGGCCCACTTCCTGATACTTGCCAAAGGACCTACAACACAAAAGCAGGTATAACACAGACACACAAACAGCTGCGTCACTCTCAGAGCGCAGCAAAACGTCATCTACTGTTAAAAAAAAAAAAAAAACACTCCGAGTCAACATCCTTCACACACAGAACGCCCTTCATTTTCCATGGACCACAGGTTGGTACACAATGTTACCAACTATGATAGCCTGTCCTCGGCCTGGTGAGACGGCTGGTTGCACAACCTCAGTGAGACAGGACTGAACGTGGTTTTCAAAGGCGGCCTGCTCAGTCCAAAGTCATTACAGTCAGACCAGAAAGCACGTTTAAGGCAGCCGAGCAGAACTAATTAGTGCTAGCTAGTAAATCATGTACAAAGGCAAAGTGATGTGGACGTGGTTTATTTCATCAAACGTTATGAAAGAGAATAAAAGGCAGGATGACTCTGATGGTCATATAGTTTTGGTGCTTGGCTACAATTCAATTAGAACTGCCTGCTGAAGCTTCAAAGCTTTGTTCCTCTAATTAATATGAGAGCAAAGCAGCAGGAGAATTAATATTACACTGTTCTCAGTCTGATGTGGACAAAGACATGTCACAAATATACTAACCAACCTCTAATGGAAAGCAGGCAAACAACAGGAAGTTTCTGAGTGTTCATGACAAGGACACACAGCAAACACGTTCAGGAGTCGTGTAAGGTCAGACATAAGAGTCAAACATCGAGATAAAAATATGCGAACAATCTTGTTTTAGACATAAAAGCATTACTATGAGCAGAGAACAGATCTTCTGTCTCTGAATTCCTTTCTAAACCAGGAAATAAACTGGTTGGTTATCAAAACAGTCCAGTCTTTAGGACAAGGTGATTTCAAAGGTTACGACCTCGGGCAAAGGAAAAGATGTCAGAATGCAACCTCTGAGTACAGTTAAATGTGTGGATGGAAACAAAAACACAACAGCTGACTTCTTCAATCTTACACATCAGAGTCTGTTTCCAGGGAGTTTTTAAACTTTAGTGTATCCAGAGAGAGCTGTGTGAAATCTGAGAAACTGCCTCAAGTGATGACACCTGATCTGTGGGTGTGGAGCTTACCAGACCTCCTCATCTCTGCTTGAGTTTACCAATAATACTTTAACCATTAATAGCATAACAAACATGCCGAGTTGGAATGTGGGTACTGCAGTATTATTGATTTTGACTCTTTTTGTCCATTGTGAGTCTGACAGTGTGAAAGGTGTGCAATGCTAAACTGGTGGAGTACTCTGTGTACGTGCACTGAGAACAGACCTTTAAGCTCTTTGACCATGAGAAGCTCCTGAACTACTTCTGACATCACAAAATCATGCTCACAAATCAGGTCGTAAGGAGTGAAGGGTGGAGATGGGAACTGGTAAGATTTTAGTGATTTGTTGTTGTTGTTGATTTCTGATGAACTCTGTGCAATGGTTTCATTACCTGAGTCTGAACAGTGTAGAAACAGCAGAAAAAAGGTAGCCTGAATGCAACCTGTCCAGTCTGTCATCATCTTCTTTGACCTGGCTGGTTCTTTAGGTACCTCATGCCAGGGCTGATGTTGGCCAGGCTGTTTTTAGTACTAGTACAGGAGACTGATGGAACCTTTTTCAAAGTGACCCGAACCTGAACACTCTTAGAGCTCTCAGACTCTTTAGGAATGTGCTTAATAAGCGTCTGTTACTTGTCTTTAGCTGTTTCGCCTGATTACTATGAGCAACACTGGCATCAAAACATGCAGACATCCATAAACAGGAATTGTTAAACTTTGGAGGTAGCTGATTCTGATGGATTGGAACCGGTTCTCAACTTAGACTCGTTCCAGTCTGTTTCTTCATCTTCATTATTATCCAGGTCTCCCTGCTCTGTCAGACAGACATAAAGAGCCTCATTGTTTGTGAAAACCACATCCTACATCCCAGAACATGTGAAACATTTTCACATCATGAATGCACACTGAAGGATTTTATCTGTTTTTGCAGGCAAATCATGACACTGATAGCTACCTAATTCAAATCCAGCAGTGCAATCGAGATGTTTACATACAGATAAGTTACTGCAGGGGACAATTTCTGCTCCTGTACCACATCTTATCAGACGCCGGCTGTTTGGCAGGGTTCGTAAGAAGGCATGCATGTAGGAGACGATGTTTGTGGAGGATAAACCGCTACCAAAACACAAATCTGAAAATGATTTACCCAAAACACTGTGTGTGTGTGTGTGTGTGTGTGTGTGTGTGTGTGTGTGTGTGTGTGTCTGTTCAGCTCCAGACAGCTGACTACTCAAGTTCAAACATGCTCCAACCACTCTGGTTCATGTTTTCCAAATCTCACTCGCTGGAATAAAATAACACAGATCCAGCTTTCTGAATAAGGTCAGTGTCTCCTCTCCTCTCCTGATGGTACACAAAGCTGCACGTCCCACGGAAAACATTCAGTTATATTTCCTGTAACTACACACGCTCATATCTGAGCACACCTTACACAACAACAGGCAGCTTGTGTCCTGATGCGAGTTCAGGCTAAAATAATTGCTCTAAGACAATTACAAACAGGTAAAGTCTGGCACATCAGAGTCACTATGGGACACCTCATGAGAACTGTTTATTAAGTGATCTTTAAGACTCATTTCAAATCCACGAGGCCACATGAAAACCTCTGGACTTATCATGTTTATCTGCTGCTTCTGTTTCAGGTAGCAACAGGCCACCACTTCACCTATAAACCCCCCGAGGGCTTCTGTTTCACAGCAGATTATTGTTCCTCAAAATAATCCAGTCTGAGTCACACTGACCATGTGTTCGCCAGTAAACCAGCCACACTGTAGACTACAGTACAAGTGCATGAGGGTATGATCAAGTCTCTTCTACTGAGGAGGCTGACAGATGCGGTCCAACGTCACGACCATTTGATACGACGTGGAAAGTGACGTCAAGAAATAGTTTACTACGTCAAACACACTATGTTGCCACAATACAACAACAATACACCTGTTCTGTTCAGTAAAGAAAATATAAACAAAGCGTATTAAATTAAATAATAATACCATGTTTGTCAAGGTATTAAGAGGAACAGTACTTTGACTAGGTTTAGGATACAGTAGTTCAGTCTAACGTTACTAGAGTCGACAGAGAAGTACACACTTCTGTCTACAACCTGACCATCACATAATACTGACGCTAACGTCAACCAGCAGCCAGTGCTAGCTAACAGAGACAGACAGAAAGAGACTCACCTTGAATAAAATGTTGTCTTTGTTACAGTAATTTCATGTCCCCACCGTCTATTCAAGCTCTCGTGATGTCCAAGTGCTTCAAAATCATCCAACGGGAGACAAATCTACAGCTTCGCGTCCTCCTCGTTACATCCACGTGGCGAAAATGATGGTTGATTGTAGCCAGCTCGAGGAGGTGTTAGCTTGGCATGATGGCTTGCTCCCCCAACGAACAACAACAAAAAAAAAGACTACTTCCGCATTACGTAGACAGTATGAGGTCCAACCAACCCGCCACTTTTGTTTGGTTTTCGCGGGTATTTGACAGCAGGCGAGGCGACGAGCCTAAAACGTTCACAGCAGAGCCTTTTCACAGCAGCAGCCGTTTTGACATGAGATACAGTAAGCACAGGTGTCACCAATGATGCTAATTAAGGCTCCGTTCATTCAGGGAACTTAGGGAATTAGCATCACTGGTAACACCTGTGCTAACTGTACTATTTCATGTCAAAATGGCTGCTGTGAAAAAAAAGATTTATTAACATTTATGAAAAAACAATAGCCACTATGTTTGTTTATTTTGTTCTTTTTCGTGTCTAAGTTTCAGTTTGTGTCTTGTCAGCATATACACACACATACAAGTGTGCATATTTATACATATAGCATATGTTATTTCATAATTTGATGTCTTCAGTGAGCTGGGATACACTCAAAATATTTTTTTTAAAACTCAATGCATTTCAGTTACATAGAAAATTGTCATCAGTTTGAATGACATAGCTTTAATATGAATTAACTAATAAACTTAATGTGAGGTGAGTAATAAGATTTATGTAATAGTAATATAGTAATAGTAGTAATATTAATAAACTCAATGTGCTTCCACTACACAGAAGTGTAGTAGTAGCCTGGTTTATGCATTCAATATTAATAAAGCCGAATTGCTTGTGCAGACCCAACAGTGAAAATGAATGCAGTCATTTTGAGTTTGTTTTATTAAATTTATATTAAAACTGTAATTCAAATTAGGCTGACTTTCTAAAGAGCGAGGTTGTGTTTATAATTCTGTTCTGCATTGCTTGACATGTATGGTGTATTATTTGTTCTCTAGCTCTTATCATGTTTACTTAACAACCCATGCGGGCTGAAAAATAAATTTACTATCTTCTATTACCTATCACATTTTTGCTGTTTGACAGACACCGGTTGTTTAACCACATTGTTCCTAAGAGGGCATGTAGGTAGGAGACAAAGTCTGCAGGGGATAACCAGCTGCCAAAACACAAATCTGAAAATGGTTTGCCCAGAACACTTTCTGTGTTTGTGTCTCTTTTTATTTAAGAATCACCTCCAGACGGTTGCTGCTAACAACAGGTCACCACTTTACATATAAACCCTGAAGGCTTCTGTTTCACTACTGAGTCAGAGCAGATTATCAGTCCTCACAATAATCCAGTCTGAGTCACCAGTAGATCTGTAGCGTAGACGACTATTCACTGATAAGTACAATGTACAATGCAGTCCAGACACTAGTAGTAGTAGTAGTAGTAGTTATAAAAGTTATTTTATTGTCTCACTCTCACGGTTCTACACTATAACTGTCATAAACTGGCAGAGTTATATAAGCAAATAATTTAATGCATCAAAACAGTAGCAAAGAACCGCCTTGACCTCCTTGATTACTTTGTGTTTCACAAAGTGTGAAAATCTAAATATAATACCTGTGATTGCACAGTATTTACATGCGTTATACAACATTTCAACTTCTTACAAGTAGCAGTAGAAGAGGTTACCTCTAGTACTACTACTTCTAGGAAGAAATGAAGGAAGGGAGGGCACTTCTAGGAAAGGGTGTCACAATGTATGTGTTGCACTTCTTCTGTCTGGTTGACCCCAAAATGAAATGTCAAACCTCTACTGAACAGTCACCACTCCTACAGTATTTCAAATATTATTGTATCTGATCACGGTGCAGTGACGTCTCTCAGAGGGTACTGACACTGAATTGCTGGTCTTCTCTGCCCCCTACTGGTACAATGTGGGAACTGAACTCAGAAAATCAATGGCAGCCCACAGTTGTGTTTTTGTCAGCTCTTTTCTAGACCACTGGTTCACCACCATACACAACCATTAGGGGTCACCAAAGTTTAGTTTTGGGACCATGAGGCCTTCATGACTTGAAGGCGTGTAAGATTTTATTTATTTATCTATTATAATTCCTTTATTTTATTTTATTTTTTTCAAAATATATAGCTAGTCTAGCAGTCAGCATTTCATCATTTCTCTGATTAAGAACTAAGTGAAATTATTGTTTTTAAAGTTTGGATTATTATTTAAGATATAAAGTGAAATAAATGTCACATGATGAAGAGCAGAACACAAACTATATACACAGTGCTAAACAGAGTTCATAGAACAAGTATCAGGAAAAAAGAAAACACTGAATTTGTCTTGATTGACAGGCAGAGAATTTAACAAAAAGTTCCTAAATCTATCTAGAAAACTCACCTCTAAAGCAATGATCAAAATTAATCGAAATCCTTTTACAAAACTTTCTTGTTTGCGTTCACTATTTGGGGTAATTGCAGTTTAGCAGTTGTTCTGTCCTGTTATTGTTATGCACTGAACATAACATGACTTATTGTTGTGTAGACTGAGGCTGAAGGAAGTCGACATGTGAATGTGATGAGTCATTGAACAGCTACATTATCTTGAAACGTCCGGTTACTGAAACTAAACACCTTCTGGTGCATGTAAATGACTCATTTTATATTTGTTTCTTAAATATATTGCAATGTCATATCAGGTGCCTCATTGTGGGTATTTTAGCTTTAGGTAAACAAGGCCTGTGGAACACAGCCAGTAGTTATTAATGTTATTTATGACACATTATTATTATGCTTTGACATGTCAAATCTCTGCCATGATTGCAGTTATTAGTAGTTGGTCTAAATGACTTTGATAGAAAAGGTTCAATAGTCCTAGCATGTTTGTTCTAGATATTAGCTTGATAATAGCCAGCACATGCTGATGCACAACATTTTAGGTGAATGTATACTTATACTCTTATACTCTTCTTTTCTTTTCTTTTCTTTCTTTTATTGTGATCATGTCATGGTTAGCTATAGTCATTGTTGTGGCTGTTTCGATTAACAAGGCTGTACCACCAGCTAGCCACCAGCCAGGTTGTGCAGGTGCAGTAAACTCAAATCGTTGAGTTCATCAAGCCTGTGGTCAAGCTATTTCCTCAGTGTCTGCAGTGCATCAGCAACACATGTTGTTTGGCATTACAGACGCTCTTAGCCAACAGTGTTACCTCTCTAGTCACAGCCAGATATTGTGTAATCCTATCTGCAATTACAACTGTTGAAACAAAGAGCTCATGCTTAGATCAAAACTGGAGGAACGGGTGTGCTAATTCATGCTTATAGCTCACAGGATACTGTTGGAGCTTGGCCTCCAATACTATACACTGATTTGATATATAATAATCTATAATCCTGTAAAACATTGAACTCCATATATATTAAAACAATCTTCAAAGAGCCTATTTTAATTTTAAAAAGTATCCTAGAAAAATCACACTCCAAATGAGGGCTCAAATATTCAAATATTTTAAAATAAGAAGGGTCTTGGAGAATGTAATGAAAATGCTTCAACATGCAATACGTCATCAATGGAACGTATTTGTTCTCACTACAGAGGCAATGTGTCAAAGACAGCTTCAAACAGCAGAGGTTAAAATGGCACAGAGGAAAGCAGAAAAAGGAAGGGCGTTAGCATGTAGTGAGCACTGCCTCACCCAAAAGAAATAAAGGTGACTAACTGTGATCATTTTGCACCACAAGCAAGCATTTGGCAACAGTAGCAAGATCAAACTTGCCTTTAAAGAGGCAACCTCGAGCAGAACCCAGCTTTTTAAATATCATTGTCCTGTGTACAATGGCTGAGCTATGAAAATAATGCAGGTCACTGTGTTTGTGTTAAAACTGTGGGAGGAAGTAAAGAGCATTTAAATTCATCAAATTGTAGAAATGTGTTGGAAACTAAAATTTCAGACATATGGAGGATATATTGAGGTATATTTAGTATTACCAGATTTTGCAAGAACAATGAGTATGTAAGTCACTGCTGCTGTACAGCGATCACGCTAAACAGAGACCATGCTGATCTGATGCTGACTGGAGTCCATACAACAAAAGCTCCTTTCAGTTTTTAACTCTGACTTTAGAACAGCTGAACGACTCAAACTTCCAATATAGTGTATTTAGGTCAAAGTTTGTGTGTGGAGCCCAAGTGTACTTTTGTTTAAGACACTGCATGTCACAAACAAGAATACCACAGACCTGCAGAAGAGCAGTTTGTGGTTGGAGGGTCTTCCTGTTTTAACTCTCATCATACAGGACGTCCAGGGCAGAGCACAGTTCTGTTTAGAAGACCTTAAAGGAAATAAAGCAGCCTGGTTGTATCTTGCAAACTTCAGAAGAACAAAGAAACAACTTCCATTTCTCTCTGTCACCACTGCATGTTTCTTTATTGTTTAGAGCCTGGTTCAATGCCAGCCATGACAACAAGTGCTGCTCCAACACTAGAAGGTGAAATGAGGCAACAACACTCTGGCATCCATTATAGACTCCTGATGGATTGCCTGATTAGCATTATTCAGAACATAGTCATGGGGCATAGCGGTTATGGAATCTATTCATTCCACTATTATTGTACTTTATCCTGTAACCTCTGTCTGAAATGTATTTTACAGCAATAGAACGGTGTTTGACATTGTCCAAACCATGGTAAACCTTCAGATACCTTTAGAACAGGAGTGTCCAAACTTCTTTTAAAGAGGGACAGATTTGATAATGTGAATATGTACAGAGGCCAATAATAACATTTTAAAAATGACACAATAAAATAATAGCAATAAAAAAAACAAAACAATAAAAGTTACATAAATTCAAGGATTCAAGGATTCAAGGAGTTTGTTTTTTTTCAAGGGCTACAGGGGTCCTCCAGAGTTCAACAGTCTTCTGGGAAGAAGCTGTTCCTCAGTCTGGTGGTCCTGCTCCTGATGCTCCGCAGCCTCCTGCCTGAGGGGAGAGGGACAAACAGAGTGTGTGTGGGGTGAGTGGGGTCCTTCATGATGCAGGAGGCCCTTTTCCTGCATCTGGAGGTGTAAATGTCCGTGGTGGTGGGTAGGCTGCGTCCCACAGTCCTCTGTGCAGCTTTAACCACCCTCTGCAGAGCCTTCTTCTCTGCCGCAGAGCAGTTGCCGTGCCACACGGTGATGCCGGAGCACATGACGCTTTCCACCACACATCTGTAGAAGGAGGTCAGGACTGAGCTGCGGCCTATGCACTGCTCTCTAACAATTTATTTTAATTGTCACAGTTATCATATTTAAAATGGCAATCTCACCAAATCGAAGCCAATCAGGCGTGAACAAATCTAAAAAAAACACTTCTGCCTTAAACGTGTGTTAAACTTGCATGAAGCTAATACAAATCTGAACTTCATGTTCATTTTAAACATGACTTATTATGAGTAATACAAAGTCTGTTAACATTCAAGTTTAAAACATATCAAAGTCTTGCTCTTGTCTTTAACAAGATCATTCAGAAAGTAATATTTAGTGTCACATCTACACGTACATACAGGTACACCAGCAGTTATGTCCTTAGAGGTTAATGTTTAGTGCATTCAAATGAAGCTGGTCCCCGGGCTGGACGTTGGATGTGCAGTGACTTTACCATAGAAATGCTAATTATAGCAGATTTACTGCACCTTTTGTAGTCATTTTATGATTGGGTGAGATATATATGATATGGTCAATGTGATACTGATATACAGCTTTGAGGTCTTGACTAGAATTCAGTCAAATGTTGCTGTATGAACCACACATGGGCTTCTTATTTCTTTTCATCGCAACAGAAACCACTATAGTTTAAATTTGTTTTTGTTTTTTGACATATTTCACTACCAGAGAAGAGAATTTACTGAACTGCCTTTAATTCATATGCAGAGGAAGAGGAAGGCTGTGGTCTTATATGTTTCTCTTTAGACATCTTTGAACAGATCAAAATGAGAATGACACCTGGTGTGTATGTTTTGCTTGCGCATTAGATATGAGGGACTTAGGTAGGTGTGAAACAATGAAGCTCCTGCTCGTTGCCTTGATCTACGTCGTCTCATCTTGGGGTAAGTAAAAGATTTAAAGATCCATATTCTGTATTACTTTCTTATTATTTATTATCATTGCTATTTTGGAGTGAATGGTTAAATTTTCAAAAAAGGATAATCATAACATTAACAGACTTTGGCTTGTGTTGAAATCAGTCAAATGTACCTCAAAACTCTCACCCAACAAAGTGCAGTTTGAACAAAAGTATGTGGTACTTCTTTTTACCATATTTAGAATGCCGTGTAGAGAAATAATACATACTGTATATGACTAATATTATATTCAAGATAGCTACAGACATGAACAACAAGAATTCTTAATAGCATGGACAAAATAGTGAACATACCGATGGGCTCTTAATGAAGTCAAACGTCTAAATGTCCAAAAAAAAAACCTTAGTTCTGAATATACAAACAGATTAATGGCTGAAAATGTGTCGAGGTTCTTTGTGTTCAGATTGGGTGGTAATGATCATCGAGGAAAATTTCATTCCAAAGCTCAATATGCAATCTTCAAATTATAGTTCTTATCTTATGCATCAATGTCTTAAAATTCAATTTACAGAGAAAGATTATTTGAAATGTTTGTGTATAATTTAAGGAAGTGCTCAGGCATCAAATTACTGCTAGATTAATCTATGTGTTGTAGATGTTTAAAGATGTTCTAATCTGAATTATTCGACATCCTGTTGGTAGTTTAATCGGCATCGTTGCATCATATTCTATAAGATCATCATAAGTTTGGGGCTTTGCCGTCCTGTGAGAACCACATGTCAACTTGTCAACCCTTAAGTGTAACACTTTGTATCAAGGTGCTCGTAATGAGTGTCACTTAGTGAATTTCTTTTTTGTTTATTGTTCATATTAGATACAATATACAAACAGTTTAACTGACTGAACAGTAAGGAAAGTATTCTTGTGTGCAGTCTTAATGGCGTATGTCCTCACCTTGTCGAGCAAAGTGTGATTCACAGCACAGCGCACCACCAGCGTGTTTGCACCCAAACCACATTGAACTTTGGCTGCAGAGCAGTGCAGCGTAAATCACATTGTATCAGAAAGGCTCATTAGACAGTGTCCTCATTTAGGATCCATGTGGTCTGAGGTTAGAAGCTCTTACTGAGCCCCCCGGTTCCGATCTGGTGTTCTGGAACCTTCTTCCTGATTGTAGCAGGAAGAAAATCTGGGAGTTAAGGATCCTCAAAGATTCTCCTGGCCTTGGCAGTGACTGGTATAGATGTCTTTTAGGCAGGTGTTTAGTCTGCAGATTTATCATCCATGTTGCCAGACTGCATCTCTAATTTTCAGTGTGTGACTTCACGGCATGCTTTTCTAGTGGTTTCTGGTTGTGGAATGATCTAACTGTTGTTTTGGGAACATGACTGGAACATTGTCTGTCCATTTCCTGACCTCCTGCATCACTGTGGACGTGCATCAGAGTTTGTTTACACAATTCCTCCTCAGTAAGATGGCTGTGAGGTCTGGGTGAAAACAGGTTTATGTCTGTGTCTCTGTCAGCCTCTGAATTGATCTACGATCTTATAAATGATGATAAATGACCAAATCACGCATCACTCTGTCTCTTCTTAGGTGTCTCATCAGTCGTACCTGTCGTGACCCAGGCTCCTGATGTCTCTGTCACTGAGGGGGAGACAGTAAACATCACCTGCTGCTGGACAGTAAAGTTTGAGAATGACAGTTAACTGGCAAAGAATCAGACAGATAAAGGAAGCTGAACTCTGGAATTACCCAAATAACTCTCAAGCATCTCTGCAAAGGAGAGCTCTGGATGCTCATATTTGACCTTTTACAGTATCACAGAGAAAGTTAAGGGAGATACACCTGCAGGTTGTCTGTGGAGGTACCAGTCTACCATATTTATGAAGGAAATGGTACCATCATCACAGTCACAGCCAGAGACAACAACAACCAAAGATTACAATGCATCAGGAAACGTGGACCTCCCCATCACTAGAGGTAAGTGACAAAACACAGACTGTTCCAGCAGAGCTGATAATAAGTTTATCTGAATGAGACCTGAGATTGAATTATGTTTCTGTACACACAAAGCCAGTTACATTGTAAATACATCTTTTCAGCCCTCCATCCAGACTAAACAGTATTCCTCTCTAAAAAAGCCTCCTGTCTGTCTTGGTGTTGTCTCTAACGTGACTATTGGCATCATGAATACAACACAATTGATTTTATTGGCAGCGGGGCACATATAGTGCTTTTGAGCTGCCATAAAATGAACTATTTCACACTTGGTTCCTTGTCTGACAACAGAAAGATCAATCTATGTCACAGAGTTATTGTGGCTATTGTTAAAACACAGTACAGGTGATCACAGAGTGCAGGAGGCTGCATGGAGCCAACCCATCGTGCAGCTCTTGGCATTATCCTGTATTTATGTTGATTTTCTCAAAAGCTTTGGTGAGCTCTCTTATTTGCATTCTTTACCAGATGTTGCATATGATGCACAGTAATTGAACTGAAGAAGAAGGAGTTAGCTGTTTCTTTGCAGGCAGAATCTCTATATAATCCACCTGCGGCAGCTTGTGTGGATGCAAGTTTCTCTCATATGAGAACAGCATTTTAGCAATGATAACGGTGTACTAGGCGTAACTGTAGCTGTCTCTTTGGGTGAATTTCCAGGTCCTGTAGTGCTCATTATATCTCCTGAGGTGCCTGCCCATCATTGCCCCCTCATCTCCTTCTTCTGCCTCCCACAAGTTAGGAACCAAGCTCGTGCTTGCGTTAGGTAAAGTGTAACTTCACTTAACTCCATCATGATGAAGTCGGTTGAGTTCATTATGACTAAATGATTGGTTGTATTCATGTTTCAACTGCTCCTGAAGCTAAGCCCTTCAGCCCAAGAACAGAAGAAGAAGACAAAGAAGAAGGAAGAAATTAGAGGAGACAGAAGCAGAGTGAAGAAAAGAAACAAGCATGCAATCACATTCTGACATCAGTGATGTCACTTCTGTTTAAAAGTTCACTCCAGTTATCTGTCAGACATTAACTGGAGGAAGAGCCGGGGCTCTGTGGTTTTTCACATGGACAAATAAATGATGCATGATATGTGGCCTGGTGGGTGGGTGGGTGGTGTGGTGTGTGTGGCGTTTAGCTCTATTTGTATGTCAAGCTAAAACTGATGACAAACTGATAACAACTCATGGACATCTGCAAATGTAGGCGCTGAAACCATAAAATAAAATTTTATATTCTGTGCATGGGTTTCTTTCTTTTCTCTTTGTGCTAAAACCCTGTTTCTATTTACTTCCTGGGATTCATTAAATCTTTTTAATAATGGATAAAATGTATTTAATGTATTTATTAATTATTGCTACATGAAGTATAAAGATCGTTTTTATCTTTGATACCAACATATCTCATCTATTGGCAAAACATTTAAATTAATCTTAATCTCTAACTTTAGTGCAGTTCAGTAAGAATGTTGAATCATCAGTTTCATTTTCATTTTTAGCATTACATGCTTATAAGACAATTCAATAAACCTTTTCCAAAACTATGTGCAATATCTTTATTTTAGTTTTGTAATGGAAGTGTCTGAGGTTGCTACGACTGATGATTGACACAACCTGATGTTCTGTTTCTGTATTTAAGCGCCCCTCTCAATGAAGAATATAACCTGGTAAACAGAATGAGCCGGGCAGGTCAAAACATCTGCCAGCACATCAGTTCGACCTTTGAATTTGACATTTTGGAAAGTACACACTTGTGTACTCTTTGAGTGATAAAAAAAATGCTACACTGTGGTGTCTGTATATTGACTAACCAGCAGCTGTTAGCTTAGCTTAACATAAACATTGGAAACAGGAACAAAACAGCTCGACTGGCTGTAACTAGATCCACACTGTCTGCATCAGCTAGACTCAGTATTGACTAACAGGTTAAAAAGCCTTTCTTCAAATCTGGATATAAAAATCCAGTTTGCCTTTTGTAAAGGAGCTATGTGCTGGACTTTGGTTTACTTCATGCTGCTAGCTAAGCTAACTAACCTAACCAGCTGCCGTATTAGAGTAGTGTCCGTTATCTCATCTAAGTCACCAAGAGAGCAAATAAGTGTAAGCATCACACCTGTGTATCAAAGGTGAGGCCAGACTCGCGGGAGGACAGTGTTCAAAATCTTAAGGTGTCAAATAATGCCCAGACTACATCATGCTGTTTGGTTTGTGTGTTACATATGCAAGCTGGCTCATGGAAGGTTAGTAAGTAGGTTTATTGACTATTATTCTATTGACAAAATTAGTATAAAAATCCTAAAAATCATCTTGCTCCTACATAGAGTCAGACATGTTTAAAGTCTGTGTAAAGTAAGAATAAATATGTTCTCAGATTGTCGAAAGTGTTATTAACCACCCAGCCAAATTTGAATGATTAAAAATATCAGCAAGTTTATGAAATTGGGTGTCAAAATCAGGTAAAATGTATTATCAGCTCAGGACTGTGATAGGCGTGTACTCTGGGCCGTTAAAGCCACATCCACTCATGGCAGCAGTCAAGCAGCCATTTTGAAGCGACTGAAATGTGCCAGATGAGTTCAGAAAATGACATGACTGACTTTGAAACACTCTAGGGGTGCAGGAGTACGCTGAGGGTGGCCTCAGCGTGGACTGGACTGGACCTGCAGGTTGTCTGTGGTGAAAAACCATTTGAACCTCGAACTCCACATTTCATTGTTCAAAGTCACATGTTTTCAGCAACTATTTTCCAACATATTTCATTTATTTTGAAATAAATGTCTTTAATTGCCTTTACATGGACTTTAAACATGATTTTTAAAGATGGACCCACTGAATGGTCTGTAGTCAGAGAGTAAAGTTCAGGATTTAGACTTTGGGGACTCCTAGTGGTCAGTACTATCATAGACAGCAACATGCCCACCATTCCTCCTTTGATCTGACCCTGGGCACACATAAATGCTTTTAACCCATGTATCTATAACAGGTGAACTGTACCACCACTCTCACACAGATAATGATATAAAAACTGAACATTTAGGGGCTTTAACCAAGGTACACCTATAAAATACAGTGTTACAAGTTACACTTTTTTATGTTCCAGTACTTAAACACATATATATTTTGTGTTATAGAGTAAAATAAAGGAAGACTTCACTGTGAGAACAGAGGGGAAGCGACGTGTGAATGTGTTATACAGGAACTATCAGAAAAAGGAAGGAACAGAAGATGTGGTTTTCAGCGACCTCGGCAGAAAACACACACAAGTAATACCGGCCTGTGTAGGTTTGTGTGTGTGTGTGTGTGTGTGTTGGGAAGGTCTTCTGCGGCAGTGATGAGATGAGCGTCAGTGATCGGTGGTGAATCAGTGTGGAAAGATGAAGCTTCTGCTCAGCAGCATGTTACTCGCCTCTCTCTGCGCACTCTCATCCTGGAGTGAGTAAAAACACTTCAACACTTCTAATGTCACGTCTGTTTCATATGTGAGTTTATAGTCTGACATTAGCAGCTGGGAGAGCTGATGATTTGATGTTTTTAACATGATCCAGTCTTTTGATAAATGTGCAAAGAGAAAGGGAAACTGACAAGAAAAGACTGACTGAGAAAGTGATGTATCTGTCTGTTCCTTGTTGCAAAAACTCGCTACATTTAGCTTCTGAAATGATGTATGGTCTTGTGATGAACGACCGAATCATGCATCACTCTGTCTCTTCTTAGGTGTCTCATCAGGTGTACCTGTCGTGACCCAGGCTCCTGATGTCTCTGTCACTGAGGGGGAGACAGTAAACATCACCTGCTGCTGGACAGTAAACTTTGAAAGAATGACAGTTAACTGGCAAAAGAATCAAACAGAGATAAAGGCTGAACTCTGGAATTACCCAAATAACTCTCAAGCATCTCTGCAAAAGGAGAGCTCTGGATGCTCATATTTGACCTTTACGAATATCACAAGAGAGGATTCAGGGAGATACACCTGCAGGTTGTCTGTGGAGATACCAGTCTACCATATTTATGAAGGAAATGGTACCATCATCACAGTCACAGCCAGAGACTACAACAACAAAGATTACAATGCATCAGGAGGTAGGTGACAAAACACCAGTCATTTATGTGTTGCATTAATGGTTTCATTTATAATAGTGGTTTGCCAATGCATCTACTAATAATGATGTGTGTTCAGAATGAGGTCTGGTCTGCTGAGATCAGTCAAAGCTTGTGCAGCATTTTCAAAATGCTTTTAAACTCACACACACAAATCACATTGTTTTCATTTTTTTCTCTCAAGATGTAGATTCGCCTGCCACTGGTCTCCCAGTATCCATAATAGCTTCTCTGGCTGTAATGGTTCCATTGCTGCTCATCACGCTCGTCTGTTTCTGCGCTCTGAAAAGGAGACAAGGTACGAGGAAAAATGTATTAATGTATTATCCAAGCATCAGAAACTACTACACTGAACTCTCACCAACACAGCTAAAAATATATGTTTTCTTAGCTGGTATCTAGCCGGAAAGACAGTTCTTGTTTGCAGTGCACACAGCATTGAAAGATAACAATAAAAAGATAGAAATAATGATATTTCCACAAACAATGTTTCTGTTATTCAGAGTGATCTGCAGAACATCGATCAAAGGTTTTCTAGGGACTATTTCTGCATCTTCCAATTATAATTGTTTCTAAAACTAAATTCACTTTAAATTTATTATACAACAACAACAACATTTATTGAAGAGTTTATTGAAGGTTAAAAATGGATTTCTGGGAAAGTACGATCTTGGACTCCCCGACTTTTTTCTCTGCCTTTGTTTTAGAAAAATTAATCGGAAGAAATGTGCAACTTGTGTGAGTCCGAGGGGTAGTGAATCATTCATTCATTTAATTTCTGTACAGTTGAAGATGTTTTTCTTTTGTTTGTTTTTTTGCCAACCCGAGAAAATCACACGTCTAATCTGGGCGAGCTATACCTAGGTTGCGATCAGACTGCCAGTCACCAAATTAGCTTTAGTTGCTAAGATAATCTACCACAGTTTCACCTGTGCAATCTGATGGCGGAAAAAACAACATAGTAATTGTGAATATTGATGTGTGAAAAACATATTGGCTCCAACAGGAGGTTAGAGAAATATGACTGGAAGATTTTTAGCTTCAATTCATATAGAAAAGACAGCAAAAACTAACAGTTTAAAAGGAGAGATGAATTAGACGACACAATAAATACAAGGCGAAACACCAGTAACATTGTGTTTTATGCAATTTTAAGATTCAGCGGCACAGTCTAACAAAGTTGTAGCCAAATAAATAACTGATAATGATGCTAAATCTTGATGTGCTTTAAAGACTTGACTAATACAATGTTAACAATTTTTTTTTTTTTGGCAGCGCAAAAAGCTGAAAACATAACATTGACATATCACTGTTTACTTGTCACCCATCCATCAGACACGGAGCAACATTAGCATTTAGATCCATGTTTCTGTCATTCTAACCAATGCATGAACAATATTCACGTAAACATATTTTACGTCTCTAGCTCCACCAACTAGACCCTAACTGTATTCTGTCTGACATTTTGTGCTGGACAGGTACTGTACATTGGGCTGACATTAAAAGCAGCTACCTCTGGTGCCTTGAAGGAATGCTGATGAGAACAGTTGGAACAAAGCATGAAGTTGCAGTTTTGAAGTGAAATAATGAGCTGAAAGACGCTAAAATCCTGTGTGCTGCGGTTTCTTTGGTTTGTCATTACGAGTGACACCTTTCATGGACCGTTGTTAACATAAAAATATCATAGCTTTGAAGTGTCTCCATAAATAATATTATAAAGACCTTGATCTGCTCTATATGGAAGTAATAATTTCTGTTATGATTTGGTGCTGTATAAATAAAACTGAACTGAAAGTGAAAAATTGAGAGTCAATGTAGGTGAGCAGAATTTGAGTTATATTACAGCCTTCTCTGAAATCTGAGCTGTTTGATAACGGGCATCAAACAACCTATTTCTAGATAACAATGGTAATTTAAATAAATAAAAATAAATAGTTATTTTAATTTCTTAATTGAATCAAGAGGCTTGTTCTAGTTTATTTGCTGCTCAAAAATCAGAACCCATATATTAATATCCAGATCAGAGATCTCAATAGTTGGAGGACAAAAATAAACTATATTTCTAATTTAGTTATTTAGAATGTGGAATACTTTCACATGTGCATTAGCAGCGGCGTATAGTACTCATAACGCGTCCCAGTACAAACTATCATGATGAACCCTGAAACAGAAGGTACATGGTTTATTATTAGACTTCTATTTCTAGTAACAGCAGTACTTGTGCTTCTGTGCTTCTGTGTATTTTTGTCCCAAATTTTTGTGCAACCTTTTCATAAGTCACTTGCGTGTATATTTGTGTGTGTGTATGTGGGTGTGTCCCATGATTTCAGCATTATCAGCAGCCAGGGTGATCTATGAGGTGCCCCACATTGACTCTGAGGAGGCAGACATGGACAAACGCAGCACCAGCTCCTCCACAGGCTCTTCTCAGTGGGTGAGTCCATAGAGACAGTCAGCAAAGACTCTTGAAAGTGAATGCTGTGTGTAGAGTAACATTAGCTGAACTGAATCATGAGGCCCAAAACCACTGGCAGGGTGTTTGTTCCTTTTTGTTGTGAGTGAGAAATCAACTTGTTTAGTTTAGAGAACACACTCACACACTTGCTGCCAAATCCTGTCTTAAATCAACTCCCTCTGCTTTCTTTGCATGAAGGGTTGATAATATGTGTATGAGGTAAAGTGTAAGCTCCGGGTGGAGCTTAAAAGATCTGTTTGCACATGCTGCATACTATGTGGCTACACACCTTTTTTATCCACTTTTAGTGGACGGCGAGTTAGCAGGACACACCTGTATGATGTATTACACTGCCCTATATACAATAAAACAGCTGTCCAGTAGATAATACATGATCGTATATATCATATAGCATATATCAAAGTTCTACGATGAAGTGTTGTTTTATTTGCAGAGGTTTCCTCTCACTCTTGTCACACAGTTTGAGATATTATAGCCACATTTGAACTTGTACAGCTTGCAGTATCTTCCACTATTGAGACATTCTTATGAAATATAACTGACATCCTGTTTCTGACTAATTGTGCGTATATTTCACGCCTACTCAGCTAAACTGTTCACCTTATCTCTTCTATTGACCTTTGCATACCACAAACCGTCAAGCTCTTTAATGTTGTGGTTATATATTTATTTGATTTCAATGCTTGCTTACAGTAATTTAGTCTTTATCTGTCTCTTTCAGTGTCAGGTACCAGTGTATGAATCCTTCGATTACTTTGAGCGTGTGCAGACCAAAGAAAGTGGGTGAGGATCTGCTCTGGAGAATTTTCACATCTTGTTACAGTTTTACTTTTTTTTTCTACTTTATATATCATGTACATTCACTGAATTTCCTTTATATGAATGATGTAAATGTCTTTATATAAGTGTAAATATTTTATATTTTTCTATAAACTAAGTTGTATCCATCTGTGTGGTCTGAGTTCATTTCAGTGGAGACGTGGTGTGTATGCATTCATAAACAGGTTTACTCATATCAGATCAAATGAATTTGTTTTGTTTTGTCTGTGAGCTGCTCATCATTTGTTTCACATAGTGGGTACTATTGATTCTCTAGCAAAGATGCAGGTTTCACATTGAACCCATGTCACAATAAGGATGCTGAGCGGAAACTCTGGTGTTTCAGGGTCGCTGCACAATAGGTCAATGACAGGAAGTGGAAACAGTGCCTGTGACGGTAAAAGTAGTTTCTCTGTGGCCCTGTTGTGTGAACTTTCATCCACACAAATCTGATACAGGTGGTCTGAAATGGTAAACGCAGAGGTACTTACAGTAAATATGTTTTGCTGAGACCAGAGTGTGTCATCATTATCTTCACATCACTCAGCTCTCAGTATTTCAGGTAACATGTTCATTTTCTAAAATGTCCGGAGACCATGTTGGTAAAACACTGTTAGCATTATTGAAATCAGAATTATACTTTAGTGGGGCTGCAAATACTAGTCATATAAATATGCTTAGAAAAAGCACCCAAGCTTACTGTACACATACAGAACACATACAGGAATTGTAGCACACTTATGGTAATGCTACTTGCTGCTATAATAATTATATCCACAGAGACCATGGGTCCTCTTCCAAGGAATCCGCTGGCTACAAAACAAGTCAGTCTCCATAAGTTCCCATGTTAAAATGTCCAACTTCACAGCAGAAATAAACATGTTTACAGCCTGGTACAAAAAATAGTTTTGGTCTCTGTAGCTAATTTCCCCGTTCATGACAACTGTACTGAGGGTGAATTTATATACAACTCACCTGTTCAAATTATTATTATTGAACAGTTAAAGTTATGAAGAATTAACAGTGTGAACACTTTGATTGACAGGTGGTTGTAGTTAGAGATGGTTTGTTTGAACCACAAGGTTTCATTCAGCCCACCTCAGCTCCACTCATGCTCCATACGATCCATACCCATACTTTCACAATGACTCTTCAGAAACCTGTGGGTGATGTTACAGAGACTATGCCCATCTTTATACTGTCTATATCCATCTATCTTTCTTTTGTATGTTTCATGGTCACTGTAGTTTCTCCTTCACACTAGGACGGAGAGGGTGAGGCAAGGTGGTTGCAATCAGCAACTACACCACTAGGTGCCACTAAATCCACTGAGCCCTCAGTACCTTAGATTCTCTTTATTTAAACCTAACCTAATACTGCAGTCGGGTGCATGTTATGTATTGACAGGGTCAAAAAGAAGTCTTCAAGGGTGGAACTAATGTTTAACAATCCAACATTTCCACACAACATTTTAATTTGTGTTTCTTCCAAACTGTTTCCAGGATTGCGTAAGGTGTGTCTGTCTGGTAGGAGTGTGGTATGCAGTGGTGGATCAAGGTGGTCATGGATTTTTACGGTTACTCATTGCGCTTGACAAGAAAAAAGAGCAGCCCACGTAGCCTACATGCACAGGTGCCCTGTAGCTAAGCGTTGCTAAGCTGCTAGAGACAATGTTTGGCAGATTCCATACGCAGTCGACAAATGGAAAAACATTACTGGCAGACTAGTTTCTTTTTCAACCAATCAGTGGAGGGTATCTGTGACGTATTCTAGCCAATCAAAGGACTCTGGGGTTTTGTGGGGGAGGGACAACAGAGAAACAGCAGGCGGTGTAGAACAGAGTGTAGGGGGCAGAGAGCACACAGAGCAGACAGGGGGCCGAAAGTGACTGCATAGTGATAGAATAACTTCATAAATGCTATTTTTTATTGAATGACAGGTTCCCCTCAACTTTCTGGAGGCTCTTTACTTTGATAAGTAGCATGCCTGAGGAAAATGAGGCAGAAATGCATGGGACCTTTTGGATTGAAAGGGCATTTTATTGTTCCTCAAATATTTGGTTGAAAAACTGCATATGTATGTCAGGCAAAGGAAAAATAATATTTTCATTCAAAAACTCTCCATTAGTACTGTTGTCTAGGTGTGATTTTGAGTAAAAAATGACAAAAATCTACTTTTTGTTTTTGAAATTCTTTAGTGTATTGTAGATTTTTTCCTTATCTTCCTTACTTATATGCAGGGCAGTGGTGGCCTAAAGGTTAAAGAAACGAGCTTGTGGATGGAAGGTCTCTGGTTCAGTTTCCAGACCGACAAGATCAATCTGGGTGGGGAAAGCAAAGAAACAGTTTCTCCCTCAGGGCGTTCCAGCATTCCTGAAATTCCAAAAACATCAGATCAAGATTTCACAATCACCGTTAAGACCGAATGATTCTGAGAGTTTGATTGTAAGACGAGAGGGAGGAGGTGAGGTGATCAAACAGGTGAAAACTTTCACACAGACTGTTTTGGAATCACCTTTATAGCTTATACCTTATATGTATATGTGGTGTTGTTGTTGCCATTTTTTTCTACTTTAATTTCTGTAGTGTGATAAGTAAATTTCCCCGCTGTGGGATGAATAAAGTATAATCTTATACACACCTGAACATGACGCAAGTGCAGCGATCTGCTTTTGATTTTGCTATCATGCACAGAAAATGGACTGCACAAGTCAAACGCTCGCTCATTGTTGAAACTAGTGTTAGTGATACTCCTGATACATAGCTGAGCATGTTTGGAAAGCATTTTTTGGGTGATACTGCGAGTCTAACTCTGATTTTGTTCAGTTTGTGACATGTTTACAGGATGCACTGTGTCATCACACTGTACATTCTGTCTCTGCAGGCATGAAAATGGAGGAGACAGAAACATTAAATTATAAAGTACATCACAGCGTAATGTTCAGTTCCTAACTGACTTCAGACACACAGAAGACAGAACCACACACACCATCTGTTTGAGGTGTGATTTTGAGTAAAAAAAAATGACCATAATCTACTTTTTGTTAGTGTATTGTAGATTTTTCACGTCCTTTATAAGCACATTACTGCAGTATTTGTTTGTGCTTTGAGCACCTGCCCTGAACTGGGTGTGGCAGCATTCCTGTACTACAGTGTGAATAAGGTTAATCAGAGATCACCGCAAAACAAGTTTTCACAATCATTGTGAAATCTTCTTACCACAAAGAGGGTAATCTGAGAGTTTGATTGGATGATGAGAGGGAGGTGGCGAGGTGATCAAACAGGTGAGAAAAAACAATTGAATGTCAGCCTGAAATGTCAGTCAGTTTAAGCTCAACAGGCTCAGCAGGGACACTCCTTTTCTCATGAGAGCAAACTTACAGTATACTTCTCTTTAACTGCACAATGGTGGACTGCTCCTGCAAAAGGTGTTAACCACCACATCATGTGACTGTAGCAATCTTAAGCTTTCACACAGACTGGTTTGAAACAAACACTCACCTTTATACCTTTTACACACCCGAACACGACACAAGTGTAGCGATCTGCTTTTGGTTTTGCTGTCATGCACAGAAAACGCTCACTCATTGTTTGAAACTAGTGTTAGTACTACTCCACATAGCTGAGCGTGTTTGGAAAGCATTCTTTGGGTGATACTGCAAGTCTAACTCTGACTTTGTTCAGTTTGTGACATGATTACAGGATGTTTACACATCACACTGTACATTCTGTCTCTGCAGGCATGCAAATGATTATAAGCAAATAACTATTTGTTCTTGCCATCACAGGTTACACTGCTCTAATGTTCCTGTAGCTTATTCAAATCTTTAATGCACCCTACAGATATATATGAAGCTTTTTTTATTATTATTAATTACTTTTTACCATTAATCTAATTTATTACTTTTTATTATTAATCTATTGCAACCAACCTCACCAGAGACAAAAACACCCCTAACCCTATAACCCTAACCCTAAACCCACAAAAACATTCATAACATTTGCATTTCTAAACTGTAAAACTATAACTATAAACTATAAAGTACATCACAGCGTAATGTTCAGTTCCTAACCGCCTTCACACACACAGAAGACAGAACCACACACATCATCTATGGGTACGTATGCAGTTCTTTAGTATCATTTTTATGATTAAAATAGATGAAGATGTTCTCTATTTGTCTGTTTTAATTAGGAAAATTTACTCACATATCGTAGCAATTTTACTCAACCCAACTGGTGATACAATAAAAGCCAATAAAAGCAGGTCCATGACTCTTTTAGGTTCATATCCTAAGTTTGAGAATAGACCGTTTAATAATTGTATCAATGGTTTGCAACTCTAGAAACAAACAAATGTTTCTAGATTTATGTGGTTTAAATCACCCTCTGAAGTTCATCCATCCATTTTCTGTAACCACTTATCCTCACTAGGGTCCCATGAAGTTCACAGAAGATAAATTCACATTAATAAATCTATGAACTGTTTTCTTGTTTAGGTTTTAAAGCTTCAGAGAGAAAAAATGAGCACCCACGCATAGACAGAATGACAGAATGTGACCTGATAGGACTGATCAGATGTTCAGGTTGACATTTTTCAGATGCTGATGTCTGAAGCAAGTCAATATGAACTACTTAATTTCTTTTGTTATATCTCAAAGATTTCAAATATTTAAATGGCAAACTGAATTTGAGAAAGTTTAGAAGATACATCCATCCATATTTTCCATAACCACTTATCCACATATGGATATACAAAGCCGATCCTAGCTGACATTGGGATTGAAAGCCAGAGAAGGGGAGTACACCTTGGACAAGTCACCAGTCTATCAAAGGATTAACACGTAGAGACCATTCATGCTCACATTTACAACACGAGCAATTTAGAGTCAGCAATTAACCTGCATGTTTTTGGACTGTGGGAGGAAATAAGCGTAGAGAACCCACGCAGACGTTTGGAGAACATCAAACTCTTTAATACAGTAATTCCTGGGGCTTTTTATAATGTTTCTTTCTCATTGCGTTTCATGGAATCTATTGCAACCAGAGCGGTGTAGTCAGTTTTGTGACAAGAGAAATGCTTCTACACAACACATATCTCATATATAACAGAGCTTTGTTTCCAGGAAACCAGGCCAGGACAGTAGACCAGAAAAAAACCCTATGGGCTGACACACTCAGTTCAGAGTGTCTCTGTGGTTCATGTCCACCTTTGCAGCAGCACATAGAACAACCTGCACAGGGTTTTATACATTTACTATCATTTATTTTGTGTCAGATAAAACCAATCACAGAATCTATTGCCTTTGTGGTGCAGTTATTGATAAGACAACACCTTAAATCAATAAGGCAGTGGCTGTGATGTAATATGCATATTAGGTGCTAAGGTCGTGTTGACACAGTTGGACCACCTATAGTAAACACACGTTAAGCCCTTTTTTCAAAAGGGTTTTAAAGGGTATAAAAAGAGCTGGCTCTCTCCTCTGCCACCGCTCTGTGGACTGCTGCTGGTCTCTGATTTTCCTCTTTACGGTATTAACCACCTCTAAAGCATCAACCATGAGCCAGCTAGAGACAGCCATGGCACTGCTCATGCAGACCTTCGATAAATATGCTGCCGGCCAGGGCAAAAAGGACACCCTAACCAACGCAGAGGCCAAGACGTTGCTGGAGAAAGAGCTGCCTGGCTTGCTCAAGGTACCGTACACCCTGTAAGACACCTGCTTAATGATGTAATATTCACACTTGAAATATTTATTCACCTGCTATATACTGCATCACATGAGCACAACTTGAAGGCACAAAAGAGGCAACCAAGACAGGAATATCTGACGTGTTTGTGTTTTTATGTAAAACTCAAATTACCTCCATGGCTTTGAAATGTTTGTGCATTTTTGGTGGTTGCTTTTTGAACAATGCTCCAACCACGACTTTAAAGATAAAATAAGTAAGTAAAGTAAAAGATGTTTTTTTTAGCATTCCCAATCCAAGTAGAATGTAGAACCCTAACAGCATCCAACATGAATGTTCTTTCTTTGGTCTGTGCAGGCAGCAAAGAACCCAGCGGAAGTGGACAAGGTGTTGAAAGGTCTGGATTTTAACGGAGACAATGAGATCGACTTCAGTGAATTCGTGGTTTTGGTTGCTAGTCTCACCTGCGCCTGCCATGACCGCTGTGCAAAGAAGTGAGCAGGGGCCTGCAATGACATGAAATCCCTTTAGTGACTGTTCTCTGTAACAACTGAATAAAAAGATGCATTTACCCAGACATGACTTGTGTATATTTATTGTTTAAAATCACATAGAACCACCAACCACAGCAGAAGCACTGACACTGGGCTTTAAATGTGATGTTAAATGTGAGCTGCACAGGGTTTTATACATTTACTATCATTTATTTTGTGTCAGATGAAACCAATCATAGGATCTGTTGCCTTTGTTGAGTAGTTACTGATAGGACAACACCTTAACTCAATGGCATGTGATGGTCTGTGATGTAATATGTGTATTAGGTGTTGGCGCTAAGGTTGTGTTGATACAGTTGGAGGCACCACCTACTTTAAACACGTTAAGCCGGTATTACTTTCAAACTGGTTTCAAAGGGTATAAAAAGAGCTGGCTCTCTCCTCTGCCACTCCTGACACATCTGCCGCTCTGTGGACTGCTGCTGGTCTCTGATTTTCCTCTTTACGGTACTAACCACCTCTAAAGCATCAACCATGAGCAATCTAATTGAAGCCATGTGTATGCTGATAAAGATCTTTGATGAATATGCTGCCGAGCAGGGCAAAAAGGACACCCTAACCAAAGCAGAGGCCAGGAAGTTGCTGGAGAGAGAGCTGGGCATGGTAACGTACACCCCGTAACACACCTGCTTAATGATGTAATATTCATACTTGAAGTATTGATTCACCAAACTTTGTATATACTGCATCACATGAGCACGACTTGAAGTCACAAAAGAGGCAGCCAAGACAGGAATATCTGACATGTTTGTGTTTTTATGTAAAACTCAAATTACCTCCATGGCTTTGAAATGTTTTGGTGGTTGCTTTTTGAACAATGCTCCAACCACGACTTTAAAGATAAAATGAGTAAGTAAAGTAAAAGATATTTTTAAAGCTTGATTTTAGCATTCCCAATCCAAGTAGAATGTAGAACCCTAACAGCATCCAACAACATGAATGTTGTTTCTTTGGTCTGTGCAGGAAGCAAAGAACCCAGCGGAAGTGGACAGCGTGTTAAATGGTCTGGATGCGGACCAAGACAAGGAGATCAACTTCACTGAATTTATGACTTTGGTTGCTGTTCTCACCACTATTATCAAGGCTCAATAATGTTGTTGAATAAAGAACAACTGAATAAAAAGATGCATTTACCCAGACATAACTCATGTATATTTATTGTTTAAAATCACAAGAATATGGTCAGGAAAGTAGAATATAAATGACAAAAACAAACTGTGGTTTGGGTGGACACATTTATTTCTGTAAAAGAAACTTTTCACCCCATCATCACCCCAGAAGGCTGTATCAATCATGCTTTTCCCTCAGAGCTCGGAAGTTTCTGATGTCAGCCAGCTTCTTGTCTGTACTTGATTATGCCGATGTTGTGTATATGTCTGCCTCAAAGAGCTGCCTTCAGTCCTTAACTCCTGTCTATCACTGTGCTCTGAGGTTTATCGCTGGTTGTAGCCGCCTCACCCACCACTGTGAACTATATGCAAAAGCTGGCATGCCTTCCCTCAGTGTAAAACGCTATACGCACTGGATGACTCTAGTTTATAAGGCTCTTCTTGGCTTGGTTCCCACATACTTCTGGCCTTTTCTTCAGAGAACTGGAAGCCGTTGTGCCCTACAATCAAATGACATTCTGCATTTTTCTGTTCCTCGTGTTCGGACTGAAATGGGTAAAAAAGCTTTCAGTTCTCTGCCCCCTCTACTTGGAATGCCCTCCAATCTGAACTAAAAATATCAGAACTTGTTTCATTGGAAGCTCAAAATACGTTGCATAGAGGCTGTTTTTTAGTTCTTTAAAATGTGTGTGTGAAAAAATTATGTACACACAGAACAGGACAAAAACCTGCAAAAAAAAAAGAAAGAAAGAAAGAAAAAAGGGCAGAGCAGCAGCACAGTACTGAGCCAAAGACGAAGGAGTCTGAAAAGTTTTAAAAGATACAAAAATATAACAAACTTAGCAGCAGACTAACTTGCTTTTCGTGAGACAGTGGAAATTTCAGGTGGGACACTGTGCATGACAGGAAATGTTTTTTGAGGCGATGTAGCGGGTGGTCGAAGAGCCTCACTCATGTCAGAACACTCACTAGACATCCTGTAACTAGGACATGGCCATGCATGTGAAAGTAAGAGAACACAGTGTGCTGTGTGTTGCCCAAGATTTTTATGTTTTCACCTGAGGGATTAGACGACATACGTTGGTTGAGAAAAAGCTTCCAGCTTTATGAAACCATCTTAAAACAAAAAGAACAACACACAGTTCTTTGTCACTTCATCTGGACATCTTTGATGTGCAGAGGATGATTCTTGAGCGAGCGGTCAGAGCGGCGGCTTTGTATCTGACGTAAGAGTTTCAGCCACATGCAAAGTATGTCAGCGCCTCGCTAACAAAGGGGGCAAAATTTCGAAACCGCAAAACAACAGCATTTTTGCAGCGAGTGCAACATATTACACAACAGCTCTTCAGTGTAAAACAAATGATAGTTCATACTGAGCCTGACTGGAGGTGATGCGTGCTGCCTGCATTGGTTTTACTCGGGGATTTGAAGATTTAAGGACACTGGAGGGGGGAACATTTTTTGGAACCAGCTAGTTTGTGTTTGTTAATCCTCTGATCAGAGGCATCACACTGCCTCTTAATCCACCTCTGGGATACTTTCTGTCTTTAGGTCAGGTCAAGTGAAACACTTTCTCTCAGGCAGGAACAGTTGTGTAATTACAGCACGCCTGTGCTGCCCTCTAGTGGCAGATTCACTCTCCTGTTCATAAAACTGATATTGAAAACTTGTACAACAAGTGCAAAGGTTCATCGTCATCATTGGCACCATCCTCCTGAACTCACTGCTGCCATCTTGTGCGACGTCTGGATCCATGACCTCCCTCCTCCTCCTCCTCCTCCTTCTCCTCCTCCTCCTCCGTGCCACTGCAGCTGATCTGACTGTGCAGGCTGCGTCTGAGGCCTCGCAGCGCTGCTTGTGAAACGTGGTTGGCCTGTAATCGGCTTGCAAGGTCATTAAGCTCAGACCCCCCCACCACCACCACCACCACCACCACCACCACCACCATCTCTCTCTCTCTCTCTGGAGCATTATAAAGGCTTATGGGGATTAGATGTCCAGAGTGGAGAAGGATGTAGCTCTGGAGTCAGGAGACACAGGTGGAAAGGAAAAGTGTGGTTGAGGGAGGAGTTTACTGTATTTTACTTCATCCACACACAAATTATTATTAGCTACTTTACCATTTATAACAAGGGTTTGATGATGAGATGAGAAGCATCACCCTTTTTAATGACTTACTATCATTTATCCGGACCAGGGATTCCCCACATGTCTCCAGCTTTGGACCCAGAAAAGAGAAATTTGGTGTCTTCCTGGGATCCAAACCTACAAAAACATTGCTATAACATTTGCATTTATGAACTATAAAACTATAAAGTACATCACAGCATGGATTAAATCTGCTTAGCATAATGTCCAGTTCTTAACAGACTTCACACACACACACGCTACAGAACCACACACACACATCTGAGACCAACAGAGCAAAAAAAAAAAAGAAAGAAAAAAGACAGTTCTCTATTCTTCTGATTTAAATAGAAAAATGAACTATGCTTAGGCTTATACTTAGGGTATGGACCCTAAGTTTGGGAATAGAATCACTGTACCACCGTGTTGCCCCATCTAAAGTTGACAGACAAGTTTTTTGGGAAGCGCTGATCTAGACTAGACAGTTTAATAATGTGCCAAGCCAACAGTTCTTCATATCAATGGTTTGCAGCTCTGGAAACAAATACATGTGTCTAGACTGATGTGGTTTGAATCACCCTCTGAAATATACAGAAGATAATTTCACATTTAGATTGAAAAATCAAACATCCACTCATCTGAACTTTCTGTTCTTTCTTGGAATGACAAAATGTGACCTGACAGGACTGAGGCCCGATTTTGTTGTTAGACCAGATGTTCAAGTTTACATGTTTTTTGATGTCTGAAACAAGTCAGTATGAACAATCTATTTTCTTTCTTTAGATCTGAATTTTTCAGTCTTAAAATGACAAAGTGAATTTGAGAAGCTTTGAGAAGATACGTCTATCCATTTTCCATGATTATCCATATCAGAGCCGATCCTAGCTGACATTAGGATTTAGACATTGGTCTAACATGTAGAGACAAACCATTCACACCTACGGGAGATTTAGAGTCACCAATTAACCTTGAGATACTTGAGTACCCGGAGAGAACCCAAACTCCACACAAAAAGCCCCCCAGCTGGCTGGAACGTCTGGACCAGGAACCTTCTTGCTGTGAGGCGACAGTGCTCGCTAAACTTGAGAATATTTGAATACTGGAACTTGTAAAAAAAAACAAAAAACAAAAAAACTCTTTGGGCTGATTAAATTTCACAATTAATTGGGTACCTAAATGTTTACAGTCAAATCATTGTGGCCTTTTTTGGCTTCCATATAAAGAATTAATAAATGGTTTATTACCATTAATAAAGCATTATAAACGAGTTATAAAGGTACCCTATGATACAGTACAAATATATTCTATCATATCCTACCCGTGTTAATTATTTTAATGACAGTGTTTTGCTGACATGATCTTATACATCCCATAAATTCATACTATACCATCAGCAGGCATGATAGTACTTTGAGTACTGACAAAATGAGAACTACTTCACTTCCATAAGACAAAGAATTCTGATCAATAAATGATCATCAGTGGATTGAATTTAGGCTTTGTCCACTGAGGTTTAGTCATGATCAATTCTTTTTTTTTAATTATTCCTGGCTACTGGAGCAAACGACTTCCCACAGGCTTCAATCTCAGTACAGTACTCAGTAGTGTCGGTACAAGACACTTGTGGTCAGAGGTTTACACCAAACACACGCCGCTTGGCTCGGTCCACATGAGGACGTAGAACACTTATGAATACCTCATTCTGTTTCACACATCTCTGGTCATATGAGCTGCAGGGTGTCCAGCTCGTCTCGTGGCCTGACTCTCAGCAGGAGAAACACTAGAGACACACTGGTGCTCTTTGTCTCTAAACTTTAACCAAATGTGTTTTCTTGTCCCGGTAGACGTCATGTGGTGTCACTGGCTTTTACTGAGGGATCGAAGTGCAGTACGTCTGGTACCGCTGAACGGCTACTCAACACATGTTTGACTCGTGGGTTGTTTGAATACTGATTATGCAACTTGTGATGTTGTGTCATCAAATTAAATTTTGAAATAAAAGGGACATTAAAGCTGCTATAATTAATATTTCTATATTCATCATGGGTCAAATGACTTTGTGTAAGTGTCACCACTACTGTTAATCTTGTTTCCAGATGCAGCAGACAGCTGTTTTCAGGAAAAAGGTCTAATGATCTCACTGTACACTACCTGTCCGGCACCAAGCTGTAGCCAGACAAAGTTAGCGACAAGCTAATGAAGAGCCCCACAGACATTCATGTTCCCCACAGGATGCACCCCCCTGACTCTACCAACATTATTGAGTCAAAACATTTTCCCAGTACTTTAATTAATGGACAAATAGCTGAAAAAGAATGACATTCCCATCAGCTTCAGCTGTATATTAGCTAATTAGCAAATATTAGCTTGAAACATGCTAAACTAAGATAAGGTAAACATGTTAAACAATACTACTAAACATCAGCATGTTAGCATAATCATTGTGAGCATGTAAGCCTGCTGATATTAGCATTGAGCTACAAGTTTAAGTAGTTTAAATTTAAGTGTTCAGGCTAAGCTAACATTGCATGGTTACATGACTATAAGGAGCTCACATAATCCTTTCAATCCTGACTTTCCAATGTGTCCAATGTGTTCATCAAATGGCATTTTCCCTTTTTGTAGAAAATGGAAAATAAATCAAGGTAAATATGAGTTGAGGTGAAATTCTTTGGGTCAACAATATTTGATGGTACATAATGAGTTTGTATAGATTACTGAGTGGACAGGTTGTGGTGAGACATGACATGCTAAAGGAAAGAAAAAACAAACAAAAATCATAACATGTTTTATTTCATTAAGTTATTAAAACCAGAAAAAGGCTCAACATGGACTCCACAGAGAAAGTGGTGGAGATGTCAATGCATACTCCAGCAGGTCTCATGTATTGTGATAATATGAAGTATGAAATATGACAAAATGTATATTTATGTACTTTACTGCCCCTAGTGGGAGTATTAAAAAAGATACAAAGACATTAATACATGTAACCACCCCACTGATCTCACATATAGACACCAAGAAAAAAACGAGCTGAAAGCGACACACAGTATTCACTAATATTGACTTTTTTCTCAAGATAAAACTTCATGTTATCAGAAAAACTTGCACTATGGTGCTCTTTAATTTCAAAATCATTCTTCGTGATGATACAGACATGGCTCATTATGTAAACTTTGTCTTTGAGAGACAAAATTGAGAGTCATCATCAGTTTCAGGTAGTTTTATGACGCTAGGATAGAAGATTTGTAAAATGGCCGCAGTCAAAACATGTCCGACATCTCTTTAAGCTTAAAATAGTTGTTGAGTGCATACTTAGAATCATGCGTGACTGATCTTGTGTGTTCATTTGTCAAGTTATCTTAAGGGGTGTGCCATTATTTTACCTTACAACCTGTCTCCTGAGTAGAGGTTTGTGTACCAGCTAACAAACAGTTGTCAGGGCTGATACAACACAGGGAGTTCCTGCCATACCGCACATTCCTTTGAGCTGAGTGTCACTGAGGCCATTTCTGTCAAACAGGATGCCGGTATCTGTCTACTTTGAAGACTAAAGTCCTGTCTCCTGCATGCGAATGGTGACTCATGGATGTAGCTGAATGACGCTGACTGTCTGCACTGCCACAAGCCTTCCTAAACAATATGTTGAACTTGCTGATAAAGTTTGCTGTGTTGTCTTAGGTGTCAGAAAAGGCTTTAAAGTCTGATAGTGAGGTTGGAGAAACATAAAACAGCCCTAACTCACACACCAGACAGACAGTGTTAGCACCGTCACCTTTGACCTA
Source organism: Protonibea diacanthus (assembly GCA_028641955.1). Lineage (NCBI taxonomy): Eukaryota > Metazoa > Chordata > Actinopteri > Sciaenidae > Protonibea > Protonibea diacanthus. The sequence continues at coordinate 14,755,676 of CM053998.1, forward strand.
CACACATAATAAGCTGGCTCACGATATGCTGCGATAGGCTCCTTGGTTGGGTTGCTCCACCATTCACGGTTTTGAAAAGATGGAATATTAATGTACCTTTTTACTATACGGCCGAAAGTGTGACTGTTTTGTTTGTGCTCTTGTAATGTCGAGGAGCAGGTTGAAGATCAATAAAAAATATGAATGACGAATTTGATTCACATCAGTCACAACATGTGACGCTGGTTGTTTTGTGTAGCAGCTAGATCCAGAGATGTAAAGGTACATAATTAAATTTAGCTGTGTTATAATAAATGAATACAAACAAAGATCAACTATACTACCCTCAGTTCAGTTTTATCAGTGTATAACTCACTATAAACAGCTCCAAAACATTTGCATAAAAGGTAAATAAAGATACACTGCAGGCCACAAAGGTGCTGACACGCATACCTTCCATACTAGATGGACCTGCACATCAAGCAAGCTTAGTTAGACTAAACTCCTGTCAGGAGGCAGCTTTGAACCACAGATAAAAACAAATAGAAATGTAGCAGCCACATTTGTGTGTTTACCTACGCGCAGCCTGGAGAAGCCTAAATCCAGTTTAAGATATTCAGATATCCAGATGAAATAATCTAAAGATTAGAGTAGATAATCTACCTGCAGCACCTCTTTTGATAGCACACACTCCCAGCAGAATACTTTGTAACATGAATGTGAATCTACTGTTTACCTGTCATCGCTCAGATGCAAGATAAATTTGTTGTTGCACGAATTATATCACTCATACAGAACTTTATCTGTAGCAACACAACCACACCAACACATACACACAGCATGACTTTTTAAACACAGCTATGCCTGCTAACTTAGCACACAGAATATGACGTATTTCACCTTTGCAGATTTTTTGACGGATGGGTCAATGTTATTGTAGAATTTTATTTTCGTCAACAATTCATGAAGGTGTAAATCAGATCACATATATATATAGATATGGCTCAGTAATTTCAGCCAACTGCTGGTCATTGTAGTTTTTAACAAACTTCACTCAGGAGGAAAAGGTGCATTTGTTGGGGACTATTTTCAGTTGCGGATTAATACACATTTGGAGCTTATTGGTGTGTTTTGTTTTTAAAATATTTCTTTGGCATTAGCTGGAGAGACAGACAGGAAATTCAGCGGTGAGAGAGACGGGGGATGAAATCAAAGGGCACACGCTCACCCAGGTGTTCCAATAAGGCTGGAATTCTATGGTAAAGAGGAAACATGTATACAGTATCAGGCTTTGGATACACACATAATACTTGGTTTACAGTAATAAAAACACTCCGCAAGGAGTTCATCTGCAAAACTGTAATGACTCAATGCACAACCACAAGTTTTCGCAAATATTAGTTACCTAAGTAAGCTATATGCTGTCTTAGTCGAGACCTGGTCTCGGTTTTAGATGGTCTTGATTACAACACTGGCAGCAACACTTCAGAAGTCATGCCTTCAACATGAAGTTGCCAGAGCTTCACACCTTCTTAACAATGAACAAAACCCAGATGATTCTTGTTGCTATCTACAAGATACGGCATGCAAAGAAAACAATTGCGGAATGCAGATTTTTGCTCCTTTGAATTATGCATCCCTCAAAGAACTGTATTTCCCAAACTGTTGGAGTTTTCTTTAACTTAATTCTTAACTTAATTCTTTAACTTTAATTCTGTAAGTCAAACTACGGATTTCCTTTTTAAACCCCCAAGTCTATCTCCTTAAAAGTCTGTGAGAGGAAACAGAGTCGGCAGCCTGAGAGAAAAAGAAACAGAAGTGTTTGAGCACTGTTTGACTCTGTAAACCTGTTATCAGCAATCATTCTCCAGCTGCAGACAGCAGACAGGTTAACAGACAACTGAGAGGCCGTGCTATTTGCATTGAGAACACATTCATACCTGTGCTGTGCTGATAACAGGCCCTCTGTGGATAGAGTGGCTGCATGATGTAATCGACATTTTCCTGCTTTTACAGCCACTTGCCTGTGACGTAAGTAAAACTAGCAATGTTTGTGCACTGTCCTGATGCAAACAGGCCTGCTCTCTGTCTCATTCTCTCTTGAACACATGACAAGGAGAGACTTTGTCCTGCTCTATCGTCAGCAGCCACGCAGAGCTCCCTCAGCACAGGCACATTTACACATTGTATCTTGGCCTTACAGTACATCAGTGTCAGCCAGCACGTATCTGAATTCATCCAAAGCCATTAGCGCCCACAGAAACGCCTTTAGTGCCCTCAGGTTTTCTCTGCCCGCACGAGGCTTGACATCAGCTGTGAAATCATTTTGAAATCCTTGAGGGTAAAAACAATCATTTGCCATTTCTCCTTCACTTGACAGTCAATTGTCACCTCGTCAAATGGTGACGATAAAGACATCTGAATGCTTAATTAGGCACAACATGATGTGATAATGTTAGCTGTTCATCTTAATGCAATGATTAAAGTTGTTTCACCGCTGCTTTAAGAGCCTCGGGTTGTGAATGAACAGACCTAAACCATCAGACTGATTGATCTGTATCGACTGACCTACTGATTGAGTCACAGGGAAATCGGCCTCTTTAGATCATGTGCTCCTCCTGAACAAAGATAAAGAGGATCGCAGATGTTTACCACTCAAGTTGACCTTTTGCTGCACCTGAGCGTCGCCAGTATACAACGACTGTCTGTCGGCCTGCAGACAGTAACACACCTACATCAGAATGACCTACTGTAGAAGTATTTGCTGCTGCTGGTGAGCACAGTTTAGCTGGGAACTAAGTGAGTGTAAAGGCATGTGTCCTAAAATGTCTACTAAAGGTGATACATTGAGTATATGGATATGGCCATGCTTTCAATTTTCATCACAATATATAACAATATATATATAACAAGAGGCTGTTTCCTCTAATTATACTGATGGGCTGAAGCAGAGATGGGAGTTGGTCAACCTGTGATGACTATAAAACAACATTATTTGTTCTAACTGGATATTTATGTCCTGATTTACTGTCGAGTTCCTTCCTGACAGTTATGGCAGTGATCCTGTAGGCTAAAATCAGGTGCGATTGAATGAACTCATTTTCTGGCTCTGCATAATAAATTGTTATCTCAAGAAATCATCTTTTTTTTTTAGCGAGATAAATTAATCTGTCATCACATATTAGATAACAAAATAATAAGCTTGTGATCTTGAGATGCCAGAATGAAAAAATTATTGCAAGCACAGCCTTTGTTGGCTTTCATAATTTAATAAAAATTAGTAAAAATTAGAAATGAGTTCAATTTAGATCATTTTATGGATAAGTGAAAAGATTGGACACCCCCTGACATGCGGGAAAGGGCCACACAGGTTGGGATTCGAACCTGGGCCCCCGCAGCAAGACTTTGCATACAGGGCGGCTGCTCTATCAACTGAGCTAAACACCACCCCCAACACCTGAATTCTGCATAAATCGCCAACAAAGCACCCCCACCCATCCCCCTGATTCTCGTTTCCTACCAACAGTTGATGTTGAGATGTGTTTGCTATTTGAACTCTGGGAAAAATTTAGGTGGCTACTTTGAAGAATCTAAAATCTAAAACATGTTTTACTTTGTTTACACTCTTGCATGCCACATCTTTCCATATGTGTCACATGTTATTGTATTATTGCATAATTGTGATGCCTTCAGTGTAAATCCATAATGCAGAAAGTAACAAAGTGTGTCCAGACTTTTGACTGATACTGTATACTGTACTGTATAAGAATCATGTGAAACAGAGACTGAAAACACACTATGTACCCTCTACCAACTGGATCAACTCTCAGCATTATTGAAACTCATCAACACATGAATGCACCTCTTTTCTTCTCTCTGTTTTAAATGTTTTGGTTCTCAATAAAAAGCTGCTGCCTGGTTATCTCTGCAAGACACAGCATGACTACAGTAATACAAAACAGAAGACAGAGCAGAGTAGACTGTCAGCACTGCTGGTGAAATACACTTATTACAATTTATAATGATGAGACGAGTCGATCTACAGTTTGTTTTCATCTTGTTTCTGGATGGCCTGAGGCCAGGTATCATATACTGGTGCCAGTGAAAGCATTGCGCAATTCTAAGCACAGGAAACAAAACATCACATCAAGTCCCTGTTACAACAGTCTGTGTGAGAGCACATACAAATGCATACATGTAGGCGTGAACACGGAGTCCAGACAGACCGTGGTAAACAGGCTTTGAGACGAAAAAAGAGGAACCAGAGTCACATGGCTTTTATTTGGGGTGGGATTTCTTTCTTCCTCAAAGGTCTTGATTGGTCTCCTTGATTCATGCTATGAGCTGTGATTGGTCTCCTCATAGAGAAGTATTTAAATCCTGTAAAAGGATTAGTGTCCTGAGATGTGGGTCAACTTTACAGGAGGTGAGAATGGAATAGTTTGCGGCATATAGGGCATGAGTTTGTCCTATGATGAATGCTGGCATGTGACTGTCTGGATACTGGTGATGATGATGATGAATAGGTCTCATGAGATCGGTCAAAAGATAACCAATATAACATAGGATCAACTTCTAATATCTGAAATGAAGTGAGAAACAGAAAAATGCACAGTTTAATGATACTGCATCGACTGTGTATGGCCAAAACTTACAGCTACAGAATAATTCCATTAAATGTCTGTCACATTTTTCTTTTTTAAATCAGTGATAAAAATCTGAATATAATTTAGGATGCTCACTTGTACTTTGTAAACCCACCCAGTCAAATAAAATTGTACTCAGACATGTTATTCCGGTTGTTGTGTCATTTATAAGTGCATAAATCATGTTAATTATTACTTTTTGCAATGATAGCTTGAGAGTTAGACCAGTTGCACCAGCTGTTTGTAACTAAGCTACGTTCACATGTCCTTAACCTAGTGTTTACTGAGCGGAGATTAACGGGTTGTACCGCACAAACTAGTCTCAATGTTTCTCTCTCAAAGGTTCGTTTTTACTGTATTACAACCTTTACACCTGCCTGTCAATCAAAGTGGTCACGCTGTTAATTCTGCATAAATTTAAGCCTTAATATCATCTGAACAGGCGAGATCTATAAAAATTCACCCTCAGTACAGTTGTCATGAATGGGAAAATCAGCTATAGAGACAAAAACTGTTTTTTTGTACCAGGCTGTAAACATGTTTATTTCCGCTGTGAAGTTGGACATTTTAATATGGGAGTTATGGGGTTTGAAATGTTCAAGTGGCCGCTCGAGAAATTACAGTTCTTGGCACTTTCGCATTGGCTTCAATCCCCAACCATGGAAATCGCTGCTTAATTTAAACACAACTAACAGTCAAGTGTACCTTGTTGTGTAGCTATCTGAGGTAACTAACAAAACACGTTAACTTAGCTAAGAATAACAGCTAATATGGAATCTACACTATTTGACCTGAGGCTTCGGTTTAATAATGATGTAAAGTTGAAAGATCTTTTTAAATTTAAAAAAAAAAACATTTTGCCAACAAATAAATTACCAAATGACGCTCGTTAGGTTATCATAAACGGCTCTTTGTAAGTTCAAACATAAGTGTACTATGTGAATATTTACACATAACTAAAAAAAATAACTGAATTGAAAAATATTGCACCATGCAAACTAGTTTTCACCTTGAAATTTGTAGTTGTGTAGCTAACAGAGCTAACTGACAAAACCGTGGCTAGCTATATTAGGCTACCTTTTACCAACATGGTTGAAATGACTGAGACCTGATTAAAAAAAGGTTTAATTATGATGTCAACTGAGAAGATTTTACAAGAATAACAGTGTTTACCTCAAAGTAATGATTTATTAACATTAGACTGAAAGAACAAATATTGTCACCAAGGTTAGCATAATCAGATATTTCCATATGAGGGAGGGAAATCATGTGAATGAACCAGACTTTGTAAATCACTAAACTAGATAACTTAAAAAGGACTTTAGTCATAGTCATAATGGATTTATAAACAGCTGATAAACTAACTCCTGGAACATAAACTCATTAGGAGTGATTGTAAATAGCTTCCATATAATCGTGAGTTTTTCTTCTCCTACATGTCAGGGCAGGTGTCTCCCAGATGATCTAAATACTTTTTAAATTCTTTTGATTGACAGCATAAGAATGTTTCAGAGGTTGTGACACAGAGACAGTGTAAAAAAGTCGATGTGTACCGTATACCACATGTCTATTAGTTATCTAGCTTGTGCACTGTGACTAATATAGGGCTTACCTCAGCAACCCGCCCTGCTGATGCTTAACCAGCTTCACCTCAGTTGGCCGACGTACTGTGAACTCGCAGTTAAGATAGAGAGAAACACTAAAGCTTTGTGGGAAACCTTCTGCTTTCACAACCCTGGAGTGAAATCACCCAGAGGCCTCTTAACCCCCAACCCCCCCCCCACCCCCCCCCCCCCCCCCCCCCACCCCCATCCTGGGAGAGGATTATGGGACATCCTTTAACTGTGCCATCTGCTCCAAATTGACTCTCAATTAACACGGGCAAATGAGAAAGCTGTCAGAGCAAAGAGCAGCGCAGACTGAGACATTGCTCTGTGAATGCTAAGTTGCTCGCGTGTTGGCGTGATCGCGGCTAAGATTCAGATGAGATTTTATCAGCAACAGGAAAGACAGAAACAGTTGGTGAGACAGAAGGAAGCAGACTAAGAAAAAAAAGAACAACTCTGGTCTTTCATCTTATATCAAAGCTCAGTGTCACACACACACACACACACACACACACACACACACACACACACACACACAGGGTATATTGACAGTGAAAACCAGCACAACTTCCTCATCGATCAGGCCTCTGTGTTCCACAGGTTCAATTTGTGTTTGGCCTTTGGCTCTAATGCTCTGGCTTCAGATAAAGAGCTCAATATTAGGCCCTAACTGGCCCTGAGGGACTCTGGGAACTGTAGTAAAATTACACATATTGCCTTTTATAGCATGTTGGCTGTTGGATGCACACCTCACACAAACTTCCACACCCCCTTTTCTGTGAATTTGCTCTCACGTGCACATGCACAGCCTCCCTCCCTCTCCCTACACACACTCACCTCACATACACTGAAAGATAATTACACCTGGTAATAAGGCAAGGAGGCAACAAAGCACAGAAGTGTGTGTTTCTTTGTGTTATTGTGTGTGTGTGTGGTGGGCAGGAGTGCAAACAGCTGGTCAATAGGCCTCGGCTCATCTCATCCCAGAGGTCATAACCCCTGGGGTCAGAGGGGCAGATGAAGTGTGCCACACTATGGATCCACGATCGGGGGCCAGGTGGTTAGCCTAAATAACAAACACCACCCTCAACATACACACACTTCAGTGGTTGATGGTAACAGAGTGGGTTTTAGATGCAGAAAAAGATTGCTGGTTCAAATTACAAGTGCTCACTGTACCACTTTTTCTCTTGCTATAAATAGTACTGGTAGTAATGGTAACACCACAGTTGTAGTAATAAGAGCAGTTAATAGACAGTGGTGTTTAGATGCAACACTGCAGGAATAATCTGCTTTCCCCAAACAGAAGGCGATACTAAATTAATAAAAACATGTAGGACCAATAAAAGGGCTGATAGGGGGCAGATATTTCTGCATCTGCACTTAACTGATG